>OZ021730.1:25874060-27074060 GCA_963978545.1 Linyphia triangularis | reverse complement strand
CGCGCTGTTTTATTTAAAGGAAAAATAATGATTCCAAGCAGTGGATTGATAAGTAATAGAAATAGTGATATATCTAAAAAATAATAAGTGTTTTATAGAAACAACTGAGAACGGATAATTAAAAAATTACAAAATAAAAAAAAAGTTTTAAAAGTGGATTTTTAATAATTTTTTTAAGAGGACAAGTTTTCAATTTGTCTTTCTGATCAACATTAATTTAAACATGAAAAAAACTGAATCTGAAATAAAAAAAATTTAAAGTATACGTGAAATGAAAATATTATACAATTGTCGGATGCGTAAAAAAAATTGTAATTAATTTCGATGAGGTAAAAGTTGCCCATCCAAATAAAGTTGGCCCTGACCAAGTATTCCGCCAACTAATAAGGAAATTAGACACTGATTGGTTCCCAAAAATAAAAATCAAGCCCCCCCCCCCCCCCCTTCTTAAATTGCAATGATCCTACAGTTTATCTTTTCAAATATGTATTACAAATCAGTCCTTCACAGGTCAAGACCCACCTTTTTAGAAAGATGAACAATGGCGACCCACTTTTTCACTACCTCATTGATTTTAACATTACTTTGGATTACCCATAAAATAACTTAATTCAAATTGTAATTTAAAAAAAAAAAAATATTAAATGTCTTAATTTTTAATTACTAAAAATAATTAAATTAGTTAAAATTACTAAATATATCTCCAGTTCTTAAAAGTAATGCACACTTATTGTATGGTTTGAAAAAGCGTATAATTCAATGGTAATTTTTAAATTGCTTTTTAGTTACAAAATGGTAAGAACTGTGATAAAACAATTTAGTATTGATAGACGTGTCACAAAATTATCGCTCAGCCGCTGCTTATTAAATTCCCCCCCCCCCCCCCATTTTGGTATTTCTTCTAACTTCTACTTTAAGTATATGAAAAACTCACAGGTTTAAAAACGACTCTCGTATAAAAAAACTGGTTCACGACCCATCAATGGGTCTCAACCTACAAAAAAAAAAAAAAAAAAACTTTTTTACAATCTGCTGAGTAATAATAGACTGCATACCGAGAGTAATAAAATAAATAAAAATTTATCTCTAGATAAATGTCAGTCGATTACTCAAATAAAATTAGCTAAATACAAAAATATTTCTATAAATCACTGGTATTGCAATTTAAATATTTTTACACAAATATTAACGAATATTTTACTTAGTAATCAAAAGTGGACAATATTTTAATCTTTTTGAAAATTTTAATTATTCTGTAATGATTTGGTTCCTATATGCGTATACAAAGTTTTATGAAAATCAATTGATTTGTACAGACTCCTGTAGACTGTTGTAAATGTTATCGATAGCTGCCTTACACATTTTGTCAATCATACATCACTTACGTGGCATTTGACTATTTAATGAAAAACTATTCTTTATGAACTAACATTTGCGAATACTCAAGGTTTCTGTACCTAGTACGGTGCATCAGTTAGCACCATAAATACATACACACACATTATAAAAATAGTGTAGTGAAACTTTTTACTTTCAATTTCCCATATGTTAGCATAAGGCAAGGAACGATGTTCAAACTTTATATACGGCCCAGTGGTGGCCATGGGACCCGTCATACTAGCGTAGTATGAGGATGACTCACCGTTCCATGTTCTAAAGAAAAGTTTCAGATTTCTGTCCGGCACAGCAAGGAAAGGGTGCCAAATGATGTTCTTAAAGTACATATAAAATTTTATTAGAATGGGATGTCATCTTCTGCTTCCGGATTGACGTTAAAGAATGCAAATTTTGAAGAAGAAAAAAAAACCCTCTTTTTTGATGTTTTACTACTACAGGGATGAGAGTGATCAGAGAGCAAAAAGGAGGAAGCCCAAAAATTGGTTTTAAAAAGCAAGCGGAAGGGACGATACCCAAAAGTTTCATCAAAAAAGTTCGTGGAAGGAATACACACAAATTAATAAAAAAAAAGGTATGCAGGAAGGATGATTCAATAATTTTAAAGATATAATGACATTTCTCATACTATATAATAATTATATTTCAAATATTAGAAACTTGTGAAGTAATCTGTGAGGAAAGGGGAGCCAAGAGGGAAAATCTTTTGTTTAGATATGAGGAAAAGTATAATTTTTGCAGGAAAAACTGATACAGATCATAAAAATGCGGATCCTCGAAAAAGGGATGAAGACAAGGAAAATGTTAGATAAAAGACAAAAAACAAAGAAATCCTCCAAAAGGAGGAAAACTCTCATCCCTGTGTTACACATAAGTTTAAATTATATATATATATAATTAAATTATAAGAGTTACTTTTATTTATTACAGTAAAATGTTGACAAAAATTACATTTTTATTACTATTTTATTGAAATTTTATTACTAATAATATTTCAAATAACGCGAAAATCCTTCTTGCCATAGAATTTCGGCATGTCTTTTCAAGACTGCATTTAATTCTTTTTATGAAGCCTTCTCTCTCAGATTTTTTGCGCTCTGTGGCTGAAGTTTCTGACACAGTCTTGATCGCATTTTCAAATATTGTATTACAATATTGTGTAAAGACAGTTCTCCTTCTGCCTTTTTCAGCAACAAACAATTGGATATCTTCATCAAGGAATGAATCACAATAATTGTGGATCAGATATAGTCTCTTGACAATCAATGAGATAGGTGTAAGTTGATTCCTAAAATTTTTAATAGTGGGGAGTTGAAACAGTTTTAGTTTTATTTGTATGAATGATGTGGAATTTCAAAATGGGGGGGGGGGGGGCGACGGCTGCCATTTCATGGTTTAAAGGCGGTCAACATTGCGGTCAATAAATTTACAGTGTGCGCAAGGAAACTTTTTCTTTGAATTACTGGATATATTTTAGTTTTCAGTCACATGGACAAATACAATACCTATAGTTGCAGTGATGAGTTTGAACAGGCTACAAGAAGAGTGAGTTTTTATTGCAAACCAAAGCGTAAACTATCATAGAAAGTTAGACACATAGAATTTGATTAGCTCGAGTTAGCCATCGACCATAAGACATTTTACCTAGAGATTTGTTTGCTAAATTCTTAGAAAATATGCCTGTTAAAATCGTTGAGGCGATATGTTTGTCCTGTGCTAAAACCTTTAATAAAAAAAACTCGGGTAAACCTCCAAATTTTTCAACGTTCACGTTAGTTCCACCCCACCTAAATGTCACCATAGATATTCTAATTCCAGGAAGAAATCAGTGATTCAGATGTGCTGGATGATGGAGTAATATAACCCAAGAGCATCGACTTTGATTCCATTATAAAGAAATATGCTCTTTAATAATCAATGAAATATTTTCTCCAAGAATGCTCTATAAATACATTTTGTCATTCTTTTCTCATATAATTTAAATTTTATCATTTTGTCTGAAGTACAAAGCAGGTGTATCATTCAGCAAGCATTTGTAGAACTTCGTTTTTTTCTGCGGTCAATTTTCGTGCTATCTAGATTTTTCTGTGAAACGTATTTTTAACAATTTTCGAAGTGGATGTTAGAAGAACTGCTGAAGCAATAACTGTCCCAGCCCTATCTGATACTTCATATCTATTATACACGTTCTTGAAGAATGTGCCTGGAGTACATCGTCACTGTCCAAATGACTAGATTCAGATAAAGTTGAATCATTATAGAGTTCTATATGTTTACTTTTTGAAGCTGAAACTGTGATTTTTACTTCAGAATTTCCCTACTCAAAGTGTTCTTCATTTTATTCATTACTAGTTTAATACCCATGCTTCGCTACGAAATTTTAACATGTGCAGTATTTTAGTTAGCTGTGAGATCTCGCGTTGCGAAAACCTGACATTCGTGTATAGGTCCCAGTTTTTGACGCTTCGCCCGCAGGATGTTTCATCGCTACGCAAAATCGAGCTCGCTTCCCTCGTTCAAATGTTCATTGCTGCGTAAGCATAAGCTAGCTTCATTCACTAAAATCTACTTGCTACGTAAAACCTTAATATTGGAAGCCTATCCCTTGTCGATAAAAAAAAATTCCCCGTTAATACAATAATACAACACCCCTTTAAGATTATTTTAACACGTGTTTATGAAAAGTAAAATTAGAAGCCAAAACTTATTATGTTGAAACTTTCAGAGCTCCAGGCCTATTAAAAGTCGCTTTTTGTGAAAAAAGTAATTAAAAAACAAATTAAAATTTTAACATTCTTTTTGTCAGTCTAATTAGAAGGCCAAAGCTACTTGTGTTGAATATTTCACAACTGTAGCTCAATTACAAATTTATATGTAAAATACTTGTTAATTAATTAAAAAAAATTAAAAAACAAATAAAATTTTAAAATTCTGTTTTTTAAAAATCCAATTAGATGGCCACAACTACTTTTGTTGAAAATTTCAAAGCTGTAGCCCTATTTGAAATCGTTTTGTAAAATATATATTAATTAATTAAAGAAATTTACTTAAAAAAAAAAAACTAAATAAAAGTTTAAAATTCTGTTTTTCAAAAGTCAAATCAGAAGGCCAAAATTACTTGTGCTGAAAATTTCAGAGCTCTACTCCAATTTTAAGTAGGTTTCTATAGATCCAGAAACGGATAGACAAGACACACAGCTTATTTTATTATTATAGATAGCAATATCTAAGTCTTCGACCACCATTTTGATCGATTAGGAATCTTAATTCTCCGACTGGTACATTTTAGTGCCTGGGACAAATGCACTCATAAATTTTCTTAAACTTGCAGGATAAAATGTCAAACAATACTTACTAGTCTTCTAGAAGGATTTGGATAAAGTCTTCTAAATTCTCCTTTGGTATTTAAGAGTGAGACTTAAAAAAGATGCGTTTTAAATTATGCGCCTTCAACATCATGTTTACTCGTTTGACAGTAGGATATGGAAACTCTTGACCATATTTTTTTGGTCTTTGCCACGACAATGTCCTCTATTTCCATATACGAGGTTTTTTGTTAGTTTCATTATTACGTTTTATCTTATGCCTGTTTCAGTCATAGAACTTTCTAACATCATCGTAGACTAGTAACATAATGCATTTAATATTACTTAAATCACCAAAAAATTAACATTTTCACTTTGAAAGAGTTCGATCCACGATAAAAATTTTTTTTAAAAAAATGACACAAACCAGCGCAACACAGCCTTACCTTGTTGCTATACGGGAAACACAAGCCCCCCTACCACATCACCACCCACACTTCGCTAGGACATCGGAAAAAATTGACATTGCAATTGAAAACATTTAAATCTATAGCTGAAAATAATAATTTTTAAAAAAAGTAACAAGAAAGGCTACAGGCTTCAAATAGTGGAGGCAGCAAAAATAATTTTAAAGTATATTCTCTTTCAAAAGAGACTGTATATTCATTAAGATTGTATCAAGTAGAGTTGTGTTTGCACTAAAAATCTGATTTAGTGCAATGAACACGTAGCTCGCAAAAAAACAATACACACATTGGGTGCGAGAGATCGTAAGTCTTATTCTAAACTCGTGTGCTCTTTCATTTTTGGTTTTTAAAATTTTATAGCTTATGAACAGACATATGAGCAATTAACCGAAAGAGACTGCAACATTCACAGGCGGCCAGCAAAAATTTTTTAATGGAAGTCAATAATATGCATTGTAAACTTTTATGTGCAATCGCAACTTATTTAAGCGATTTTGTGCTCAGTTCGAGTTTTCCTAGGGTTTGATCACTACTAAGAAACCACAGATTCTTTGCTATGGACTAACTCTTTTTTGCACTATCACTGGCAACGAATCTAACTACCAAGTTTCAATTTGATTGGATGATAACAAGTGAGTTTAGCCATCCGCAAATTTCCCGGCCACAAACAAACAAACGACATCGAATTTAATGTAAAAGGATTTAAAAACTGGGATTATGGAACACCGTACAACTTTCAATTACACTTAATACCAGCCACGGTGCAATTAACCGTTTTTCATTAATTTAAAAAAAAAATTCAATTTGGTGATAATTATCTCATTGACAACCTCTTCCCAAAAAAAAACCACCGCCTAAATGGAAATTTTTACAATAAATAATAGATAAGACTTTGATGTAAGTGAAACAGAGGAGAAACAGTCGTTGATGGACGATGCTCAATTAAAAAGAACTTTGTGAACTCGTTTTTTAACTGTTTACACCATAATCGAAATTCTAATGGGATTTTGGAGGTGGCGGATGAGATTTAGTGCACTTACTTGATTGAAACCGCTAAGATCAGTTTTTTTGACAATTGTTGAAAAACTTAAATTTTTCAATAACAACTACCTTTTGCACATGCGCAATTTTCACGAAAACCTTAATGACATCAGGTTCCATGGCCACCTCTAACCCGTATACAAAATTTAAACATCATAGGTAAATCCATTCGGGAGAAATTTTGACCTCGCACACACACACAAACACATTGGACACTTTTCTAGACCACTTTCTTGAACTCAGCTAAACGTGTGGTATTGCAAAAAAAAAAACAAAAAAAAAAAAAATAATATTAATAATAATCGATTTTTTTTTTTTTTACCGAATGCAATTCTTTCATCAGTATGTTAACGTATGAGCAATTGAAAGTAACAATTTACCCTAAAAACAAAGTTTTTAAAATTAATCCTTTATTTAGATTGCCAACTTTTATGTGCAACTAATTAAAATAATTTTGAACTCAGATCGACTTTTCATAGTGTTTGACCACAATGTAAAAAAAAATCATTCATTCCATGCAATTGAACTAACACCTTTTTGCCTCCAAAACTTAAGAAAATGCATTGTCATTGATAGCGTGTCCATCAGCCAAGTTTTATCTCGATTGGATGAAGGCAAGTAGATTAATTAGTCCTCCGAAGTGAAAATGGAAACGTGTGTAAAAGCTACCTTTTTAAACGATAGCACCCAAAACGATAGAAAGCAAAATGTCATTGATAACGAATTCATCCGCCAAATTTAAGATCGATTGGATGAAGTGGCCCTTAACCCTACAAAGCAACAATAACAGCGTTTGTAATAGCGTCCTTTTAGTGAAAGTCCCCAAAACTTGATAGAATACATTCTCACCGAAAACGAATCTGTCTGCAAACTTTCGGTTTGATTGGGTGACAGCCCAAGGCGGTTAATTAACTCTCCACATATTTATCTGCCACAAACATAACCACACACAAAATAAATCGAAGTGAATATAAAGGATTTAAAAAATATTGTTTAAATTATTTGACCAAAAATCACATAAATAAAATTATCCAATATCGTATTCTTTAGATTTAGTCACTTCTTTACAACTAGCTAACAATTAAAAAATAAAAGAATAACTAAACTCCATCCCAAGCGTAGAGCGTAGTAGAAATCGTAGCGTAGAAGAAATATTAAATGTACTTGTAAACATTGAACACTTCGTGTCGGCCTAAAAATGCAATAAGAAAAAAAGAAGGAAAAAAAAATAACCCCAAATGGTGCCTCTCGTTCCATGAATGAAAAAGACAAAACAAACCTCGTTATGTTTATACTTTTCTTACAACTGAAGCCATTATAAATCACTGTCACCTACGATGTATTCATGCGCGCATTCAAGAAAATCATAAAATTTAGAGTAATTAAATTGTAGCCGTTTAAATACAATTCTTAAAATTATAAATTTTGGACCATTTGAAAGAAAATGAATAATTCTACAGATTGCTGCATTTATTTTTTTCTTTTTGGTGTTGTAAAGAATTTTTATTAGCGTTTGAACTTCAACTTGAAAAGATGGAATTTTTTGAAAATATTTAAAAAATACTTCTCAATAAAATACTAAGCCATCATTACGCATCACCTTAAAAAACATTTCGAATTTTTTTATGGTGAAAAAATAATTCGAATATTTTAAAATTTTTTAGCACAGTGTTGTGATTATTTATATGAAAATCTCCTATACTTTAACATTGAGATTCAAAATGTAGGTGGCGTGTCGATAACAGCCTTAAACAAATTCAAACTTTTGACTGATACAAACGACAATTTTCTAATCTAAAATAAAAAATATATGAAAGATTTATCCTGTGAATTCGATTTTTGTTATTTATAAAAATCTATTTCAGTATTTTATTTATAACAATATTAAAACTTACAAATTTGTGTTTCAATTTCAAATAATTTCCTTTATTACAGTTAAATGTCTTATTTCCAAAGCAATCGTAATGTGCTTCACAAATAATGTATTAAAATATTACAGATATAAAATAACGACCATCTCTCAGCACAATTGAGTTGGCTATGGTTTAGAAGAAAAAAAAATATCTACTAAATACCATTATAGAATAAGGTGATTCTAATCAGAGTTAACTCTCGGAAACAATTGGTGCATTACTGAATTATTTTTGATAGTGATGGAAAATACCACATAGCATGTTTTCATTGTGGTTTTATTTTTGAGTTAACACTTTCCCCTAAAAATATTATGCAGAATCCAATGTGTTCCCAAAAATCCTTTTTAGTGTTATTTTGCTTTACTCTTGTTCTTTTTAAAAATACTAAGCGTTTCTTCAAATTCTTTGTTGTTGAAAGCCTCATGTAAAAATGTTTTCTCATGCTGAAAATTCTTCTTATGGATATAGTTCTATTTTATAAGTACATGTTTTAAAGCTTGATGTCTGCACTGCTTGTGGCTTGAGATAGTTTATTTTTAAGTACTCACAACTTATGTAATGACTCTACAACGGTTCCATTTGATCAGCTATTACTGTGTTACCGGTATTGCTTCTAAAACTACTCACCATATTTGAAACAAAGAATAACAACAACTTCAAATTGAAAACTACACTGAATTAAGTGTGGAATAGTCGAGGGATACTAGATTTTTTCCACTCTCCTTCAACTCACAGAAGTGTAGTAAAATTCATCCCCTTAATACTCCATTCTGAGTGGAGTTATGCCATTCTGCAATAATTTCTTAGTATTTGACAGTTGACCGTGTTTATGTAACGTACAAGCAAAATGGTCAGCGCAATACAGTAAAATGCGGCTTCAGGATGCGAACTTCAAGTTTGTTGCAGTCTGGGTAAACCACTTTGATTTTTTTTTTTTTTAATGGTCTTAATAATCTCTTTATAGTCAAAGTAAAGAAAAATTGGGTGGTGAGAAAAAAGGAAATTGAAAAATAAAGGACCACCTTATTATAGATGAATTCGTTATTCTACAGTTTCTTGTAAGCATTCCCTGTGACCATTCAGGCCCTTCCAATTTTTATCTGCCAAGATGTCATAGTAGTGGGAAAAAAAATTGACTTGAGGAGAGGGAGAAGGGGAGAGAGTAGCGTGGTGAAGATGATCCCCGGAAATAGCCCTCCCCCTTTCCTTCAGCTGGACTTGGTTAATTGGATCCCTTCCACCACAGTATGAAAAGAAATAGCCAAGGGAGGGCTCCCCCTATCGTCTTTATATGATCTTGCGTAACACTCCCAGTCTTTAAAAGGGGTTGTTAGGTCAACAATGTTATCTTGCAATTCTATTTTGGCCATGAGGTCGCTCATATAGAATTTCTGGATTCCCACAACTGAGTGGAAACGATGTGGTTCTTTATTTTTTTTTTTGCTCTTGCCTAGAGATCATAAAAAGAAATGTTAACAGGGGTGTCCTTGAATGTCAATTACAGCCCACCTCATGGTAACAAGTGGTTGGAGACAATAGGCTTGTTCAAAGATTGTTTTTACAATGCTAGTAGTGTATCTTCTGTATTGACGAGATCGAAAAGGTATGGCCAACTTTTTTTATGTAAAAATTATAGAATAAACCTAATGGTTTATGCATATTATAGAAAAAAAAATTAACCCTCATAGGGGTATAACGATGTATCAGAAATCTTGTTTCTAATTTTACCATAATTAGATGAGAAGAAAAATTATCAAGTGATAGTTTAGTTCTTCAGAGTACTAGTTTTTTTATATAAAACCTATCGAATTTTTTATTTAGTGAAACTATTGTTTCACGTCGAATTTAAATACAATTTTAAATATCATCATTGATTCACTCATCTTTAAAAGGCATTCGACATTTACTGGTAAGGATAACACGAAGTTTGGATAAATTAAAAACAATTCTTATTCGTAATTTTTCAAAGTGTTTTAGAAAATTTATTTTGCAAATATATAATATTATCGAGACATATTCGTATTCATAGAATCAATAGAAATACATAAATCAGCGTTTGCCACAACGCGGCCCGCGACAGATTTTTCTGCTGTCCGCCGGCAACACAGAAGATTATAAAAAAAAAAAAAATTTAAAAATTACGGTACGTAGTTTTTTCACGTAATTGTATTATATCCGAAATAGTATGTGTTAACTATGTAGAACAGAGTTCTCCACTACGTGCCCAAAGAAACTATATGAAGAAGCTTTCAGTAAGGTGGTTTTCATCAGGAATAAACACAGGAATAACTTAACTGAATATCGCTTGGACAATTTATTAAAATGTACTGTAATAAATACTCCGAAAGAACATCAATCATAAAATAAACTGAACGATTTCGACCAATATCGTCGCACAATTTTATATTAACTGAAACTTAATAATCTGGAAGTACAGTTTAAATACTTTTGTTAAAAGTTAGGACAAGACGCATTGCCATGTTGAAACAAAAGATTCACTTAATTTTTATACTTGGATTTACTACTAATAAAAAATTATCATTTTTTAATTATTTGGAAAAAAGAAAAAAAAAAAGGCAAATATTAATAGTAGTTTAAAAAAAAATGTATACATATATATATTTGTTTTCAGTTTTATAATAATAAACGATACATATATTGGTGTATCAGGCCCTCGAAAAGCTCCATCATAAGTCATATTGCCCGCCTCTAAAAGTGAGTGGCGAACGCTGACATAAATAATGGGGATGAAATCTTAATACTCATAAACCTCAATCACAAATGTTACAGAACTGTGCTAGATACCAAATTAAAGGTTTCGGCAAGGTAATTAAATTTAAAAAAAATTCTCTGAATGAACATGCTTAAAAATCTGTACCGAAGAAGTGTACAATATCTCTTTCAAGTTATATTTTAGGCATAAAATAATGCTTTTTTTTTTATTTATAAATAGCGAAATTGGATTTGGTCGGTATGTTTTAGATTAAATTTTAATTAGCAAGTAATATACAGGGGCTATACTGCAGTCATTAGCAAAGAGTCCAAAATCTCAAAAATTTTCAATTGCATATTTTGAAGTCAATTGCATACTTTTTTGTTCGTCCTTTGAAATTACATTTTTTTTTAATTGTTGTATAGGTTTGTATGACCTAAAAACCTGAGCCATTCAATAAAATAAAAATATTATTTTCTATGGATTAATCGGAAAGTGTCAAAATATTTGCAATTGTTTTGGTTGGTTGTTTTCAGATTATCTGGCGCCGTCAGCAACACGAGGGCTATAATGCGCCGAAACATTCGTCATTAGACAAGCCAACATACATTTACAAACACCCATGCCTAACACGGGACTCGAACCCGCAACCTCGTGGTTTAGAAGCTAGCAGGCTAACCACTATACCGTTAAATTGTTTTGGATTCACGGCTTTTTAACTTATGACGGCAGCATACTTCTCCGAATGTATGTTCCAAATACGTTTCAGAGGGAAATGCCTTTTCGAAAGGAAGCTAATCCACATTTGTGTCTCGAACTGAGGAAAACAAGAAAAACTTTCACCAGGCAACCCAATAATTGGCAGTGACTATCTGACGTAATCGAAACAATTTCAACTCCTTTTTGTAAACAAAGAACCGTTCCGTCGGTGAGTCGCTCACTAACGCTTCGATTTTGGTAGAATTTTATGTTAAATAATTAGGTTTAAATTGTAAAAACTTAAACTTATAGAGTTAAATTTAAAAACAGGATGACCTGAAATTTTAAACGTATAAATGACTTATTGATAGACAGCGAGCAGGGGACGATTCCATTCAGGAGGTGAAAATATCCTCATGAGGCTCTTTAATAAATCTATTTTTTTTCCCTTTCCATTATGAGTTTGGAGTAATAATGTGGAGGAGGGAGGGGGAAGAGGGATCGGACGCTTGGGCAGTCGTAAAATTTCCTTAGAATAGGCCTTGGTTTGCAGCCCCCTGCAAGTAATCCTAGAGGCCCCCATGTTTCCAGTACAGTTGCTTCAGATGAAGTAGAGACATGTACTGCGATTAAAAGAAGAATATTAACAAAGCTTATTTATTACTGACCTTGACTGAACTAGCAAACAAAATTATGTACTTGACTCAAGCTTTTGAAACTGCCGTAATAAGCGGGGTTAAATTGCTTTGCTTGACGGCTCATCTGGAGCAAGTTTTATTAAAAGTCGATCGAATCTGGTTGGGATTTTAAAAAAGCGTTTTGAAAACCGGAGTGAAGTCTTATCTAGGTGTCGGGATAACGAGGTACGACTATCTTTTTGAATCTATTTGTGTGGTCTGGACGTACAAAAGCCGGTGACAGCCAATAGTTGACAATGTTTAAGTGTGCTCTTGTTGGAATGCTTAGCACATAAACTATTTTAAAGAAAATTTACTCAAACTGTACATTTAAGTTAATACCTGTAATTATATTCAACTTAATATATATGTACATTTTTGTCTTACAGTGCCACAGAAACTGATATGGACCTTGATCCAGAAACTACAGTTGAGAAACTCTGAATGCTTCGAATCTCAAATCTCTCTTTGCCTATATTTATTATATCTACTTATTCAAATGAGCACTTTTTGATAGAATTTTTACTATTTTACAGTGTTCTCTAGTCTTGTTCAAAGTTTAATCTTGTTGACTCGTGTTACTAACAACTAATTACTATTGAATAAAGATATTTTTTTTATTTGATATTACTCCATTTCTTTGTGCAACCAGAAAATAATGGAAATTATATAAAACCTACATAGTTTCATAACCTAACTAATTAAACATATTAATTAAAACTTTATCCTACATTTGGATAAATCCCTTTCTATATAAAAGCCCTCACTGACTACTCGTTACTAATTCTCCCACTTCCCATGTAGCGACAGATTTGGTACAAATATCAACACGAACAAACATAGAAATAGTTAGCAAGTCCGATCCATATAGAGTAAAGTATACGAGCAGAGGCGGCGTTTCTCATTGACCTTCATTAGAGAAAAGGATGTCATGTTGCGATGAATCATGGATAATTTTCTTTCATAATAAAAAGTAAACATATTACCAGGGGCTGGAGCCCCCCCATCGGGCACAATCGAGCTTCTCGTCGGGGGATAGAAAAGATTTTTTTTTTTCCCCGCATAATTTTTTTTTTTTTTTCAAGAATCGAAGAGAGTTAATAGTTTGTAAGCCTCATTGCCACTATTCTATAGGTCGCCGTCTGACACCAGCATGTTAAACTGAAAACTATGATTGAATGTCCAACACTCAATACAATATCCCTATCTGTGTTCCCGACAACCACACGATAGACCTCACAACCCTAGAACACACGATAACCACAACACGTTTCATGAAGAAATTCTTAATAACTCCCGACTGGATAAATTGTTTTCACACAGTCGCTGGGAAAATAAAGCATTTCATCAGGAAACTAAACAAATCATCTTTTTTTATAGATGAGACAATTTGATAAAATTCAACAAAAATAATGCTCTTTAATTGAAACCACAGCCCATCTTCCAACGACATTTTTAACTTTACCGACAGGATCAACTGTTTTAACAAATACTATATTAATCTTATATATTATACTTTTGTTAAAACAGTTCATCATGTCGGGGAAATTAAGAATATCTTCGGAAAACTGAGCATATCCTCATTTCTAATAGTGGAGACAATTCGATAATGGTATATTAATCTTATATAGTTTACTCTGTTAAAACAGTTTATCATGTCGCGGAAACTATAAATTTCTTCGGGAAACTGAGTAATCCTCGTGTTTTTTTTTGTTTTTTTATATTTTTTTATTATTATTGTATTTATTAGGGAGACAATTCGATAAAAATGCAACAAAAGTTACGCTCTTAAATTTAAACCACAACTCATTTCCCGACAAAAATTACAATTTCCCCGACGTGATAAACTATTTCAACACATGCTATATTAAACTTACATAGTATACTCTAAAAGAGTTATCCCTTGGTTAAAAATAAAAATTTCGTTGGATAACTGAATAAATAACTCATTTCCCGACAAAAATTACAATTTCCCCGACATGATAAACTATTTCAACACATGCTATATTAAACTTACATAGTATACTCTAAAAGAGTTATCCCTTGGTTAAAAATAAAAATTTCGTTGGATAACTGAATAAATAACTCATTTCCCGACAAAAATTACAATTTCCCCGACATGATAAACTATTTCAACACATGCTATATTAAACTTACATAGTATACTCTAAAAGAGTTATCCCTTGGTTAAAAATAAAAATTTCGTTGGATAACTGAATAAATAACTCATTTCCCGACAAAAATTACAATTTCCCCGACATGATAAACTATTTCAACACATGCTATATTAAACTTACATAGTATACTCTAAAAGAGTTATCCCTTGGTTAAAAATAAAAATTTCGTTGGATAACTGAATAAATAACTCATTTCCCGACAAAAATTACAATTTCCCCGACATGATAAACTATTTCAACACATGCTATATTAAACTTACATAGTATACTCTAAAAGAGTTATCCCTTGGTTAAAAATAAAAATTTCGTTGGATAACTGAATAAATAACTCATTTCCCGACAAAAATTACAATTTCCCCGACGTGATAAACTATTTCAACACATGCTATATTAAACTTACATAGTATACTCTAAAAGAGTTATCCCTTGGTTAAAAATAAAAATTTCGTTGGATAACTGAATAAATAACTAATTTCCCGACAAAAATTACAATTTCCCCGACATGATAAACTGTTTCAACACATGCTATATTAAACTTACATAGTATACTCTAAAAGAATTATCCCTTGGTTAAAAATAAAAATTTCTTTGGATAACTGAATAAATCATCTTTTTAGTTTATACACTATACTATTATGTTCTGAGGAACTTATGTATTTTGGCTCTGGCGGTTTGTCTTTGTCCGTCTGTACAAGATCACAGTTCCTAGGTAAATTTACAATTATCAGACACGTGTGATTTGACAAATGAAAGGTAGCAGTTCATACAAAAATTCAACGACAAGACAGAAATACAGGGAAAATGGTGACTGGAAATCAATTTGTAATTTCTTAAGCCAAAACTAGATGTTCAGTCAAAAAAGCTTTAAAAATTACATAGAATTTAATCAGCTATTTCAACCAGAAGTTTGACAAAAAGAGTGATTCCGTATAGTAACGTCATGAGAAGTTCATATCTTGGCTGCAAGGAGTGATATCGGATTAGAATTTAGATATATTCGGTGACAAGTTATCTCAGAAAATTCACACACTTTCGTGCTATTTTTGTTCATATAAAACTCCAAACTAACTTTTTTTTTCTTTTTTTTTCTTGACATGTCATTAACCTTAAGGTAAGATTTCAGTCTTGAAATTTTGCCGTATTGTACATACTTGATATCTGGACATGATGCACAACAATAAAACGGGTGTAGAGGTGAGTAGTTAGAAAATAGGGCTCCTGGGCCATGGATCGACCGAGCGACGGTATGGTATGGGGGGCGTGACCGGATATGACGTCACAGGAAGTGACATCACAGGATATGCCGTCACCGGAAGTCACGTGACCGGAAGTGGAGTGGAGTTGTTCCCCTCCTGCTGTTGTTTTAGTTTCATTATAAGCTGTTTGTGTATGACGTCACAGATGATGTCTTAATGTGTTTTATATTAAAGTTTTGAGTGAGGGCAACACTTTTTTTAGTTTCGATTTACCTTTCAGATAGAGTTGAGTTGTTCTAGGACTGCTTGTAAATGAATAAGTTAGAGTGATAGATATTTTTACTAATGACGTCACAGTAGGTATGACGTCATAATGTGTTTTATATCAAAGATTTGAGCGTTGGCAACACTTTTTAGTTTCAATTTACCTTTCAGACGGAGTTGAGTTGTTCTAGGGCTGCTTCTAAGTGAATAAGTTAGAGTGATAGGTATTTTTACTAATGACGTCACAGTGGGTATGACCTCATTCTATGTTAAGATTTACGTTTTAAGTGGTGATAACATTGGATATATACCAAATTTAGTTTTCAGGTGTTGGCAACGAGTTCTGATCGGTCAGCTAAATGCTAATAAGTTTTAAACATGTGACCAAAAGTTAACTCCTGATTGACTGTTTGGTTTTCTAGCGAGTTACTTACATATCCTTTAGCCAAGTTAAAATACCTACCAACACAAAAAAAAAAATTATTTTAAATTTGAAAAGTTAATAAAAGGAAGGCCATTTGCTAAGGGTCTAAAGAACCCTAACCCCGAGCTACACGTGACATTACAATATTTTACCAAACAATTGTTAAAATATCGACTATCGGACGTTGCCTTCATGGTAACTCATCTACCCCCCCCCCCCCTTCCCTAACTAATTTTGAATAAGCTAAGACTTTAGAATTACAATTAATAAATTTTGAAAAATTATTTATTAAAGGTGAGGACCCACCTCCAGCCCGATACCTCTTTTAGGAAGAATTGGTACCGCCTCACTCCACCCTAACAAAAAAAAAAAAAAACTTATTTCAAAGAACGTATATTTCTTTGAAACTTGAGGTCACTAATCAGCCATCTGATGATATCTTTTAAGAAGACATCATTACCTTAAATCCTAAACAATTTAAAATTTTAAAAAATCTGAAAAGAAGACTTGTGAGAACGTATATTTCTCTCATGAATTAAATTTAATGATCACATACAAAATCCTGAAAAAAAAATTAACGTTAAATAAGTTTTTAAAAATTTAGTTAAAGTAATATTTTAGTTAAATTAAGGCTTAAAGAGATAAAAAAATAATAAAAATTTAAGGATTAAATGAATGATTTAAGGAATTTTGAAGTGACCATAGGCATAGCTGGTTATGCCATCTTCCAGCAGATACCGCTTGTCGTCATAGGCCGACAAGGCTCTCTTGGTTTGTTGGAGTGAGAAGATGTTTAAAAATTCACTTACCGAATAATCGAAACGAAATCTGCGAAGCTAAAATAACTGTGAATAACTACACAAGTACGAACAAAATCGCGTTGAGAAAAAAAAAACACGAAGTATTAAACACGTCTTTCACACTCAGGTATCTACGTAGAAATGGCGAGACGGCAACCGGTAGCGTCTATATATGAAGGGTGATCACGTGACTTCACCGACCAATCAGGTTTCACGGTAGAGGGCGCTGCTTGATTCTAACCGATCAGAGCGGGTGGGGAGCGAGACTAGGGATGTTTCAACACGCTTCAACGCGTTTGCGAGTTGAGTTGTTGTGTAACTATCTTGCTTGAAACAGTTAAAGTGATAGATAATTTGTTCGTGACGTCATAGTGTAGCGAATGGGTTTTTAGCGTAGACAGTTGATGCAATTGGAGTAATTATGAAATTTATTAAATATAAAGATAATATTTAGTAATAATTATCAGATTTTATTATTATTATTATAAAAAATAAACTTATAAAAAAAGTGAACGTGAAAATTTACTTTACGAATAAAAATCATGTCTTTAAAATGTGTACGAATATCACTAAATAAAAAAAAAAAAGTAACATACTTAAACTCTTTAAAATAAATAACTTTAACATTAACGTAAAAAATTTACTTTTCACATAAAAATCACTTTAAAATGAGTAAAAATATCGCTAAATAAGAGAAAAAAGTAACTTACTTAAAATTTCTAAGATAAATATTTAACCTTTACTCGAAAATTCCCTTCATATATAAAAATCACGACTTTAAAATATGACACGCAAGAGAAAAGTAACGTACTTAAACTTTCTACGACAAATAACTTTAACATTAACGTAAAAATTTACTTCACATATAAAAATCACGACATTAAAATGTGACATGTAAGAAGAATTAGCATACTTAAAATTTCTACGATAAATAATTTTAACATTTGAGTGAAAATTTACTACATATATAAAAATCATGTATTTAAAATATCGCTGAATAAAAGAAAAAAGTAACATACTTAAACTTTCTACGACAAATAACTTTAACATTAACGCAAAAATTTACTATATACATAAAAATCACGACTTTAAATTTGACATGCAGGAGGAAAGTATAACATACCTATAATTTCTACGACAAAGAATTCAAACATTGCCATTCATATCGTTAAAATGTATAATGACAACTCTAACTTTTAGAAAAAAGAAACACTAAAAATTTACAAGGCAAAGAATTTAAAATTGAACGTTAAAATTAACTTCACATGTACAATCATACTCTTATATCAACGATAAATAAGATAAAAAAGAAGCTCTAAAAATTTATAAGGCAAATAATTTAAATAATACGCGAAAATTTACCACACATATAAAAATTATGTCGTTCAAATGTGTAAGAATAACGCTAAATTAGAGAAAAAGAAATACTAAAAATTTATAAGGTAAGGAATTGAAACAATATGCGAAAATTTATTTCACGTATAAAATTTTTATCTTTAAAATGTGTAAGAATAATGCTAAATTAGAGAAAAAAAAAATAACATACTTAAACTTTCTTCGACAACAATTTAAACAATACGCGACATTTTCATACACAATTATTTTCTTAGGTTAATGTTAAATAATGGGAAATTTAAAAGAATAAAAATTTCAAAGATAAAGAATTTTAACCTTTACACGAAAATTTACCTCACAAAAATATCATATCCTTAAGCTTTAACGTGACAATTTACTCTTCATATACAATTAAACTCTTAGGTTAATGTTAAATAAAAGAAAAAGTAACATACTCAAAAATTTCTAAGATAAGCATAACGTAAAAATTTCATATCATGTGTTTAAAATGTAACATATAAGAGAAAAAAAAAATAACATACTTGAACTTTCTATAGCAAAGAATTTAAGCGTTAGCGTAAAAATTTACTTTACATATAAAATTCACGTCTTTAAACGGGGTGATAAGCATGTGACGGTAATTAGCCAATCAGGTTAGCGGTAGGTGATACGCCACTTGCCGGCATTTTTAGACCGGAGGATGAGTCACGCTAATACTTGTTCAAACAGGTCGGGAGACTTGTACAGCAAGAACAACAGCATCGACGCGCAAGCAGCGGGTGATGCTGCGGTGTGTCAGCAGGTCTTCGAGATTATCGTTTTCCTACTTTTCCTTTTTCATAATGAAATGTTTGTGAAAACTTGGAATGAATGAAGTGGATTTTAAAGACACAATAGTAAGTGAAGGTAGAATTCGCATGGACTTTCTTCCAAAAAGTATGATTCACTTGGAGAATTTAAGATCATTTCTACTTGAAAACTTTTCTATTGTCTAAAACATTGAATATTGTTCAAACTCAGTGAGATTATATGCTACAATACGGGTAAAACTTAACAAAATTGTTACATAGAAGAAAAATAGTAAGAGATTTAAAATAAATACTAGTTATAGATACTCCAAGGAAAAAAATTCACCTCTACTTTTCAATCGGAAAATCAATACAAGTTGGAAATTTATGTTACTTCAAGAAAGACTTAGACAATTTACTTTGTAATAATATACGTTAAGGTGTCGTATTAACTCGTGCAATACATGCTGACTAAGGTTTATTTTACTTATCTAAGAAAGGTGAATTGGGGGAAAATATTAAATAAATTGTAGATATTAAATACATTGTAGATATGCATTTAAGTTTTGAAAATCACCTGCAAGACTTTTAAAACATCTTAAGAAAAATTGAATGAAACTTGCGAATTATATGTAAACTATATAACTTTTTATACTCTGAAAGGAAATCACAAGTAATTTAGTTAACTTTTTTCATGGTAACACTCATATTCAATGACATGTTTTTAAAATTTAACCTTCTTTACATGATAATAGTTATAAATTTTTTCAATCTCAGATGCGATATACTATTATTTCTAACATATATGTTACGAATTGTGTAAAGTTTTTAAAACTGTATATGCAAATCACCAATCAGAAACATAAAAATCTAACATCAATCAAACAAACTAAAATAATAAGATATTTTCCTTAGTGGAAATAGTTAACTACTCATGTGATGGAATATACTTAGAAAATTTAAATACTGAAAAAAGTTTGCTAGGCAAACTTAAAGAATATTTTTTTTTTTCTTGTGAAAAACTAGCATAAATTTGGAAAATGTAGAGTTTGTTACTACGTAAAATTGAACATCATCTGGACAAACTAAATTATACATGAATTTTTTTTTTATTTGAGAGGTGCTGACAATATATCATTAATATAGAGATTTTTAACTTCCACCCATAATTTCTAAATAACTTATACATAAATTTCAGAAAAACTGAAACGGAATGTGTTTTACAAGAGGCTTATTTTGTAAGATGAATATTCAATATTAATATAACTGAGCAAAGTTCATTCCGGAAAAAACTTGTAAAAGATACTTATATTTTGAAAATAGTTTGAAATATCCTTTTAAATTTATGAATGCTCGCTTTCGAAAGACACAAATAAAACTGATATTACTCATGATAATTAACACATACATAACATTAGTCAAACAAAGTGAAATTTTTATTGCTTGTGACCGATAACTTTTCAGTGAAGCAGAACTTACATAGGAAATTTGTGCAAACTTTTTCAACTTTTAAACCAAGTATCATGTAAAATTATAAATTACGATAGGAAATAGCATACTTCAGAATCGGAACAAGTCTTGTAGTTAAGCTAAATGTATTTCTCAAGGAATTGAAAGCATACCAGAGAAGTCCTTATCATTTCGCATCTTTTCTCATGTTGCAAGAAGACATACTTTGTAAAAGATCGTCTTAGCACTTAACAAAAATCAGTAAAAATAAATATATTTTCTATGGCAAAGATAAAACTTCACAACTTAATTACTTAAATTTAGCTAAGTTGCATATGGTTTATTCACATAACTCGCATGTGCTTTGAATGGTAAGTATGATTATAACTTTTCACTAAATCTTGTAATACGTCAATGTATTTATGCGTATTTTTAGCAGTAAAGTACTTCCACATTTTAGTTTTAATACTTCTATTCCAACGCTCGACTATGTTTGCTTTCGACAAATTATATGTCGTGAAAAATCTAATCCCCTTCTTTTTTAACAAGGTCTGAAATAGATTATTCTTAAATTCCGTTCCCTGATCAGTCTGAAGTGATTTCGGAGTTCGTTGATCGAATATTATTTGAAAAGCCTCAACAATATCTATACCTCTCTTTCGTTTCAGAGGAATTAGCCATCCACACTTTGATAGCACATCAATACAACTCAAAATAAAGAGATAACCATCATTAAACTTTTGGAGACTTGACATATCCACCAAATCCGCTTGCCATTGCTGATCAATGTTATAAACAATCACCCGATTCGTAGGAAATTTATGACGAATGGACTTGTGTAGAGTGTACGCATCCACCCCCGTTAGCCATTTCTGTATCGTTTTCTTGGGAATCTTTCTTCCTGAGGCACGGTATAATGCATCGATACCACCGAAACTTGCTACATGACCCGGGTCTTGATACGTCGCATTCATTACAGCAAGAAATTTTATTAACTCTTATCTGTATCCTAAGTCTTAACATTTTCACATTGAAATAGATAATTTTCCAGTTTCATTGAGACGAAGCGTAAAATCGATAGCGAATCGATCACTACTACTTAAAAAATAAATAAATAATAATGCAACACATAAACAAATACACAAGTATGCAGTATTCACAACCTCACTCGATAGAACCATACTTGCAACTAACACATTCAACTATAAACTTTACCTTATAAAGAACAAAACTTGATAAAATTAATATCCTTAAGATCATACCAATACCTTAAAATTCCTTGAAACTCCGTTTAAATACAAAATTCCCACTATATCCCCTCTGTGACGTAACATAAATATTTTTCAAGCAAGAACGCTATCTTCAATTCCCACCACGTGGTAATTTTTCTGCAAGTTTTAAAATTAGTTTAAATTATATTTTATAATTATTCATCAACTATTACTTAAATCTTTCCATTTCAACAAGTATCAACGTTAAAAACCCACGTGATAATTTTTCTATAAATAAATAAATATTCATTTAAACAAATAAGGTATTGGCGCTTATTTATTAAATGAATATTTATTTATTTATAGAAAAATTATCACGTGGGTTTTTAACGTTGATACTTGTTGAAATGGAAAGATTTAAGTAATAGTTGATGAATAATTATAAAATATAATTTAAACTAATTTTAAAACTTGCAGAAAAATTACCACGTGGTGGGAATTGAAGATAGCGTTCTTGCTTGAAAAATATTTATGTTACGTCACAGAGGGGATATAGTGGGAATTTTGTATTTAAACGGAGTTTCAAGGAATTTTAAGGTATTGGTATGATCTTAAGGATATTAATTTTATCAAGTTTTGTTCTTTATAAGGTAAAGTTTATAGTTGAATGTGTTAGTTGCAAGTATGGTTCTATCGAGTGAGGTTGTGAATACTGCATACTTGTGTATTTGTTTATGTGTTGCATTATTATTTATTTATTTTTTAAGTAGTAGTGATCGATTCGCTATCGATTTTACGCTTCGTCTCAATGAAACTGGAAAATTATCTATTTCAATGTGAAAATGTTAAGACTTAGGATACAGATAAGAGTTAATAAAATTTCTTGCTGTAATGAATGCGACGTATCAAGACCCGGGTCATGTAGCAAGTTTCGGTGGTATCGATGCATTATACCGTGCCTCAGGAAGAAAGATTCCCAAGAAAACGATACAGAAATGGCTAACGGGGGTGGATGCGTACACTCTACACAAGTCCATTCGTCATAAATTTCCTACGAATCGGGTGATTGTTTATAACATTGATCAGCAATGGCAAGCGGATTTGGTGGATATGTCAAGTCTCCAAAAGTTTAATGATGGTTATCTCTTTATTTTGAGTTGTATTGATGTGCTATCAAAGTGTGGATGGCTAATTCCTCTGAAACGAAAGAGAGGTATAGATATTGTTGAGGCTTTTCAAATAATATTCGATCAACGAACTCCGAAATCACTTCAGACTGATCAGGGAACGGAATTTAAGAATAATCTATTTCAGACCTTGTTAAAAAAGAAGGGGATTAGATTTTTCACGACATATAATTTGTCGAAAGCAAACATAGTCGAGCGTTGGAATAGAAGTATTAAAACTAAAATGTGGAAGTACTTTACTGCTAAAAATACGCATAAATACATTGACGTATTACAAGATTTAGTGAAAAGTTATAATCATACTTACCATTCAAAGCACATGCGAGTTATGTGAATAAACCATATGCAACTTAGCTAAATTTAAGTAATTAAGTTGTGAAGTTTTATCTTTGCCATAGAAAATATATTTATTTTTACTGATTTTTGTTAAGTGCTAAGACGATCTTTTACAAAGTATGTCTTCTTGCAACATGAGAAAAGATGCGAAATGATAAGGACTTCTCTGGTATGCTTTCAATTCCTTGAGAAATACATTTAGCTTAACTACAAGACTTGTTCCGATTCTGAAGTATGCTATTTCCTATCGTAATTTATAATTTTACATGATACTTGGTTTAAAAGTTGAAAAAGTTTGCACAAATTTCCTATGTAAGTTCTGCTTCACTGAAAAGTTATCGGTCACAAGCAATAAAAATTTCACTTTGTTTGACTAATGTTATGTATGTGTTAATTATCATGAGTAATATCAGTTTTATTTGTGTCTTTCGAAAGCGAGCATTCATAAATTTAAAAGGATATTTCAAACTATTTTCAAAATATAAGTATCTTTTACAAGTTTTTTCCGGAATGAACTTTGCTCAGTTATATTAATATTGAATATTCATCTTACAAAATAAGCCTCTTGTAAAACACATTCCGTTTCAGTTTTTCTGAAATTTATGTATAAGTTATTTAGAAATTATGGGTGGAAGTTAAAAATCTCTATATTAATGATATATTGTCAGCACCTCTCAAATAAAAAAAAAATTCATGTATAATTTAGTTTGTCCAGATGATGTTCAATTTTACGTAGTAACAAACTCTACATTTTCCAAATTTATGCTAGTTTTTCACAAGAAAAAAAAAAATATTCTTTAAGTTTGCCTAGCAAACTTTTTTCAGTATTTAAATTTTCTAAGTATATTCCATCACATGAGTAGTTAACTATTTCCACTAAGGAAAATATCTTATTATTTTAGTTTGTTTGATTGATGTTAGATTTTTATGTTTCTGATTGGTGATTTGCATATACAGTTTTAAAAACTTTACACAATTCGTAACATATATGTTAGAAATAATAGTATATCGCATCTGAGATTGAAAAAATTTATAACTATTATCATGTAAAGAAGGTTAAATTTTAAAAACATGTCATTGAATATGAGTGTTACCATGAAAAAAGTTAACTAAATTACTTGTGATTTCCTTTCAGAGTATAAAAAGTTATATAGTTTACATATAATTCGCAAGTTTCATTCAATTTTTCTTAAGATGTTTTAAAAGTCTTGCAGGTGATTTTCAAAACTTAAATGCATATCTACAATGTATTTAATATCTACAATTTATTTAATATTTTCCCCCAATTCACCTTTCTTAGATAAGTAAAATAAACCTTAGTCAGCATGTATTGCACGAGTTAATACGACACCTTAACGTATATTATTACAAAGTAAATTGTCTAAGTCTTTCTTGAAGTAACATAAATTTCCAACTTGTATTGATTTTCCGATTGAAAAGTAGAGGTGAATTTTTTTCCTTGGAGTATCTATAACTAGTATTTATTTTAAATCTCTTACTATTTTTCTTCTATGTAACAATTTTGTTAAGTTTTACCCGTATTGTAGCATATAATCTCACTGAGTTTGAACAATATTCAATGTTTTAGACAATAGAAAAGTTTTCAAGTAGAAATGATCTTAAATTCTCCAAGTGAATCATACTTTTTGGAAGAAAGTCCATGCGAATTCTACCTTCACTTACTAATGTGTCTTTAAAATCCACTTCATTCATTCCAAGTTTTCACAAACATTTCATTATGAAAAAGGAAAAGTAGGAAAACGATAATCTCGAAGACCTGCTGACACACCGCAGCATCACCCGCTGCTTGCGCGTCGATGCTGTTGTTCTTGCTGTACAAGTCTCCCGACCTGTTTGAACAAGTATTAGCGTGACTCATCCTCCGGTCTAAAAATGCCGGCAAGTGGCGTATCACCTACCGCTAACCTGATTGGCTAATTACCGTCACATGCTTATCACCCCGTTTAAAGACGTGAATTTTATATGTAAAGTAAATTTTTACGCTAACGCTTAAATTCTTTGCTATAGAAAGTTCAAGTATGTTATTTTTTTTTTTCTCTTATATGTTACATTTTAAACACATGATATGAAATTTTTACGTTATGCTTATCTTAGAAATTTTTGAGTATGTTACTTTTTCTTTTATTTAACATTAACCTAAGAGTTTAATTGTATATGAAGAGTAAATTGTCACGTTAAAGCTTAAGGATATGATATTTTTGTGAGGTAAATTTTCGTGTAAAGGTTAAAATTCTTTATCTTTGAAATTTTTATTCTTTTAAATTTCCCATTATTTAACATTAACCTAAGAAAATAATTGTGTATGAAAATGTCGCGTATTGTTTAAATTGTTGTCGAAGAAAGTTTAAGTATGTTATTTTTTTTTTCTCTAATTTAGCATTATTCTTACACATTTTAAAGATAAAAATTTTATACGTGAAATAAATTTTCGCATATTGTTTCAATTCCTTACCTTATAAATTTTTAGTATTTCTTTTTCTCTAATTTAGCGTTATTCTTACACATTTGAACGACATAATTTTTATATGTGTGGTAAATTTTCGCGTATTATTTAAATTATTTGCCTTATAAATTTTTAGAGCTTCTTTTTTATCTTATTTATCGTTGATATAAGAGTATGATTGTACATGTGAAGTTAATTTTAACGTTCAATTTTAAATTCTTTGCCTTGTAAATTTTTAGTGTTTCTTTTTTCTAAAAGTTAGAGTTGTCATTATACATTTTAACGATATGAATGGCAATGTTTGAATTCTTTGTCGTAGAAATTATAGGTATGTTATACTTTCCTCCTGCATGTCAAATTTAAAGTCGTGATTTTTATGTATATAGTAAATTTTTGCGTTAATGTTAAAGTTATTTGTCGTAGAAAGTTTAAGTATGTTACTTTTTTCTTTTATTCAGCGATATTTTAAATACATGATTTTTATATATGTAGTAAATTTTCACTCAAATGTTAAAATTATTTATCGTAGAAATTTTAAGTATGCTAATTCTTCTTACATGTCACATTTTAATGTCGTGATTTTTATATGTGAAGTAAATTTTTACGTTAATGTTAAAGTTATTTGTCGTAGAAAGTTTAAGTACGTTACTTTTCTCTTGCGTGTCATATTTTAAAGTCGTGATTTTTATATATGAAGGGAATTTTCGAGTAAAGGTTAAATATTTATCTTAGAAATTTTAAGTAAGTTACTTTTTTCTCTTATTTAGCGATATTTTTACTCATTTTAAAGTGATTTTTATGTGAAAAGTAAATTTTTTACGTTAATGTTAAAGTTATTTATTTTAAAGAGTTTAAGTATGTTACTTTTTTTTTTTATTTAGTGATATTCGTACACATTTTAAAGACATGATTTTTATTCGTAAAGTAAATTTTCACGTTCACTTTTTTTATAAGTTTATTTTTTATAATAATAATAATAAAATCTGATAATTATTACTAAATATTATCTTTATATTTAATAAATTTCATAATTACTCCAATTGCATCAACTGTCTACGCTAAAAACCCATTCGCTACACTATGACGTCACGAACAAATTATCTATCACTTTAACTGTTTCAAGCAAGATAGTTACACAACAACTCAACTCGCAAACGCGTTGAAGCGTGTTGAAACATCCCTAGTCTCGCTCCCCACCCGCTCTGATCGGTTAGAATCAAGCAGCGCCCTCTACCGTGAAACCTGATTGGTCGGTGAAGTCACGTGATCACCCTTCATATATAGACGCTACCGGTTGCCGTCTCGCCATTTCTACGTAGATACCTGAGTGTGAAAGACGTGTTTAATACTTCGTGTTTTTTTTTTCTCAACGCGATTTTGTTCGTACTTGTGTAGTTATTCACAGTTATTTTAGCTTCGCAGATTTCGTTTCGATTATTCGGTAAGTGAATTTTTAAACATCTTCTCACTCCAACAAACCAAGAGAGCCTTGTCGGCCTATGACGACAAGCGGTATCTGCTGGAAGATGGCATAACCAGCTATGCCTATGGTCACTTCAAAATTCCTTAAATCATTCATTTAATCCTTAAATTTTTATTATTTTTTTATCTCTTTAAGCCTTAATTTAACTAAAATATTACTTTAACTAAATTTTTAAAAACTTATTTAACGTTAATTTTTTTTTCAGGATTTTGTATGTGATCATTAAATTTAATTCATGAGAGAAATATACGTTCTCACAAGTCTTCTTTTCAGATTTTTTAAAATTTTAAATTGTTTAGGATTTAAGGTAATGATGTCTTCTTAAAAGATATCATCAGATGGCTGATTAGTGACCTCAAGTTTCAAAGAAATATACGTTCTTTGAAATAAGTTTTTTTTTTTTTTTGTTAGGGTGGAGTGAGGCGGTACCAATTCTTCCTAAAAGAGGTATCGGGCTGGAGGTGGGTCCTCACCTTTAATAAATAATTTTTCAAAATTTATTAATTGTAATTCTAAAGTCTTAACTTATTCAAAATTAGTTAGGGAAGGGGGGGGGGGGGTAGATGAGTTACCATGAAGGCAACGTCCGATAGTCGATATTTTAACAATTGTTTGGTAAAATATTGTAATGTCACGTGTAGCTCGGGGTTAGGGTTCTTTAGACCCTTAGCAAATGGCCTTCCTTTTATTAACTTTTCAAATTTAAAATAATTTTTTTTTTTGTGTAACTTTGTTGCAGGTATTTTAACTTGGCTAAAGGATATGTAAGTAACTCGCTAGAAAACCAAACAGTCAATCAGGAGTTAACTTTTGGTCACATGTTTAAAACTTATTAGCATTTAGCTGACCGATCAGAACTCGTTGCCAACACCTGAAAACTAAATTTGGTATATATCCAATGTTATCACCACTTAAAACGTAAATCTTAACATAGAATGAGGTCATACCCACTGTGACGTCATTAGTAAAAATACCTATCACTCTAACTTATTCACTTAGAAGCAGCCCTAGAACAACTCAACTCCGTCTGAAAGGTAAATTGAAACTAAAAAGTGTTGCCAACGCTCAAATCTTTGATATAAAACACATTATGACGTCATACCTACTGTGACGTCATTAGTAAAAATATCTATCACTCTAACTTATTCATTTACAAGCAGTCCTAGAACAACTCAACTCTATCTGAAAGGTAAATCGAAACTAAAAAAAGTGTTGCCCTCACTCAAAACTTTAATATAAAACACATTAAGACATCATCTGTGACGTCATACACAAACAGCTTATAATGAAACTAAAACAACAGCAGGAGGGGAACAACTCCACTCCACTTCCGGTCACGTGACTTCCGGTGACGGCATATCCTGTGATGTCACTTCCTGTGACGTCATATCCGGTCACGCCCCCCATACCATACCGTCGCTCGGTCGATCCATGGCCCAGGAGCCCTATTTTCTAACTACTGAGGTGGTCTTCTAATGACAATTACTATTAAAATCTATCTTGTGTTGTTAAGTTGACAATTTTTTAAACTTCCCCGATGGGATTCTGTGATGAAGCAGTTTTACTTGTCGGCGTAAAGAATTTAGTAAAGAAACTGAATAAATCATATTTTTTTATTAATGGGATAAAATATTATAATTTGATACAATTTCACAAAAGTTGTGTTCTTAAATTTAAACCTCTACTTTCCCGACAAAAATCTTAATTTTCCCGACGATATAACATGCCTCCACACAGTATGTGCTCTGTAATTATTAAATAGCATTATTAAGGAGAAAATTGGACACAATTTTTCAAAAGTTATGATCGTAAATTGTAAAACACAACTTATTTCCAACGAAATTCTTAATTTCCCCGTCGAGATAATCTATTTTCCCAAATTGCAATATAATTTTTTATATATTTTTCTGTGTTAACACAGTTTATCTCATAGGTTAACTTGAGAATTTCGTTGGGAAATGAATTGTGGTTTTGATTTAAATACATAACTTTGGTGAAATCGTATTCTATTGATCCCTTATTGAAAAAAAAAGGATGATTTATTCAGTACGACCGGGATGAGGATAACAAAGCCATAAATAAATTTAAACGATATATAATACGAACACTAGTAAAAAATTCACAAAATATAAAAACAAATATTTTTAACACAAGCATTGCAGCTTATGAAATGAATGGCAGTCAGAGTTTTAAAGGGTTATAATTTATTTGAACATAAGTAGTTAGAAATTATAAAAGAGAATAATGAACACAAAAAAGAAAAGTTTATTTGCAGTTAATTTGGTTTTGGACCTTATGTCTCATAAAAACCTATAAATTCAATGGTAACTAATTTATAGTATTTTTACATAATTATTTTAGGAAAAATCATATTAAAAAAATAGTTTAAACAATGACATGCAGCTCACACAAAAACATCTACTTATTAAGTTTGGTATGTTGTGAGTATGCAAGACCATATATTGTTTCTCATTACATCATGTCTCTAATTTTTCGCTATGTTTTGAGTCAAAATATTAATTTTTGTATTATCAAGCATCACAAGTCCTTTCTGTACGCAGTGATAGCACAAAAATCAACAAAAATACTTCAAACGGATATTCTTTTTTGGAAAAGTCACTTTACAAACCCCTTTCATGCATAAAAAATACTATTGATTCCGTACTAATAATAGTAATTTATCAATCTATCTCAAATTTATTTATCTATCTTCAAATAAATTGCTCGACCATCAAAATAAAATATAATTTCATATTTTTTCAAAATTCTCTTAAATGAATAAAATACAATTGCGCATGGTTATATAATTTCCCAATCATTTAGTTCTCATGTATTGCAAGTTTTAGCACTGCATTTACTCATTGTTTCTGTAATTGATAATTTGCTTTAAGGGGAGTTTAAACCTTTTGACGACAACAAAAATAGCTTTCCTTACGTAATTTTCGATATTCTTTAAAATAAAAGGTATTCGGTATTTTTAATTGATATTTTTTATGCAGCATAATGTTTATTTCCTTTTTGAAAAACATTAATTATTTTAAGCATAAGTATGTTTTTTAAAAAGTTATCAAGTGAAACGTAATGATGGAAAATTTAGAAAAAAAAATTATGTATATAAGTTACCCACAATATTAAATAAAAAGTTATTGTTCTATCTCTTTAAAAAAATATATGGATATGCACGTGATAGTTTTACATTCTCTGAAGCAGGAAATAAGAATATAGATGACAAGTTTTTCTTAAAACGCCATTTATAGTTAGAAAAAATATTTAAAATTTAAATTTTATCGTTATTTTTTACATAAAAATATTTTTATATTGTATAAAAGAATAATTCTGCTTTAGAAAATCAACCCGTAAATTAGCTTTAATTTCCAAAAATAATATTGAGTTTATTCCAGAAACTTAATAAAATATCTTGTGGGTAATTTATGTTCAAAAAAATTTTTTTCTAAATTTTTCATCGTTACGTTTCACTTGATAACTTAAAAAAAAATATATTTATGTCTAAAATAGTTATTGTTTTTCAAGAAGAAAATAAGCATTGTATCGTATAAAAAATTACAATTAAAAATATAAAGTATATTTTATTTTAAAGCATATTGAACATTAAGCAAAAAAAGCTGTTTTAGTTGGCGACAAAAGGTTTAAACTCCCCTTAAAAATGCATCATATTTCATTAATCGTGTGAGGAGGGATGAGGTAGGAAAGCAAAGATTAAAACTGCAACAAGCGACAACTCCAGGCGAACCGATGAAATTCGCGGCGATTTAGAAGAAAAAGCGACAACAAAAGCGATTTTCACACACATGTTCAAAATTTCATGAATAGAAGGGATATAGTTCTGAAAATGTGCTTCAAGCAATCACAAAGGGTTGTCCATGAGTTTAAAAGCGAGGGATGTACTGTAAGGGCAGTAAATATGCCCTATGGCTAAATAGGGGTGGGCTGACCATTTAAAAATCGAATAGATACTGACGTCAATAAAAGCTTGAAGTCGATGGGAATTGATTTGCACTGATAAGATTCTTTGTGTGTGTGTGCTTTTTTGTCAGGATAATGACCAGGGATCTGGATGAAGGCGGCTTTTTTCGTTATGAGATTGGGGGACTGATTGTGTCTGCGAACTATTCCGAAAAAAAAAAAAAGGGAAAAAAGAGCTTCAAGAAACGACAAGGGGGCTACAGACACCAGACAATCATTCCGATAACGTTTTTTCAGGAATGATAGTCAACTTGGATCTTTTCATCCATATTGCACTCGTTTCTTTGGATTCGGATTGAACCTATGGAGTGTGTAGAAGACAGTAGCATAATCTTTGCAGGTAATTAAAACGTTTGTTTTTTGTTTTGATGTTTTTATATTTACAAAAACGATGAGTAACGTTTGACAACGTTTATGTTGAGAAACACATGAATTTGAAGCACTTGGATTACTTTAAAGAAAGTATAACTGTGCCCCCCCCCCCCCCCCCCCAATTATAGAAATAGGAATCTCTTCCAGAATCTTCCTAAAGCTAAGGTACATGTTTTTTATTTTAAACTGAATATTTTGGTCATAAAATTTTTGCTTAGCAATACATCGACAGAATTTAAAGTCGTATTTACATCCAAATTTAATATATCCTATTAAATTATTTAATTCTCAACATATAAATAAACTTTTTTCACAGAATTTGTTGTTAGATATTTATAAATCTATTAATTATGTAAAAATAATAAAAAAATTTAATACTCCCTAGTTTATAAGCATTTTTTTAATGATGCAATTTTTTTAAATTTAAAAACTAAAGCCTTGGTACACTTTCTAGACAAATTAAATAATAAATCTTTATAAAACAATTACCAATGTTAAAAAAACATTTTGATTCAAGCCGTTACCCTATTTTTAAACAATATTGTTGCTTTTAAAATTTATGAAAAAAAAAAAAAAAAATATGTTTTGCATGAATTAAAAGTAACTTTTTTTTTAAAGTTTTTAATCGAATTTTGAATGAAACATTTGGATTTAGAGAACAATGAACAAACGTTATTTTCATTATTTTTCAATTTATTTTCATCCAACAGATTTTTCTCTTCAAATTAATAAGATATATATTAGTTTCTTAAAATTTAAAGTGCTTTAAAACGTAAAAATATTTGAATATTAGAAGTTTAGAATTAATTATTTGCTTTCCAGGCTGAAATTATTGTTTCTTGCAAAAAACATTTGCTACAAGGTGAATTTTTTTCTTTTTTTGTCTTTTCTTTACTGAGTCAGAAATTTGAAATGTTGGATTCTATTTAACATAAATTAATGACATACAATGAATCCCATTTTGAGTTAAGCTTTGTTTTATTGCTATAAGTTTTATAATAATATATAATAACAATTTTGAAAAAAGTTTTAGGCTTGATTGTTCTAGGATACATTACTTTGTTCTAATATGAATATTATAATTTCCATATAATATGAAAAAATAAGATTTTCTTTTTACCGAAAAGTTTCCTAAAAAAGTTTAATCATTTCAAATTCTGGCTATAACTACCAATTTTTGATGAATTTAAATTTGCCTTCTTTTACTACAGTATGAATTATTTGTTTTACATAACATTTTGTGTTACTAAAATCTTGTTCTGATTACACTGTAAAACTGCCATCGGCTTATAATTAATCTAATTTTAATTTATTTTGAAACATTTTAAGTTTTTTCAAAAAATTCTTAGCCCCCCCCCCCGTAGGGTTTGGATAGCCCCCTCGTCGGGCAATTCCTACCGCCACCACTGCATATTACACACTGTGTGAAATTTCGCATTTTAAAACTGTTTTATCCACAAATATATGAATAGATCTTGCAAAAAAAATTCTCGTATTTCCCTTGGAATGTAACCAGTTAATATAAAGTGAGAAATACTAATTTGATGATAGCAATTTCATACAACGGAAATCCCATTTAACACATACCAAATGTCAAATGTTTACATTCTCTTTCCAAAAATTTGATATATTGTTAATATATAATATTCAGCGTATAATTTTATTGCATGTTATTATAACTAAATTGGAGGAATTGGACAGATATACCACTATAACAGAATTGCACCTCAGTTTCACTACACATTCGCAGTTACACTTATTTCCCATTAGGCCAGTGCCTAGGGTCCCAAATATCGGGGGCCTCTAAAATGCCTGAACAATTTTGAATTATTGTGTAACTATCCAAGTTCTATTTTTGATCAATGCCATATTGCATGATAATATAAACTCATTTGTTATGAAACATTAATTTTTAAATAACTCCAATAATTGTCTATGTAGGCCCCATCTGCTACATTGTGCCCATGGTAATCAGTTTTTTAAATCGGTCCCTGATTGTGATCTCGATTATCTAATTTTAAGGAATCACAAAAGGGAAGGGTCAAATGAAGAATATTCCAATGTAGTTACAACTCTTATATTTGGTACTAAAGTCAAAAAATGTGAGCATAGACAGTGGTAGAAGTGGGAAAAAAAAGGTGGGGGGACGGCCAAAAGTTGGTGACAAGTGCACCACAGTAGATAGAAATTGGGCATCCGGAGACAGGGCGGAATGCGGAATGGGACGAGGGATGATGACGTCAACGGAAGTGGGCGTGACCGGATATGACGTCATATGAAATGTCATCACCGGATATGACGTCACATGAAGTGACGTGACCGGAAGTGGAGTGGAGTTGTTCCCCTCCTGCTGCTGTTTTAGTTTCGGTTGCGTTATAATCTGTTTGCGTATGACGTCACAGTGGGAATGACGTCATAATCTGTTTAATATCGAAGTTTTGAGCGGTGGCAACACTTTTTAGTTTCGGTTTATCTTTCCGACGGAGTTGAGTTGTTCTAGGACTGCTTCTAAGTGAATAAGTTAGAGTGATAGGCATTTATTGTGTGACGTCACAGTGGGTATGATGTCTTAATTTGTTTTATATCAAAGTTTTGAGCGGTGGCAACACTTTTTTAATTTTTGTTTCCAGTTAAATGGGGTTGAGTTGTTCTAGGGCTGCTTCTAAATAAGAACATTATGGTGATAGGGTTTTATTGCGTGACGTCATAGTGGATATGACGTCATAATTTGTTTTATATCAAAGTTTTGAGAGGTGGCAACACTTTTTAGTTTCGGTTTATCTTTAAGATGGAGTTGAGTTGTTCTAGGGCTGCTTCTTAGCGAATAAGTTAGAGTTATAGGCTTTTTGACTAGTGACGTCACAGTGGATATGACATCATTCATGATTTTACAAAATTTACCTTTAAGACGATGGCAGCAGTAGGAATATGCTAAGTTTTAGGCGGGATGGAGTTGAGTTGTTCTAGGGCTACTTTTAAGTGAATAACTTAGAGTGATAGGCTGTTTTACCAGTGACGTCACAGTGTTAATGTAGTGGGGATGACGTCACGATTTGCTTTATATCAAAGTTTAAGGAATGGCAACATCTTGTATCCTGATATAGTTAAGTCTCCTTTGATTGGTTGAAATAAAAGCTCGCTTCTGATTGGTTAGAATATGTCACGTGATTTCAAATGCTCTTCTCATTGACTATACAGTTTAGTAAGACAGTTTTCTACTAAGTTTAATGTAATTGCGACGCCATCTAGTGGTAGGAAGGAATATAAATTACACAGTTTATAACTTTTCATGCTTCACCATTAAAAACTTCAAATACATGCAAAGATAATATATTAACACAAATGCGTAAAGTTTCGGATTGAGTTGATTTTTTTTTCTATAAGTGCTAAACACATTTAAACTAATGTTGAGAGATATAATCGCAAGACACTTTGAAGGAATCAGGTTTAATCAATGTTAGACACATAAAGTCTCATTAGTTTCTCAATAACAGTATGAAATGTAAATATAAATTAAAATTTATGAGATAAAAAAAATTTAAACTTTGCAATCTTAACGTGAAAAGTTCTTTTACAGAGCTTAACATGTCATTAAAAAGTTTTTTTCTTCTTTTATTGTCATAGTTTTGAGGGATTGAATACACAACAAAAGAACTTAGACTAGAATTAATTTTTAATATTCAGCAACTGAAACCCATTATGGAAGTTAAAGTAATGATTTTACAATTATTTTTAGGTTGAGTTAGTCTGACCCTGTTGAAGGAATTAGTAGTTGTAGTGTGTTCACACGTGAGTTTGCAATACAATATTAGTAATATACATTTCCAAAAAATCGAAATATTTATCACTTTGAATAGAAAAATGACGATTTTTTTATTTATGTAAGTATTATTCTTAATTTTGTAAATTTTAAATGTATTATCCATATCTTATTGAGGAATCTATCACTTTTTCTTCTTCTTTCAGAATGGTTTAGGAAAAACATTTTATTTTAGTCAGAACAATGTTTTCAAAGAGATGGAAATACATAACTTTTCAATATATCAACCTTCAAATACTTTGAAATTGATTCTATTTATTACAACCGGTTGTAATTTAAAGCTATACTGTACTATGCGAGCGATATTTTATATCTTAGCTACTTACTGTCTATGTTAAAATTTATATTACCAATAAACTTGTTAGAAATTAATATGTCTATGTTAGTTATATTAATCAAGATAGTTTTTATTGTACAATGATACTTAAGTTGATGAATGGCAACACAGAACTAGCTGCTAATGCTGAATAGAGATGTGATAACTGATTTTGGATACTCTAATGCCTAAATAAGAGAGAAAAAGTAACATACTTGAACATCTAACAACTAAGAATTCAAAAGTGAACGTGAAAATTTACTTTAAGAATAAAAATCATGTCTTTAAAATGTGTACGAATATCACTAAATAAGAGAAAAAAGTAACATACTTAAACTCTTCACGACAAATAACTTTAACATTAACGTAAAAAATTTACTTTACACATAAAAATCACTTTAAAATGTGTAAAAATATCGCTAAATAAGAGAAAAAAAGTAACTTACTTAAAATTTCTAAGATATATATTTAACCTTTACGCGAAAATTCCCTTCATATATAAAAATCCCGACTTTAAAATATGACATGCTAGAGAAAAGTAACGTACTAAACTTTCTACGACAAATAACTTTAACATTAACGTAAAATTTTACTTTACACATAAAAATCCCGACTTTAAAATATGTAGAAATATCGCTAAATAAAAGAAAAAAAAGTAACATACTTAAACTTTGTACGACAAATAACTTTGACATTAACGTAAAAAATTTTCTTCACATATAAAACTCACGACTTTAAAATGTGACGTGTAAGAAGAATTAGCATACTTAAAATTTCTACGACAAATAATTTTAACCTTTACGCGAAAATTTACTACATACATAAAAATCATGTCTTTAAAATATGTAAAAATATTGCTAAATAAAAGATAAACCTGTTTCACATGAAATTAAAATTTTGCATGTTTTATAAGCAAAGTTACTAGTATTTTTTATATAAATGAGACGAAAAGTTCCAATTTTTCAATCTATATACGACCAGTTTTATAACTTAAACACACATTTATTAAACTAACAAAGTTGCCGTATTTAGATATACATAATGACTTGAATATATTCTTTGAAATATCAAAAAAAAAAAAAAAAAAAAAAAAAAAAAAAAACTTCAAGTTTAAATTGAATTTTTTATAACTTTTTCAAAAGTGAATTGTTAATATTTAGAAAGAGGTCAGATATTTTCAACTATTCTACACCTGATTGGACAACACTTATAATGCGTATGAGAAGAAAAAAAAATCAATTACTAGATGAGAAAAATTTTCTTGTAGGAATCAATGAAATTGGATAGTTATACTTTGGTTCGAAGCAATTTTCGTTTCAAGCATATATGATTTGTTGCTAAGTCTAAATAAATATACTTTAAATCAATGCTTAGTATCTTTTCCTTTTATATTATTCTTACTGTTATCATTTTTATATTGAAGGATGATTTTGCGAAAGTCAATATATTTAAAAAAAAATAATCTCTAGTGTAATATATAAAGTTGAAGTTATGTGGAATACTATTAAAATTAGCATGAGAAAATATAAGTATCCTCTATCAATTTATTTATGGGATACTGACCATCACGTGAATATCTCCCCGCAACATTGTTTGCTCTTATCGGTATATGATTACGCATATTTCGTGGTCTTAACGTATGTCAATGTGTTATGTTTTTTATATGTGAAAAAAGGAAACTTTTCCACATATGTTGATAATTTTCATGTTTATTCAGTTTGTTTGTCATGTTATTCAGATCGATACGGATTTGAGATGACGTAATATAAATTGTTTATTGGTGTTATAGTTTTAATGAATATTTTCTCACTCAAAAGCATGTTTGATTTTTAATTTTGTTTCAACTTTCTTCTAAAAACTTTTATAGCGGATCTCAACGCATTTTTTATTTCTGATAAAGTACTTCCGAACATCTTTCAATGTTGTATCTTCTATACTTTCAGTAAAACTTCTCACATTATACCTGAATACATGAATTTAAAGAAATTTGCTATGTTTAAGTTGATTATTATTTTTTTTTTTAATGTATCGAGATTTCATCTTTATCATTCTATGATAAGACATCAAGTTGGTTCTTTATAAGAAAGAGTGTATTTTCTTTTCATAAGGTAGAATATAAGTCAGTGATAATTCTTATTCACGAATTTCTTATCGTCTTTAACTTTTTTCAACACATTCCTATCCACTTCTATTTTCTCTTCATCTGTCACTTTGTCATACTTATTTTCAGTTATAGTATGTATCAGTTCAAGTCACTTTTTAAATTTACGTCATTGATTTATTCAGTTCACTCAATCTCTTAGTTACTAATAATTTCATTAAATTTATAAGATTCATCAAAAAACCTACTCATTACACATGAACTTAATTTTATTGCACTGGGAAGAAAAACTATAGAAATTTGGATAATGAAAATCTATTACAACAGCTAAAAAATTCAATTTTCGACAAGCGTGATAGGATATAAAAATTGCATTTTTTCGTTTTTCTGTTAAAGTTTAAGTTCTATGTTAGACAATAAAACGTTTGCCTAGAATAAAATCATAAATTATTCATCATTCATGTTTCAACAGTAAAATTATCATTTACATTTTTGTAGATTTTTCTTTTTAACATGACAATGTTTTACATGTAAAGTTTATTTAATAGTAATTTCCGACTTGAAAATGTAGATAGCATTTATTTTCGATGAGCTTGATTTCAATTGACAAATATATTTCAACATTCGAAGCTTATGCGAGTTGTGTGAATAAACTATATGCAACTTAGCTAAATTTCAGTAATTAAGTTGTGAAGTTTTATCTTTGCCATAGAAAATATATTTATTTTTACTGATTTTTGTTAAGTGCTACGACGATCTTTTACAAAGTATATCTTCTTGCAACATGAGAAAAGATGCGAAATTATAAGGACTTTTCTGGTATGCTTTCAATTCCTTGAGAAATAAATTTAGTTAATTACAAGACTTGTTCTGATTCTGAAGTATGCTATTTCCTATCGTAATTTATAATTTTACATGATACTTGTTTTAAAAGTTGAAAAAGTTTGCACAAATTTCCTATGTAAATTCTACTTCACTGAAAAGTTATTGATCACAAGCAATAAAAATTTCACTTTGTTTGACTAATGTTATGTATTTGTTAATTATCATGAGTAATATCAGTTTTATTTGTGTCTTTCGAAAGCGAGCATTCATAAATTTAAAAGGATATTTCAAACTATTTTCAAAATATAAGTATCTTTTACAAGTTTTTTCCTTAATGAACTTTGCTCAGTTATAATAATATTGAATATTCATCTTACAAAATAAGCTTCTTGTAAAACACATTCAGTTTCAGTTTTTCTGAGAGTTATTTAGAAATTATGGGTGGAAGTTAAAAATCTCTATATTAATGATATATTGTCAACACCTCTCAAATAAAAAAAAAAATTCACGTATAATTTAGTTTGTCCAGATGATGTTCAATTTTACATAGTAACAAACTCTACATTTTTCGAATTTATGCTAGTTTTTCACAAAAAAAAACAAACTAAAAAAACAAACATATTCTTTAAGTTTGCCTAGCAAACTTTTTTCAGTATTTAAATTTTCTAAGTATATTCCATCACATGCGTAGTTAACCTATTTCCACTAAGGAAAATATCTTATTATTTTAGTTTGTTTGAATGATGTTAGATTTTTATGTTTCTGATTGGGGATTTGCATATACTCTTTTAAAAACTTGACACAATTCATAACATATATGTTAGAAATAATAGTATATCGCATCTGAGATTGAAAAAAGTTATAACTATTATCATGTAAAGAAGGTTAAATTTTAAAAACACGTCATTGAATATGAGTGTTACAATGAAAAAGTTATCTAAATTACTTGTGATTTCCTTTCAGAGTATAAAAAGTTATGTAGTTTACATATAATTCGTAAGTTTCTTTCAAATTATCTTAAAATGTTTTAAAAGTCTTGCAGGCGATTTTCAAAACTTGAATGCATATCTACAATGTATTTAATATCTACACTTTATTTAATATTTTCCCCCAATTCACCTTTCTTAGATTGATAAGTAAAATAGACCTTAGTCAGCATGTATTGCACGAGTTAATACGACACATTAACCTATATTATTACAAAGTAAATTGTCTAAGTCTTTCTTGAAGTAACATGAATTTCCAACTTATATTGATTTTCCGATTGAAAAGTAGAGGTGAAATTTTTTCTTTGGAGTATCTATAACTAGTATTTATTTTAAATCTCTTACTATTTTTCTTCTATGTAGCAATTTTGTTAAGTTTTACCCGTATTGTAGCATATAATCCCACTGAGTTTGAACAATATTCAATGTTTTAGATAATAGAAAAGTTTTCAAGTAGAAATGATCTTAAATTCTCCAAGTGAATCATACTTTTTGGAAGAAAATCCATGCGAATTCTACCTTCACTTACTAATGTGTCTTTGAAATCCACTTCATTCCTTCCAAGTTTTCACAAACATTTAATTATGAAAAAAGGCAAAGTAGGAAAACGATAATCTCAAAGACCTGCTGACACACCACAGCATCACCCGCTGCTTGCGCGTCGATGCTGCTTGTTCTTGATGTACAAGTCTCCCGACCTGTTTGAACAAGTTTTAGCGTGACTCATCCTCCGGTCTAAAAATACCGGCAAGTGGCGTATCACCTACCGCTAACCTGATTGGCTAATTACCGTCACATGCTTATCATCCCGTTTATAGACGTGAATTTTATATGTAAAGTAAATTTTTACGCTAACGCTTAAATTCTTTGCTATAGAAAGTTCAAGTATGTTAGTATTTTTTTTTCTCTTATATGTTACATTTTAAACACATGATGCGAAATTTTTACGTTATGCTTATCTTAGAAATTTTTAAGTATGTTACTTTTTCTTTTATTTAACATTAACCTAAGAGTTTTATTGTATATGAGAAGTAAATTGTCACGTTAAAGTTTAAAGACATGATATTTATATGTGAAGTAAATTTTCTTGTAAAGGTTAAAATTCTTTATCTTTGAAATTTTTATTCTGTTAAATTTCCCATTATTTAACTTTAACCTAAGAAAATAATTGTGTATGAAAATTTCGCATATTGTTTAAATTTTTGTCGAAGAAAGTTTAAGTATGTTATTTTTTCTTCTTCTCTAATTTAGCATTATTCTTACACATTTTAAAGATAAAAATGTTATGTGTGAAATAAATTTTCGCGTATTGTTTCAATTCCTTACCTTATAAATTTTTAATATTTCTTTTTCTCTAATTTAGCGTTATTCTTACACATTTGAAAGACATAATTTTTATATGTGAGGTAAACTTTCGCGTATTATTTAAATTCTTTGCCTTATAAATTTTTAGAGCTTCTTTTTTATCTTATTTATTGTTGATATAAGAGTATGATTGTACATGTAAAGTTAATTTTCACGTTTAATTTTAAATTCTTTGCCTTGTAAATTTTTAGTGTTTCTTTTTTTCTAAAAGTTAGAGTTGTCATTATACATTTTAAAGACATGTATGGCAATGTTTGAATTCTTTGTCGTAGAAATTATAGGTATGTTATACTTTCCTCCTACATGTCAAATTTAAAGTCGTGATTTTTATGTGTAAAGTAAATTTTTGCTTTAATGTTAAAGTTATTTGTCATAGAAAGTTTAAGTATGTTACTTTTTTCTTTTATTTAGCGATATTTTAAAGACATGATTTTTATATATGTAGTAAATTTTCATGCAAATGTTAAAATTATTTATCGTAGTCATTTTAAGTATGCTAGTTCTTCTTACACGCATTTTAAATATGTGATTTTTATATGTGAAGTAAATTTTTTTACGTTAATGTCAAAGTCATTTGTCGTACAAAGTTTAAGTATGTTACTTTTTTTCTTCTTTTATTTAGCGATATTTCTACATATTTAAAGTCGGTTTTTTTTATGTGTAAAGTAAAATTTTACGTTAATGTTAAAGTTATTTGTCGTAGAAAGTTTAAGTACGTTACTTTTCTCTTGCATATGATATTTTAAAATCGTGATTTTTATATATGAAAGGAATTTTCGCGTAAAGGTTAAATATTTATCTTAGAAATTTTAAATAAGTTATTTTTTTTTCTTATTTAGCGATATTTTTACACATTTTAAAATGATTTTTATGTGTAAAGTACATTTTTTACGTTAATGTTAAAGTTATTTGTCGTGAAGAGTTTAAGTATGTTACTTTTTTCTCTTATTTAGTGATATTCGTACACATTTTAAAGACATGATTTTTATTCTTAAAGTAAATTTTCAAGTTCACTTTTGAATTCTTAGTTGTTAGATGTTCAAGTATGTTACTTTTTCTCTCTTATTTAGGCATTAGAGTATCCAAAATCAGTTATCACGTCTCTATTCAGCATTAGCAGCTAGTTCTGTGTTGCCATTCATCAACTTAAGTATCATTGTACAATAAAAACTATCTTGATTAATATAACTAACATAGACATATTAATTTCTAACAAGTTTATTGGTAATATAAATTTTAACATAGACAGTAAGTAGCTAAGATATATAATATCGCTCGCATAGTACAGTATAGCTTTAAATTACAACCGGTTGTAATAAATAGAATCAATTTCAAAGTATTTGAAGGTTGATATATTGAAAAGTTATGTATTTCCATCTCTTTGAAAACATTGTTCTGACTAAAATAAAATGTTTTTCCTAAACCATTCTGAAAGAAGAAGAAAAAGTTATAGATTCCTCAATAAGATATGGATAATACATTTAAAATTTACAAAATTAAGAATAATACTTACATAAATAAAAAAATCGTCATTTTTCTATTCAAAGTGATAAATATTTCGATTTTTCTGAAATGTATATTACTAATATTGTATTGCAAACTCACGTGTGAACACACTACAACTACTAATTCCTTCAACAGGGTCAGACTAACTCAACCTAAAAATAATTGTAAAATCATTACTTTAACTTCAATAATGGGTTTCAGTTGCTGAATATTAAAAATTAATTCTAGTCTAAGTTCTTTTGTTGTGTATTCAATCCCTCAAAACTATGACAATAAAAGAAAAAAAAAAACTTCTTAATGACATGTTAAGCTCTGTAAAAGAAATTTTCACGTTAAGATTGCAAAGTTTAAATTTTTTTTATCTCATAAATTTTAATTTATATTTACATTTCATACTGTTATTGAGAAACTAATGAGACTTTATGTGTCTAACATTGATTAAACCTGATTCCTTCAAAGTGTCTTGCGATTATATCTCTCAACATTAGTTTAAATGTGTTAAGCACTTATAGAAAAAAAAATCAACTCAATCCGAAACTTTACGCATTTGTGTTAATATATTATCTTTGCATGTATTTGAAGTTTTTAATGGTGAAGCATGAAAAGTTATAAACTGTGTAATTTGTATTCCTTCCTACCACTAGATGGCGTCGCAATTACATTAAACTTAGTAGAAAACTGACTTACTAAACTGTATAGTCAATGAGAAGAGCATTTGAAATCACGTGACATATTCTAACCAATCTGAAGCGAGCTTTTATTTCAACCAATCAAAGGAGACTTAACTATATCAGGATACAAGATGTTGCCATTCCTTAAACTTTGATATAAAGCAAATCGTGACGTCATTCCCACTACATTAACACTGTGACGTCACTGGTAAAACAGCCTATCACTCTAAGTTATTCACTTAAAAGTAGCCCTAGAACAACTCGACTCCATCCCGCCTAAAACTTAGCATATTCCTACTGCTGCCATCGTCTTAAAGGTAAATTTTGTAAAATCATGAATGATGTCATATCCACTGTGACGTCACTAGTCAAAAAGCCTATAACTCTAACTTATTCGCTAAGAAGCAGCCCTAGAACAACTCAACTCCATCTTAGAGATAAACCGAAACTAAAAAGTGTTGCCACCTCTCAAAACTTTGATATAAAACAAATTATGACGTCATATTCACTATGACGTCACGCAATAAAACCCTATCACCATAATGTTCTTATTTAGAAGCAGCCCTAGAACAACTCAACCCCATTTAACTGGAAACAAAAACTAAAAAAGTGTTGCCACCGCTGAAAACTTTGATATAAAACAAATTATGACATCATACCCACTGTGACGTCACGCAATAAAAGCCTATCACTCTAACTTATTCACTTAGAAGCAGTCCTAGAACAACTCAACTCCGTCGGAAAGATAAACCGAAACTAAAAAGTGTTGCCACCGCTCAAAACTTCGATATTAAACAAATTATGACGTCATTCCCACTGTGACGTCAAACATAAACAGCTTATAACGAAACCGAAACTAAAACAGCAGCAGGAGGGGAACAACTCAACTCCATTTCTGGTCACGTCACTTCCTGTGACGTCATATCCGGTCACGCTCACTTCCTGTGACGTCATCATCCCTCGTCCCATTCCGCATTCCGCCCTGGCTCCGGATGCCCAATTTCTATCTACTCACCCCCTCAACGATAAATTTTATGATTTCGTTTCTAATAACAATAAACTTATAACAATTAAATAAATAACAATTAACTAGTAGAAAGGAAACAATTTTCAACACGAACAAGGGTCCAAAATTTATTGTTATTTTAATGAATATTCTGCGACTTAGGTTTTTTACTAGGAAGTAAGAGATGAAGTGAAGTAATAATTCAACATTATATACATAACTGTTTATTTAGATTTAAATATTGCCTCTAAATAAGCATACTTTCATAAAATTAAATTAATAAGGAATTCTATTTTTTTTTTTTTTTTAAATACTTTGTCTTTATATTTTTTTCTAGTTTCTCCAAAGTTAAAATTTGACCAAGTGAAAATACCTATATCTTTATATAAAGTAGTATAATACATTTTTATAACACTACGACATAAATAGTTTTTTTTTTCAGTGACTTAAAACTTTTTCTTAGTGTCATTACATTCGCATTTCCCTACATGCTTGCAGGGCCTGATCATCGCCTAGGCCCACAAGGCCCGGGCCTTGGGCCCATGATTTTAGGGGGCCCCGAAATTGGCTGTAAACCATTTTTGTTTCACAAAAGTTATGTGAATATCTTTTATAACATGTACAAAATAATTTATACATAAAATTCATTTCGTATTGATCTTAAACCGTCTTTAGTATCCCAGAGTGTATGTATTACAAAAAAAAAAAAAAAAAAAAAAAAAAACGTTTAAAAGCGTTAAACTCAAGCTTTCTTGAAAGATAGAGAAAAAAAAATTGAAAGGAAGTCTTGACGAATTTATAGTGAGATTAGAAAATGTCGGCTCTGAAGTTGTGAATAATTATACTTAAAAAGTTTTTCTTTTTTTTTATTTATAAATTTGATTGTTTGAAATTTGTTTCTTTATTTGTGATAAAAAAAAAAAAAAAAAAAAAAAAAAAAAAACACATTTAGAAAACAATATTAACAATAATTCATCAACTTTTCTTGTATTGCATGTTAATTCATTTGACTTTGCGTCGAGTCCATTTCCAATAAATCACTTGTTTGAAAAAAGGGCCCCCGAATGTGTCCGGGCCTTGGGCCCCAACTTGTCATGATCAGGCCCTGCATGCTTGGTATATTTTTTAAGAAGAAAATCTATGCTTAATTAATTTTAGTACTATATAATATCCCATGCCCAGTACTGCTTAATGTTCAAAGAAATTTATAAACAAAATTAGTGATAAAAACTGAAAAATATAGTCGGGAATAAATAAAAAAAAAAATATGCAATTTTGAATTACATGACTCGGAAGACAGTGATTAGATGAATTTGTTTCAACAATTTTGACATTGATAGTATATACAAGTATTGTATCATGCATTCAAAAATTGAAAGTAAAAATTTGCAAAATAATATTTTACCTTCTTAAAGGAAATGTTTGCATTTTTCAATGCAAACATGTGCAGGATAATTTTCCTGCACATTTATGAGTTTTACTGGTTTTGCGTTTAAAAATCTGCTTTCTTAAGGATTCTCGCTAGTCAAATTCCTTGTCTCCATGTGGCAAAATATTACACCCTACCCATTCGTTAGAAAGTTTCAAACCTTGTTTTTTTCTGGTTCCAAGCTTTTTAACAGCCTTTTGTATGTGTTGCATCCAAGTTTTTGTTCTTCACAAATAAGCCATGGATACTCGTTGTATTTCTGAAGGTGCGTATCATTTTGAGTCCAATACTTTGGATAATCATTACTGCAGTGCGTTTTTGATTTCTGTTGCTGCCACGTGCTAGATTCTCTCTCCACGTGGTCTCTTCAACTTGATGACTTGTACATTTTCCACTGCTCCTTCCTCAACGTTCTGTAGTGTATCAGAGTCATTTTTCTTACAGTATTGAAGCCAAATATATCAATCTCATCTTGTTTTGTACTAGATGGATTACGAATACAAAAACCGTTTAGAATCAGAAGTAAGAGTTAATGGTTAAGTTGGAGGAATACACTGTTTTCTACTAATAATCAACAAAACGCAAAACATTTTAAAGTAAATGATCGAGGACAAAACAGGAAATGATAGTGTAATAAATGTCTTTTTCTATCCACTCCTCAATAATCCCAGACAACGGGCGCCGAAACTCGCCGCGCATTTCCAAGAAAAATTGACTGCATCTGCTTTAAACAAAACAAAAATGAAAGTATAAAAAATAACAAACAGCCAGAAAAAGCAGAAAGCGGAAGTAATGAAAATGGTTAATTCTATTTTTTTCCCCTCCCCTTTTAGTTTTTAGACGGATTGGATGTTTTTTAAAATTGAGGGAATAGATATCTGTAATTTTAGAAGTGGGGGGAATTTCAGTGTTTTTAGAAGTGGGGAGACGCATGGGTATTTTCTGGACAAGTGGGGGGACCCCGCGTCACCCCGCGTCTACCCACACTTCTAGCACTGAGCATAGAAAAATTAAGATATTGCGATACGGATGAACTAGTTTTAAAGTGTGGAAACAGGGAATATACCAATGTTCCACTTTCAATGCAGTCATAAAGTTCTGAAATTTGATAAAAATGTCAGCAATGTGAATCCATAAAAAAAGTAAGCTAATCCGATCTTTGAAAATCCACTTTCAGATACAACGGGATCAAATGCTCCATGTGTAAAAAGTATGAATGTCTCTTAATTACTATAAAATGCATATGGTAAAATTTTGTAGTGAAGTACTAGTATTCAGCTAGTATTGCTACAGTTGTTTTTTTTCTTTTCTTTCTTTTTTTTTTCAAGTTTTTTTGGCAATTGTCTTATTGATACTCGAAATAATGCTTCCAAAAAGTGCTATGATTTTAGTTCCAAAGTACAACACGAAATCCAGGGGGTTAAACTAAGGAGTCGCCAAGAGATATGAATTGTCTGCAACCTTTCTCATTGACAATTATAAAGCTTTGAGTCGCCAAATAAAAAGCAATGCTAATTATTTGGCAAATTAGGACAGATTTGGAAATCGGATTTAGTTCAACCCATTCAAAGTAAATTTTTTACCATTTCAGTCTTTTTTGGTCCCGGCAGACCAGTACCAAGCAAAGATTTAAATATTTGACTAGTCATAGATTCAAGAGTTGAAAATAAACTGCGCTGAGGCATCATCAGAGCATTTCTCCTCTTTTGCATTTTTATAAATCTTTTATAACTTTTCTTTCAACATGAGCTGAAATTGCTCTTGTATCAGTTTTCTAACTTTGTAAATTGGCATCTATTAACGATGAGTAGCACATTTATTATTTTTCTTATTATTAACAGACATTTTTAATGATCAGATATTTTTAATAAATATGTATTTTTTTTATTTATTTATTATTATTATTATTTTTTTTTTTTTAATAAATATAAGTGGATTTTCATTTTACTGCATTGCATATTGGGAAACTAACTAGAATTCTCTTTCCCAGTCTGTTCTAAAATCTCTCTACTTTGATAATTTGAATGAAATTAAATAATTTCGATTTTTTTTTCTGTGTGTTGTGTGAGTGGCTTATTTTATTCTTTGAATTATTACTCGCCTCGGCTATAAGTTCAGAAATATTTGTGTTATTATTTCTTGGGTAAATTTGATTCTAATAAAATTTTTACTGGCATTCATGCATGGCTTAGTTTACTGGAATTTTTTGTAATCGTTATAAACAAAGAAAAACTTGTATGCAATCACAAAAACCCTTTTAAATGTAAATTCATAATGAGCTCTAAAAGCATTCCCATTCCCATGTCAACCGACCATAACAAATCATAAGCACATTGTGACGTCATAAATATATAAAATGCTATGTAGATCTTATGGGAAGAGAATAATTGCGGGTATCTGATTAGCTGATTAAAATCAAGAATATATATATATATATTTAAATCTTGTTGTGCATGCTCACAAGTCTTGGTTGATAACTTGATGACAGAAAAACTAAATCCAAAAAATGCAATTCATTCTCTAAACTTGTTATGACGTCATGCATTTAGAAAGAGCTGTGACGTCCTTTCAGTGCATAATAACCAATAACGCTCAAGACCATTACGCATAGTACGAATTCGACGAACTGATGTATTTGGAATGGTGCATAATTATGTTGGTGATTTAATTTATAATTATTTTCTTAATTTTATTACTTCCTTTTTCCAATTTTCTCTTACTTGTGCAGCAAAATCGAGGGATAAAGTGATAATCCTTTAATGCCAGAATAAACAGTAAGCGTACTTGCACAACTTTTCTGACTTTAAACATTTTCCTGTACATTCTAGTTTGTGTTTGAATTAAATTGCGTTTCATAATACACTGCAGGAACCTTACATTTTTTGGCTGAATTCTTTTCTTTAAGGGATAAATATCTCTGAATTGAAACTCTTAATATTACTTTCTAAACAGTTTTATAGCAACTAAACAGTTCAGTTTCGTTTTAGCTCGATATAAATTTACCAAAAATCACAATAAATAATAAAAATAAAATTACAAATTTTGGTCTATTCCTAGTTGACGTTAAAATATCGCCAAGCCGATTTGGCGCTGTTTTGTAGGCGATACAGTTCTAAATTTGGCAACCCCATTTTTTTTATTGACGTGCTTTGACTTCAACCTTTCTATACCACAAATCATGGAGCTGGTTCGTTTCTCAACTTTTCATATTGGAATTCCGAATTGGCGACATTCTGGCTTTGTCGCCAACTTTTCAAAAGTGCGCCAACCCATAAACGTGAACTAGAAATTTACCCAAATTTTTTTGGCAATTTGAAATTTTGTTCTTAATTTATGTTTGTACTAAATTATTTATATTATTGAAATTTTGAATCTAAATTAGTGAAATTCTAAAAATGTTGTGACTATAAATAAGCTAACTATACAATTTAGTAAAATTTATGACATTAGACCTCACAGCTAGTATTAGATGTCCCCATAAATGGAAGACAAGTCTGCAATGTAAGAGCTTTGTCAAGTGGTTGATATGACATTAAATTTTTGAAGACTGAGAATCGAGACTATGAATCTGAAGATACTGATCCTAAAATTTCAAGAGTTTATTTCTCTAAAATTACAATTATGATCCCTAAAAGTTTAAAGAGTATTTTTTCTAAAAATTTGGAAGGAATGACTGGTTCCTGATCAGCATCAAAGAGCTCTTTCCAACCCATGATGTGTTAAGTAAATAATATGGCATTAAAAGTGCTTATTATGTTTCCCAAGAATCCAAAACTTATGATCTCGAAAAAGCCAAAGAAAATGAGCCTTATCTATTCTAAATGTATGTTCTCCGAGAATTTGAAGACTGTAACCCCTAAAAATTCTGAAGAATATGCTTCTTATGGGCTGATTTACACATTACCAATCGACGTACCAGTTAAGATAGCCAGTCATTAGTTGCCAGTGCTTGCAACTTATAAATGCTTCATTCCTTTCCCAGGAGAAGCCAACTTGTCTTGTGATCACGTCTGGCTAGCGACTCTAGTAGAACAAACATTTTCTATTCATTAATGTGTCAAATCTCATCATCCATTCACCTATGCTGATCATCAATTGGGGTCAACAGCTAGATTGTTGTAGAGCTTGCATTGTGTAAACATTAAGCTGGCCTTCTGATCAATGAGTATCTGTTACCTTCCAATCAACTTACTGGTTAGTGTTCCAGACACTGGCCGCATGTAAATTAGCCTTAAGAATCTAAATATTATGATTCCTAAAAGTTTAAAAACTATGTTCTCTAAAAATTTGACCATTGTCATACCTAGATCAAAAATATGTTTTCGAAGTTTGACGAGAAGTACTAATTAAACTGAAATCCATGTTTTAGCCTCTAGATCTAGCAATGTGTTTGATTAAACAAACAGTTGGTGATTTATTGTTAATTAGTTATCAGTAGTTTGTTGTCTGTATTGTTACACAATTTTTCTGTATATAGTTGTAAATAGTGACGTATTAATTTAAAATTCTATTGTATTTTATTTTGTCCTATTTTATTTATTGACAGCGATAATACAGGTTAGAAAAAAGTGGCAACACCTAAAGCGACTGGGAAATTCTGAGATGTTTCTTTTATTTGACGAGTTGGCTGGATATTTCGAGAAGGTTCTCACGCGCCTATATAAATTAGATTGCATGTAAAATCAACAGACAGTTGGACTTAGGAACTAGATGAAAGAAGAACACTTTGAGTGTGCCTGACCTGAATTATCGCTGAATTCGAAGTTGTTTTTATTGAAGCTTGTGTTGAAACTTGATAGTGATTGCAGTGTTCTTCTAATAACTTCTGTGGGCTTTTGAAAAGCGAATAAATAATAGTTTTTATCTAATAAAAACTGTGTCTTCATTGCCTCTGTGGAAAAATTCCTAACAGTTTATATGATTATTACATTTTTCTGTGATTATTAATAAAACTTTTACTGTTTTGTAATTAAAAATTACGAAAGGCCTTAAATTGCCGTACTACTTGTCTGAAAATCTAATGTTCATTTAAATCCATTGAATATTGAACCCTGTATTCTAATTATGTTCCTTTTATATAAATCTTTCTAGATTGAATATTAAATATTAGTATATCCTGAATTTGAGTTGATATATTTTAACTCAAATTATCATAAGCGTGTTGTCCTGTATATATGCAATTGTGGTCTATTTGAATAATTTTGACTTTTCATTTGTTGGTGCGCTTTCTCTCTTTTGTCTTGTTATTATGACAGAGGGCTCCCTTCTGCTTGATCATTTTCCAAATGTCAGCAATTCATTTATTTCTTGCAGGGTTACCACGGTCATTAAAAGTCCTTAATATTTTTAAACTTGTTTTCAAAGCCTTGAAAATGCTTAAAGGTGATTAAAAGTTCTTGAAAATACTTAGAGATCCTTAAAAGTCCTTAATTTTTGCAGATGTTGTGTGGCCAACTGAAAAATTCATAAAAATAAAACTCAGACTTGCTATCCCTGCATGACTGCCACTCATCTGCACCATCTTGGAATTCTCCAACATATTTGTATTACGCATCCACCAATTTGTTACTTTTTTGGTAAAATATATTTTATTAAATATTTATATATAGACATGATGCCTGAAAATAAATTTTTAAGTCCTTAAAAACATTATTTATGTCCTTAAAAGTCATTGATTTTCATTCTGTGATTTGAGTGGGAAGCCTGTCTTATGATAATCATGCATTCAATTTCCATTAACTTTGAAATATTTTTACTGCACTATATTCAAATGCAATCTACTAAAATAACTTATTTTTATTTCAGAAAGATGGATACACTGATCTGTGGGCAGTTTGAAAATGGCACCATACAATAAATACTAACTTTAATGAAGACCGATCTGACTATAACCTTTCTCTTAAATTAATCGAAATCTTCCAATATTCAACGCTCATAGATTAGTTAGCAGTGTCATACAATTTTTTTTCATACACCACTCCTAAAAGCTCAGAGGAAAAAGTTCTTCATGTATAACACTAATTGCTCTTTAAAGCATTTAGCTATTTTAAAATGTCACATGTGTGTGACATATGTGGAAATGCATTTACCAAAAAGAGTGGTCTTATATTACATCTCCTCATTCACACTGGCGAAAAACCACACAAATGTCACGTGTGCAACCGAAAATTTGCTCGAAAACTCTATCTTACAAGCCACCTCCTCACTCATAGTGGCGAAAAGCCACATTTATGCAATGTGTGTAACAAGGGATTTTCTCAAAAGTGTGCTTTGGTAAAGCATATGCACACTCACACTGGTGTAAAGCCTTATTCCTGCGATGTGTGTTCCCAAGCCTTTGTTTCAAAGAGCACTCTTGCAAAGCATGTTCTTACTCATTCTGATATAAAGCTGTACACATGTCAGGCCTGTACAAATTCATTTTCAGATAAGACAATGCTAAAAAATCATCTCTGCACTGCCACTGAAAAAAAACATAAATGCAAAGTATGTGACAAAGTATTTTTTTGGAAGTACCAACTCACACGGCATCTTAATACTCATTCTGACAAGAAACCATATACTTGTAACGTGTGCTGCAGAGGATTTTCTGACAAGGGTACTCTCAAAGGCCACATACTCACTCACACTGGTGAAAAACCTCATGTTTGTACTATATGTAACAAAACATTCGCCCGAAAAAATTCGCTGTCGCTCCACCTCCTCACTCACACTGGCGAAAAACCACATTCATGCGAGGTGTGCCTGCGAGCATTTTCTACAAAAAGCACTCTCGCCCAGCATCTTGTCACTCATGCTGAAGAAAAGCCACATTTGTGTGATATGTGCCACAGAAGGTTTTCGGAAAAGTGCAATCTCAGAAGACACATGCTGACTCACACTGGTGAAAAGCCTCATCCTTGCACAATGTGCAACAAAGCATTTTCACGAAAGACTCACCTCGCGTACCACCTACTCACACACAAAAGTTAAAGACCATGTTAATTGGATAAAAAAATAAAGTATTGGTTGTAACATGCAATAATGATCGGTAGTGCTGCCATCTACCTGGTAGTTACCGAAAAGAGGTTGAAATGAACGGTGGTAACAGATAGACTCAATGGCGGATCCAGCCAGGGGGCGCGGGGGGCGCGCGCCCCCTCCTCAGGTGGAGTCTTTTTTTACAATTTACAGAAATAAATAATAATAATAAAAATATTTTTTTTCCCAAGTTTTTTCCAATAAGTTCACGCAACTATTATATTTTGACCTTTATCTAATTTCCGAAAAAAGCAACAAAAAAAAAGCTTATTTTTGTACCAAGGTTCTATTTATAGCCTTCTCTCTTCCCATTCAAACGGATGTTGGAAGTCTGTACAAGTATTCAAACCTCCACCCTCTTGACCATGAAGATATCTTGGACCCCTGATACCCGATTCCTTTTCTGTCGAGTGGGAGGAAGAGATTTTGACTCACATGCGTAATGTACAAAGCCAACCAGGGGAGGTGAGGGGGGGGGAATAATGAGAGGTTGACTATTTGGGTTACCCCCGGAAATGGCCACCCCCATTCAACTGGACATGGTAATAGGCTAAACTTAAAACTTTTGAAAGAAAGGATGAGGAAGGTTATTTATTAACTGCATAAGAACTCGTCCAGCTCTAATTTCTGCTTCGGCTTGTAAATAAGCGTCATATTTGAATTTCGATTAACAATCCTCTCTTGCACCACACTGGAAAGGTATGCCAATTGTTTTTTTACATAAAATAGACTTATAAAGAATTTTGTAAGAAGTATTACCTGTGTAAAGTAGCACTACAGTAGCAGAATTAATTATTTAAAAAAAATATCGCTTTCAAACCCTGTACGAAATTAAACGAATGAATTAACAAAATAAATGTGTATGTTTTTTACGATAATTCGAAAAGTAAATTTTTTTTTTGCAGAAGTAATGCAAGAAATATTGCACTTTATAAGTAATTACAACGCTTACGGCATAATATATATACATACTTTTAGAGAAGGCTAAGATTACTCTAATTTTATTCTAAGCCTATTCTTCCAAAACATATTTTTTATGAAACTTCTGATTCTTGTTCAAAAGTTTCGTGAAAGAAGTAAAATGATATTGCAACTCAAAATGAAGTTCTTAATTTTTTTTAAATACAATGATCCTCTTACAATCTCTCTCTTCCAGTTATAATTGAAGAATTGGAACAAAATATTTCAGTATGCGATGTTTTTTTAATTTGTCACGGATTGATATAATTTACCTATTTTGTTTTCATTATTTTAAAAAAAATGCCCAGTTTGGCGATTATTCTAAAAAAACGCTGCTGAAACGGTGAAAATCGTGATATATATTTCAATAAACACTGCATTATCCTTTCTAAGTGCAACAGAGCAGAAACAGTCGTTGATGTGCGTTTGCCATTATCTCATTTCTACGGAGGTGGGAATGATTAGAACACCTTTAAAGGCATTTTTATAGCGATTTTAATCAAAATCGTTAAAACCATTTTTTGGTAATCGCTGAAAAACGTAACTTTTTCAATATCAGCTATTTAATGCACATGTGAAAATTTAAACTGAAAAGTAATTTTGGTATAACATAGCGAGTCAGAAATGTGACGAAAAAGGGGGGGGGGGGTAATCAATGGATACGAATTATCTTGAAGTATATTTCTAGAACGCTGCATAGATTTTTTTTTAAAACTTTTTTTAAATATTCGATTTCATCCTGGCTAAGGCACAGGTGTTGCGCCCCCCCTCAGGAAAATCCTAGATCCGCCACTGGGTAGACTTGCGCACTCCCTCTCACGAGCGTGTGCTTGCATCCTGTGCAGTACTGCTCACTACGAATCTGTACTGGATATGGGGTTGGTGCAAAATGCTTAAAAGAAGCAGAGGTGCCTTAGTCCCCATAGTCCTTGATAAGAAGAAGAACGTGCAATATGGTAAAGTATTTCCTGACTCGCATCGAAGAAAAGCCACATTTTTACAATGTATACAAGAAATCCTTGTCTGCATCTTCACCCGCATTGAAGAAAAACCATATTTGTTGGATGTGTACACCACAAAGCATTGGTTGCAAAAAAGCATTCTCTGGATGCATGCGATTCACTTACACAGGAGAAAAATCACATTCAGCTCATATGTACAATAAAGTATGCGCATAGACCTCTCGAGGAACTATCTAGTTAATAATCTCTCTGGAAATTGGAAAGTCGATGCCTCTTTGTCCCTGCTAAATTAATGTCAAAAAGAATCTGTGCCAATTCGGCTAAACAAATTTAATTATCCCTTTTGACCATCTACAGCAGTGTTCACCGCTAAATTTTGTGAAAGGACCGTAAATGTTTACTGATCTCTCTCACAGGCCACAGATGTTTGCATTCTAGTGATTTATAGTGTAATATTAAATTTTGTTATTTAAATATTCTAATAATGTTTTATTTATTGAGAATTTTATTAAATTGAAATTGTAAGACTGGCAAATTGTGAAATATTTTCTCTAAACGGAAGTTCAATTTTTAAAGTTTCTATTTTTATGCATTTTCTATGTATGTCATTATACTTGTCATAAGAGTATTTAACAGTTCATTGGACGATATTCCTACAAAGGCAGTTAAATGTGTTTCTCAATTTTAGTAAAACAGACACTTTTTCTTCATGTTACTTCTAAGCACATATCGCCTACCTTCCAGTCGTTTAGTTTCAAATTACAAGACGCACACTTTACCAAATCTTTGAAATGTAAATAGTAAAATTAGTTTTCAGCCAAATCTATGTTTCATGAATGTCAGTTGCTATTGTTTAAAAGACTTTAGTCTGTAGAGTTCCATTTTCATGGGGGATGCAAGTGCTTACATTTGGCTAAATATTTTAGGGGATCCGAGACTCAAATTTTTTAAAATTCTCAAAAAAAAAAAAAAAAAAAAAAAAAAAAATGAAAAATAATACAACTATTTTTAAACAAAATGGCATAAAAATTTAATTCTTATCATTAGTAGAACTTGAAATATTTAAGTTTTTGTTATATGAGAACTGTATCTCAGACATGCTACTTTGAAACTGTTTTTTTTTCGGTGGTGGCTTTTTGTCCCTTTTTTGAGTTTAAATTGATATGACTTAAAAACTACTTGTTATAAATCTATGAAACTTTCCACAATCATTTTTCATACATTTCTTTAATTTGTCTTTATGAATTATGTTTTTTTATGTAACTTTTTCTAAAAAAAGTTTTCGGTGCCATGAATAATTTCAAGCATGCTTTGGATTTTATACAGTTTTTGCACAAGATATTTTTTTTAATTTTTCTAATTTATTGAAAAATCATAAAGACCATTTTTTATTTGAATATTAGAAGTAATTTTAGGCAAAAATGAAGTGATTTTTCAAAATTGTTTTTAAGTTTCAAAGCATCATACATTACAGCATAAACAATTTCAGAAATATAGTTATAAAAATGAAGATTTTAGAATTTTGAGTCCCAGACGCCCTTAACATGTTGTTATACACATGGCTAATCCACTTTATCTAGTCTGACGTGTTCTTAAAATCAATATTTTCAAACATTTTTGGTCTCGGACAGCATAAAAAGAATGTATGCTGGTTTGATACTTATTATAAATAAATAAATGATTAAAAATAAAATCTGTCTAAAACATTCCGATTCTATTTGTGGTTATACAATATCTTATCATCTGGAATGCATTATTTGAATTTTGTTAAACTGTTTTCTAATTCTGATGTAGTATTTGATATTTAGTATCTAAAAATTTATCATCCCAATTTTTGAAAATTATTAAATCTGATAAAATTATTTCTAGTTGAAAATAAAATTTAACTTATTTTAGAGAGAAATAATTTTTTGTATCTTCAATATTACTGTTGAAAGTTGCTTCATTACATTTGCCCCGATAAAAATAAAAACATTTTGTAAGAGTTTTTAAATTTCTTCTTTAAAAAATTTATTTTGTGATTAGATTTCTGATATTAAAAGTTTGCTATTAACAAATTATATTGACAGCACACCTACTAGGGTTCCCACTCGAATCGCAGAATGAAAATCAATGTCTTTTAAGGGCCTAAATAATGCTTTTTAAAGACCTTTGAAAATTTGTTTTCATGCATGTTGATATATAAATTTTAAATAAAGTATATTTTACCTAAAGGCACATGCGTAATAGAAATGTGTTGGAGAATTCCAATACTATACCACAGATAAGTGGCGGTCATGCAGGGATAGTAAGTCTGAATTGTATTTTTATAAATTTTGCAGTGGGGCTCACATCTACAAAAATTAAGAACTTTTAAGGACCTCTAAGCATTTTCAAGTACTTTCAATGCCTTGAAAACAAGTTCAAAAATATTAAGCACTTTTAATGACCATTGCCTACTAAAAAAGTTTCACTCTCATCTATGTAGCTGGTATATGAAATATATTATGTGAGAGTTGTTGAATGGGTGGTGTGAGATTTTTCCTCGCCTACTGGCTGCCTTATCTTAAGAGTTGTTTCATTTCATATGTCCAGATAAAAATATTTTGTAGTTGGTTTGCAAGGCCAATGACCTATTTTTATGCACAATAATGGCTAATCAGGTCCAGATCTACAGCTTAATGTCAATTCCGAACCATAACTAACATTCATGCCCAGGATTCGAATCCAGCACGTTTGGCATGCAAGGCCAGAGTTCTAACCACACAGTTGCCAGGTGGGCAAATATACTTTATGAAAGTTGTTTTATTTCAATTAAAAATAAGTTGGTCTGACGGTGGTTGTGACAAGCACACATCCGATTTTAATTCTATTTGCCAATTGGTCTCCCATGTTACATGTAATTGTTGCGATGTGCCGTCATAGCTTTTGGTCATCACCCCAAAAATGTAAACATTGTTAATCCACTAAAAATCTCAGTGGATCGACAATGCAAATAACTTTAAAACAACAGTTGCAATAATTTTTAAACTTTGTGTTTTAATATACGCCTAAATGTATATTGGTTGGTTTATATTTGTATTTGCACGAAGGTGGATTGGTTGCAACATGATTCAGAATTTAAAGAAGTATACCTTTCGTAAGGTCTTGAAAGGGTAATGATCATTATTTTCATCTGGAATAGGCGGAAAATGCTAAGCGGATCAATCAGGCATCTCGCGTCTGTTTAGAAAAAACACTTATACTATAATTGAAAGGTCTTTAAGATACCTTCTGACAAGGTTGCAAACACTGTTTGTCTGGAGAATAAGTCTCAAGTCTCGTCAAGATAGTACTTATTATTCTCTGCAGAACTTGTTGATTAAGACTGAGATCCGAGAAGACAAATGCTGTATTAAAACTGCCACCAAATCGCTGTATGAATCATCCCTACTTTGAATTGACGAGAAAATAAAAAAAACCCTTCTCACTGCATATTTATTAGAATAAATGACATTTCAAGGATGAATTCAAATCTGTAATCACTTGCATTTTAAAATTAAGATTTCATTAAAGCCATATTCATAATTAAAAAATGTCACGTATTCTTTAATCCACTAAGAGAAATATTTCAATTATTCGGACGTACAGCAGCTTATAAAACAACTTTCATTTTTAAATTTCGAATATTTTCTATCAGTCATCGTACTAAGCACTCGTTTTGTTTTAATTTTCATGAATTGCCAAAGCACTTCGTGGCAAAGTACTTTTCTTTCTTCGTCTCTTTTTATCCTCCTTGGGCATTAAACACCACAGATGTGGAATACAATATCGCCCCTTTAAATGTGTTTTGTGAAATTTTTTAAAAATTCATTCTCCACGATCAAAAATATATTTTGCAAAATTTGTTTTATTTCAATTGCCGTGATAAAGAATGTTTTGTGAAAGTTTTTTTATTTCAATCAGAAAATTATCACACTGATTTTAAAAAAAAACAGGCGTGTACAATATCGCACAACTTTTTTACACCTAATGCTGGCCAGTGGCCACTGCATTTATATTTGTAATGGATTGATGCAATTTATCGTTTTCAAATTTGCCTAATTAAAAAAAAAAACACCTCAAATGAGAAAAATTGGCGATGTGTTTTTCGACAAATATTATATTATCCTTTTTGAAAGTAAAACTTAGGAAAATCAATCGTTGCCCAAGGGCAGAGAACTCTGCGTTTAAGACATTTGTTTTTCAACTTTTGCCGCCTTTTTCACATTTCTTTAGGAATTTCGGATGACATTTTAACTTTTTAATTAATAAAACAGGGTTGGCATAATTTTGAAAAGTTGGCGATAAGGCCAAAAAGAGGTGGTTTTCTGTTGTCTAATTAAAAAACGACGTTATAAATAAATGGCTAAAAACTTAATGAATACGTAAACGCAAAATGAAATGGTTAAAATGAACTATATGTCCCCCCACCCCTTTTTTTGTGTGGAGATTTTGCTCCAAATAGGGTTATCTAATCCTCAATTCTGTCAACCTTTTTTTGACTCGCGGAAAGGAATAAAAAAAATGCAGTTCAAGATATAAACTGAAATCTGTTTCCATCTTCTAAAATATTGATATTTATTGTAAATTTACAAATAGTTAAATGTGCAAAAGTTATTTTTTATCATATTTTATATTTATATACACATTTTTGCTATATTATCTCCTTAAAAAACGCGTTAATATTGCCTAGCAATATTTCAATTTGTCATCCATTTTTCCACACCCGTAGTTTGGTGTCATTTGAACTTTGCGACATTTTGAAAAGTCACCAGGGGGGGACCGTATAACGTATTTTAACCAATAAAATAGTTAATTACAAACTATTCAGATAAAAAAAATTTCCAATTGTTGCTAAAATCTCTTGGAGACCTTGACACGTATAGTAGGAATAAGCCAAAACTTGCAAGCAACCACAAGAACACTTTTAAACACAAATTCAAGTAAAGAACTGAAAGTATTTCCATTTCCAAATCAATTGACAAATACAAACGAGATAACCGATGAGGCCCTGGAAAAAAGAAACTTGATGATTCCCATGGCAAGGGCAACAAATCATATTAGACTTTACACATTGTGACGTCACAAGCCAATACTCTTTGCATTTTCTAATGGAGACGTGGGGGAGAAGAAGAATTGTGCGTGTTTGATTAGTTAATTAAAATTGAGAATAATGACTTTTTAAAAGATGTTTTTATGTTTAGTCACAAGTATTGGTTGATTACATGATAGCATAAAAATCAAATCTAAAAATCTCTAAACTTGTTTGGACGTCAAGCATTTTCAATAAGATGTAACTTCGAGTGCATAATCTCCAATAACAAATAACGCTCAAAACCATTACGCATAGTGTTAGTGTAATTGTATGAACTGATGAATTTGTAAACGCGTCCTTCAGTCAATGAATGAATCATGTTAGTGTTTTAATTGGTAAATATTTTCTTAGTTTTAATACTTTTCCCGCTTACCAACCATTTCCAATTTTCTTATAGATGATGCAACAAAATCGTGAGATAAAAAGGAAAAGATAAATCTTTTATATCAACCTAAACAGTAACCATTACATAACTTTCCTGACTTTAAAAGGTTTCCTATACATTCTAGTTTGTGTTTGAATGAAATTACAGATGCACTAAGGGAACCTGACGATTTTTGCAACACGCCTTACTTTAAAAGATAAATGAAAAGATTCTTGTTATCTCTTAATCTTACTCTTTTTATAGTCGTTATAAACTGTTTTCAGTTATTTTGTTTTAGCTCCAAACAAAGTTGCCAAAAATCACAAGTTCCCCTATAGGGCATCTGTAACATTCATATTGAGCTTTTGCACTCGGTAAAATCTTAGATGGGCCCACCTCTTGGCAACTTATTTCAAATCTCGCCAAGTTGACTACTAATTGAATATTTGTTATTATTATTTTTCAATTAAAAAACGATACTTAAAGGCCAGAAATAATAATATTTTATAAAAAAAAAATTAAGACTTACTATAAATGTGTTTGAATCCTTTGACGGCGGAGGGTACGTGTTAATGATTTGCCGAATAAAGAATCTTGTAAAATCATAAAAACCTTCTCCCAAGAGACCAGGTGCATAAATGACGGGAAAAAAATGAATACATATTAATTAACCAATCAGGTTTCAGAATTTCGTTGCGCATTTCGAATAGTTTTGGTTCCGAAACGCTGTTGTGATCGGACGCTCAAACAGGGCGCTCCGTAAGATTCTAGACTGTTCTCCTCCATAATCCGTCTAGGTTGCCACATTGGCGACGTTATCGCCACTCGTTTGGCGATAATTCCAAAAGATGCCAAGAGGTGGGCTATTCTAAGATCCACCCTTGCACTCTTTTAATTTTGTACTTAAAAACTGAAATCTGTACAGTTAATTTATTATTATGAATGTCCACTTAAATGGATACAAGGGGACTGTTAAAGGAAAATAGTGAAATATATTTTTATACAAAAGCTTAGTGAATTATGAAATGATTTTATGCAAGGTTATTTATTCTATTATTCCAGTAGCATATTTTCTGCCTATCCTCTCCTTCTTTACATAGCCTTTAATGATAGCTTAAATGTAGTAAATTGTAACCATAATCTACCACATAAGTTTTTAAGCCATAATATTCAAATAATTATAAAAGTTTGTAATATAGTTTTGTATAGTATGGTTAGTTATTCTCATGATAATACTATTCATATGATTCCTGAAATGTTATTTGGGTACTCTTCCGTTATCCGGGCGCAAATGTCGCCAACCAAATGCGAGGCATCGCGAAGCGAATGGAAGGAAAACGTGCTAGAAGAAATTTGGTGAAATTCTACATTATTTGGCAATTTATCGCTTGAGCCCGGAAAACAGAAAAATACCGTTATTTGTAAAAATGTGTTTGCATGTGATAATTTGTGAAATGTACAGCAAAATAAAAGTACCTGAGTAGTGCTTTAACATTTTAAAATAATGTATACTGAATCTAATGGATGAATTTTTTTTTAGCTGATTTAAATTTTTTTTCCTAATTTATGTTTTTTCTAAATTATTTATATCAAATTCTAAAATGTTTTAGACTATAACTATGCTAATTATATAATTTAGTAAAAGTTATGGCATTTAAAAAGTTTTTAATAAAACTAAATAGTGCTATTTTAAAAGGCGTTCAAAACCAGGGTTTCCATGGTCTGAAAAGTCCTTGAATTATTTTTTAATGAAATTTGGTCCTTGAAAAAAGGATAAGATCCTTGAAAGTCCTTGAAATTTTAAGTAACCATCGATAATCTCAGTTTTGTATTTTTATGTCTAAAGTATGTAATTTTATGGTCCTTGAATTTTCTTAAAAAGGTCATTGAAAGTCCTTGAATTTTTTTCTTCAATAGAAGACAGTTTGTCATGTGATCACCTCTGACTAGTGCCTCTAGTAGAATAAACATTTTTTTATTTTTTAGTGTGTCAAGTCTCGTCATCCAATCATATAGGATGACCACAGGGGGCATAATGCTTGCTCAATAGCTGGTTTGTTAAAGAGCTGGTACTTTTTAAACACTGTGTGGGCACTTTGTAAACATTGTTCACAGCTGGCATTCTGATCAATGTGTGACAATTACCTACCAATTAACTTACCACCTGGCATTCCAGGCTCTGGCATCAAGTGAATTAGCTTTAAGAATCTGAAGATAAAGGTTCGAAAACTATGTTCTCAATAAATCTGAACATTATGATGCATAAAAGTTGTAGATATATGATCTCTAGAAGTTTGACTAAAAGTAATTAAACTGAAATGCATATTTCTGCCTCTAGAGATAACAATGCATTTGATTAAACAAACAGTTGGAGGATTTTTTTTGTTGTTGTTAATTCTTAATAAAACTTTTAATGTTTTGGAATTGAAATTTACAAAAGGCCACAAGTTTGCCTTACTACCTGTCTGAAAATCCAATGTTCAATTAAATCTATAAAATACTAAACCCTATCTTCTAATTCTATTTCCTGTGTACAAATCTTTCTCGATTGAATATCACAAATATTAGTATATCCTTAATTTGATAATATGTCTTAATTCATATTATCATAAGTGTTTTGTCCTGCATGTATGCATTTGCAGTCTATTCGAATGATTTGCTCTTTTCATTTGTTGGTGCACTTTCTCTCTTTCGTCTTATTATGGCAGGGGGCACCCCTTTGCTGGACCATTCAGCAAAAGCCAGCAATTCACTTGTTTCTTAGGATAATTATACATTCAATTCCAATAAACTTTGAATTTTTTTACTGTTCTGTCTTCAAATGCAAGCCATTAAAATACCTTATTTTTATTTCAGGAAGATGGATGCACTAATATGCAGGCAGTTTAAAGATGGCACCATACAATAAATACTGAATTTAATGAATACCAATCTGACAGCAATCTTTCTCTTAAATTTATCAAAATCTTCCAATAATCAGTGTTCTTTGATTAGTTAGCAGTGACATGAAATTTTTTTCATGTACCACTCCTAAAAGCTTTGAGGACAAATTTCTTCATTTGTAACAATAATCACACTCTTTTAAAATGCCACATGTGTGTGACGTATGTGGAAATGTATTTACCCAAATGGGTACTCTCCTACAACACCTCCTTATTCACACCGGTGAGAAACCGCACAAGTGTCACGTGTGCAACAGAGCATTTTCTCGAAAAAACTATCTCAGAAGCCACCTTCTCATCCATAGTGGTGAAAAACCGCATTTATGCAACGTGTGCCTGAAGTCATTTGCTGCAAGGAGCACACTGACTAAGCATATTCGCACTCACACAGGTGTAAAGCCATATCACTGTGATGTGTGTTTCCAAGCATTCGCTGCAAAGAGCACTCTAGCAAAGCATCTTCGCACTCATTATGACACAAAGCTTTACACATGTCATGCTTGTAAAAATTCATTTTCGGATAAGAAAATGCTAAAAAACCACCTCTGCAGCCCTACTGAAAAACAACATAAATGTGAGGTATGTGACAAAGTATTTTTGAGGAAGTCCCAACTCGCACGGCACCATGTTACTCATTCTGACAAGAAACCGTATACATGTAACATGTGCCACAGAGGATTTTCTGACAAGGCCAATCTCAAAAGCCACATACTCACTCACACTGGTGAAAAGCCTCATGTTTGTACGGTATGCAACAAAGCATTCTCACGAAAAACTTCCCTCTCAATTCACTTCCTCACGCACACTGGTGAAAAACCGCATTCATGCGAAGTCTGCCTACGAGCATTTGCTGCAAAAAGTGCTCTCACGCAACATCTTCTCACTCATACTGAAGAAAAGCCACATTTGTGTGATGTGTGCTGCAGAAAATTTGCGGAAAAGTCCAATTTAAAAAGACACATGCTTACTCACACTGGTGAAAAGCCTCATCCTTGCACAATATGCAACAAAGCATTTACCCGAAAAACTCTCCTTACAACCCACCTCCTTACTCACACTGGTTGAAAAAAAAATTATTTCAATGAAAAAAATATTGGCTGTGACATGCAATATGACAAAGTATCTCCTAATTTGCACTGCAGAAAAGCCACGTTATTGTGATGTTTGCAAGAAAGCATTATCTGCACCTTCATAATGCAATCTTCACCCTCACCGAAGAAAAGCCATATTTGTTGGGCCGACCAAACGGTATAGTGGTTAGCGTGATAACTTCTAACCGCGAGGTTGCGGGCTCGAGTCCCATGTTAGGCATGGATGTTTGTAAATGTATGTTGGCTTGTCTAATGACGAATGTTTTGGCGCATTGTAGCCCTCGTGTTGCTGACGGCGCCAGATAATCTGAAAACAACCAACCAACCATATTTGTTGGATGTGTACCACAAAGCATTGGTGTTGTCAAAAGCATTCTCATGAAGCATATGCCTCAATCATACTGGAGAAAAGTCACATTTGGCTCATGTGTACAATAACTGATGTACGTCTCTAAAGGAACTATCTTATAAATAACCACCCTACTAAATCTGGAAAGTTGATGGTTGTTATCCATGCTAAATCAATAGGCTATATAAGAAAGAAGCTATGCCAAGTTGGCTAAGAAAGGAAGTCGAATTGACCTTTTGCCATCTAAAGGCAAGTTAAATAATTAAATCCCTTTGTAACTCTTCTGAAACCTGTTGCAAAATAATGTCCATGACCTTTGAAACTATTTATTGAAAGTTAAAAATGTTTTTAAATTAATACATTTGAATACCGTGGCGGGTTTATGTGTGCTTTAAAAATGTATATTTAAAACTGCTGTGGAAACTTCTTATTGAAATGAATGCTTTTAAATCGTAACTGTCCAACCTATCTTTAGTTTTTTTATCTTTTTCTGTCACCAAAGCAAATGATTTAAACACATAAGGTCTGTTGCCTTATCAGTGAGTTATGTTAGGATCATGTGCTAAAAAAGCAAAAATAATTTTCGACTGCTATTTTTGCTTTATTGATTGATATAGTCTCCTTATTTATGTAGTCTAACAACAAAGATCGATGCAAGAACTCTATAAAATAGTTTAATCAAATATCCCCTTGAAATTCTAAAAAGTATTGCTAAGTGGGAAAGATTGCTTTTATGCAATTATTTAAGTAAAATTATTTTTATTATTGAAATAGAATTAAAAATTTTAAAGGTACTTTATAGCCAAATTTTAATGTTCTGTTTCATGTTTTCCCCAGCTGTCTATTGTTACAAATGTTCAATTTTTAAAGATGAACATGTCATAAAAAATGTTGATAAGTTACTACCAAAAATATCATCTATGACTAGAATTTGAAATTCCCACAAATTATCACCTCCCTACATTTCTTTCTTGCAGATATATGCAATGGATACAAATACTATAGTCATATTGTGAGTGAAAAAAAAAGATATAAATTATGTGTTTGGATTTGTTAACAAAATTTTAAATAAGGCTCTTGTCGATTTGTAGACATTAATTATGTTAATCAAGGTGGAGTTTCAAACCCAAATGTCACGGTTCCTTATCATAATTCTTTTACTAAGTTACTTCAGATGTGTAGTGAAAAATAATTGACTTTTCGGGTTACTCTGTTCCTGATAAACTGGTAATAATCCCAATGTAGTGTTTTGGTTGTAAAGCGTTTCGAACAAATAACATGCATCTGCTTGAATAAAATTATCTTGGATATTTGGGGTATATCATTAACAACATGCTGCTTGACAATTTTTTACTGCATCTTCTTGCTTCTAAAAATTTAGAGATATCCATACACAAAACATTAAATGAAAAATAGTTTAATAATTTTTTAGGATTATTTTAGCAAATTTTTTTAACTTTGATATTTTATTATTTTTTGAGCTTGATTATTAGTGCAAAAATTAAAATATTTTTTAGAATGTTTTATGAGTCACTGATGTAAATATTGTAATAATCATTGCAAATATTTATAGATATAAAAAAAATTGTGAAACTTTTTTCTTTAATAACTAAACCCTTTTTGAATGTAATTTTTTTTTTAAATTCTTTTATTTTAATATAATATTGGGGGTATATATATACCTCACATATGTTTGGCTCCTTATGATATTATTTTCATTAATATATATTAGACAAACCATCAGTATGTTCGAATGAATAAACTAATATGTAATTTTTACTTTCAGAAAAATGGACCTATTATGCGGTATGAAATTTTTACGGTACTATAAGAATTGCATTGAAAGGCAGTTTTACATGTTTAGGATGAAGGATCATCAACATGGTATTTCAATTATTTTAGGAATAGTGATCTCTATCCCTATTTGGTAACCTCACAAGCAATAGATTATCTTACTGAAATGTTGCATGTGTGAAGTGCTCGGAAATACATTCCCATGACACCAGACTCTGGATCATTCATAGTGGAGAAAGGATGTAGCAAAGCTTGTTTGGAAATCTTATCTCATCAAGCATCACCTTACACATATTGGAAAAAGCCACATGTGTGTAGTGTATGGAACAAATGGTTTTTCTAGCAAAGTTAATCTCGCGAGACATTTCTTGGTTCACAATGGAACATTTTATAAAGTGCAATCTCGCGATGTACAGTGGCTCAAACAATTGAATATACACTTAGTTTTTTTAGCACATTAGCACTTTGTATGGTGAATAATGTGCAAAAAAAGTAATTATATCAAAACTTTTAAAGAGGCATTAAACTATGGATATTTTCCTTTGTATATACACAAAAAATATAATAATTTATTAAAAATCCTATCAGTCATACAGATTTAAAACTCTATTAGTGTTGCAAGAATAATGGGGTAAAATTTCTTCAGATACCATTGAAAAGTTTATCAAATCGGTACCACGACTTTTGGATAATATTATAAATGCCAAAGGACGTGCTCCTAAATATTGATACTTTCTTCGTATGTGAGATATTACAAAATTTTCATAGGTGTATTCTCAATTTTGTTAGGTAAAAATCTGCATATGTTTATTTAAAATGCTTCCAAAACTTTTCTTATTAGAAGTTTTTTGTTGATTGTTTTTACTTTAAATTAAACCATTTGTTATGTGTAAAATTATAAACGTGTTTGCACTTCTTGGTAATGTGTTATTTATATTGAAAGCTGGATTTATCATGTAAAAGTAAGGTGTATTCTCTTTTGTTTAAGCCACTGTATTTGTTTACTACTAATCTCTAACTGCAACTTCTAGGTTGCACATAAGCTGTTTATCTTATGCTAGCTGCCGAAGCCAATTGAATTCTGTCATACTTTAATCCTCTAAGTTGAAAATGCTATAGGGGAAAGGTTGCTATAGTTAGTACCTTATGGTAATTGCTAGGCCTTCTTTGCATAAAATCAATAACCAAGCATGTACTATCCAAAAGTTGCAGTTATAGAACAGTAATACCCTTACTCAGGGCTCCAGAAATATATTTTCTTCCTGCGTACACAAATACCATTACCATTAATTTCGTGTGAGTCTGTGCGCTTTAAATTATACCGCTGCAGAAAATTAATTTTTACGTAGTATTGAGGATTTAAAGTTGTTTAATTCAAAACCTTCTTGGCATTTATTTTGGAAGCATCAGACTCTGCAAGATAAACATTGGTTTCCAATGGCAAATTTTCAGCTTCAATATTAGGGTCATTAGTACTGGGTTGCCTTCAAGGTTGAACTTGTGAAACGGAAGCAAACATTGATGCTTGTCCAACATGCCTCCTTTTCTAACTGTTTTCATTTTTGTGATTTCGATTTAAATGATGGGAATAGTTTTGCTCCAACATTTCTTCATTGCAAATACAGCATTTTATTTTCCCTGTCTTGCTTGGATAGCTCCTTTTTATTTTAAAGAAAAATGTGGTTTCTTTTAAATTACAATGAAATATCCCAAGAATTCTTTCAAATTAAAAAGAAGGTTGAAGGAAATAAACTCTCAAGTGCCTAAAACTCAAGATGCAAATGGATTGAAAAAGTTACAGTAAAAGAAAAACTTGTAATTGCATGTTTCATAGATTCAGATTCCTAAATTAGGAAATGAATCCCTACGGCTGTCAACACTTCTCCCTTCCCCGCCCAACCTAACTGGAATTTCTCCTTCTTTCTAGAAGTAACTAATGAAGAACTATATGGGGAATAGCATCTCCCCCGAAACCTCTTTTCTCCCGGAGTTTACGGGAGTCAACACCTCTCCCTTCCCCACCCTACCTAACTGAAATGTCTCCTTCTTTCTAGAAGTAACTGGTGGGGAACTATATGGGGAATAGCATCCTGTGGAACGATGTCCCTCTTGACGGAATGCGGATCTCTCGATCTGTTTGGCGCATTACATAAAAATAAAAACATTTAATTTCCTGCGGGATATGCCAATTTCCTGCTTACACCGTACGCACGTACGTCCATTTTATCGGGCTCTGCCCTTACTGGAGAAAAGCCATACTGTTTTACTATCACAAGAATATCTAGCGTTATCTGTTGCCTTGAAAACAAGGTTAGTCCCATTTTCCACTGTTGATTTCTGGAGAAAGACATCTACATTTGCTGTATTCTAACCTTTTTTTTCACTAAATTCATCCTCATTCTAAATTGGCGCATTTTATTCAGAGCTATTACCCTGGAAGACAAAGTATTTGTGTGATGTGTGCAGCAAGGGATTTTATATTTGAGACAATCCTTACTCACACTAATGAAAAACATCATGTATATGATGTACGTAGCAAGATATTTTCTTGTACTATGTAGCAAAATATTTCATAAAAAGCACCGCCTTGCTCATAGTGGGAAAAACTGAATGTGAATTATGTAACAAGTCATATTCTTTCAAGAATAATCTCTCAAAGTATTACTCAGAGTGGAGTGTTTTTACAGCCTTAAGTGACTTAAGGCTCATTGTTTTAAGGTTGTTTTTAGCCTTAAGTGACTTGTGATACAAAATATTTTTAGGGAGTGATCTTGGTACAAGGTGCCCAGAAACTTTAAAACAAGGAAATTGTCTACAAAAGAAATATCAGAGAAATTGTCTGTCTGGAAATATAAAATTTTTGAAAAATTCTTTAAAAAATAAATTGTTGAATTTACTTTTTTCAAAAGTTAAAAAAAATTATAAAATAAATTCTATTACAGGGAGGGGAAAAAATCACTTGACTTATTTCACTAAATTTATATTTAATAAAAATTTTGAAAAAATCATGGATTTTTATTACTTGATGTCAAATCACTTGCTTTAATATTTTTATTGTTTTGTGCTATAAAGATTTTTAATTCTTTTGAATAAAGTTTGCATCATGGATTTTTATTACTTAATCTCAAATCACTTGCCTTAATATTTTTATTGTTTTGTGCAATAAAGATTTTTAATTTATTTAATTAAAATTTGCTTTCTTGTACAGTTGACCAGTATTCACACATTTCAATTGTAAAACACATTAAAATTTTCCCTCTCTGGTCATGAAACCCATTCAGTTCAGGGGATTTTTATGACATAAAGGGAAATGGTATTTTAGTGTTACATATTATGATTTTGAAACAGTCTTAATGTTCTTTAAGAAAGTAAGATAATATTGAAGACCACCATCTTTTCTTCAGTTGATTCTAGCAAGCACCCCTACTGTTCATAAAAATATTCACCAATGATGTATGCAACTCAAGTATGTTAACAGAGATATGGATTTCTTTATAAAGTAACTCGTAAATTTTCAATAAACCCATTAAATCCATGAATGGAAATTTACATAATTACTTAGTAAAATTAAAATAATTTTTTTTAATGATGAATGAATATTCTGGTACTTTTTTGGACAAAGAATTAAAAGATTCTCCAGTCAGATTTCTATAGTTAGTAGTTGATAAAACTGCTAGTAATAATTTTTGATTTATTTGTAAGAAATTATTTAAGGAATTCCTTTTTAATATAATATAGCAATGACACTTATTTCAAAACTAATTTTTAAGAAGAGAAGGCTTTTGACTCTTAATAAAAAATTTCAAATAAAAACTTCAAATTTAATATATTTCTCCTATTAAAATTCCACAAAAATCCAATTAGATATTGATTTGTTACATAACAAATTGTTACAGTAAATTTGTACTAAAAAGAGTTTTGAATACTTGGGTATGATTTTTTATAAAATTAAAAATCATGCTGTATCTCTTGTAATTTATAATTCAAATTGACCCGATTTTCTTGGATTTAATAAAATTCAAAAAGAAGCTTTTTCTATTTTGAAAATCTCTTTACTGATATTTTTTTGGAAATTTGTGTTGAAGTGTTCAAAAAATTATCTTACAGCTAGTAATTTATTGCATACAGATTGATTTGTGCCAATTTCACATTTTTTAAATCTTTCTTTTTAACTGAAAGCTAACAGTCATTACTGATTTAAACTTACATTTATATAAGCACAACTTTTTAGAAATTAGAAAAGTTGAAGGTTTCAGATATACTGATTAATTCTATTTGATTTTGATAACTTTAGAATTGTAAAAGATATATATCCATGTGCTTTGATACTTAAATCACCAAATATTAATTCCAATTTTGCTAATTATTTTATTATTAAAATTTTTATAAGTACATAATAATTATGTTTATCCTGGAATAAATGATAAAAGATAAGATTTAAAATTATTTCTTTCACTAAAAAGATTTTTTGTAATATTTTCTATAATCAAATTATTGAATCGAGAAGATTTGTAATAATTTAAATGATTTTAAAGAAGACTGCAATAATTTTCAGATAAATTTCTCTAAAAATAATACTTTTGGAAAAAAGTTCTCCAATATTAAGCAATTGATTCAAGATTACGTTTGGGATCAATCGATTGCGACAAGTGTTAGACAATCTTAATAGATTTATTTCTTATGGCATGTAACTAGTCCTCTTTCAGAAAATATTAAGAATTAGTTTCTCTATCAGTATATTCTGAATTTATATTGTTTCAATTTGCAACTTGTATTCAAAGTGTGTTCAATTGCAACTTGTATTGAAAGTGCTTTTGATTTTCGAACCTCACTGGAGCGAGAATTTTGGGTACATATTTCCTATTTTATATACATGCCATGACATACATACTGAAAAATTCTCATATTTTGGCTTCAAATTTATAGTGGTCAACCCGCTGATGAATATATGTACTATACACAACCCACTGTTTCATAAATACCTTTTTCAATTTCATTCTCAAATTATTAAATATTATATTTCAAAACTTTAATAATTTCATATAACTACTAATGTTGTTGTGCTGCTTTAGCACTGATAACTTGGTTGGTTTAAACTTGTTTTACAGTGAATATAATATTTTGCTGAAATTGGCAATGACAAATATGGTATATTACTTTTATTAGTGAATAAAAAGAAAAGATTCTTAGTATGTCTAATATTCTAAGGACAGTTCAATTTTTCACGATAAATTAAAATTCTATGTAAAAACATTATTTGTCTTTTTCTTTAGACATGTAGTCATTTTTCCTGGCATACTGCTGATAATAACAAGTTTATTCAAGTAGTTAGGATAGAATTCACGTTATAAACTCTTCAAGATCTGCTAATAAAGTATATTTTTTGTTTTTTACAAGGCTTCCTTTTTCCAATAATCTTTCTTTATCTATAATCTTTAAATCTGGAGGCCATCTTTGAAGCTTAATGTTTCTTTCTTTGAGTCATTTTTGTATGTATTGGAAGTAAGGCATGATGCATAGAAGTTTTTACTACCCAAAAGTTAACAATTTGTTAAGATTCGAGGGTGAATCTTTGTGTTGTATGTCTAAGATTTGAAGATACTGCTGTGTTCATTGTTGTAGGTACAAGCACCAAATCAGACTTTCCACTTGACGAATTTTCTCACCAGAACATCAAGGATTCACCCTTGAAATGTCTTCATCTGATAATTTACCTGAACCTTTAATCATAACAATTTAACCTACCTACCCATCAAAATTGAAACATTTTCATCAGAAATAATAAAAGCATCAACAGAAAAAAAAACTAACCATTCTTTTTTTAATTAATGAAAATTTGAAATGAAATATGGTTATTTTTTTTCCATCATTGAATCCCCATTTATTCTAGCGTTTATACAATCAAACCCCTTTAACGCGAAGTCGATGGAGGGGGTGCTGAAATTGTTCACGTTAACCGAATTTCGTGTTAAACGGATAAATTAACTTTAAGCTTTAAGTATGGAGAATTGCTTTTACTTTATGTTAAGGGTTTGACTGTATATTGCTACCTTTTTTCTCAGCACTCAGAGTACATGTTGTTTATAATTTTTATATTACTAGCTGGCATAGGCCTGTGCTTCAGACACCCATGATGGTGTACAAATCTCAGCTTTATATGATGCGTTAACCAGACTCACTGAAAAGGTCATTGCTAAGCAAGCAGAGGCTCGTAGAAAGATTCGTTACTTAAGCGCAGGCTCATTTCGCTGAATGGTTCACTGTTGCAAGAGCATAGGGTTGTTTTCCTCGGTAAAAGGTTTATTGCAGTGGAAACCCTTATTATTAAAAGTCTTATCCACCTGTCGTGACACATAAAAAAAAAAATTCCCTTAATACAATCCACCCTAAAATAATTCTATTTTAAACCCTACCTCCCCTCAGTTTTAGAGTTTAAATGTAGCTTATTTGAAATCACTTTAATTTAAAAACTGTAAAACAAAATTGAAATTTTAACATTAGTAAAAATTTTAATATTTTGTTTGTGAAAATCAATATTAGTGAGCCAAAATTACTTATGTTTAAAATGTCAGATTACTAGTTTTGATTGAGATGTTGAAATAAAAACTCTAAATAATGTCATCATACTTAATGTGACCAACAGTATTCTTTGTTCTGCCAAAAAAAAAAAAAAAAAAAAAAAGAATTAAAGTAACTCTTAAAAACATGCTTATTATTTATTATGCGTTTGTGGAATATTATACATTCCTAGTTCAAAAATTTTTTAACAGGATCACTTCTCTTACTCTTTAAGATTTGTGACCTTCATTTAAACAGTGATAACTGAAGTTTGAAATAATCTTTTTGAAAAATAATCGGAGAATTCAAATCTGCATTAACTTTTAGATGTTTTGAACCTCAGTCAAATTGCTTAGAAAGAAAAAAAAAATTATTTATCTAGATTTTTAAATGCAAAAGTTTCTAGAAAAATTTCAATTTTTTTCTACATTCAATATTAAAAAAAATTGTCCTAAAAAAAGCTATATGTTCTAGAAACTAGATTGAGGTTCATAACATTAAGAATGATATTATGAACAATTTCCAAACATAATTTCTTTTCTTGGCCCCATAAAACTAGAGTAATCACTGTTGAAAAATATGCTAATTGATCTAACTGTAACAAGTTAAATGTTAATTTTTGAATAAAACAAATTTTTTTTTTCATTTAAACATCATTACTAATTATGTACTTTTAAGTGCAAACAAATCCGATTTTTAAAATAATTAAAAAAAGTTCAAGTGTGATTATATGATTGTAGAAAGTGTGGTTTGAGAAGGGGGGGGGGGGGTGTTGGGAAGTCGCATGTTTCCGGCTGCAATAACATTTTAGACCACGGGCCGCCACTGGACAAGTTTACTTGGCTAACAGTATTAGATCATCTTCAACAAAGTATAAGTAATAATAATTAGTCTGTTACAATGTTTATTTAAAAGTAAAATAATTTGTAAAACTGGTTGTTGCCACTAACCTGGAAGATTATGAAGCACAAAGAGGAATTGGAACACTGTAACTTTAGCCTGTCGAATATAAAAATTACAAAAAAGATTTTTAATCTCTTATACGATGATCAAAATTAGATATTTAAAGTTGGAACGAACACATTTTTTTTTAAGGAAATTTATAAGCTCTGCTTAAAGTCTTCACTTTCCGACATTGATAAGAAGACACTCAATGTAACATATGGTTATCGATAATGTTAAATTTGTATACAAACGAATTTGACAAGTATTCATAATTCGGTTTTGGAATTCAAAGTCGTATCCTTCAGTTCAGGTGCAAAACCATACAAAAGTATCAAACTTTGGTTTGGGAAAGAGGTCAAAATCAACAGAGCTTACTAATAAAAATAAAAAATATTATTTGGATCTATTTTTTTACTTATGCCATACCATTCATTTTTGAAACCATGTTTTATGAAATTTGGACTTAAGTTATTATTACTTGGGAGTGATGAAAACAAAAGTTTAACTTTTAAAAAGCTGGAAAAAACAAATACTTTTCAGAATGACCTAAATTTTGATCTAAACATTATGCAACAAAAGGGGAAATATTATAGCACAAGAGAAAAATTGTTCAAAATGTTTTTCTGATACTTTTAAGAGATCAAATTTCAGGTCATTCTCACCAGTGTTTTTTTTTATATATATATATACAGCTTTTTGAAAGTTAAACTTTAATTCTAAACACTCTGCACATTGGTAGAGATGAACTTTTTGCAATTGGTATTGTTTATCATCAAGTTGGATTGGTTGTTATAGTAGTTGGATCTATTAACACCAATAAAATTCCCACAATAACAGCAAATAGCAGGGATGGTACAGCTTTACATCCCACTGTTATAAGCTCCATATCAGTTGAAATCTGATTTTGTATCAACTTCGTATCGGCCAAAATCCAATTTTGTATAATTTTCATAGTAGTTGAAATTGGATATTTATCACCTTCATGACAGGAAAAATCATATTTTGTTTCTGCTTTGTATAAATTAAAATCAAAATTTGAATCAATTGAAATAGGTTTTTATAATAAGTTTAAATGAAGATTTGTATTATGTAAGAATGAATGTTTTGTTTAGAAGGATACTACATTTATTGCAATTATTTAAAATATTTACTACAATTAATACATGGATCTTCTTTATAGGAACATTTATTTCCTAAAATTATGTTATACTAGTAATATTTATGTCAATATTATACTCAAACAATACACAAATGAAAAGTTAGTGTCCATAAAAAAAATTAAAAAATACATGAATAAAATAAAATATTACACATTTGTAAAATTAAATAATTAATGGACAATTAATTATCTGGTGCACAAGTTAAACAATTATATAAAAAAAAATTGCTTCAACTTTTAAACTATTATTTACAGATATAGTTAAAATGTAAAATGGTTTGTCAAGTTATAATAGACAAACAATTTTATAAACAATAGTAGTAAAAATTACAATTTTAAACATGGACAACAGATAAAAATTTTATAATCAGTACGAATTTTCTTGCACAATATTATATTAAAATTTTAGTAATCCTGAATCGATATAAACGAAATAGAGACCGCATGCACAAGCACTAATCTCGGACATAGCTATCATACTGGAAAAAGCCTAGGCAAATGCCCCCAAAACTACATCGCACATTTCGGTAATAACCAACATTACTTTAGTATGAATCTCGGCAAAAATGACAATCACAGCAACGTATATATCTGTGATAGAGCCCACCATACTGGCGCAAAATTCAGTAATATAATAAATTTCGGTAATAACATCATCAGCGCAAATTAGGCTAATATCGTATTACAACAGAGCTCAACCAAAACGTCTTCACACTAATAAAAAAATTCAGTTTAATTCACAATATATAGGTGCAAATTTCAGCAATAACGGCTATTGCATCATCACAACGACCAACAAAAATGATCATCACACAATGTAAATATTGGCGATAGCGTTCACCATATTGCCATAACATCAACGCATCATGTCATAACATCAACTAAACGGCCAACATATACCAGCGCAAATAACGGCTGTACAGGCTGTAACATTGAGGGGAAAACGGCAAAAAAGTAGTAATTGCATCGGAGACTTGGAGAAATCTGAACGTATGCAAGTTCCATGGTTAGACTTAAAAGGAAGGTAAAATCAGATATTAACAACACCACGACACCTTCCGAAAATGATCATCACACCAACGTAAATAGCGTCGAATGTAATCTCCTCTCGAAATGCAAGTATCTTATTATATCGGCGCAATATTCAACGAAAATTATAATAACACTACAATGTAAATCTCAGCAGTAAAGATCGCCATAGAGACTTGAATCTCGCCAATAGTGCCCATTATATCAGCGTAATTCTAAGTAAAATGTCTATCATACCCATGTAAATAATGAGGTTTAGAAGAAGCATTAATTGGAGGGATCGACTCATTCATAAACAAAATTTCGGTCCAAAATCTAAAATTCACAGAATTGTACCAATCCGAAAAAAAGAGAAAAAACTTAATTGGGAAAGAGAAAACAACTCTTTTCGCGAGAAAAAAAGGTGATTTTCTCCGAAAGTTGTGGGAAAAAAAGCGGAAAAATATGAAAATGAAAAAATTATAACTAAACACAAGAATCACATCCCTGGAAAGCTGATACGCTGTACAGAGACAATGACGAAACAACTGCCAATGAATCGTCACAGAAATGCAAGCGGTTTTCAGTCAGCAGACACATACACCAAATTAAGAAATGGTGCAGCGATTGGTGCAAAAATCGTAAAAAAGGCTGTTTTGTATCAGAATTTTAAATTGGTGCAGTTTGACAATCCTTGTAATAGGGCGAAGAATTGCATAGCTCTATTTTTAATGTCAAGTATTTATATTATAAAATATTAAATACTTGAATTTTAAAACATATTTCAAAACTATTTGGCAACATTTATGTTAAATTAAATACAAGTATCTTCAGGCATTGAAGTTATAATCATTTCCAAAACTATAAAATACATTGAATGAAAATCTCTGGCTATGGAAATAAAACTTGCTACAAGGAATTGTCTGTGAAGAGGTGTGGAATAATAAGAGAAATAATAAACACCAAAACGGCCAGAAGTCGAAACAAAAAACGATGCTCATTATACTTGTGATCTAGATACACGCCCCAGCCGGAAATGTGATTTATGGCTTGAATTTCGGAAGAATTGTAGCGTGTACTTTCGAAGAAACTTGCAGCATTGTTGTCAGAAATGGCAATTTCACAAAACAAAAGCATCACATCACCAGGTATATATAAATCCTTCTTTTCAAGCATCGACATTGAAATGAGAAAGCTGAATTCGTGATTATTACTATTAAAACCAAAGCGACCACCGATCAAGAAGTGGCGCTTCTTGAATGCATCTACGAGTTGGATTTTATATTTGATGACAAGTGGAGTTGAATGTTCCGGATCAGGTTTAAGAAGCTTCAAATGGAATTTTTGTCCCAAAGTTGTAAAGGACACCTTCCGTAACTCACAAACTAGTTTTGGTTCACCATTTCCTACAGAATCTATACAAGAACTCTTAATTAAGCCAATTGAACAGTCGCTAAAGTGCTTTACGAGAAAGGAAAAGTTTCTTTCTTCACAAGGTATTATAGTACGAGTCGAGCAGAATACTGGGTAGAGATTTGTAGTCTGAAAGAAGTCCTTGTCTCTCGGCCACAGGTGGCACTCTATCAAAAAATCTTTGGCGAGACTTTTATCCACCTTGTCAGCAAAATCAGAAGTGTAAATAATTCCTGGCATAACGGAACAGGAATTCTTTTCAAACGTGTGAACCTCCATAGAGTAGGAGGATCCTACAGAGGAGGCATAGGAAATATTGATGCTCTCTGGACCACTGCCTGTTCTGCTAAGAAAGCAAGTGGCGGACTTGTTTTCTGTATTAGGCACTAATTTCAAGTACCACTCAGCATTGTCCAGGGAAGGCACGGTGAACTTGGGACTGACGAGTTCTTTTCCCTCAAGGACTCCAAACATGTGCAAATTTACGACTGTCCATTGGAATATGAATTTGTTTTCTTTGCCTGAGTACAAATCCTCTGCACGGGCCATGTTCACTAAAATATTTCTTTATTGGTTGCGAACTGGGAAACGCGACTGGCACTAAATAATCAGAAGAAACACAGGTTCAGAAGAAAGGAAACGGGAACCACAGAAGCGATAACAAAATAGCTATGTAAGATATGACGCACAGCCACAAAGTAGTATCAGTATAGCGTTCACAAACATTGCTTTGTAACGTTGTTTGTTTATTTTCAAGGTTCTACTTCTGGCCGATAGGCAGCGTTTGGTTGGTTGGTTGGTTGAACTCCCGGCTAGGAGTGGAAAGGAAAAACTTTGTGAACTAGCACCTGCTCCGAATGTGAGAGAACGAGAGAACAAACTCTCTGCAGCATTTGTGCAAGTTGCAAGCTCTGTCTATTCTGCCACTTATAACGTGCTTAATGACGCCATTCATTTATTCATGAATACCCGTTACATTGATAGTTCCAGATGAATGAATGTTCTTTATAGAGTTTTAATAAAACGATTTGATTTTAATAAAATGCCCATTTCATATTATTCTGAACGTAGCAGTTAACTATGACGTTCCCATGCATAAATTACATTCTGAGTTTCTGATTGATTGTAAAGCTTGGCCTGGAATTGCTCGATACCAGTCTGCTCAATTTATGGAAAATGGCAAGGAGGTTAGAAGAGAGAGGAGGTCCGAGCAAGCTTGGCGCGAAGAAGCAGACTTTGGCAACCCTACTCTCACTTGAACTAAGCCTATACAAACCGACTTTTTAGTACGCTCTTCTACGAGAAAAAACGTGGGTAGGGTTTGAAATTCTGCCAAATTTTTAATATAGTTTCTAAAAAAGCAATTTCTGTGGTTGTATGCTATAGTTCAAGACCTGAACTATCAAATGGTATGCGTATTACTCTTCACAGCTAATAATTAAGCAATATTCAGCGGTTTTTAAATCCCTCTCATTAACTTCGATTTTGTATGAGACGTGCAAATCGATGGAGGGCTAATTACACATTTGCAGTCATCCAATCGAGAAAAAACTTATCAGATTGATTCGATGTTGATGACAATGCACTCAGTTAAGTTTTGGGGGCTATTACTATCACTAAAAGACTGCTTTTACACACGCTACTATTGGACTAATTAACCCACTTGCCATCCACCCATCAAACGGAAACTTGGCAGATGGATTCGATTTGGATGACAATGCATTCCATCAAATTTTTAGGCGAGTCACTACCACTAAAAGGCCACTTTTACGTATGCTTTTTATTGACGCTTTGGTTTACTTATAAACCCTTTTCCTATCATGAGATTAAACATTTAAACTTAGCGGACGCACTCGTTGTCTATGAGAATGCTTTCTATTAAGTTTTGGGACTGTCACACAACGGCAGTTTTTACATGCGTTTCTATTGCCCTACATTAAAATTATCAGTAGCCTTTACTCACGTTCTATTATCCAGATACAAAGCTTAATTCAAACATGTTAAATTTTAGCAATATTTAATGACTAAAATCTTCTACTATTAAAGTTACCGAGGAAAAATATTCAAAGGGCTAATTAACAGACTTGCCATCATCTAATTGAACTGAGACTTGGCAGGACTCGTTGTGGATGAAAATTTAAAAAATGGATTCAATATTTTAAAAAAATAGATACAATATTTTCTTTACCTTTGCACACTATGTAATGTAATCGTTTCGTAATCTATTGGAAATATTTTACACTAGCTGCATGGTTCCTCGTTGCGGATATCCATCATTGGTGTATAGGTCTCGTCTCAGCTTTTGGGGCTTTACTCGCAGAAAGGTTCATTGCCACGCAAATCCAAGCTCGCTTCGCCTGCTGGAAGTTTAATTGTAACATAAAAGCAGCTCGCTTCACTGGCTAAAAAGTTTATTGACACATAAGGACTGGCTCGCTTCACTCGTTCAAAGGTTAGTTGCTACGCAAACACAAGCTCCCTTCGCCCGCTGAAAAATTCTTTGCGACGCCCTCACAGGCTTGCTTTGCTCGCTGGAAGGTTAATTTTATTGCCCAAGCATATGTTCACTTCGCTCACTGAAACTCGTACCCTACGCTTATTTGAAGTCACTTTATAAAGAAAAACTTTAAAAAAATTTAAATAAAAAAAATTTAAATGTTAACATTTTGTTTAAGAAAATCAAAATTAGAAGGCAAGATCTGCTAATGTCGAAAATTTCAGAGCTCTACGATTATTTAAAATCACTTTATAAAAAAAGCTTAAAAAATTAATTAAAAAATATTAATTGAAGTTTTTGGTTGTTTACTTCGATTGATTATTTCGTTTTCCGTGCGTCAAATTCCTAATGTCCGCTGAAATCTAAATCGTAGCTTTTACAATGACCTACTTTTGAAGACTTCTCGGTGCTAATTTGTAAAGGGCAATTGAGGGTCCACTGTGGGTGGGCCTGAAACAAGATGCGAGAGCCGGTTTCCCCCCCCCCCCCCTGGTGGCGGTTGACAACCGCCCCTCTTTGTTAATTTGTAACGGACGATGGGTATAAGGGTCCGAAAGCAAGTCCATTATCACTCCGTGGCCTGAGGGAAGAATAGGAACAGAGAAAAGCCCCCTGCTATTGTGATTTCTAAGCAGAAGTTTTACGACTTGTCGATGAACAAGGCGGCTTCTTTTCTTAGTTCTTAAGGTATTTGGATTTCGAACTTTATGTTTGAAAAGAAAAGGAATAATGGAAAAAACTTGGCTTTCTATTGAAAACTTTGGATGCTCTTTTTCGATTCGAATAGGGCTAAAATAGTTTTACAAAACATTATTATTGTAATATCATGGGTCATCAGATATCTACGTTGCTTTGGTTTAATTTATATTATTACTTATGAAGCTCTAATGTGTTTTTGGAATATTTTGCGTGATTGAAATACTTTTGTGAGCATTTTTTATTGAATTCAGTAATTAATTAAGAATAATTTCAATACTGTAATTCGCCAGAAATCAATATTAAACTCGTATATTGTAAGAAAAAATTGATAAAAGAAGAGTAATGAAAAAAAATCCTGCCAATTTCTTTACTGCAAGATCTGTCACATTTGTTGCGGCACTGTCGGATGCCATTTTAAGCTTTTTCCAATGTTCATGTATCTTTTGTTATAAATTTTCTTCTATTCATAAATTAGACTCATAATAAAATTCTCAGTTCAGTAATGAATAAATTTTATTATACATAACACTATCCTTTAAAATATAATGCACTGTACTAAGTAATAACTAAAAAATATTATAATTTTTATTTATTTACCAATTAGAAGAGAAAATTCTTCAACGCAAATAAAAAAAAGCTTTCAAAAAGCACTGTAACGGTTAACAATAATTATTTTCATCAGTTTATATTGACATTATTATATAAACCTACATAATAAAACTCAGAATTAAAAATTAACAGATTTATCTAAACTTTTACAAACTACACAGAAATTACGGCGCCAGATTAGAGGAACCACCTTGAATTATTTAATAATGTAAACTTATTAAAGGGTAAATATCTGAAGTACAGAAAGAAAACTGTTCGATGAATTAATTATTTATCTCATTAACATCTTAATTTCAAGAAGTCTTTTTACTATTATAACTCATAAAAACAAAGTTTCTAATATAAATCCTTTATATATATATGTTATGTGTTAAGTCGCTGAACTCAGATCAAGTTTTGATAATGTTTGATCACTAAGGGGAAAAAACAACATCTATTCCGAAATATTTACTAGTTTCAAAACTTGCTTGAATACATTTTCATCCACAGCGAGTCTATCTGGCAAGTTTCAGTCCAATTGGATGAAGTGTGATGTCATCCGAATCGACGATAGTAGCTTGTGTAAAAGCATTCTTTTATAATAGTGTCAGTCCCCAATACTTGATATAATGCATTCTTAGCGACAATGAATCTGTCTATCAAATTTCAGGGCGATTGGATGACGGTAAGTGGATTTATTAGCATTCAGAAACGATAATAGAAGCCTGTGTTAAAGCGATCTTTTTGAGTGTCTGTGACAGCCCCCTAAACTTGATACAATGTATTGGAATCAATATCAAATCAATCTGCAAAGTTTCATTTCGACTGGATGACAGAACGGGTGTTAATAAAAAAAATCATTAGAAGTGACAATGTAGTGTCTGCAATAGCGGTCTTTTAGTGACAGCCCCCAAAACTTAATACAATGCATTGTCATCGATAACGAATCTATGTGACCAATTTCACCCGATTGGTTGGTTGGTTCGCTCAACGACCTATTTTTATGCACAATAACGGCTAATCAGGCCAGGATTTACAGCTTAACGTGGATTTTGAACCACAACGAACATCCATGGCGAAACCCGGATTCAAACCCGGCCTTTGGCATGCGAGGCCAGAGCGCTAACCACACCGCCATCAGGTTGGTCAGCCTGATTGGATGACGGTAAGAGGGTTAATTAGCCATTCGCAGATTTGTAGGTCACACACACAAAATCGAAATTTATCTAAACAATTTTTTAAAAAAGGTAATAATTTGTAATTAACTGTCAGAACGAATGAAATACAATCATTTGATATAAGTTGAAACATATTGTGACTTACCATAATTTCCAAATTTGCACCTGCATATTACATCTTATTATTTGTTTTTCAACCTTCTCGTATATTATACTTGTATGGTCAAATCGCTATTCTCAGAAAAAAAAAATTAATAATTTTTAGAAGAATTTTGTTTACCGATACAAAAGTATAATCCTTTATGGCCCCCTGAGCAGACATCACCCCCCTTTCCGCATTGGGGTCAGGTCAATAACGCCACTGCTTATAAAGCAATGTTAAACAGTAAACAAGCCCATTTTATAATTGTTTTAGAATAATAAAAGCTACAAAAATAATACTAACTCAACACATATTCTCCCCCAAAACAACTTCCCAAAAAAATTGGGAGAAGGGGGGGGGGGGGGGGGACAGAAGAAGTTCTCTTTGACAAAGAGAAAAATGATATTGTATAAAACAGCGGTTTTTAACATTTTTAGTTGTTCGGATCAACTATCTATATTATGAAAAAAATATACTGTACACGAAAAATTAAATTATATTTTTTTATAAAGTGAGGAACTTTATTGCACTTGGCTGTTACAACAATTAGAAAACTAAAAAACAAGTGACCAAAGTTTTAAAAAAAAATCATCGGAATTTTTGACATTGTTTATCCCCCGTCAATGAGAGAGTCAATATCTAGATTAAAACTTAGCCATGCTGTTTAATTCACGCATTATTCACTATCGATGTTATTCACTCGTTACAACATCGAAAAATACAATCGTGTGGCTCGATTGTTTCCATCTTAAACCCTGAAGCTCCGATAATATTTATCTCGGCGATTCTCTACCAGCGTCCACGGCCCAGTACCACGCTACTCGCGTTCCGTGGGGTAGGAACCGCTGGTAGAGAAAATCAACTAAGCTTGGCGCAGTTGGGAGTTTGGCGTCGAAAAGGGCTTAGTTGCTTGGCGAAAACGGCGATAAACCTGCTTCATAGGTACAACCGGTTTCGAATGGTTTTCCAGCTTGCTCACACCTCCTTCTCTTCTAACCTCCTTGGGAAAATGGCTTTGTTTTAATCCAAGAAGGTTAGAAGAGAGAGGAGGTCCGAGCAAGCTTGGCGCGAAGAAGCAGACTTTGGCAACCCTACTCTCACTTGAACTAAGCCTATACAAACCGACTTTTTAGTACGCTCTTCTACGAGAAAAAACGTGGGTAGGGTTTGAAATTCTGCCAAATTTTTAATATAGTTTCTAAAAAAGCAATTTCTGTGGTTGTATGCTATAGTTCAAGACCTGAACTATCAAATGGTATGCGTATTACTCTTCACAGCTAATAATTAAGCAATATTCAGCGGTTTTTAAATCCCTCTCACTAACTTCGATTTTGTATGAGACGTGCAAATCGATGGAGGGCTAATTACACATTTGCAGTCATCCAATCGAGAAAAAACTTATCAGATTGATTCGATGTTGATGACAATGCACTCAGTTAAGTTTTGGGGGCTATTACTATCACTAAAAGACTGCTTTTACACACGCTACTATTGGACTAATTAACCCACTTGCCATCCACCCATCAAACGGAAACTTGGCAGATGGATTCGATTTGGATGACAATGCATTCCATCAAATTTTTAGGCGAGTCACTACCACTAAAAGGCCACTTTTACGTATGCTTTTTATTGACGCTTTGGTTTACTTATAAACCCTTTTCCTATCATGAGATTAAACATTTAAACTTGGCTGACGCACTCGTTGTCTATGACAATGCTTTCTATTAAGTTTTGGTACTGTCAGACAACGGCAGTTTTTACATACGTTTCTATTGCCTTACGTTAGAATTATCAGTAGCCTTTATTACTCACGTTCTATTATCCAGACACAAAGCTTAATTCAAACATGTTCAATTTTAGCAATATTTAATGACTGAAATCTTCTACTATTAAAGTTACCGTGAAAAAATATTCAAAGGGCTAATTAACCCACTTGCCGTCATCTAATTGAACTGAGACTTGGCAGATGGACTCGTTGTGGATGAAAATTTTAAAAATGGATTCAATATTTTAAAAAATGGATACAATATTTTTTTTACCTTTGCACACTACGTAATTTAATCGTTTCGTAATCTATTGGAAATATTTTACACTAGCTGCGTTGTTCCTCGTTGCGGATATCCATCATTGGTGTATAGGTCTCATCTCAGCTTTTGGGGCTTTACTCGCAGAGAGGTTCATTGCCACGCAAAACCAAGCTCGCTTCGCCTGTTGGAAGTTTAATTGTAATACAAAAACAGCTCGCTTCACTGGCTGAAAAGTTTATTGACACATAAGAACTGGCTCGCTTCACTCGTTCAAAGGTTAGTTGCTACGCAAATACAAGCTCCCTTCGCTCTTTGCTACGCCCGCACCGACTTGTTTTGTTCACTGGAAGGTTAATTATTGCGCAAGCATATGTTCACTTCGCTCACTGAAACTCGTATTCTACGCTTATTTGAAGTCACTTTACAAAGAAAAACTTTTAAAACTTTAAAAAAAAATTAAATTAAAATGTTAGCATTTTGTTTAAGAAAATCAAAATTAGAAGGCAAGATCTACTAATGTCGAAAATTTCAGAGCTCTACCCTTATTTAAAATCACTTTATAAAAAAAGCTTAAAAAGTAATTAAAAAATATTAATTAAAGTTTTTGGTTGTTTAATTCGATTGATTATTTCGTTTTCCGTGCGTCAAATTCCGAATGTCCGCTGAAATCTAAACCGTAGCTTTTACAATGACATACTTTTGAAGACTTCTCGGTGCTAATTTGTAAAGGGCAATTGAGGTTCCGCTGTCAACTCCGTGGGTGGGCATGAAACGAGATGCGAGAGCAGGTTTTCCCCCCCCCTTGGTGGCGGGTGACAACAGCGTCGCCCCTCTTTGATAATTTGTAACGGACGATGGGTATAGTAGGGTACAAAAGGGTCCGAAAGCAAGTCCATTATCACTCCATGGCCTGAGGGAGGAATAGGAACAGAGAAAAGTCCCCTGCTATTGTGACTTGTACGCCGAAGTTTTACGACTTGTCGATGAACAAGGCGGCTTCTTTTTTTAGTTCTTCAGGTATTTGGATTTCGAACTTTATGTTTGAAAAGAAAAGGAATAATGGACAAAAATTTGATTCTATTGAAAACTTTGGATGCTCTTTTTCGATTCGAATTGTACTAAAATAGTTTTACAAAACATGATTATTGTAATATCATGGGCAATCAGATATTCTCTACGTTGCTTTGGTTTAAATTATATTATTACTTATGAAGCCCTGATGTGTTTTTGGAATATTTTACGTGATTGAAATACTGAATTCAATAAAAAATGCTCACAAAAGTAATTAATTAAGAATAATTTCAATACTGTAATTCGCCAGAAATCAATATTAAACTCGTATATTGTAAGAAAAAATTGATAAAAGAAGAGTAATGAAAAAAAAAATCCTGCCAATTTCTTTACTGCAAGATCTGTCACATTTGTTGCGCGCATTATCGGATGCCACTTTAAACTTTTTCCAATGTTCATGTATCTTTTGTTATAAATTTTCTTCTATTCATAAATTAGACTCATAATAAAATTCTCAGTTCAGTAATTAATAACTTTTTTCATGCATAACACTATCCTTTAAAATATAATGCACTGTACTAAATAATATTATAATTTTTATTTATTTACCAATTAGAAGAGAAAATTCTTCAACGCAAATAAAAAAAAAAAGCTTTCAAAAAGCACTGAAACGGTTAACAATAATTATTATCATCAGTTTATATTGACATTATTATATAAACCTACATAATAAAACTCAGAATTAAAAATTAACAGATTTATCTAAACTTTTACAAACTACACAGAAATTACGGCTCCAGATTAGAGGAACCACCTTTTGTTTTATTTAATAATGTAATCTTATTAAAGGGTAAATATCTGAAGTACAGAAAGAAAACTGTTCGATGATTTAATTATTTATCTCATTAACATCTTAAATTCAAGAAGTCTTTTTACTATTATAACTCATAAAAACAAAGTTTCTAATATAAATCCTTTATATATATGTGGAGATAGGGCGCACAACTAGAGAACCCCTTGTGGCGACTCCTAGCGGCAGAGGGAGGTATTCCTCATTCTGATTAGAGAGACAGATCACTGAACATTCTCGATGTGAATATACGTAAGAAAGGCGCTTGTGCCTAATGTAGTATGAGATAAGAGGCAATAAGGATTCATTAAAGCTGGATTCTACAATCAGCAAGTGTCCCTTCTCTGATCGTCTACTCCCACATGGGGGCTCGGCATCACGAACTGAGTAGGCGTCAGAACGTTACGTTAAGAACCAAACGGCATAACGTGTAAGGGCAAACCAGAAGTACGAGATACGAGTACAAATGAAACCGAACAGCACCGTAGTCACCCAGCAGTGAACCGGGGATCGGAGTATAAGCCGTCGTATCACCTAGCAGTGTAAACGACATAACAGCGCAGTGACCGGAAAGGGAAACCACGTCTCACCGGAAAGCGAAACTACCACGTCGGAAAAGCGAAGTCAGCGCCGACGAAGAGGATTGCCTAGCGGAAACAACAAGCATTGGAACACCGCTAACGAAGCCAAGAAACTGCTCATCGAATAAAAGAAGTCGACATCTCTGAGAAGTGGAGCAGCTAGCACAGTGACCGGAAAGTGAAATCACGTCTCATCGGAAAGCGAAACCACCACGTCGGAAAAGCGAAGTCAGCGCCGACGAAGAGGATTGTTTAGCGGAAGCAACAAGCATTGGAACACCGCCGTCGAAGCCAAGAAAATTCGTGTCAAATACAAGAGGTCAACATCATTAAGGAGGGGACCAGCAAGAACTGGGAGACCATAACGAAACATAGACACTGACTGTCACAAGTCGAGGTAACAAGTCAACAGAAAAACTGTGAGTACAATTTTCGATTATACTAACATGGCGTTTCTTGCCAGAGCACGAAAGAATGACTTACTCGCTTTAATAGGTGAACTGGGATTGGAACAACCCATTAACCCAAAAATCGCGAGTAATTATGCAAATTAATAACAGAAAACGCCGATTATGATGAAAACTTTGTTAAAAATATGTTAAACACAATTGTAAATGACCGTGCAGAAAAGGAAGCGAAAGAGTTTGAGTTAGCAAAAGATAGGGAAGCGAAAGAGTTTGAGTTAGCAAAAGATAGGGAAGCGAAAGAGTTTGAGTTAGCAAAAGATAGGGAGGCGAAATAATTCGAGTTAGCATAGAATGCGCATAGAAGCAGAAATTCGCCAACTTGGCGCTACTGTAACAAACGCACGGGAAAACGAAGTAAGCAGAAGCCCAAATATATTACAGTATATGAAACCGTTTGACGGTAGTGACATAAGCATCTACTTGACACTATTTGAGAGACAAATTAGTCGTCTAGAAATATCGAAAGATACTTGGGTAAATTATTTAATTACATTGCTTCCACTTGACATAGCAAGCTTAATAACACGTGAGCCGGAAACACTAGCGAATAATTACGACCACATTAAGAGCATTTTGCTGAGACGATACCGACTTAGCCCAGAACAGTTCAGAATACAATTCTCATTCCATAAAAAAGAACAATGTCAGACATGGAGAGACTTTGCTTTTGAACTAAACAATTATCTAACCGAATGGTTGAGCGGACTTGATGTCACAACATTTGAAGATTTGAAAGAATTAATGCTAGTCGATCAAATAAAAAGAAAATTACCCAAAGAAATTCGAGAACACTTCATGGACGAACTTCCGAAAATAAAAAATAGGGAAATTTTGGTCAACAAACTCGATGACTTTGATTCAACTAGAAATAATTTAAAAAAGAATACGGTATTTCGCGAAAATAAATATGAAGAAAAAAACAGGAAGCACTGGCAGTCTAGAGAAAATATACAGGAACGTCCATTCGTTCGTGCTCAAACCAGTACTAACCATTTTTATAAGGAAAGAAATAATGGTATTGTTGATAATACAGAGTGGCCTAATGAATATAACCAGTTTGAAGTTAAAAATCAAGGTATTAAATGCTTTAATTGTAATGAAATCGGGCACATACAGGCCTATTGTCCAAAAAAGAAGGCAAATAGAGCTGTAATTAGTAATTATCCTAATTATAAGAGTAATGTGTATGTCAACAATGAAAGTTATAATAGTCCAATCAATAAAATTAGTGCATACACTGACAATAAAAGCACCACAAAGGTAATAATATTCGATCATGAAATAGTTGCTATTAATGATACAGGGAGCCAAGTCACCTTCATTTCTGAGGACTTGTATATAAAAATAGGATCACCCCAATTAATGACAAATGACATATTACTAAAAGGGTTAGGTAATATAGAAATACAACCATTAGGATATTTCCATACTGACATTAAAATCGACACTCATTCAGTCAATGCAAAAATATACGTCATCAAAGACCACACAAATGAGTTAATAATTGGAATGGACGTTATAGGAAAATTCGAAAACCCATCCTTTTACAGACAGCTCCGAGAGGATCCACGTGTTTTTTATTTACAAGTTATCAGGCGCCAGTCTGGCGATGCCAAAAGAGAAAATAAAAGCGAACCGCTCCGCAAGATGTCAATCAAATCTGTTCTGACAGTTGAGAAGAAGATCGACGGCCGCGGCAGCCAATCAGGAAGCAGAGCAGAGGAGAAATTTGTAGCTCCGCCTTCCGAATGCAGAAGCGCTAGTCATCGTACTGGTGTAACGGAAGAAAGATTAGACCTTGGCGGCGAAAGGAAGATTGAAAATTCCGTAGCAAATGCGAGATCAACTGGTGAAAAGCGTAGGATTGCGGCATGTTTACTTACAGAATGTACGCCTTTTAAAGAAAAACTTCCTGAAGTAGAAGCGAAAAAAGCTGTACCAAGAGGAGATGAAGATTTCAAGAGAGAAATGGAAGAATTTAATTGCAAACTGAACGAAGCTCAAAGCAAAATAAAAGAATGTGAAGATGAAATCTTACAGTTGCATACAGAAGGTGCTACTTTCAAAGTACAGTACTCTAAACTGGAAGTTAAGAATGATGCATTACAAGCTAAACTTGAAGAAATAGAATCGGAAAATTTAAAGGAACTGGCAGAAACCACTGAAATTCTTGAAAAATACAAAGAAGACATTGCAGGTTGTGAAATGGAAATTGGATCAGCTAAAGAAGAAATTATCCATCTTAAAAATGAATTGAAAATAGCCAAGTTAATACAAGAACAGTTAGGTCAACGATGCCAAACTCGTGGAAAATGTGAGTTGATTACCGCTAATAAAGTCAAGCTCTTGCAACCCTCAGTCACAAGTTTAGAAAAAGGAGCAAACTTAAAAAGACAGCTAAAGGAGAAAAATCACAGCATTGAAGTGAAGAGAGAGTTATGTTCCAGACAAAAAGAAGTAAAGGAAATGGATGTGAAGATAACTAAACAAGTTAGAGCAATGAAGGAAGATTCTATTCTCGTTGAACATATTCAGCATGGAAAGAAACTTCAAAATGCAGAAATTTCAAAGATTAAAATGAACCTTCAACAAGATGAAACCAAAAAAGAAGGACAGAAGGATGTCAAGGAAAAACATAAAAAGAAGAGATCATTATCAGATGCAAATAAGAAGACTGAAGAAACCTCAATGAATAAGGAGAGCCTCAAACAGTTTAAGAAAAGACGCAAAATACCCAGAACATTTAAAGTTTACACTCAGCGAGCAAAATTTTTTGGCCATTACAAAGAGACACCAATCAAAAACAATCATAGATGTGACAATCAAAGTATCTGTGCATATTGCTTTCCTTGTGTTTTTCTATTTCAGATAACTTCAGACATAAACTATGAGGGAATAGTTCGCCAAGATGACCGAGTGTGGAGATAGGGGGCGCACCACTAGAGAACCCCTTGTGGCGACTCCTAGCGGCAGAGGGAGGTATTCCTCATTCTGATTAGAGAGACAGATCACTGAACATTCTCGATGTGAATATACGTAAGAAAGGCGCTTGTGCCTAATGTAGTATGAGATAAGAGGCAATAAGGATTCATTAAAGCTGGATTCTACAATCAGCAAGTGTCCCTTCTCTGATCGTCTACTCCCACATATATGTTTTATGTGTTAAGTCACTGAACTCAGATCAAGTTTTGATAATGTTTGATCACTAAGGGGAAAAAACATCTATTCCGAAATATTTACTAATTTCAAAACTTGCTTGAATACATTTTCATTCACAGCGAGTCTATCTGGCAAGTTTCAGTCCAATTGGATGAAGTGTGATGTCATATCCGAAGCGACGATAGTAGCTTATGTAAAAGCATTCTTTTATAATAGTGTCAGTCCCCAAAACTTGATATAATACATTCTTAGCGACAATGAATCTGTTTATCAAATTTCAGCGCGATTGGATGACGGTAAGTGGATTTATTGCCATCCACCCATCATTATTATTTGTTTTTCAACCTTCTCGTATATTATACTTGTATGGTCAAATCCCTATTCTCAGAAGAAAAAAATTTAATGATTTTTAGAAGAATTTTGTTTATCGATACAAAAGTATCATCAAGTCAATAACGCCACTGCTTATAAAGCAATGTTAAACAGTAAACAAGCCCATTTTATAATTGTTTTAGAATAATAAAAGCTACAAAAATAATACTAACTCAACACAGATTCTCCCGCAAAACAGCCATGCAACTTAGCCATGCAAACAAATTGGGAGAAGGGGGGGGGGGGGGACAGAAGAAGTTCTCTTTGACAAAGAGAAAAATTATATTGTATAAAACAGCGGTTTCTAACCTTTTTAGTTGTTCGGATCAACTATCTATATTTGAAAAAAATATACTGTACACGAAAAATTAAATTATATTTTTTTATAAAGTGAGGAACTTTATTCACTTGGCTGTTACAACAATTAGAAAACTAAAAAACAAGTGACCAAAGTTTAAAAAAAAATATCATCGGAATTTTTGACATTGTTTATCCCCCGTCAATGAGAGAGTCAATATCTAGATTAAAACTTAGCCATGCTGTTTAATTCACGCATTATTCACTATCGATGTTATTCACTCGTTACAACATCGAAAAATACAATGGAGTGGCTCGATTGTTTCCATCTTAAACCCTGAAGCTCCGATAATATTTATCTCGGCGATTCTCTACCAGCGTCCACGGCCCAGTACCACGCTACTCGCGTTCCGTGGGGTAGGAACCGCTGGTAGAGAAAATCAACTAAGCTTGGCGCAGTTGGGAGTTTGGCGTCGAAAAGGGCTTAGTTGCTTGGCGAAAACGGCGATAAACCTGCTTCATAGGTACAACCGGTTTCGAATGGTTTTCCAGCTTGCTCACACCTCCTTCTCTTCTAACCTCCTTGCTTTGTTTTAATCCAAGAAGGTTAAAAGAGAGAGGAGGTCCGAGCAAGCTTGGCGCGAAGAAGCAGACTTTGGCAACCCTACTCTCACTTGAACTAAGCCTATACAAACCGACTTTTTAGTACGCTCTTCTAAGGGAAAAAAAGTGGGTAGGTTTTGAAATTCTGCCAAATTTTTAATATAATTTTTAAAAAAGCAATTTCTGTGGTTGTAGGCTATAGTTCAAGACCTGAACTATCAAATGGTATGCGTATTACTCTTCACAGCTAATAATTAAGCAATATTCAACGGTTTTTAAATCCCTCATACTAACTTCGATTTTGAATGAGACGTGCAAATCGATGGAGGGCTAATTAATCACACATTTGCCGTCATTCAATCGAGGAAAAACTTATCAGACTGATTCGATGTTGATGACAATGCACTCAGTTGAGTTTTGGGGGCTATTACTAAATTACTATCACTAAAAGACTGCTTTTACACACGCGACTATTGGACTAATTAGCCCACTTGCCATCCACCCATCAACCTGAAACTTGGCAGATGGATTCAATTTGGATGACAATACATTTCATCAAATTTTTAGGTGAGTCACTACCCTAGTAGCAATCACTGCATGGCGTTTCGTCGGCCAATGATCGGAATTCATCAAAGTCATCGGCGATTCCCCAGACTGATATATAAACACACCCGTATTTCCTCGTCTGCCGATGACCCTAAACTCATCGGAAAAAATATCTTCCCAACATCGGTGGCTGGTGAAATTTCTGATCAACGTTTTTTGATCGGCGAAAGATATCGGCATGACATCGACAGCCGATAAAAAACTTATGTTTCTTTTTCTTGCAATTCCACTGAATTAGAGGCGATCCTTGAATGTATTTCAAATTTAAATCAAGTATACAATTTGTTAAACATTTCGCTTTGGCAATAAGTGAAAAATATTTAAAAAATAAGGGTACGAAAAATTTTAAATGTAAAAATATATTTTGAAAAAATGCAAACCACATAATTATATATTGCTTATCTAATACGTCAATAAAATCCATAAATAAAAAAAAAATTAAAGTGTAAAAAAAAATAGGAACAATTTTCTAAAATTAAAAATAAATTCTCCATTTCAATTTCAATATAAAATAAAAATATAGTCCTTGTTTTTAAATAGTTTTCATTATAATTTGCTGAACTCATTTTGGTCCGTTTTTTAAACATCTTTTAAGTAAAATAAAAATATGTTTATATGTTTCAAAAAGTTAATCAAATTGGATATAGTTTTTTAAAAAATTTAAAAATTAAATATATTTTTTTAAAAGTCAAAATTATTAAGTAAACTCTTAAATTGCATTTCAAAAAATATCATAAAATTTACTGGTCAGTTAGTTAAAATTTTACAAAATAGATGGCGACACTATTTATTTGACACTTTTATTTTTTTGCTATAATAAATAAATTAATATAATTTTCCCAAATTTATGGAAGATTTGCTATTATCCGAAAATACCCCATTTATAAAAAAAATGTCGGTCAATTTCCTTGCAAAGTCTGTATGATAGTAGAGTTTTGTACTACAATACAATTGCTATACCAAGAATCACAAGTAACTACAGTCCAGTGGCAATGTCAACGCACTCCGGAGATAACCGTAGTAGTTAGAAAAGGAGAGTCCGAAGCCATGGAGCGACCGAGCGACGGGATGAGGAAGTGCCATCACCGGATATGACGTCACCGGAAGTCATGTGACCGGAAGTGGGGTTGAGTTGTTCTCCTGTTGCTGTTTTAGTTTCGGTTTCGTTATAAGCTGTTTGTGTATGACGTCACAGTGGGTATGACGTCATAATGTGTTTTATATCAAAGTGTGGGTCGGTGGCAACACTTTTTTAGTTTCGGTTTATCTAACAGACGGAGTTGAGTTGTTCTAGGACTGCTTCTTAGTGAATAAGTTAGAGTGATAGGTTTTTATTGCATGACGTCACAGTGGGTATGACGTCATAATTTGTTTTATATCAAAGTTTTTGAGCGGTGGCAACACTTTTTAGGTTTTTTTTTTTGCTTCCAGTTAAATGGGGTTGAGTTGTTCTAGGGCTGCTTCTAAGTGAATAAGTTAGAGTTATAGATATTTTTACTAGTGACGTCACAGTGAGTATGACGTCATAACTTGTTTTATATCAAAGTTTTGAGCGGTAGCAACACTTTTTTAGTTTCGATTTACCTTTCAGGTGGAGTTGAGTTGTTGTAGAGCTGCTTCTAAACGAATAACTTAGAGTTATATATATTTTTACTAGTGACGTCACAGTGGGTATGACGTCATGAATTGCTTTATGTTAGAGATCGGAAAAATACTTGCTTGCGATTGGTCGGTTTTTAGACACATCACCAAATACACTCTTCTCATTGGTTGAAATGTGTCACGTGATTTCATTGGCTATACAGTTTAGTAAGATAGTTTTCTACAAAATTTAAGGTAGTGGCACCATCTAGGGATGAATTTAAGAGTCATTTACATTAAATTTCTAAGATCAGAGATACATGCAAATAAAAAAAAAATCTTAACACGACTTTTAAATTTAATAAAAGTGAAGGCCATTTGCTAAGAGTATAAAGAACCCTAACCCCGAGCTACACGTGACATTTCAATATTTTACCAAACAATTGTTAAAATATCGACTATCGGACGTTGCCTTCATGGTAATTCATCTACCCACCCCCCTTCCCTAACCAATTTTGAATAAGTTAATTTGAAAGACTTTAGAAAATGTTAATTATTTTGAAGTTAAATTTTAAAAGTGAGGACCCACCTCCAACCCGATACCTCTTTTAGGAAGAATTGGTACCGCCTCACTCCACCCTATCAAAAAAAAAAACTTATTCCAAAGAACGTATATTTCCTTGAAATATGAGGTCACTAACCAACCATCCAATAATATCTTTTAAGAAGACACCATCATCTCAAATCCTAATCAATTTTGAAATTTAGAAAATCTGAAAAGAAGATTTGTGAGAACGTATATTTCTCTCATGAATTAAATTTAATGGTCACATACAAAATCCTGAAAAAAAAAAATCACACGTGAGTTTGCAATACAATATTAGTAATATACATTTCCAAAAAACGAAATATTTATCACTTTGAATAGAAAAATGACGACTTTTTTTTTATTTATGTAAGTATTATTCTCAATTTTGTAAATTTTAAATGTATTATCCATATTTTATTGAAAAATTTATATTTTTTTCTTCTTCTTTCAGAATGGTTTAGGAAAAACATTTCATTTTAGTCAGAACAATGTTTTCAAAGAGATGGAAATACGCAACTTTTCGATATATCAACCTTCAAATACTTTGAAATTGATTCTATTTGTTACAACCGGTTGTAATTTAAAGCTATACTGTACTATGCGAGCGATATTATATATCTTAGCTACTTACTGTCTATGTTAAAATTTATATTACCATTAAACTTGTTAGAAATTAATATGTCTATGTAGTTATATTAATCAAGATAGTTTTTATTGTACAATGACACTTACTTAAGTTGATGAATGGCAACACAGAACTAGCTGCTAATGCTGAATAGATATGTGATAACTGATTTTGGATACTCTAATGTTTAAATAAGAGAGAAAAAGTAACATACTTGAACATCTTACTACTAAGAATTCAAAAGTGAACATGAAAATTTACTTTACGAATAAATATCATGTCTTTAAAATGTGTACGAATATCACTAAATAAGAGAAAAAAGTAACATACTTAAACTCTTTACGACAAATAACTTTAAAATTAACGAAAAAAAAAACTTACTTTACACATAAAAATCACTTTAAAATGTGTAAAAATATCGCTAAATAAGAGAAAAAAAGTAACTTACTTAAAAATTTCTAAGATAAATATTTAACCTTTACGCGAAAATTCCCTTCATGTATAAAAATCACGACTTTAAAATATAACATGCAAGAGAAAAGTAACGTACTTAAACTTTCTACGACAAATAACTTTAACATTAACGTAAAATTTTACTTTACACATAAAAATCCCGATATTAAAATATGTAGAAATATCGCTAAATAAAAGAAAAAAAAGTAACACACTTAAACTTTGTACGACAAATAACTTTGACATTAACGTAAAAAATGTTCTTCACATATAAAAATCATGACTTTAAATTTGAAATGTAGGATGAAAGTATAACATACCTATAATTTCTACGACAAAGAATTCAAACATTGCCGTTCATGTCTTTAAAATGTATAATGACAACTCTAACTTTTAGAAAAAAGAAACACTAAAAATTTACAAGGCAAAGAATTTAAAATTGAACGTTAAAATTAACTTTACATGTACTATCATACTCTTATATCAACGATAAATAAGATAAAAAAAAAGAAACTCTAAAAATTTATAAGGCAAAGAATTCAAATAATACGCGAAAATTTACCTCACATATAAAAATTATGTCTTTCAAATGTGTAAGAATAACGCTAAATTAGAGAAAAAGAAATATTAAAAATTTATAAGGTAAGGAATTGAAACAATACGCGAAAATTTATTTCACACATAACATTTTTATCTTTAAAATGTGTAAGAATAATGCTAAATTAGAGAAGAAAAAAAATAACATACTTAAACTTTCTTCGACAACAATTTAAACAATACGCGAAAATTTCATACACAATTATTTTCTTAGGTTAATGTTAAAGAATGGGAAATTTAACAGAATAAAAATTTCAAAGATAAAGAATTTTAACCTTTACACGAAAATTTACTTCACATATAAATATCATGTCTTTAAACTTTAACGTGACAATTTACTTCTCATATACAATTAAACTCTTAGGGTAATGTTAAATAAAAGAAAAAGTAACATACTTAAACATTTCTAAGATAAGCATAACGTAAAAATTTCGTATCATGTGTTTAAAATGTAACATATAAGAGAAAAAAAACTAACATACTTGAACTTTCTATAGCAAAGAATTTAAGCATTAGCGTAAAAATTCATTTTACATATAAAATTCACGTCTTTAAATGGTAAGATAAGCAAGTAACGGTAATTAGCCAATCAGGGTAGCGGTAGGTGATACGCCATTTGCCGGCATTTTTAGACCGGAGGATGAGTCACGCTAAAACTTGTTGGAACAGGTCGGGAGACTTGTACAGCAAGAACAGCAGCATCGACGCGCAAGCAGCGGGTGATGCTGTGATGTATCAGCAGGTCTTTGAGATTATCGTTTTCCTATTTTGCCTTTTTCATAATGAAATGTTTGTGAAAACTTGGAATGAATGAAGTGGATTTCAAAGACACATTAGTAAGTGAAGGTAGAATTCGCATAGACTTTCTTCCAAAAAGTATGATTCACTTGGAGAATTTAAGATCATTTCTACTTGAAAACTTTTCTATTATCTAAAACATTGAATATTGTTCAAACTCAGTGGGATTATATGCTACAATACGGGTAAAACTTAACAAAATTGTTACATAGAAGAAAAATAGTAAGAGATTTAAAATAAATATTAGTTATAGATACTCCAAAGAAAAAATTTCACCTCTACTTTTCAATCGGAAAATCAATACAAGTTGGAAATTTATGTTACTGCAAGAAAGACTTAGACAATTTACTTTGTAATAATATACGTTAAGGTGTCGTATTAACTCGTGCAATACATGCTGACTAAGGTTTATTTTACTTGAAAGGTGAATTGGGGGAAAATATTAAATAAATTGTAGATATTAAATACATTGTAGATATTAAATACATTGTAGATATTAAATACATTGTAGATATTAAATACATTGTAGATATGCATTCAAGTTTTGAAAATCACCTGCAAGACTTTTAAAATATCTTAAGATAAATTGAAAGAAACTTTTTATACTCTGAAAGGAAATCACAAGTAATTTAGTTAACTTTTTTCATGGTAACACTCATATTCAACGACATGTTTTTAAAATTTAACCTTCTTTACATGATAATAGTTATAATTTTTTTCAATCTCAGATGCGATATACTATTATTTCTAACATATATGTTACGAATTGTGTAAAGTTTTTAAAAGAGTATATGCAAATCACCAATCAGAAACATAAAAATCTAACATCAATCAAACACACTAAAATAATAAGATATTTTCCTTAGTGGAAATAGTTAACTACTCATGTGATGGAATGTACTTAGAAAATTTAAATACTGAAAAAAGTTTGCTAGGCAAACTTAAAGAATATATATATTTTTTTCTTGTGAAAAACTAGCATAAATTTGAAAAATGTAGAGTTTGTTACGACGTAAAATGGAACATCATCTGGACAAACTAAATTATACATGAATTTTTTTTTTTTTTATTTGAGAGGTGCTGACAATATATCATTAATATAGAGATTTTTAACTTCCACCCATAATTTCTAAATAACTTATACATAAATTTCTGAAAACTGAAACGGAATGTGTTTTACAAGACGCTTATTTTGTAAGATGAATATTCAATATTAATATAACTGAGCAAAGTTCATTCCGGAATAAACTTGTAAAAGATACTTATATTTTGAAAATAGTTTGAAATATCCTTTTAAATTTATGAATGCTCGCTTTCGAAAGACACAAATAAAACTGATATTACACATGATAATTAACACATGCATAACATTAGTCAAACAAAGTGGAATTTTTATTGCTTGGAACCGATAACTTTTCAGTGAAGTAGAACTTACATAGGAAATTTGTGTAAACTTTTTCAACTTTTAAACCAAGTATCATGTAAAATTATAAATTACGATAGCACACTTCAGAATCGGAACAAGTCTTCTAGTTAAGCTAAATTTATTTCTCAAGGAATTGAAAGCATACCAGAAAAGTCCTTATCATTTCGCATCTTTTCTCATGCTGCAAGAAGACATACTTTGTAAAAGATCGTCGTTGCACTTAACAAAAATCAGTAAAAATAAATGTATTTTCTATGGCAAAGATAAAACTTCACAGCTTAATTACTGAAATTTAGCTAAGTTGCATATGGTTTATTCACATAACTCGCATATGCTTCGAATGTTGAAATATATTTGTCAGTTGAAATCAAACTCATCGAAAATAAATGCTAACTACATTTTCAAGTCGAAAATTACTATTAAATAAACTTTACATGTAAAACACTGTCATGTTAAAAAGAAAAATCTACAAAAATGTAAATGATAATTTTACTGTTGGTACATAAATGATGAATAATTTATGATTTTATTCTAGGCAAACGTGTTATTGTCTAACAGAGAACTTAAACTTTAGCAGAAAAACGAAAAAATACAATTTTTATATCCTATCATACTTGTCGAAAATTGAATTTATTAGCTTTTGTAATAGATTTTTATTGTCCAAATTTCTATAGTTTTTCTTCCCGGTGCAATAAAATTAAGTTCATGTGTAATGATTAGGTTTTTTTTTTTTTTTTATGAATCTTATAAATTTAATGAAATTATTATGACCTAAGAGATTGAGTGAACTGAATAAATCAATGATGTAAATTTAAACAGTGACTCGAACTGATACATACTATAACTGTAAAGAAGTATGACAAAGTGATAGATGAAGTAAAAATAGAAGTTGAATGAAATGTGTTGAAAAAAGTTGAAGACGACAAGAAATTCGTAATTGAGAATTATCATTGACTTATATTAACTTCGTTTTTCTTGCTTATGACAAGAAAATACACTCTTTCTTATTAAGAACCAACTTGATATCTTATCATAGAATGACAATGATGAAATATCTATACATTAAAAAAAAAAAATACCAAACTTGGACATAGCAAATTTCTTGAAATTCATGTATAATGTGAGAAGTTTTACTGGAAATATAGAAGATACAACATTGAAAGATGTGAATGTTTCGAAGTACTTTATCAGAAATAAAAAAAAAATGCGCTGAGATTCGCTATAAAAAATTTTAGGAGAAAGTTTAAACAAAATTTAAAATCAAACATGCTTTTAAATGGGAACACATATATTAAAACTATAGCACATTAAACAATTTATATTACGTCATCTCAGTTGTATCAAACTGAATAACATGAAAAACAACCACAAACTGAATAAACATGAAAATTATCAATATATGTGGAAAAGTTTCCTTTTTTCACATATAAAAAAAATAACACATTGACGTACGTTAAGATCACGAAACATGCATAATCATATACCGATAAGAGCAACCAATGTTGCGGGGAGATATTCACATGATGGTCAATATCCCATGAATAAATTGATTGATTGAATTTCTAATGCTAATTCCAATAGTATTCCACGTAACTTCAACTTCATATGTTACACTATAGATATATTTATTTTTCAAATATATTGACTTTCGAAAAATCATCCTTCAATATAAGAATGATCATAGTAAGAATAAAAGAAAAGATACTAAGCATTGATTTAAAGTGTATTTATTTCAACTTAGCAACAAATCATATGCTTGAAACGAAAATTGCTTCGAACCAAAGTATAACCATCCAATTTCATTGATTCCTACAAGGACATTTTTCTCATCTAGTAATTGAATTTTTTTTTTCCTCATACACATTATAAGTGATGTCCAATCAGGTGTAGAATAGTTGAAGATATCCGACCTCTTTCTAAATATTAATAAGTCACTGTTGAAAAACTTATAAAAATTTCAATTTACACTTAAAGTTTTTTTTTTTTTATATATATATATTTCAAAGAATTTTTTCAAATCAATATGTATATTTAAATACTGAAACTTATTCACTTCAATAAATGTATGTTTAAGTTATAAAACTCTTCGTATGTATTGAAAAATTGTAACTTTTCGTCTTCTTCGTATAAATCGATAACGTATACACTAGTTCTTCATCAAATAATCTTCTAAGTAAATCTTTCAAAGCTAAAAACATACTTATAGCTTTGCATTTGAACATGTTAAATTGTACATGTTTCTCGTGAAATTAAAATTTTATATGTTTTCCATGAAAATATCTGAAATTTTGTAACTTTCACATGAAACATGTACAATTTAACATGTTCAAATGCAAAGCTATAAGTATGTTTTTAGCTTTGAAAGATTTACTTAGAAGATTATTTGATGAAGAACTAGTGTATACGTTATCGATTTATACGAAGAAGACGAAAAGTTACAATTTTTCAATACATACGAAGAGTTTTATAACTTAAACATACATTTATTGAAGTGAATAAGTTTCAGTATTTAAATATACATATTGATTTGAAAAAATTCTTTGAAATATATATATAAAAAAAAAAAACTTTAAGTGTAAATTGAAATTTTTATAAGTTTTTCAACAGTGACTTATTAATATTTAGAAAGAGGTCGGATATTTTCAACTATTCTACACCTGATTGGACAACACTTATAATGTGTATGAGGAAAAAAAAATTCAATTACTAGATGAGAAAAATTTCCTTGTAGGAATCAATGAAATTGGATAGTTATACTTTGGTTCGAAGCAATTTTCGTTTCAAGCATATGATTTGTTGCTAAGTTGAAATAAATACACTTTAAATCAATGCTTAGTATCTTTTCTTTTATTCTTACTATGATCCTTCTTATATTGAAGGATGATTTTTCGAAAGTCAATATATTTGAAAAATAAATATATCTATAGTGTAACATATAAAGTTGAAGTTACGTGGGATACTATTGGATTTAGCATTAGAAATTCAATCAATCAATTTATTCATAGGATATTGACCATCACGTGAATATCTCCCCGCAACATTGGTTGCTCTTATCGGTATATGATTACGCATGTTTCGTGATCTTAACGTACGTCAATGTGTTATTTTTTTTATATGTGAAAAAAGGAAACTTTTCCATATATATTGATAATTTTCATGTTTATTCAGTTTGTGGTTGTTTTTCATGTTATTCAGTTTGATACAACTGAGATGACGTAATATAAATTGTTTAATGTGCTATAGTTTTAATATATGTGTTCCCATTTAAAAGCATGTTTGATTTTAAATTTTGTTTAAACTTTCTCCTAACATTTTTTATAGTGAACCTCAGCGCATTTTTTTTTTTATTTCTGATAAAGTACTTCGAAACATTCACATCTTTCAATGTTGTATCTTCTATATTTCCAGTAAAACTTCTCACATTATACATGAATTTCCAGAAATTTGCTATGTCTAAGTTTGGTATTTTTTAAATTTTTTTTTTAATGTATAGATATTTCATCATTGTCATTCTATGATAAGATATCAAGTTGGTTCTTAATAAGAAAGAGTGTATTTTCTTGTCATAAGCAAGAAAAACGAAGTTAATATAAGTCAATGATAATTCTCATTTACGAATTTCTTGTCGTCTTCAACTTTTTTTCAACACATTTCACTCAACTTCTATTTTCACTTCATCTATCACTTTGTCATACTTCTTTACAGTTATAGTATGTATCAGTTCAAGTCACTGTTTAAATTTACATCATTGATTTATTCAGTTCACTCAATCTCTTAGGTCATAATAATTTCATTAAATTTATAAGATTCATAAAAAAAAAACCTAATCATTACACATGAACTTAATTTTATTGCACTGGGAAGAAAAACTATAGAAATTTGGACAATAAAAATTTATTACAACAGCTAATAAATTCAATTTTCGACAAGCATGATAGGATATAAAAATTGTATTTTTTCGTTTTTCTGCTAAAGTTTAAGTTCTCTGTTAGACAATAACACGTTTGCCTAGAATAAAATCATAAATTATTCATCATTTATGTACCAACAGTAAAATTATCATTTACATTTTTGTAGATTTTTCTTTTTAACATGACAGTGTTTTACATGTAAAGTTTATTTAATAGTAATTTTCGACTTGAAAATGTAGTTAGCATTTATTTTCGATGAGTTTGATTTCAACTGACAAATATATTTCAACATTCGAAGCATATGCGAGTTATGTGAATAAACCATATGCAACTTAGCTAAATTTCAGTAATTAAGCTGTGAAGTTTTATCTTTGCCATAGAAAATACATTTATTTTTACTGATTTTTGTTAAGTGCAACGACGATCTTTTACAAAGTATGTCTTCTTGCAGCATGAGAAAAGATGCGAAATGATAAGGACTTTTCTGGTATGCTTTCAATTCCTTGAGAAATAAATTTAGCTTAACTAGAAGACTTGTTCCGATTCTGAAGTGTGCTATCGTAATTTATAATTTTACATGATACTTGGTTTAAAAGTTGAAAAAGTTTACACAAATTTCCTATGTAAGTTCTACTTCACTGAAAAGTTATCGGTCCCAAGCAATAAAAATTCCACTTTGTTTGACTAATGTTATGCATGTGTTAATTATCATGTGTAATATCAGTTTTATTTGTGTCTTTCGAAAGCGAGCATTCATAAATTTAAAAGGATATTTCAAACTATTTTCAAAATATAAGTATCTTTTACAAGTTTTTTCCGGAATGAACTTTGCTCAGTTATATTAATATTGAATATTCATCTTACAAAATAAGCGTCTTGTAAAACACATTCCGTTTCAGTTTTCAGAAATTTATGTATAAGTTATTTAGAAATTATGGGTGGAAGTTAAAAATCTCTATATTAATGATATATTGTCAGCACCTCTCAAATAAAAAAAAAAAAATTCATGTATAATTTAGTTTGTCCAGATGATGTTCCATTTTACGTAGTAACAAACTCTATATTTTTCAAATTTATGCTTGTTTTTCACAAGAAAAAAAAATATATATTCTTTAAGTTTGCCTAGCAAACTTTTTTCAGTATTTAAATTTTCTAAGTATATTCCATCACATGAGTAGTTAACTATTTCCACTAAGGAAAATATCTTATTATTTTAGTTTGTTTGATTGATGTTAGATTTTTATGTTTCTGATTGGTGATTTGCATATACTCTTTTAAAAACTTTACACAATTCGTAACATATATATTAGAAATAATAGTATATCGCATCTGAGATTGAAAAAATTTAAAACTATTATCATGTAAAGAAGGTTAAATTTTAAAAACATGTCGTTGAATATGAGTGTTACCATGAAAAAAGTTAACTAAATTACTTGTGATTTCCTTTCAGAGTATAAAAAGTTATATAGTTTACATATAATTCGCAAGTTTCTTTCAATTTATCTTAAGATGTTTTAAAAGTCTTGCAGGTGATTTTCAAAACTTGAATGCATATCTAATATGTATTTAATATCTACAATTTATTTAATATTTTCCCCCAATTCACCTTTCTTAGAGTGATAAGTAAAATAAACCTTAGTCAGCATGTATTGCACGAGTTAATACGACACCTTAACGTATATTATTACAAAGTAAATTGTCTAAGTCTTTCTTGCAGTAACATAAATTTCCAACTTGTATTGATTTTCCGATTGAAAAGTAGAGGTGAAATTTTTTCTTTGGAGTATCTATAACTAATATTTATTTTAAATCTCTTACTATTTTTCTTCTATGTAACAATTTTGTTAAGTTTTACCCGTATTGTAGCATATAATCCCACTGAGTTTGAACAATATTCAATGTTTTAGATAATAGAAAAGTTTTCAAGTAGAAATGATCTTAAATTCTCCAAGTGAATCATTCTTTTTGGAAGAAAGTCTATGCGAATTCTACCTTCACTTACTAATGTGTCTTTGAAATCCACTTCATTCATTCCAATTTTTCACAAACATTTCTTATGAAAAAGGCAAAATAGGAAAACGATAATCTCAAAGACCTGCTGATACATCACAGCATCACCCGCTGCTTGCGCGTCGATGCTGCTGTTCTTGCTGTACAAGTCTCCCGACCTGTTCCAACAAGTTTTAGCGTGACTCATCCTCCGGTCTAAAAATGCCGGCAAATGGCGTATCACCTACCGCTACCCTGATTGGCTAATTACCGTTACTTGCTTATCTTCCCATTTAAAGACGTGAATTTTATATGTAAAGTGAATTTTTACGCTAATGCTTAAATTCTTTGCTATAGAAAGTTCAAGTATGTTAGTTTTTTTCTCTTATATGTTACATTTTAAACACATGATACGAAATTTTTACGTTATGCTTATCTTAGAAATTTTTAAGTATGTTACTTTTTCTTTTATTTAACATTACCCTAAGAGTTTAATTGTATATGAGAAGTAAATTGTCACGTTAAAGTTTAAAGACATGATATTTATATGTGAAGTAAATTTTCGTGTAAAGGTTAAAATTCTTTATCTTTGAAATTTTTATTCTGTTAAATTTCCCATTATTTAACATTAACCTAAGAAAATAATTGTGTATGAAATTTTCGCGTATTGTTTAAATTGTTGTCGAAGAAAGTTTAAGTATGTTATTTTTTTTCTTCTCTAATTTAGCATTATTCTTACACATTTTAAAGATAAAAATGTTATGTGTGAAATAAATTTTCGCGTATTGTTTCAATTCCTTACCTTATAAATTTTTAATATTTCTTTTTCTCTAATTTAGCGTTATTCTTACACATTTGAAAGACATAATTTTTATATGTGAGGTAAATTTTCGCGTATTATTTGAATTCTTTGCCTTATAAATTTTTAGAGTTTCTTTTTTTTTTATCTTATTTATCGTTGATATAAGAGTATGATAGTACATGTAAAGTTAATTTTAACGTTCAATTTTAAATTCTTTGCCTTGTAAATTTTTAGTGTTTCTTTTTTCTAAAAGTTAGAGTTGTCATTATACATTTTAAAGACATGAACGGCAATGTTTGAATTCTTTGTCGTAGAAATTATAGGTATGTTATACTTTCATCCTACATTTCAAATTTAAAGTCATGATTTTTATATGTGAAGAACATTTTTTACGTTAATGTCAAAGTTATTTGTCGTACAAAGTTTAAGTGTGTTACTTTTTTTTCTTTTATTTAGCGATATTTCTACATATTTTAATATCGGGATTTTTATGTGTAAAGTAAAATTTTACGTTCATGTTAAAGTTATTTGTCGTAGAAAGTTTAAGTACGTTACTTTTCTCTTGCATGTTATATTTTTAAGTCGTGATTTTTATACATGAAGGGAATTTTCGCGTAAAGGTTAAATATTTATCTTAGAAATTTTTAAGTAAGTTACTTTTTTTCTCTTATTTAGCGATATTTTTACACATTTTAAAGTGATTTTTATGTGTAAAGTAAGTTTTTTTTTCGTTAATTTTAAAGTTATTTGTCGTAAAGAGTTTAAGTATGTTACTTTTTTCTCTTATTTAGTGATATTCGTACACATTTTAAAGACATGATATTTATTCGTAAAGTAAATTTTCATGTTCACTTTTGAATTCTTAGTTGTAAGATGTTCAAGTATGTTACTTTTTCTCTCTTATTTAAACATTAGAGTATCCAAAATCAGTTATCACATATCTATTCAGCATTAGCAGCTAGTTCTGCGTTGCCATTCATCAACTTAAGTAAGTATCATTGTACAATAAAAACTATCTTGATTAATATAACTACATAGACATATTAATTTCTAACAAGTTTAATGGTAATATAAATTTTAACATAGACAGTAAGTAGCTAAGATATATAATATCGCTCGCATAGTACAGTATAGCTTTAAATTACAACCGGTTGTAACAAATAGAATCAATTTCAAAGTATTTGAAGGTTGATATATCGAAAAGTTGCGTATTTCCATATCTTGGAAAACATTGTTCTGACTAAAATAAAATGTTTTTCCTAAACCATTCTGAAAGAAGAAGAAAAAAAATATAAATTCTTCAATAAAATATGGATAATACATTTAAAATTTACAAAATTGAGAATAATACTTACATAAATAAAAAAAAAATCGTCATTTTTCTATTCAAAGTGATAAATATTTCGTTTTTTGGAAATGTATATTACTAATATTGTATTGCAAACTCACGTGTGATTTTTTTTTTTCAGGATTTTGTATGTGACCATTAAATTTAATTCATGAGAGAAATATACGTTCTCACAAATCTTCTTTTCAGATTTTCTAAATTTCAAAATTGATTAGGATTTGAGATGATGGTGTCTTCTTAAAAGATATTATTGGATGGTTGGTTAGTGACCTTATATTTCAAGGAAATATACGTTCTTTGGAATAAGTTTTTTTTTTGATAGGGTGGAGTGAGGCGGTACCAATTCTTCCTAAAAGCGGTATCGGGCTGGAGGTGGGTCCTCACTTTTAAAATTTAACTTCAAAATAATTAACATTTTCTAAAGTCTTTCAAATTAACTTATTCAAAATTGGTTAGGGAAGGGGGGTGGGTAGATGAGTTACCATGAAGGCAACGTCCGATAGTCGATATTTTAACAATTGTTTGGTAAAATATTGAAATGTCACGTGTAGCTCGGGGTTAGGGTTCTTTAGACTCTTAGCAAATGGCCTTCACTTTTATTAAATTTAAAAGTCGTGTTAAGATTTTTTTTTTATTTGCATGTATCTCTGATCTTAGAAATTTAATGTAAATGACTCTTAAATTCATCCCTAGATGGGGCCACTACCTTAAATTTTGTAGAAAACTATCTTACTAAACTGTATAGCCAATGAAATCACGTGACACATTTCAACCAATGAGAAGAGAGTATTTGGTGATGTGTCTAAAAACCGACCAATCGCAAGCAAGTATTTTTCCGATCTCTAACATAAAGCAATTCATGACGTCACACCCACTGTGACGTCACTAGTAAAAATATCTATAACTCTAAGTTATTCGTTTAGAAGCAGCTCTAAAACAACTCAACTCCACCTGAAAGGTAAATCGAAACTAAAAAAGTGTTGCCACCGCTCAAAACTTTGATATAAAACAAGTTATGACGTCATACTCACTGTGACGTCACTAGTAAAAATATCTATAACTCTAACTTATTCACTTAGAAGCAGCCCTAGAACAACTCAACCCCATTTAACTGGAAGCAAAAAAAAAACTAAAAAGTGTTGCCACCGCTCAAAAACTTTGATATAAAACAAATTATGACGTCATACCCACTGTGACGTCATGCAATAAAAACCTATCACTCTAACTTATTCACTAAGAAGCAGTCCTAGAACAACTCAACTCCGTCTGTTAGATAAACCGAAACTAAAAAAGTGTTTCCACTGACCCAAACTTTGATATAAAACACATTATGACGTCATACCCACTGTGACGTCATACACAAACAGCTTATAACGAAACCGAAACTAAACCAGCAACAGGAGAACAACTCAACCCCACTTCCGGTCACATGCCTTCCGGTGACGTCATATCCGGTGATGGTACTTCCTGTGACGTCATATCCGGTCACGCCCAATTCCGGTGACGTCATCATCCCTCATCCCGTCGCTCGGTCGCTCCATGGCTTCGGACTCTCCTTTTCTAACTACTAACCGTCCTTGGTTCGATCCCAGAGTAAGTAATTTAGACAATTCTGGTGTGCGTAATTTTGTAGTGTTATAACTTCGATTTGTACTCTTAAAATGTCACTGGAAATACTACCATAGAAGAATTACGCGCTCTGGGTAAATATTTTAGTTTTGCATTATTTTAACTTGTCGTTTTTAGTATTCGATACTTACATCTTTATAATTATTTAATGTTTATTAATTGATATTTTCGACAAAATAACGACCATTGTTTCGATATTTCTTGAGAGCAAAATTTTCCTCGGATAGTGCTCTTATTCCCCCCTTTTCGCTCGGCCTTCGAACTAATTCTTGTCGGCTTCTGCTCGAATTCGATCAGTTTCCGGACATCGGCCAATGGCCGGCCACGGGGACAAAATGGATTAGTTGCCAAGAGAAAGATAAGTTTAGGGTGAGTTTCCGGTGAATCGCCAATCATCGGCGATTCACCTGGGGATGGAATTCCCGATCATCGTCCGAGGTAAAATTGCTACTAGGGTACCACTAAAAGCCCACTTTTACAAAATTCGTTTTATTGACGCTTTGGTGTACTTATAAACCCATTTCCTATCATGAGATTAAACATTTAAACTTGGCTGACGCACTCGTTGTCTATGACAATGCTTTCTATTAAGTTTGGTACTGTCAGACAACGGCAGTTCTTACATACGTTTCTATTGCCTTACGTTAGAATTATCAGTAGCCTTTACTCACGTTCTATTATCCAGATACAGAGCTTAATTCAAACATGTTCAATTTTAGCAATATTTAATGACTGAAATCTTCTACTATTAAAGTTACCGGGGAAAAATATTCAAAGGGCTAATTAACCCACTTGCCGTCATCTAATTGAACTGAGACTTGGCAGATGGACTCATTGTGGATGAAAATTTTAAAAATGGATTCAATATTTAAAAAGTACAATATTTATTTTACCTTTGCACACTACGTAATTTATTCGTTTCGTAATCTATTGGAAATATTTTACACTAGCTGCGTGGTTCCTCGTTGCGGATATCCCTCATTGGTGTATAGGTCACATCTCAGCTTTTGGGGATTTACTCGCAGAGAGGTTCATTGCCACGCAAAACCAAGCTCGCTTCGCCTGCTGGAAGTTTAATTGTAATATAAAAACAGCTCGCTTCATTGGCTGAAAAGTTTATTGACACATAAGAACTGGCTCGCTTCACTCGTTCAAAGGTTAGTTGCAACGCAAATACAAGCTCCCTTCGCTCGCTGAAAAATTCTTTGCTACGCCCGCACAGGCTTGTTTTGTTCACTGGAAGGTTAATTATTGCGCAAGCATATGTTCACTTCGCTCACTGAAACTCGTATTCTACGTTTATTTGAAGTCACTTTATAAAGAAAAACTTAAAAAAATTAAAAAAAAAAATTAAATTTAAATGTTAGCATTTTGTTTAAGAAAATCAAAATTAGAAGACAAGATCTACTAATGTCGAAAATTTCAGAGCACTACCCTTATTTAAAATCACTTTATAAAAAATGCTTAAAAAAATAATTAAAAATATTAATTAAAGTTTTTGGTTGTTTAATTCGATTGTATTTATTTCGTTTTCCGTGCGTCAAATTCCGAATGTCAGCTGAAATCTAAACCGTAGCTTTTACAATGACATACTTTTGAAGACTTCTCGGTGCTAATTTGTAAAGGCCAATTGAGGGTTCGCTGTCAACTCCGTGGGTGGGCATGAAACGAGATGCGAGAGCAGGTTTTCCCCCCCTTGGTGGCGGGTGACAACAGCGTCGCCCCTCTTTGATAATTTGTAACGGACGATGGATATAGTAGGGTACAAAAGGGTCCGAAAGCAAGTCTATTATCACTCCGTGGCCTGAGGGAGGAATAGGAACAGAGAAAAGCCCCCTGCTATTGTGATTTGTAAGCAGAAATTTTACAACTTGTCGATGAACAAGGCGGCTTCTTTTTTTAGTTCTTCAGGTATTTGGATTTCGAACTTTATGTTTCAAAACAAAAGGAATAATGGACAACAATTTGATTCTATTGAAAACTTTGGATGCTCTTTTTCGATTCAAATTGTACTAAAATTGTTTTACAAAACATGATTATTGTAATATCATGGGTAATCAGATATTCTCTACGTTGCTTAGGTTTAATTTATATTATTACTTATGAAGCTCTGATGTGTTTTTGGAATATTTTGCGTGATTGAAATACTTTTGTGAGCATTTTTTATTGAATTTAGTAATTAATTAAGAATAATTTCAATACTGTAATTCGCCAGAAATCAATATTAAACTCATTGTAAGAAAAAATTTATAAAAGAAGAGTAATGAAAAAAAAAAAATTGCCAATTTCTTTACTGCAAGATCTGTCACATTTGTTGCGGCATTGTCGGATGCCACTTTAAACTTTTTCCAATGTTCATGTATCTTTTGTTATAAATTTTCTTCTATTCATAAATTAGACTTATAATAAAATTCTCAGTTCAGTAATGAATAACTTTTTTCATGCATAACACTATCCTTTAAAATATAATGCACTGTACAAAATAATAACTAAAAAATATTATAATTTTTATTTATTTACCAATTAGAAGAGAAAATTCTTCAACGCAAATAAAAAAAAGCTTTCAAAAAGCACTGAAACGGTTAACAATAATTATTATCATCAGTTTATATTGACATTATTATATAAACCTACATAATAAAACTCAGAATTAAAAATTAACAGATTTATCTAAACTTTTACAAACTACACAGAAATTACGGCTCCAGATTAGAGGAACCACCTTTTGTTTTATTTAATAATGTAATCTTATTAAAGGGTAAATATCTGAAGTACAGAAAGAAAACTGTTCGATGATTTAATTATTTATCTCATTAACATCTTAAATTCAAGAAGTCTTTTTACTATTATAACTCATAAAAGCAAAGTTTCTAATATAAATCCTTTATATATATGTTTTATGTGTTAAGTAACTGAACTCAGATCAAGTTTTGATAATGTTTGATCACTAAGGGGAAAAAACATCTATTCCGAAATATTTACTAATTTCAAAACTTGCTTGAATACATTTTCATTCACAGCGAGTCTATCTGGCAAGTTTCAGTCCAATTGGATGAAGTGTGATGTCACATCCGAAGCGACGATAGTAGCTTATGTAAAAGCATTCTTTTATAATAGTGTCAGTCCCCAAAACTTGATATAATACATTCTTAGCGACAATGAATCTGTTTATCAAATTTCAGCGCGATTGGATGACGGTAAGTGGATTTATTAGCATTCAGAAACGATAATAGAAGCCTGTGTTAATGCGATCTTTTTGAGTGTCTGTGACAGCCCCCAAAACTTGATACAATGTATTAGAATCTATATCAAATCAATCTGCAAAGTTTCATTTCGATTGGATGACAGAACGGGTGTTAATAAAAAAAATCATTAGAAGTGACAATGTAGTGTCTGTAATAGCGGTCTTTTAGTGACAGAGTCCCCAAAACTTAATACAATGCCCCAGGTAGCACAGCAGTATTGGCCAATGTCGGAAACCGGAGCTCTGGAAGATTGGCCAATCCTGGGTAATGTCGGAACGGCCAGCACCGAACGGCTAACATTTTTGCAATATTGGCCAATATCGCAGGGCGGTTTTGGCCGATCTCGAGGAGCAGTTTTGGCCGATATCCATGCGTAGTTTTGGCCTATCTCGAGGAGCAGTTTTGGCCGATCTCGATGCGTAGTTTTTGGCCGATATCGAGGAGTAGTTTTGGCCAGTATTGATGTGCAATCTTGGGCAATATCGATGAGCATGGTTTAAACCAAATGTTTGTTTTTTTTAAGAATAATTTAAAATTGTATTTTTATTTATAATTAGATTTTTTTAACTATTTGATGTTGTAAATTACTTCTATTTTTAGCTGAAATAAAATATGTTCTAATGTCTAAATAAAATATTAAAATTTAATATGATTTGAATGTCCCCATAAGTAGAACAATTGTTTTTTACTTAGTTCAAATTGCTTTCAAAATGAATATTCATTGTTATTTGAGCATAAATTATTCTTGTTTATGTCAAATTTTATTTATAAATATGTATACATGTAATTAGAAAAGGATAAAAAAAAAAAAAAAAAAAAACTTGGTTTAAACCAAAAAAACATGGTTTTTTCCAAACCTGGATGAGCAGTTTTAGCCACTACTATGAGCAATTTTTGGAACAGCTACTGTTTTTTCACTATATCACAGAGCATTTTGGATAGATTTGCCACTCAACATATCTGAACTTTCTTTTTGGTGGAAGGAGTGGTTGCAAATGATAATTCTTATATGCGTTTAGATTCAATTTTGAGCTGTTCAATGTTTAGTATCACATTGTTGCCCAAAAACCCTTAATAATCTGTTAAGTTATACTTAAACATTTGTAAAATAATGTTTTCACCTCTCCTACCAAAAAAAAAACACATTTAGATAACAAAATGTCTGATATTCAAGGATTTAGAAAGATACATGCAATTTTAAACTAGAAAACTGCCAGTAGAATTTAAAGTCCCTATAGGTCAATCAATACTCATTGAACTTTTTATGCTAAGGTTTCATAAAAATAGAAGGTTGAATTTAAAACTTGTGAAGTATATTTTTTATGCACAGATCAATTTCATTTATGAAGTCACTTTTCATTTTTAAAACATCATTTTTCTCCATACATTAAGAATCGAATAGATAGTAAATAAATCTCATTTTAATGCTTTAGTTCATTCACTTCAAATGTAATAGCAATAAAGTGAATTAAAATTGCAGATCCTCCCCCCCCCCCAACATTGAAAAAGTTTTCATCTAAAAATTATTTGACAAAAACATTATTTTTAAAAATCCACAATAATATTTACATGTATACCTCATATAATGAATACTTTTTTATACTTTCATTCCTATTTTAATTGCTTTTTGGTAACGGATAATTGAAACCCAATATAATTTAATTGATATTTTATGGCTTAAAAACCATGCACACTTAAATTAAAGGTCACTTTCTGCAGTGCATATATATAATAAAAACATAAATTTAATACAAGCTGTTTATTATAATACATATTTTATTTTACATATTTTATCTTCCTTTGAAGTTTCCACCTCAGTGAAGAAAACGAACCTGAAATATAAAATTGTTCATTTCTGTTTTAATTAAGATTACATTAAAATTTAAAAATCAAATTATTGCCTCAAACTTTTTCTAGTCTTTAGCTCTTTTTATTTTATCCAAGCTCTTTTTGTAACGGAACTGCAATTTGTTGTCAATAAAAGAAATCATGCAATGCAGCATTTACTGCCAATAAAGAAAAACAGAATTGCAAAATGAAAAACAGAATTTTGCACGAAAGCATAAGATTGTTAACATTTTGTAAAATTTTTACATCAGAAATCATTTTCTACTAACATTTAAGAAAATCATTCTAAACTGGTATTTGAATTTCAATCGCATTCATTTGCACCAACCTCAAACAAGCATACAAAAAAACTATGAATTGTGAAATAAATGCTAATGCTTTTTTTTTTTTTTTTTTTTTTTTTTATAAACTTGTTCATTTTTCTTTAGCCGTTTAAAATTTTAATAAATAATTTTTAAGAGAGAAAAATCTCTTTTAAACTGTTAAATTAACTAGGGATGGAACGGATATCCGGCAAATATCCGATATCCGGCATATCCGGCTGATTTTTCAATATCCGAAACCCCGTCGGATATCCGATTTGAAATACCGGACATCCGATAATTTCATTCGGATATCCGGCTATATATCCGGCCACCAGGTATCCACAAGAAATAATTTTTTGCAAAAAATAATGATCTTTTTCGGACAAAGGGGACACCGCATTTTACACTTTTTTTTTCATTTTTTTCCCCTTGGACATAAATTGCAACATAATTGCGTATTATTGGCGCCGAGTTGATAAGCATAAACGATTCCTCCAATCTTTTTCCATACACATCCTTCATACGTGTTTTGCAATATGTTCTTTTCATTCCAAGTTTATGATCTGATTAATTCCAGATGTTATATTTGAATGCTTCTCCGTAAAACAGTAACCGAAATACTAATAAATAGTACTTTTTTTTCCATAACATAAGTCTTTCCACTTCCTCCTTTTTTCTGACATTTGCTAGCGAGTAAAAAGCAATAAATAGCCAATGCGCACTTCTCAATGTTTTTTTTTTTTTTTTTTTTTTTTTTTTTGTTCCATCGCCGATAATACCCTACCCCTTTATCCTGTGAATGGTATGGTCTAATTTCCGATTTTTCATTGGCAGAAGTTGAAAGCTGGTATATTTTTTCTGACGTAAAATGAAATATTGTAATTTTTAGGTCTATAACGCAGCGCCACAATGTGGAATTATATTTAGCTCTCTAGAATGTCTTGAATCATAGTTTTCTCCAATTACAATCCAATTTATAATTTTTAATAATGGTTCATTTAAAATCACCCATTTGGAAGTATTTTAAAATTAACGTAAATGACGAAAGCAAAGCCCTATGTGTTACTTGCTTCACAGAATCGTTTAAAAAATATATTGTGCGCGGCAAAAGCCCAAAAGCCTTTTCCACCCTTATGGAACCATTTAATGAGTGTGCATAAGGAAATTCACCGAAGCTTAAAAGACTCACTAAATGCATCAAATATTGATGAACAAGAAAAAACAATTCATCAAAACAAGAAATGCACGCAGACAACATTGGAATCGACATTATATGTACCAGAATTGTGGTGTTTAGATGATCCTAAAGCAAAAGCCTTAACCACAAATATATGTAAGTACTAATTTTGTTTGTTATCACCTTGCTGTGTGTTTTTCGGGTAAAAGCAATATGGGATATTTATGCAGACTTGAGGAAGATTATCTTATGTTTACATTACATGATACAAGGTAAGAAGAAGTTGAGTAACAATTTACAAACGTATTTCTGAAATATTTTCATCACATTGCAGAATGTTTGGTACAATTTTAAGTAACACACAAACAAAATGGTGATGAAGTTTCAAAATTGTTCAGCAAGTATAGGTATTGGCATCACTAAAACATCGTTTCATCAACTAAAGTTTAAATAAAAAAATTAACTCAGTGGCGTGACAGCCCGTGTGGACCAAGGCCTGCTGGGCCCAGCTCAGCTTTCTTGACTGTGGCATTTGTATGTCACATAGCAGATGTTCCGGTCAGATGGTCATTCTGACGCCGAACCCCAGTGTTTAGATCCCAAGCATGCATGGTCCTCCTCAGTTTATTTCTTTCAGGTATAAACAGCTAAGTCAACCTTTCCCAGTTCGCGAATCAAACCATGGACTTGTGGCATGCAGTGCAGTGCGCTAACCACTAATTATAATTTACTTGATACTTCATATTATGACCATTTTTTTCTTATAGAATATCGTATAACTATCGTTTTTAGTATATAGACCGAATATCCGGCCGGATATCCGGTGAAATCCGTTTCGGATATCCGTATCCGGTAGACATGGTACCCCGGATATCCGAAATCCGGTATCCGGCAAAACTCACATCCGTTCCATCCCTAAAATTAACCACCAAATAAATTCAAAATAAATAGTAAAAAGTGTTGTTGAAAAGTCTGAGATAAAATATAAAATACACTGTTGCACTTGAAAAGTTATAGGAACTAATTTAGAACATAGTGTTTTTGTTGTTTTTTCTTCTGAACTAATTTCTCAATTATAAGCATATGACAAAGGTGATTTGTACAAAATTGTTTAAAGAAACAGATAATTTTTTTTTTTTTTTTGAAGACCAGAGATTCTCCATTGCTAATTTTCATTTTAAAATATAAATTATTGTAACATCAAATCGAAATTGCTTGGAGCGTTACCTAATTGATTGTCATATAATCTTACCTGGCAGAGAAAGTTTTCACGCTTTTTGGTTTACAAATAAGTTTTTGCTTGTTTCTTTGTGGGATTCCAAAGAAAGAGAATCGCCTTTGAAACGGGCTGGAATATGAGTATGGCTTTTCTGTGTTAATAAATTTTCATCTTCTGAAGAATCACTCCCAATGCTAGATATTGAACGAGTAAGCTCAGCTTTATCTTATGCCTGTTAAAAGGAATCTAAATAGGAAAATTATGGATATATGCTATCTCAAACTAGTTGCAAAACTTCATATACAATTTATTTATACAATTAAATATCTTACTTAGCGCACTTATAGTATCACTCACTAAAAAACCAATCTTCAGTTTGGGAAATTAAAATAGGATATTATTTAAATCTGTTAATAAATATGTTATTCATGTCCACAATTTCAAAAATCTACACCATTAAAACTTGAATTGATAAGTAGATCAAAAACTTATGAAACAATATTTGTGATACCTTTAATTATTTGTATACCTTATACAAAAATTGTAATTTACTTACTGTATGTACAATAGGTTTTAAAATTAAATGTTTGCCATGTTGACTTGAGGGTATATATTCTTTAATCATGTAAATTCCCCCCCCCCCCCTTCATTGCAAACTGCCAAAGACAACTTTTGTCTGAGATGAACCAAGATGAAGGAATTACTTCTATGGGTTCTCCATTTCCATCAATGAACCCTACAACAGTATGTATCTTTATTTTAAACTGAACAGAATAACAAATTAACTATTGAAAAGCCATACTGGCATTTTACTGCCGAGGGAAGGAAGGCTACAACTATTACACTTTTCACCCCAAGACAGAAAATTGCACTATGAATAGCACTAACAATAATACTTGATTACAATATTTGTTTACTTTTCAAATGGAGTCTTTTCTTTAAATGAAAAAAACATTTTTATTTTATAAAAACAACATCTTTGCACAGTGTGTTTAGATTAACACAAAGGAAGCTAGGCATTCAAAATATATTTTTGTAGATATTTCAAAAATTTGCATTCATTGCTCTTTTCTGAGTAATCAATAATTGCACAAGACAGACCTTTTAAATAGGGTTGGTTGGTTGGTTGTTTTCAGATTATCTGGCGCCGTCAGCAACACGAGGGCTATAATGCGCCGAAACTTTCGTCATTAGACAAGCCAACATACATTTACAAACACCCATGACAACACGGGACTCGAACCCGCAACCTCGCGGTCTAGAAGCTAGCACGCTAACCACTATACCGTTTGGTCGGCCCTTTTAAATAGGGAAATGTACATACAGTAAAACCTTGTTAAAGCTAAGTCGATCTGGCCGCTGAAATTGTTCGCTTTAACCGAATTTTGTGTTAAACAAATAAATTAAAGTTAAGTTTTAAGTACGGAAAACCGCTTTTCCTTCGCATTTAATGTGATTTTATGTTAAGCAATTTTGCATTAACAGGTTTGCTGTATTTTTTTAAAAATAGGAGGCATAATTACAATAGTTATACATATTGTTAAATTTGACATTTTTTAGAACAATCATTTACCTTTTATGCCAAGTGGTTGATTGAGATAATGCACCCTATTCCACACCACCTTTGAGATTGAGTAATAGGCGTGTTCTAATTTAATGTGGTTTCCTCAATATGTGCAATTCACAGTATATTCTATTAACAGAGCTGATAATCACGGAGCTTGGATATTCAATTTTATAAGGAGCAAATATAGGAAATTCCGCAATATAAACTAACGATAACAAATATGATAAATATTTAATATTTATAAATATTATAACTAGAATGTAACATGTAGTATAAGTACTTCAATGATGAGCATGATTCGAAACAAGTAATGGAGAGGGGGAATGGGTAAATGAGTGTTAGTTTGCATCCGAGTAAGGACGAGATAAAAGCTCGGATTTCCTAAAAATAAAAATCTTGATTATATTTTAAACAGTATTAAATAAATAATTGAAACTAACTTGATTCCTTATCAAATTTAATGTGAATACCAATCATTTTTGTCAACATCAATTTTGTAGATCAAACCATGCCAAGTCGGCAATCAAGTATGGTTGAAATTAACGAAAACCAACAATGCAATACGTAGGTACCGAAACATAACCACATGAAATCGACAAATTATTGTGACAACACTTACCAATATCAAGAATTCGATTCAATTTTAATGTTACAAATGACAGTCGAGCCGGCGATATAAACAAACTTCCCAAACACACATCCGGGCATTTCAGTTGCTTCAGCCACTCGGTGGCGATTCTTTTTGAGAAATTCTGCGCATCGTTTTGTATCGGAATCTGCCGGTTTTGGCCGTAACTCGAGATCGTTCCAAAATACATGATTTTTTAAAAAATGCTTAAAAACGTGTTAAAAATATCGCAAAACATATTAACACAAACATTCCTTTCTTATACATAAAATATTTCAATTTTAAAACTGTCCATCAAACTTTCAAACTATTGAGTATCGTCTATCCAATATTGGGCGAGATTGGGCAATATCGGCATTGAACGGTCGATTTTGCGCCGTTCCACATCGGGATTGGCCAATGTAGGGCTGATATTGGCCAATACTGCTGTGCTACTTGGGGCATTCTCATCAATAACGAATCTATGTGACCAATTTCATCCGATTGGTTGGTTGGTTCGCTCAACGACCTATTTTTATGCACAATAACGGCTAATCAGGCCAAGATTTACAGCTTAACGTGGATTCTGAACCACAACGAACATCCATTGCAAAACCCGGATTCAAACCCGGCCTTTGGCATGCATGGCCAGAGCGCTAACCACACCGCCATCAGGTTGGTCAGCCTGATTGGATGACGGTAAGAGGGTTAATTAGTCATTCGCAGATTTGTAGGTCACACACACACAAAATCGAAATTTATATAAACAATTTTTTAAAAAAGGTAATAATTTGTAAGTAACTGTCAGAACGAATGAAATACAATCATTTGATATAAGTTGAAACATATTGTGACTTACCATAATTTCCAAATTTGCACCTGCATTTATTATTTGTTTTTTCAACCTTCTCGTATATTATACTTGTATGGTCAAATCGCTATTCTCAGAAAAAAAAATTTAGTGATTTTTAGAAGAATTTTGTTTATCGATACAAAAGAATCATCCTTTATGGCCCCCTGAGCAGACATCACCCCCCTTTCCACATTGGGGTCAAGTCAATAACGCCACTGCTTATAAAGCAATGTTAAACAGTAAACAAGCCCATTTTATAATTGTTTTTGAATAATAAAAGCTACGAAAATAATACTAACTCAACACAGATTCTCCCCCAAAGCAACTTCCCAAACAAATGGGGAGAAGGGGAAAGGGGGGGGGGGGGACAGAAGAAGTTCTCTTTGACAAAGAGAAAAATGATATTGTATAAAACAGCGGTTTCTAATCTTTTTAGTTGTTCGGATCAACTATCTATATTATGAAAAAATATACTGATATACTGTACACGAAAAATTAAATTATATTTTTTTATAAAGTGAGGAACTTTATTGCACTTGGCTGTTACAACAATTAGAAAACTAAAAAACAAGTGACCAAAGTTTAAAAAAAAAAAAAAATCATCGGAATTTTTGACATTGTTTATCCCCCGTCTATGAGAGAGTCAAAATCTAGATTAAAACTTAGCCATTCTGTTTAATTCACGCATTATTCACTATCGATGTTATTCACTCGTTATAACATCGAAAAATACAATCCCCCGTCTATGAGAGAGTCAATATCTAGATTAAAACTTAGCCATTCTGTTTAATTCACGCATTATTCACTATCGATGTTATTCACTCGTTATAACATCGAAAAATACAATCGAGTGGCTCGATTGTTTCCATCTTAAACCCTGAAGCTCCGATAATATTTATCTCGGTGATTCTCTACCAGCGTCCACGGCCCAGTACCATGCTACTCGCGGTCAGTGGGGTAGGAACCGCTGGTAGAGAAAATCAACTAAGCTTTGCGCAGTTGGGAGTTTGGCGTCGAAAAGGGCTTAGTTGCTTGGCGAAAACGGCGATAAACCTGCTTCATAGATACAACCGGTTTCGAATGGTTTTCCAGCTTGCTCACACCTCCTTCTCTTCTAACCTCCTTGGTTTTAAATAATCATAGTTTTCATCATCGATGGTTATTATTCACAATGCAGGACTGCAAACATTCTAATGCTTTCTTCAGAAATTTCTTTGCTATTATAATATTTATTGTGAGTCGTAGGATTTTTTAAAACCATTACATCTGAAAAAAGCATCTGTACTGTTGGTATTCTTAAGGATTGTTTCTCGTAAGTATGCTACACGAAATCCGATGTATTATTGAGAGTTTGTGTATGATTCACTGTAAGGTTTCCTTTGGCGCCGTTTTAGAAAAGTCACAAAATAAAAAATGACATGAAAACGACGTGTTGCAAAATTTAAGATAGCCTGCAACGCTGTGTTGGAGAACTTTTTAACGACTAAATTTTACTTAAAAGTAAAGAATAAATAAAGACCTACATCCAAGATGACGTTTAAGCCAGGAATTAAGCTGTGGGTGCTTTTTTAGCAAAATGCTGAAGAACTTTCTTAAATGCTAAAATCGAAACATGTGGTTTAGCTCTTTTGCTAAAACATTTTGACGCAAAATGTACAAAATCGCCATTTTTCTTATTCAAGGTTAGTCATCGACTTAAAAGAACAATTAAGCTGAAGAGTAAAAAGTTTTTTTCCCAGTTAATATTAGTATAAAATTGTTTTATATTTAAAGTTAATAGTTAGTGGTTTTGTAATAAAAAGTGTTTAATTGTGTTAAATTAAACATCCTGAGGGATGGAACTCGTAAACATTTTTTTTAGCAAAATGCTAAAATGAAAATTCTGATTTTAGCTTTTTTGCTAAAGCAATTTTGTACCCTTGCTTAACCACCTCTTGGCGTCTTTTTGAATTCTCGCCAAACAAGTGGCAATAACGTTGCCAATGTGGCAACCTAGACGGATTATGAAAGAGAACTGTCTGGAATCTTACGGAGCGGCCTTTTTTTAACGTCCGATCGCAACGGCGTTTCGAAACCATGGGAACCTAAGTTTTCTTGCCAAAACTATTCAAAATGCGTAAAGAAATTCTGAAACCTGATTGGTTAATTAATATGTATTCATATGTGATAGTTGGATTTCGTTGGAAAAGACGTAAAAAGGTTAATTGTTTACATCATTTATGCTTCTGATCTCTTGAGAGAAGGTTTTTATGATAAGTGTTAATTTTTAAAAAAAATATTATTAATATTTCTGGCCCTCAAGTATCGTTTTTTAATTGAATAATAATAACAACAAATATTCAATTAGTAGTTAACTTGGCGAGATTTCAAATAAGTCGCCAAGAGGGCCCATTTAGGATTTTGCCGATTTTCTTTTGCTGAACTTTCTTCTCCTTAATTTCCACAATCACTCCAGGCCCCTCGATTTCAGCACTATTATCTTCTATCCCTTGCATGTAAATCTCCTGACAAAGAGTCGCCCAATCAAGTGCAGTCTTAGAAGAACATTCACACAGTGCTTGTACGCCTCCTGCAAAACTCCTGAAATTCACTTTTTTTTTAAAAGGGCCCTTTTAACTCCTGAAAATTGTGTTTCTACTCCTGGTATTTCTTTTTATCTTCTTTAAAATAATAATTGAAAAGGTAAAAAGATTAGTAAAACCTAAAGTAACTTTCTTTTATTTACTGAATAAATCGTCTCTAAAATCCAAAATTCTTACCGCACTTGAGAGTCTACTGCGCTTCGTCACTACCGCCGCAAAGAAAAACCTTTGGACAGTCCCAGAATGAGATGATTCTTGACAACCAGGAGTGTAAAGGGAAAATTATATTATTATAGACTGAGAGGCAACTGCAATTTTTAGACCCCATCGAACATCATTCTGAATTTTTTATAGAAATTGGAGAAAAGTGAGTAGATTACGAATTCACTGGTCTGCTGTGGCAAAAATGGCAGAAACTAGTTAAAAATCGACTTTTAATAAGTTGAACTAAATCCAAATGCCAAATGCGCCATAACTTGCCAAATAATGAGCATTTTTTTTTATTTGGTAACCCTCACTCTTTAATTTTCAATTAAGAAGGTTGCAGACGATTCGAATGTGTAGCGATGGCTTACTAGCATCTTTCACAAATGAGCCAAATTGGCAATAAACATTACGTAACTGATGTCGCCAATTTGGCTTACTTTTAAAAGATATAAGTTTTCCGAGCCAGAGATCAGAAATCGTTTGCGTTTTTTCTCATTGCAAATCAAAATGCAGTGGGTTGCCAGACGAAGAAGTTTGTTCTCTTTTTGGCAAGTTATGACATTTTTGGCAATTGGATTTTAGTTCAACTCATTCCAAGTAAATTTTTGATCAGTTACGGCCATTTTTGCCTCGGCAGACCAGTGGATTCATAATCTACTCGCTTTTCTCCAATTTCTATTAAAAATTCAGAATGATGTTCGATGAGGTCCAAAAATTGCAGTCGCCTCTCGGACTATTAGATATGTCATTTTCCCCCTGTTAACTCTTGAATTTAATGTACTTATCTCCTGAAAAACTTCTTAGTAACAGCTAAATTTTACTATTGTATATTGAGTATGAACCCTGTTCACATTAAAATTAGAAGAACTTTTTCATACCCACTTGTAAGTCTTAATTAATATCTCATTTGTTTTCAGTCAACTCGTTTCAAACCTCGTACCTTTCCTCACACTCGCTTAACCAGGGTTGGCATGGTTTTTTTCTAAAAAAAAAAACTAATTGGTTTTTATAAGGAATAATTTAAAATTGTATTTGTTTATTTATAATTAGATTTTTTAAATTATTTGTTTATTTATAATTAGATTTTTTTAAATTATTTATTTTTGTAAATAATTTTTTTTTTAATAAATCTTATAATGAAAGACTTGAAGTTTTTATAAGTATCAACAATAAGTTTTTATATTAATCTAATGGATTTATTAATGTTTTATAATTAAAATTAAACTATAAGCTCCATTTAAATTTGTTTCTGAAATACAGTTTTGTGCTTTACTAACTTATTTCTAAACCTTAAAAATATCATTCTGTACACAACTTATCATCATCACTGATAAATCTAAGAGCAATATTCCATGCATTATGCAGTAAGCAATTACTGCATATTATATTGAATACATTGAATTTAAAAAAATGTATCTCGAAATATAATATTAAAATTTAGTACGGTTTGAATGTCAACATAAGTAGTGATTGTTTATTTACTTAGTTTAAATTATTTTCAGAAGGAATTTTATTTCTTATTTGAACATTAATTATTCTAGTTAATGTCGAATTTCATTTAGTAATATGTATGCATTTAATTAGAAAAGGATATTTAAAAAAACCTGGTTTAAACCAAAAAACTGTTGGGGTTTTTTTGTTAGTTTTTTACAAAAAAAAAAACACTATTTTTTTTCTAACCCTGCTCTTAACCTCATGCTCATACCCTTTCACTCTTTGTTCTACACCATGAAAACCATCACTCAGTCCATCTTTTAACCAATTTCATCAGTTTTTTCCCACCTAAGTCATTCATATCTGTCAGTAACAGGGAAGACAGTTTTCCTCCTTTTGGAGGATTTCCTCCTTTTTTGTTTTTTATGTAACATTTTCCTTCTCTTTGTCCCTGTTTCAAGAATCCTCATTTTTCTGACCTGAACCAGTTTTTCCTGCAAAAGGTATACTTTTCTTCATGTCTAAACAAAAGATTTTCCCTCTTAGTTCCCCTTTCCTCACAGGTTACTTTGCATCATAAAACCTCAAACAAACAAGTCTCTGCATAAAAAATTATTCATTTGATTTTATTTAATTGATTAATTAAAATTTAATCACCTGTCTTGGGTATAATAGCACAAATCATAACACATTTTGTAATGTATTTAATATTTTAAATTTAACTGCAAAATGGTTTGATACAGGGAACCTATTGGAATCGTAAATTTAACTTAAATATTTTTTGTTATCTAATTTTGTTTTGAAAGCATTTAAAATTACCAACTTTTTTGATAAAAACGTCACGATTAAAAATTAAGATAAAATTCAAGTTATTATGTGATGATCCCAGTAGGTTTTCTGTTTTGCATTATATAATTTAAAAGTTGATTCAAAGTGAAGTTATCTTTAACATTGCGAAGATACACCGTTTTCACCCATGTCGTGTGAATACCGCCATTTAATCTTATGTACAAAAAAAGCCAGAGCCCACATGAAATATGATTTCTGTGGATACCATGCCTGTCCGCTCGAAGATTTTAAAGTTGCACACCCCTGTTTGCATTATATGAAAGGGCCTGCTCAAAATATTTTAGGGAAACTTCTTGCGAACCCACATCCGCGCCATGTGAAAGAGCCTTAGCATATTCCCTTTTATGAAAAATATTCAAGTGTGTTGTAAATTTTATGTGTGTGAATAAGACAATTTCTTTTTTCAGAAAAAAAGGATATGTCACTAAATTGCGACATTCAAGTATCTTCAAAGAAGAGCATTCCCTCAAGTCACCTCCTCACTCGCACTGGAGAAAAACGACATTCATGCGATACATGCGACAAAGTATTTTCTTGTAAGAAAAGTCTCAAAGATCATCTCCTCATTCATACTGGACAAAAACCACATGCATGTAATTTCTGTAGCAAGAAATTTTTTCAAAAGTCCAATCTTGTAGTTCATCTTCGCACTCATACTGCAGAAAAACCATATTCGTGTGATGTATGCAACAAAGCACTGTCTGACAGGCGTTGTCTTAAAAGGCACCTCCTCACTCATGCTAACGAAAAATCATATTTGTGTGATGTATGCAACAAAGGATTTTATGAAAGGCGCTGTCTTGTAAGCCATCTCCGCACGCATACTGGAGAGAAACCATATTTGTGTAATGTGTGCAACAAGGTATTCTCTTATAAGAGCTCTCTCAAGAGTCACCTCCTCACTCATACTAACGAAAAACCATATTCGTGTGATGTGTGCAAGAAGAGATTTTCTGTTGGGAGCAATCTTGAAAGGCACCTTCGCACTCACACTGGAGTAAAACCACATTCATGTGATACATGCAACAAGGTATTTTCTTGTAAGAAGAGTCTCAAAGATCACCTCCTCATTCATACTGGACAAAAACCACATGCATGTAATTTGTGCAGTAAGAGATTTTTTCAAAAGTCCAATCTTGTAGTTCATCTTCGCACTCATACTGCAGAAAAACCACATTCATGTGATGTATGCAACAAAGCATTTTCTGACAGGCGTTGTCTTAAAAGGCACCTCCTCACTCATGCTAACGTAAAACCATATTTGTGTGATATATGCAACAAAGGATTTTATGACAGGCGCTGTCTTGAAAGGCACCTTCGCACTCATGCTAACGAAAAACCACTTTTATGTGATGTGTGCCACAAAGGATTTTCTGGAAAGGTCAGTCTTGCAACTCATCTCCGCTCTCACACTGAAGAAAAACCACATTCATGTGGTGTTTGCAGCAAGAGATATTTTCAAAAGTCCAATCTTCTATCTCATCTTCTCACTCATTCTGGAGAAAGACCGCATGCATGTGATGTATGTAACAAGAGATTTTATGCAAAGAGTAACCTTAAACAGCACCTCCGTTCTCATACTAACGAAAAACCATATTCATGTGATGTGTGCAACAAGGCATTTGTTAGAAAGTGTTATCTTGCATCGCATCTTCTCATTCATACTGGAGAAAAACCATATCCATGTGATTTATGCAATAAGCGTCTTGCTAGTAGGAGTGCTCTCAAACAACACCTTCTCATCCACTCTGGAGAAAAACCACATTCATGTGATGTTTGCAACAAGAGATTTTTTCACAAGTCCAATCTTTCAACTCATTTTCGCACTCACACTGGAGAAAAACCATATTCATGTGAAATGTGCAATAGAAGTTTTGCTCAGTGGAATTCTCTCCAAATGCACCTTCTTATTCACACTGGAGAAAAACCACATGCATGTGATGTGTGCAACAAGAAATATTGTAAAAAGTCCAGTCTTGTAAGTCACCTCCGCACTCACACTGGAGAAAAACTACATTCATATGATGTGTGAAATAAGAGTTTTTCTCATTGGAATACTCTCAAAAAGCACCTTCTCATTCATTCTGAAGAATAACCACATTCATTGTGTAGGTGCAGTGCAATTGATTTTTTTCAATAATGGTGATCTTTTAAGTCATTGTCTCACTCCTACTACATTCATATTGATGTGTACAACAAGGGATTTTCTCAAAGGAACACTCTTAAAAGACACCTCATTCAAACTGGAGAAAAACAACATTCAAGAGTGGACAATTCCCGCATTTTTTTAATTTCTTTTTTATTCAATTCTAAATGTTTCGAAAAGGCCATAAACAAACAAATTTCTGCTCAATGCGATTTTTCTTTTTTTTTAATTTGCGATCAAAATTACCTTGTTAAACGTTGGCTAGAAAACGACTCATTTCGCTGGCATTGAATTGGATGTCACGGCTTCGCAAACATCTTGACTTGAAATGCAGCAACGGAAACCAAATTTGCAAGTTTATCGCAAATCACGCCAACCTGTACAAAATGTGGCAATGGTCTACCAACGCCAGCTATTTGGCAGAAACCTCACGATAATCAGAGAAACGATAGGGACTCTTTACGTCACGGACTTTGTTGACTGTTTTGATTGGACTGATTTTGGTTCGGTTTTGGGGCATTTTCTTTTCTTAATTAACTAATTTTTTTAAACAACTTTTGTTTAAATATTTGGAATCGGAAAAAAATTCTTGATAAATATATACTGATTTCACTCGTTTTTAAAAAATGAGGGAATTGTCCATTGCTGTGTCAGATACAGCCTTCTTAGTGAGAAGTAATTGCAGATCATTTTGTCTAGGACTTTTGTCTTTGAACACCATTTTACTATTGAGAGTGGTATGAACTTCAAAGTACACCTTCTGGAAGGTACTTCAAGGAGTTCTCTTCATTTGTATCTCAATTGGAAGAAAATCATCTGAGGATTTGACAAAGTTGTTCAACCTAGGGGCCTTCTCAAAGTAACACTCTCTAATGACACCTTCTCATTTACACTGGAGAAGAACAACATTCAAGAATTGTTGTGTCAGATAAAGCCTTTTTACTGAGAAGTAATCGCAGATCATAGACTTACTCTTTTCAGGGGGGAAATCTGTGTCATAGAATTCTATTTGAACTATAGGTTTATTACTGAAATGAATATTTAAAAATTACATTATCCAGTTCCATATGTGAGGCATCTTTTCTTTTTTGAAGTGAATTAAAGATTTTAAAAACCTTGTATGCCTATAAGTTATTAAAGGCCAACTTTTGGTACTTCTTTTACTATAATTATTGAACTCCGCACAAATTCACTCATTTTTTGTTTATTCCTGATGCAGACAATTTATTTTTGTGCTTCCTTTAAAAAAAAATACTAGAAGAAATGCTGTTTCCCTTTGTTTCTTGTTTTGCCAAGATGTAGTAACATTTTGTCTTAAATAGGTAAAATTTACTACCTTCTTCAACTTATTCTTTACTCTATTCTTTTTACTTTGAATTACCCATTTGTTAAAATAGGGTAAAGAAAGTATTGCATTCCGTAAAAAAACAATTTTACATTTCTACATGTTTTGGTACATGCTGAGTTCAGAAAAGTGGTCTTGGAAAAAATATCTGTGTGGTCAGCATGTGTCTGCATGGAATGACGTACCATGTTCAACTTATATGCGGTGGTGGTGACCATGGGATCTGTCATTAAGGTTTTCATCAAAATAGTGTGTTGCTAAACAGTGTTGCCACGCACCAAGAAAATCTGGAATTGTCAGGGAAAACATCTAAAAACAGTCAGGGAAAACATCTAAAAACAGTCAGGGAAATTTAAATAATATAACCCATAAAAACAGAGTTTTTAAGAAATCCTTTATATGCATTGTTAATTTTTATATTCATTGATACAGTGCCGATATCAGAAATATTTCTATCAGCAAAATGTGCGCTGAACTACTTTTCAAAATTTATTTATTAAAAATGAACGTGAATTTATGCTCTAACATCTAAATATCAATTATTTATTCTTATCAAAGTAATGTTGTTATTTATTTATTGATAAACAATTTTTTGTCAAAAGGAAAGAGTTTCAACAATGGTCAGTTAAATGCTAGCCTTTGCACGATTGTTAATGCTAGACAGTAAACACAAAAGTTAAATGCTAGACAAAGCACAATTGGATGACGGCAAGTTGGTTTATTACTATTCCGTAAAAGCAACCTTTTAGTAACAGTTACATTCCTAAAATTTGATACTTTCGGTGTGGAAGACAATGCATTCTATCTGCCAAGTTTCAGCTCGATTGGATGACTGAAAAGGAGTTAATTAGGCCTCCGCAGATTTTGCCGCCATCGACAAACATACAAAAGCGAAGTTAATATAAAGGATTTAAAAATACTAAATTATTTTGGAAAGTCAGGGAATATCTTTCAGGTTTAGGTTTCCTTTTAAGAAGCTCAGTGATTGTTTTTGGAATGCATGTTTGCATTTTGAAAATTTAATATTTCATTTGATATTTTCTTTTAGCAATGTTTAAAAAGCTCCTGCTGAAAGTGAATTGGCTGAAAAAATAAACTGAGACTTACAGTTTGCTACTTTTACCAATCCAATTTATCTTCTCGCTCATGCATCAGTTGACAGTGACATAAATCGTAGACATGGTACAGTTCCTCAGAAAAGTAGATTTCCCAACCCTTCTGTTGCGAAAGTTTGATCCATCAATGAAAATCCGCATTAAAAATTCATGTAGCGAAATAGGTGAATATCTTATCACTAGCAAGATTTACATTGGTGGGATGCAATTTTTGGCGTATTACGCTGTTGTAATAACCACTATTAGAGATATTTGCGATAGTGTAGTAGGCGCTAACGTCGATATTTACGTTATATTTCGAACAACCCAAGGTTAAAACTTCATACGACGTGAAATACAGGATTGTTTTAGTAAAGGGAGCTGTATCCCTGGCTTTTATAGTATAATATATGGCCTGTTTTTCATCTCGTACGTGGAATTTGGATAATTCGAAGTTGAAGGGACCACTAAAAAAATTCGAATTATCCAAAACTCCGAATTACAAAAGTTGCATGTTTTTGGTTTAGACGTATTTGGTCCACTGAATGACTGAAAATGCTATTCTGTTAATAAGTAAATAATTATTCAGAAATAACATGGTGCATAAAGAAATAAGACTTAGTATGTAAACAGAAGGTTTATTTACATTCAATACAGTTGTTATTTACACTTCGGCAAAAAAAATTGTGGCATTTCAGATTGTTTTAAAGAATTTAGTCTTTTCAAATTAGCAAAATCTTCAAGTATGTTAAGTGATCGAAAAACCGGCTTCACTTACGTTCGATTGTCCTTCGATATCGTACACACTACTTGAAATATTGCAAAAATAAGTCTAAAATGTGTTTACAGTTTTTCTGCTTTAAAATAGTCTCTAGATGGGATTTTTGCAAGAGATTGGTATCATCTGAAGGCTAGAGAGTTATTTTATTAGTTTGAGGTGTACTATTTTGTCCTGAAAATAAATTTGATTTTAAACGCATTATCCAAAAAATCGTGTTTTTGGCACGTGCAACTTCATTTAAACAATGATAACTGAAGTTTGATATAATCTTTTGAAAAATGAATTGAGAATTAAAATATGCATTTACTGTTAGATGTTTTGAACCTCAGTCAAATTGATTGGAAAAGAAAATGAATTTTGCTATATTTTTAAATGTATAAGTTTTAAGAAAAATTGCGATTTTTTCTTTCATTGTTCAAAAAATTCTATTAAAAGACCTTTGTATTCTAGAAACTAGATGGAGGTTTGCAAAAAATCCGATTTTTACCATGATAAATTTAAAAAAAAAGTTCAAATGTGATGTACGTATGGTTGTGTGTAGTGAGTGTGAGGTTTTTTTTGGGGGGGGGGGCGAGGGAGTCGCATCCCAGATAGCATGCAAGCTTACGAAAACCTTGTCATATGCTTGTCATTAGACTTGCAGTTCTAAGCTTGCCGAGTAACCCTCTAATAAAAGGGTTCGAAAAGGGCAGCCGTGAAAAGCTTGGAAAGTAACACCTTTCGAAAAGGATATGTAAAGGGTCGAATTCCAGGGCATCAGCAACCCCCCCTTTTCGAAAGGGTAGGTAAAGGGTCGAATTCCAAAGGCTGCAGTCTTTCCCCTCCCCTTGCCGCAGATCAGATAAGATCTCCCCCGTAAAACGTGTGTGACTAGACTTATCTTGCAACCGGTTTTGAGTTTGGCATTCGAATGTTGGTTAAAGAGCTTGACCAAGAGCTTGACGGACACGGAAGATGAAATACTTTCATCTTTAATTCCCGCTGTAAAAACCGGTACGTACGTTGTTTTATAATTATAATTAATTAATTTTTTATCAATCTGCAATAATATTATTAAAACGGAAGCGTTGGAACGTTTTATCAAATTCTTATAGAAATATGCTTAATTAGTTGTTGACACATAGTAACGCAGCCTAGAAAACATTAACAATTTTTTCATAGACAAGTAACTTTTTTGTTTCTTCGAAAAGTTTTATGGGCCGAAAAAAAATCAGCTATTTTTGTGGCGAAAAGTTATTGAATTGCGTTGGGGTAGAATTTTTTAAATAGTACATGCTTTGTTATAAACAATAGCTTAATTTCATAATTCACTCTGAGCGTAATTTTTACCTCGTAACACGTTTTTACGATACTACAATTTATAAATCTGTACTTAAGATAAACTACCAGGAGTGCAATGTTAAACACTAAATTGCATTTATGGGATCCCGCATTTTATGATAGTTTACTTCTGAGGTACAGAAATGTTCCTTATGTGCTGTAAGTTTAACATAATGAAATAAAATTTAGCCGTGTTTCACCAACATTCCCTTAAATACAGACAGGGCAGCCGACAGGATTTTCGGCCCCTATGCAAATGTAACTCGGGCCCAATTACCCTCCCTCGCCCATATACACATATTAGCGTCGATACTAAAAAGATAATATCTCCACAGTTATATGCATTCAGGACATTTAACCTAAGAATAAGATGAAGCAATAAATGATTATACATTTTTTCATTGTTTGGGTAAACAAATACTAAACTTGCTGCGTATTCTCAAACCAGAAATATAGAGAAAACGAGAAAAAACAAAGATAAATTAGAGGAGTAAGATGAACTGATAGCACTGTTCTCAAATACCAACTTAAAGTTAGCGGCCCCCTGGTACCTTCCCAGTCAAAATACAGAGCAATCAGAATGCGCTATATGAGTGCGCCCATGATGCGTCACAATTCCAATTGCATCGAGCTTTTGTTGACGTTCGTTGTTCTCTTGTCTCCGACTGAGGTAGACGGCAAATTTTGCTGTAAAATTTTACACATGCGCGTGTTGCTAAAACGACCTTTGCTTTTTATACACTTGATTGGAAAAACCCGAGTTCGATTTCATCCAAAACGAAGAAAAAAATTGATGTGAAAAATCGAGAATTTAAAAAAGAATGAATTAAATCGTATGCGTTAATTAACACCAAATTTGGACAGCTGACTTGTCTCATTCAGGCCCGTAGCCAGCCAAAGTTTGTAGGACGGGCAAAAATTTTCCCAGGAGGGGCAGAAATATAAATTATTTAATTGGTTTTCAATTAATTTTTACAATTGAAATTTTTACAATTATTACAAATTTATACAATTTTTACAATTCGTAAAAGAGTATTTATCAGAGCACTTTGTGAAGTACATATACAAAAAAATATTTAAAAAAAGAAACATTGTTAATGTAATTTTATTTTTATTAATTCTTTTAAAGATTCTACACCAGAAATTTTTTTGATAAAAACAAAACTTTCAATTAAAATTTTTTTAAAGTATATTTAATACAATTCTATTCCTTTAAAATATTCTATGCTTGTCCATCTCTTAATTTTTCACACATTTCAACTTAAGAATATCTACTTTAAAAATAATTACAAATATAAAAATTAGTAAAAGTTACTTTTACATAAAAAGTTTTTTTTAACATAAAAAGTTTTTTTAACATAAAAAGTTTTTTCGAAGTTCTGTTCTTACATTTCTATTTAAAAATATATATTGTTAAACAAATTACATTTTTTTATCATTGGTCTTGTGGAACAGCTACATAACTCTTTAACAAACTTTTCATTTAAGAAATTCTTTCAGCAATAAAAAGTTATTTACATTTTTATATAAAAACTATATCTTTAATATATATATATATATATATATATATATACACACATTACTAATAGAATTGTATTTTCCTTTATTTTCTCCTATCATTTTCAATACTCTGAAAAATTTATCAGATACTATTATAATATAAAAACCCTTTTTCTATTTATTTGCATATTTTATTAATTATAATATAAAATAATAGAAATTCATTTTTCCATTCTTGGTCTTATATTAAACATTTTGAAACTTTTTTAAATACATAGCGTAACAAAAAAATCTAAAATAAAATGATAAATGTTAGTATAATAGCAATTTCCTATCTTTACACCATATTAAACAATTTCAAAACTCTTATATCTACTTCAAATGCCCAAAACACTAGATTTGCCATCCTTTCGTGGCCCATTGACATTCTTTAGGGACAATTTATGGCCGTCAAAGTGGAAAAGGTAGATTCGCAAGTTGCTGTGCTACAACCGAAGGTATCAACAGCAGCAAAATGTTCGTTTCTATTCAATCATAGATATAAAGGTTTACAAATGATTGGGATAAAATTTTCCAGGACAGGCGAAGATTTTTCCAGGTCTTGCCCCACTCTGGCTACAGGCCTGGTCTCATCTGCCATGATTTTTATACTATAAAAATGTTCGTTGTTAAAAACTCGTATTTCCGCTCTTTAAATGTACTGCGATTCTGATGATTATTGAATGTTTGGCTCTTTGCACAGAAACGTCTGCCGAACCCTGGTAAATGTAAAAAAGGTTTTGGTAATAGAAATAGTACACCAGCGTTAATTGGGTGCTCTCATGATATGTTTTGGCTTTATAAAATACTGTAATACAGCCTCTAAAAAAAATTATCTCAATAATATTCATTTCTAAACATTAAAATACAAGAATTAAAATAAATTATTGTTTTAATTTTTTCGTTTCAATAAAAGTTAAAATGTCCTTATGTGTACTGATTTTTAAGAAAATAGTTTGTTAAAACATCTTGTGAAATGCATATCGGCTTCCATTTATTTATTCCTAGTAAGAGGTTACATTTTTCGAAAGCTATTTTATTGGCTTATTTAGGTAGAAAAATGAAGAGGCAAACTCCCATACGCTAGAAAATATTTCCAACTGGTAGTTTTTGTAAGAAAGAAAAGCAACGAACAGACATTTTGGAAACTTTCGAAAACAGCATTTTAGATTATGTGACCTTTATTTAAACAGTTTAAGGTCTCAATTAAATTCATTTCATGGTATTCGAGGTTATTGCATATTCAACATAATAGGCCAAGAAATACATATAAACTTATAAATCAGCATACTAAAATATCGTATTTTCTAGACAAACTAGAAAGGATAGGACAAAAACAATATAAAGATTTTTTTTTTTTTTAAGTTTTAAATTTTAAAATAAAATTTCAATTATAAAAGTTTGCTGTCGATTAATCGAGTACTACAATTTTACAGAATTTTCTGATATTTTAGAAAAACTTATTAAATAACTAATGATTATTAGATAATTTTTATTTCAAGGCAAAATTTTCAAACAAATCAATGTATTGGATTTCAAAACAATTACGTATTTACCATTTTAACAATTTTACGGACATTTTTAAAAAAGACAGTATAAAAAAAAAAGATTTTTTTTTCTTTCTTTCTCCCCCCCCCCCCCCCCCCCAATAGTATTACTTAAGGGTAAAATAATCAAAAGGGTAAAATAATATCATAAGGGCCTAACATTTTACAAAACGTTGCCTGCAAATTGAACCAGAGGTAGTTCTCAAATATTAAAAAATTTCTACATAAATTACAAACACAATGAATTAATAATCATTTTAGATATTCTTTAATTTCTGGTGATACGTTCTTACATAAGTAATGAATTTATCATTTCCTTATTGCTTGGTTGTTTTCAGATTATCTGGCGCCTTCAGCAACACGAGGGCTATAATGCGCCGAAACATTCGTCATTAGACAAGCCAACATACATTTACCAACACCCATGCCTAACACGGGACTCAAACAAGCAGCCTCGCGGTCTATAAGCTTGCACTCTAAACACTATACCGTTTGGTCGGCCATTTCCTTTTTAAATCAATGAATAATATAAATACCATTTACCCAAATAACAAATGCTTTTGAGAATGTAAACTTGGTATTTTGAAAAATAATTATTTAAACTTTAAATAAATAAATCTTTAAACAAATTACTTTTATTGGTATCGATAGCTAGCTTTTGAAATTAGTTTTAAAAAAATTCAATTTTAAATGTATAAATTCTAAATCTTGACACACATACTAAAATTAAATGTTACTCTGAACTCATACATTCTTATCAATCGTATATTGCAAGCCCACTTTAAGGACACTCCGGTGCATCCCCAAGGCATGTCTGGTCTTTTGTCAAAGAGCAGACATGCAGCATGTGTGGCCAATTAACCAATTTCCCAAGGCTATAACGCTGTTGTATGGTATTGACAGATACACCGAGCCCAACTGATTCTTGGTTTGCGGGGCGGGGGTTAGAAATAGAGGAGGTGCTTTTCTCCATCTGAAGTTAAAAAAAAAAATTCGGTACCTTTTGTCTTTTTGTTTTGTTGTATGGATCCAATAAATTTTAAAATTTTTTAGTAAAACAAGATATCGCGGGTTCTTCTTGACAAGCCCTTCTTTGTTTTTATTTAAATTTTATTTTAGTTACTGTGTTTTTAATTTTGGCGAATTTTCTAATCGCCAAATGTCCTATGTCCAATGTCCCTTTCAAACTCTGTTTAAAATACATTTTCCAATATTTCTCGGAAAATTTGCGTTCCACAACTCAAAAGATCTGACTGCAAAATGCTGAAACCCAACTCAAAGCTATCTCCTGAAGTTTGAGGTAAGCTTTTTTTTTTTTTTACTTTTGTAATTTTTAATCAAATATGCGTAGTGTTAAAAACAATGAATTCTTCTGCTAGTCGCTTTCCTGGTAACCTTGTTGACCAGCTCTTCAAGAACTACTTCATTATTTTCTGTTGTTTATTTTATTACTTTTTCATGTTTTTTTAGTATTATGGAGTGAAATTATAATTTTTCTAATGTTTATTTTTATTTAGTCACCATTTTTTTTAGTGTGTTTATAGGCTATTTTCTTGTAGAGCAGTCTCAATCTTTAAAATTTTATTTTATTATTTCATTTGATTATTAATTTTTTGCAGTCACATTTTAGAATTGGAGGATCAGTACTTCTACTACACTTTTTTAGTAGTATTATAGTTACTCACTATTTAGTTTTTTTCTTTGGTTTTCTGAAAGAAAAAAAAAGACTTTTGTCTGCTCTTGCCATATTCATGTAACGCCTTAAAAAACTGAACATTTGATCATAATAGGAAAGAGGGTTGGGCAGCTAATATTAAAAAATAATAAAACTAGTTATAAATTAAAATTACTCACTTTTTAACATAATGAAAGGAAATTTAAAACTGCAGTGTTTCACAACTATTCTGTTAAGGTATTGAAAAACAAATAATCTTACAATTCTACATTATAACGAAAAGAACATTTAATAAACATTAGTGTTGTTTCTAAAACACAACTTAAGCATGTGTTATTAAAAAAACGTAAGCATGAATGTTATAAATAAAATCAATGTAAACACATAATACAAACAACGCAAGAAGTAACATGTTAAAAAATCAACGCTGGTGTATACAGTGAAATTTATTAAATGTTAAATATTGTTATGATATAATGTAAACACTGTTTATTGGTGTATTCTAAATCCCCTAAACAAGGCAATTTCATTGGCTACCGAAACCAAATTTTTATGTTGTTGTGAATTGACAAAAAGTGCCAGTCTGTTCAACCTTGTTTTGCTCATAGAATTTCTTAATATGATGTTAATGATCACAAAGTTGAAAGCTCAGAAGTTTCAATTGAAACTGGTAAAATACATTTTTTTTTTATTAAGTGACGTATATTCGGAAATATGTCTACAGAACATTCTGCGAAAGCATCAAGAAAACCTTTCTACAGGGTTACTACAAAAGAATCATTCATTTTCAAAACAAGATTTATTCAAAAGTATTATACTTTTGAATAAATCGGGTAAACTTGAGCACCACCTGGAGCATAAAACTTAAATATTTTGCGGTTGTTTTCTTGTACCAATCATATGTGTAAGTATAATACTTTTGAATAAGTCGGGTTTTGAAAATGAATGATTCTTTTCTAGTAACCCTGTATTTTGTTTTCCATATTTCCTAATCTGCTTCGATGATGTTTTGAAAACCAAGAAAACCTCTTTCATAAAATTTTACCAGATTTTCTATGGCAGATTTGTATTATTGGTATCAGGAAGGAGAAGTCTTTGTGTCTACGCATGCTCTTTCAGGGAACCAGTAAGTTTTCTCTGCTCTGACCATCTGAAGGACGTCATGACCCCAGCATATAGAAATGAGAAAGAAATGTAAAATCGGAAGAGTTTGAAATGAAATAGATGTGCTTGTATTTTTGTGTTCATTTCTCGTTGTTATAGTTATTTTGAAAAAAGGACTGACTCGAAAAGTTAGTTAAATGAGGATATTAAGTATTAACTATTTACAAAAATTGTTACATTACACTTGGAAATATAATTTTTCTCAATTTTCAGGGAGCTGTAGCCCTATCAGCCTCCTCCCTGTATACGCCACGGACTTCATATGGCTAAGCAATCCTACGTAAGTAGAATCCTTTATTTGTTCAGATCTTCAATACCAAATTATTAATCGTGGTGAAACAGGGAGTGTTAAACTTTTATCGAGCGAGGGGAGTACTTTCATTTCACCTAAAATTATAAAATAGCATCTAAGAAAAATCGAATATTTCAATAACGTACATATTAGAGGCATTAAAGTTTCAATAAAGGATGTATTTTGAATTCTTTAAATTAACTTCGATTTTGTGTGAGTGTCGATAGAGTGCAAGTCTGCGGATGCTTAATTAACCCACCTTGCCGTCATCCAAGCGGGCTGAAAGTTGGTAGATAGATTCGATGTCGATGGCAATACATTCTTTCACATTTTGGGGCTGTTATTGTCACTAAAAAGTTGCTTATACGGAATACTAATAAACTAACTTGCCTTCATCCAATCGCGCTAAAATAGCAGTAAACCGATCATTGTTGAAACTCTTTGATATTGCCAAATTTTTTTTAAATAAATAAATAATAAAATTGTTTTAATCAAAATAAAAAAAAAAAAAAAGATGTTTGGATGTGAATGCATAAATGCACGTTCATTTCTAATAAATACATTTTGAAACGTAGTTTGCAACACATTTTGCTGATATAAATGTGTTTGATATTTAAAATTAGATACAAGCACCAAGCACACGCTGTTAACAGAATCGGCGCTGTGTTAATGAATATAAAAATTGGCGATGTATATAAAGGATTAATATTTAAAACTTTGTTTTCATGGGTTATATAATTATGTCTCGCGAAAAAAAAAGAATAACGTCATTTGAAAATGAGTCAAAAATTCACAAATATTTGAGTTCGCAGCTGTATGCGACTAAAACAATTTATAGAGGGATCTGTCTTGACGAAATAATTAATTTCTTCAAGAAGTTTAGCTAAATATTATAATTTTATTTAACAATATCAATAGCATGGTTTATTTCATATGTATTTAAAGTTTTGCGAACCAAAACGCAAATTATTTTGTAAAACTTGGCAATTCTCTAGTAAAAGTTCCCGCGCGGAAAGAGTTTCTACTAAATGTCCCATGCAAAAGAAAGAAAAAAAAAAAATCGCCACAAGACTCTGCTTCTCGGAGTTGACAGGAGTGAACTGCCCCCTATAAATCAACACCACAGGAGGTGAGGAAGCTGACCAGACCCCCCAAACCTCGAAGATCCCAAAACGCCCGAAACCGCCCGAGAATCCTCTGCAGAACAAATAGTTCTCGTGCGCTGTAGGTTTCAGGGGGTTAAGATTATTTTAACACGTATTTGTGGAAAGCAAAATTAGAAAGCCAAAACTATTTATGTTGAAACTTTCAAAGCTCTAGGCCTATTAGAAGTCGCTTTTTGTAAAAAAAAAATAATAATTCAAAGAATCAATCGAAAATCAAATTAAAATTTTAACATTCTGTTTGTCAATAGTCCAATTAGAATGCCAAAACTACTTGTATTGAAAATTTCAGAACTGTAGCCCAAATAGAAATCGTTTTGTAAAATATTTTTTAATTAATTAAAAAAGAACTAAATAAAAATGTAAAATTATGTTTTTCAAACGTCCAATTAGGAGGGCACAACTACTTATGTTGAAAATTTCAGAGCTGCAGCTCTATTAGATATCGTTTTGTTAAATATATATTAATAAATTAAAAAAAAAAAAAAAAAAAAAAAAAAAAAAAATAATTAAAAAGGAACTAAATAAAAATTTGAAACTCTGTTTTTCAAAAAAAGGCCAAATAAAAGACAAAACTACTTATGTTGAAAATTTCAGAGCTGTAGCAATATTGGATATCATTTTGTAGAATAGTTATTAATTAATTAAATAAAAAGAACTAAATAAAAATTTAAAATTCCGTTTTTTAAAAGTCCAATTAGAAGGCTAAATCTACTTATGTTGAAAATTTCAGAGCTGTAGCTCTATTAGAAACCGTTTTGTAAAATATTTATTAATTAATTAAAGAAAAAACTAACAACAAATTTAAAATTCTTTTTTTCAATAGTTCAATAAGAAGGCCAAAATTACTTATGTTGAAAATTTCAGAGCTGTATCTCTATTTGAAGTCACTTTGTAAAATAAAAGTTAGTTAAAATATTAATTAAAAAATAACTAATTAAAATTTTACATTCTGTTTGACATTCATAAATTAGAAGGTCAAAACTTCTTGTGTTGAAAATTTCAGAGCTCTACTCCAATTTTAAGTAGGTTTCTATAACAGATCCACAAACAGACAGACACACAGCTTGTTTTATTATTAAAGATTTTAAATTTGTTTATTTTTTTCAGATAGAAATGAATGGGATTCCCTTTAGTTTTCCTCAAGAATATTCCAGAAACTTCTTGTCAGATGCAGCAAATAAATGAAGAAATATTTGTAGTATATATTTAAAATCATGTTTAAATTATATTCTTTGTATAAAATGAAAAAGCAACTCATTTGTGTTTGTTTACTTCAAAATAAAGAATTATCTAAAAAAGAATTATCAGTAAAAATGCATTTTTAGTTGTATATGTTTCTAATAATAAAACTATAAGTAGCTTGGATTAACCCTTTAAAACAAATTTTAATGCAATTTAAATTGTCTAACGCAACCTACTAAGATCTCAATGCATTTTTTTAATAATATATACATAATTTTTTATTGAATTTTGAATCTTTATTTTTTTTTAAATTCTTTACAAAAAAAAGTAAATTATGTTTATTATTCTAGTAAGTTCTACCTAGCAAATAAATTAAAATTTATCAATAAATTGGGTTATGATTGATACCATTAAAGGCAAATTGTAATTAAATTCCTATAGAATAAATATTAATTTTTCATTAGCCACTAAATTTAAAGCATTTTCCGACAATATTGGAACTCTCCCAATTAAGTGTTTCTTTTTGAACACAAAAGATAAATGATACTTTATAAAGGAAAGTTTTTGCAACCTTTCCTATATCTACAGGGTGGGAACCTCAGAGTGAAAAGGTTTACACACCCTTTACAGTGAAAACCTTTTGGCAAGCCTATTATGAAAAGGCTTATACAACCCTTACGGCAAAAACCGTGTGGCAGGCTTATCACGAAAAGGTTTACACACCCTTTACGGCGAAAACCTTGTGACAAGCTCATCCCGAAAAGGTTTACATACCCTTTACGGCGAAAGCCTTGTGGCAAAGGGGGTCATGAAATGGTTACCAAAAGCTTGACGTCTGGAGACTAGGACCCTTTCTTCAAGGTTTTATGATGGTTACTCCCTTGTCATCTGAACCTTACTCCCTTTTCGCTTGAGAGGTTTAGACAAGGGTTTTAAAAGGATAAAATGCTATCTGGGATGTTTCCGGCTTCACTAGCATTTTCAAACACGGGCCGCCGCTGAGTGCTATTTTAGTGGAGGCTGGGAAGTCGAGGAGTCGAACTGCTGACCCCCAGCTCCGAAATAGGGCGTGCTAACCACTAGGCAAAAGTAATTACTAGTGCCTCTATGTTGTATTTGTCTTTTGTATAGGAGATCGCCACATAGCCCCTTCCCAGTGAGTCGCGAAGGGACGAACGATTGAGCAGTGAGTCGCTAGAGATGCTTGCTGTTTTTGGCATTGAATCGCCAAAGATGCCGTGAGGATTGTGAGGTACTCGTGTAGTATTTTTCAGAAGGTACCGATAGATGGCAGCTTGATTCAGTTGACCGCGGGTAAACCAAAGTGTAGACGAGTCTGGACTCTGGAAAGTCGAGATGTTGAACTGCGGACCCCCAGCTCCGAAATGGGGCGTGCTAACCACTTGGCAAAAGTAATTATTAGTGCCTAGGTGTTGTATCTGTCTTTTGTACACGAGACCGCTGAATTCTTTTTTGAAAATAAATGAAAAATAGTTCTCCTTACGCCCGAATTCTCTTACTTTTTCCCATAGTAAAATTGTGGCATTTTAACGATTACTTTAGATTATACACTGTAAAATAATTTAAGTAAGTTTTATCATTCTTTCAGGTGGAAAATTTATCGTTTACTTTCAGATTCAGAAACCCAGGAGACGTCAGTCCAGACGTACATTTTTATGAATCTTAACACAGCATTATTTTGAATGAAGTTTCGTGTTTTTCTCATTACATATAAGTTTTTACAAAATAATAAATAATAATTTTAAAATAATAATCGTTAAAAAAAAGTTTTTTCTATTGGCTAATCAAAATATCTATTTCGTTTTCAGACTAAAAAAGCAGTTGGCTATGACGTCTTCACGCATAATCTGCTTTCTGAGTTCTGCTTTTCTCGAACTGAAAGGAGCCTAAGTCCTAATATGAACCTCTAAATCTACAAAACTGTTGATGGAATGGTTAATATGCAGAAGACGATTTGCACCTTCAACTGATATCTGTGACACCTGATAATGACAAACATACTCTGTGAGCTATGCATAGAGCTCTATGATCCTCTTATTTTATAGAAAATGGCGTTGTTTTGACTAAAAATGCGGCTTTCTTAGCTATTATATTAAGACTTCTATACTGTTGGTATTCTGAAGGACAGTTTCTCGTAAGTATGCTATTATGAAATCTGATATGCTATTGAGAATTTTATAATAGATTGTGTCTATTCTTAGTTTACTTGTAAATGTCGCCAAGCAAAGTTGGCGCCATTTGGTCGGTGGTAAATTTCATAATGAACAAAAATGCCTTGACTGCGGTGGTTGTAGGCGGAGAGGTGCTAAGAACATGTAAAAAAATAAAAAAATGAAATTGTTTTACACCACTAGCTGAATTTTTTTTCTACGTGTGAATTTAGACTATTTAATGTTTTTAGGCATCTAGCTGGTATTCTAAGGATAGATTATACTGCACCATCTTGTTTGCTAATATAAAAAGCACATTTTTTAAAATTATCTTACACTGACTGAAAATTCTACACCAGAGAGTTATGCATAGAGCTCTATGAGAGAGAGCGAAGGCACAGAACCACTTCATGGTCTATGGCGAATACAAGTTTTCTGGCATGGCTATATAGCCCGGCAGATAACTGCTAATTTAGGTACCTCATCGAACCTCATTCTATGCTAGGGGAAAATGAATCAATTGAATTAAATTCAATGGCTAAATGTCCTAACCTGGCAAATAATAAGCATTCTTTTGTTTGGTAACTTACACTTTTAAATTTTCAATGAGGAAGGGTACAGACAATTTTTTTGTCGAATACAGGTGTCTTTTAAAAGTTAGCCAAATAACTTTTAAAAAATACAATTAGATATGCATCATACTCGAGGAATTCATTTAAAGAAATCGAATTTTGTCTACGTTGCACCTCGGGCAATAAAAATCAACATACTATTTGTAAATATTTATTAGTTATCATATCTTTATTAATAATACTAACACACATATTACATAAAAAAAGCAAGAAATCACACTTTATTTACATGCTAGGTAAATAATTTCTTTAAAATGTACTAATTTTTGATAAATATTTTAACACACCTGGGAATATACTTCCACAAAAGAAAGTATATGTACAATCATTTAAAGGATGGAGCTGCCATGTATTTTTATTCTTTAAAAATTAATTTCTTGAATCAAGTAATTAGTATGTTGTATGTATCTATTATGTATGTTGTATGTATCTATTATGTATGTTGAATGTATTTAAAATTACTAATTTTAAAATATTTAAAATTAATATCTCGGCTCTTTAACAAATTAAAATTTAGCAAGTGTCAAGTTTGAAAGCATATATGTATTTTTTGAGTTGCGATGTCCTTTAGTATGGATAATAGCAGAATACTAAACACTTAAACAAAATTGGTTATACTTCACATTGAAAAAGTGGTAAATCTGTAACAAATGCTTTAAATTTGTTCTTCTGAAAAAGTTGTTCATAATATGAATAGGTTTAAAGAATACAATCCCATGCAAGTTTGATCTTTTTTCTAATGACTTAAATTTAATTTTGAATAACTAATTACTTGAATATTCAATTTATTTCCGGCTACCTGCTTCTGACCAAACTCAATTACTTATACATAAACAAAACAGAACAACTCTAGCAACCATAGTTGAAACAACAAAAACATTTTTTTTCTGCCAAGTTGAGGCATCGAGAAACATTTTGGCTGAGTTAAATTGCAGCCAGATTGTAACCTTTCCGTGATGTTTATTTCTACCAATCAGGGTTTGCAGCTGGTAGGAAGATTCGTGTCAGCGTGCATAGAGCTCTATGATCCCCTTATTCTATAAAAAATGGCGTTGTTTTGACTCAAAATGCGGCTTTCTTAGCTATTATATTAAGACTTCTATACTGTTGGTATTCTGAAGGACAGTTTCTCGTAAGTATACTATTATGAAATCTGATATACTATTGAGAATTTTATAATAGATCGTGTCTATTCTTAGTTTACTTGTAAATGTCGCCAAGCAAAGTTGGCGCCATTTGGTAGGCAGGGGTCGCAGACGTCCTATAAATCCTATATTTTTTAAAAAACTGGCAAAAACGTCCTATAAATTCCTATATTTTACATTTGTCCTATATATCCTATATTTCTATATTGATTCGATCTATATTTTCTTCGAATTCGTAATAACGGCGCCGTTCGTTGCCATTTTTTATATTTCGGATTCTTTGCCGCGATCGTAGGTGACAAACACCTGACAAAATCGATGTTTGTAACGGCGGTGTTTTATCTCTTGTGACGTCACGTGCTGCATAACCTGCAACTCAACTCCACTGGAACGGCGGGAGTTGTAAAATGTAAACATGTGAACTTTTCCATAGTACGCGGTCTTGAATTTCTGATTTGTTTTCTCCTCCAACGTAGTAAATTAATTGGTCATAATACAGAGAGAGAGATGCAGCAACATAACTCTGCCTCGAGAAAAACGAATAAAAACTACTTGTAATTAACTTGCAGGGCTACTAAAGAACATTTTGAGTGCTCAATCAATAATTGATGAAGGAAACAAAAGGGTTAAGATTTACTGTATGATGTCGGATGACGATTTTTTTTATTCCAAATCCGATACGGATTCTGCGCCACGAATTGTTTACATCAAACGGCGCCTATTTAGGGCAACCATAGGTAGTTTTCTTGCTTTTAAAAAAGTGACGGGCTGCCAATTTTTGGCGAAAATCACCTTGGTGCAGAATCCGTACCGGATTCGGAATATTAGCCACGATTTTTTCATAAAAGTCGCCAAAATTGAAAATGACGTCAATGCTTTATGATGTCAAATCCAAACGGTCATTAGGGTTTCCGGAAAACCAAGTCCCAGGTTCGCTACATTCGGCGCTAAATCTTCCACTTTTCGCCGCCAATCCACCCGACACTGAACAGTAAATCTGAACCAACAAAAGACTGCAAACAGGGATAAAAAGAAAATACTTAAAGAAATTGGAGCAGTTCAAGCAGTTATAGATACTGGAAGCAAAATACTCAAGATTGCAAATAATGTAATTAATAAAACTTGATTTAGGGATGGAATATTGAGGCAATAACGGATGACATATTCAGGATCAGGCGATTTCTTTTTTTTTTAAAGGTGTGTTTTCTATTATCTTAAATACACTATAAAGAGTTTTAAATGTATAACTAGTTAATTTTTAAGTTCAGTAGCAATTGTGTGCAGTTATTTGATGTTTTAAATTGTCCTATATTTAAAAAAAAAAAAATCCTATATATTCTTATTTTGTCACTTTGACCCCTGGGTAGGTGGTAAATTTCATAATGAACAATCCTATAAGTTCCTGATTTTTTGGGTATTAACATAAAAGCATCGGAACAGATGTAGTATAGGTCGTTTGGCAAACTTTTTCATTTGGCGACCAAAGAGTGAGTCGCCAAAATGACATGGTTTAAGGTTGCAGCTAATTCAATATAAACAAGTGGCGGTTCATTCAAAATGGCCTTAAAAAGTAAACAACTAGAAACGTAACGAATATGAAAATAAACAATAAAATGCAACTTAATTAATCTCAATAAATAGGTAAACAGTGTTATATGGCGGCACTTGCTGTTTTTAGAACTTTCCTGCTAAACGTAAACAATGGCAAACACACAACAACGGAAAATGAAAATTTGATAATCAAACCTGCTCCATGATTTGCAGTTTAGGAAGTCCACTGTCAAAGCCGTTAAGCTATGGTTGCGATGCAAGTTGCAGCAGAATTAAGTGTTTTCGCTTTTGATCTTAATAACATTTATATTAAAAACGAACAACTCGGGAAGATATTAAAATATGTTGAGTAAGTTTATTCAATATCGCTGAAAATTCAAAGGCAATGAAGTTGCAAACAATAATTGAAAAAAAAAAAAAAAAAGGTTAAGCAATTTAATTTTAAACAATAATTGAAAAATAATTTAAGCAATTAAAATTTAATTACAAATATTATTACCCCTTTCGCAATATTTATATTTTTAATCACTTGCTAAAAACTCTATAAACTAAGGGTGTGGATCATCGCACAACTTTCAATTACAGGCCAGTATGCCGATATTATTTTTTGCAATAATTCTTGTATGGATACCATCGCCAAAATTGTGATTTTGGCGATGTACTTTTTGATAATCCTTATATTATCCTTAATTATAAGTGAAACTGAGGGGAGAAGAGAAAACGATCGTTGATGAGATATGGTCAAGGAAAGAAAACTCTGTATTGAAGCCTTTTGTTTTTCAACTTTTTACACCATTAAAGAATTTTTACTGGAATTTCGGAGTTAAGGGATGTTTAGAACACCTTAAGATGCAATAGTACAGCGATTTTTATCAGAATCGTTGAAGCCGTTTTTTAGAAATCATTGAAAAACAGAATTTTTTTAATGGCAGCCACTTTCTTGAAATCAGAGTGTTCCAAAACGTAGAGAAATGTAAAAAAAAAATCATTTTTTTTTTTTACCGAATGCTCTACTTTTATTACCCTAATTGAAAGTAAAAGTTAGGTTTGTCACTGCTCCACTCTCTAAAAAGAAAAATTACGACCTATTTCATTGACCTTACGTCCAATTGAACTTAATAAATTACTCCTACCTATTTCGGGCTTCTCACCCCCAAAATCTTGTGATTTTTAATTACCTGGAACTGTAAAGCTCTCTAAAATTTAAAGTGTGAGCTCGCTTTGCGCTCTAAAAGGAAAAAGTGCGACCTATTTCGTTGGCCTGACGGACAATTGAACCTAAAAAAATACCCCTACCTATTTTGCGCAGTCGTTTTTGGCATCTCACCCCCAAAATTTCTTTTTTTTTGTGTCCTAAAGTTCATATATAATGATAAAAAACGTGCCTGTTTGTGGAGTGATTCTAATATTAATTTATGCTTGTCAGTTCCTACAAGAAGTGCAATAGTAGGCCGACCCGTGGCAAGGGCAGAATAAATTCCTGATCCATGCCTATATTGTATGTGTAAAATCTAATATTGAATAAAATATTGAAATCACAAAATTCCCAAGACAAAGTAACTTAAAAAGTAATTTGGAATTCTTCCCAGTTCACTTCCCTACCGATTTCCAAAAATGAAGTAATCAATTTTTTTTTTCATTGCATGATTTTTTGAACATGTAATAAGCCAAATAAAATTTGAAATCGGTGTGACGATTGTGTGTTGGCACGGTTGCATTCATATGCCTCCATGTGCTTTCAATGGCAATTATATGGAAGCCCATTACGGGATCAACAAAAGAAACACTATGGTTTACTGTTAAGTGGGTAAACCCTTCTCCTAAATAATTATACTATGCCCAACAATCGGAATGAAGCGTAGTCCCAGGTGCAATCCATTCTTGAATAATTGAAAGCAAAGTGTCTTTAGTTCTGTCATGCACGGCTACTAAAAAAAGCTTACCCGATCCTCCCAAAAACCCATTGCCCATCCACTGCGTGACCTATCTGTGATATTTTTGCTTACCAAACTTAGACTTATCAATTTCTAAAACTTTATCACACCCGCCAATCTTCTCTGACAACAATTCTATAAAATACAAAATTTTTTCATCCACAAACTGCCTCCAATCGGACAGAGTGCGAGAAGAAGAAAAATACTCTACCTCAATGTCACCAGTTTTTGTTCCTCTAATTAACTCGTAAGTCAAAAAAACAGGGATGAGAATCTTCCGCGTTTCCGCGATTTTCCGCGTTTTGTGTTTTTTTGTGTTTTTTTTTTCAAGTTTTACTCCACTTTTTAGTAATTCAGTAATTTCCGCGTTTTTCTAGCGTAATTTTGGTCATTTTGAAAAATATGACGTATTTACTTGTGCAAATTAAAGTTTGTTTAATGTTTTATTTGTCAATGCCTTTTTCTTTTTTTTTCTATCTGTAATTTGCTGAACATTCTGTACTTTGGTTACAAATATCCTTTTATAATTTGATATGTGACTTTTATAAAGTGGTACATAACTTTATTTCAACTATATCAATTTGGTTGAATGGAAATGACAGGGGTCTCAGTCCTGCTCCAATTGTGCCCAACTGCGCCAAATACAAAAATCTGCTCCAAGCTGTTCCAAATGCTTTATTTTAGCCATAATTGCGCCAAAACACGATTTTTTTTTTCTTTTTTTTTTTTTTTTGCGGGCCGAAATTTAATATTGTTCGCCGCTGTAATATCGCTATTGTTGAGAAATATTCCTGTATATTCGGCGCTAACGCTGATATTTACGATAGTGGGGTGTTCGTTTTTTCCGAGTGCTATGATGATTTGCGACGCTAATGCTGACATTATTGTCAAGTTTTACGTTGTTATGACGGTCATTCTCGTCGATTCTTTCATCGATGTAATAGCTCTGTAGTAATCAGTACTGCTCCAGTTAATTCGACGCTATTGCTGATACTTTCGTTGGTATGGTGGTAATTATTGCCGAGTGCTGGGATATTGCAATATCCGAAATTCGCTCCGATACTACTGAGAAAATGTCGATGTTACTGCGATGATATACGACGCTAATGCAGATATATTGCAAATTATTGTGATGGTCATTTTTGTCGAGTCTTTCACCGATTTAGCGCTGTTGTTGAGAATTGCTCCGGTTTATTCAGCGCTATTGCTGATATGTTCGTTGGTGTGACGGTCATTTTCGAAAAGTGATGCGCTTTTGTTAACATCCGATATTTCCGTATCATGCACAAACATTACCTAGAAAATGTCAATATTACCGACATTTGTGCCGATATGTACGTTTTAGCGATGGTCATTTCTGCTGAATCTTCAACTTACGTAATATCCTTTGTCTAGATTTTCGACGGTATTATAAACGCTTTTGCTAATATTTACGCAAGTAGTCATTTTAGTCATTGCGGTAGTCATTTAGTTGCGGTAGTCATTTTAGCTGAAGTTTACTTTGTTGTAATTAGCAGCTATTGTCGAGATTTGTGACGCTGTTTGGTGACTTAAAAAAATACGATATTACTGGAATTTTGCGTCGATATTACCGAGATTGCAATGGTATGGTGGGTGTTATCCACAATATTTGCATTGGTGTTATATTTGTTTTCGCCGAGGTCTATGGTAATGTAATAACAGATATTGCCGTGATTTGCGACGCTTTTTGGTGGCTTATAAAAAATACAATATTACTGGGATTTTGCGCGGATATTATCGAGATTGCGAAGGTATGGTGGGTGCTATCCCGATATTTACGTTGGTGTTATATTCGTTTTCGCCAAGGCCTATGGTAATGTAATAGCAGCTATTGCCGAGATTTGCGACGCCGATTTAGTGACATTCATCTCTTTTAATTCTGGTTCAAAAAAATTTTTTCTTAGTGCAAAATTTATTTTTCTGCTACACATTTTTTTCGCCCTACAAAAGTTTCTTTTACATGCTACAAAGGCATTTTTCCTGCTACTAAACTTAATTTTATCTGCTCCGAAAGACATTTTTCCTGCTCCAAAACTTGATTTTTCCTGCTCTAAATCTTTCTGAGTGAGTGGGAGCCCTGAAATGATCATTGGGTAATTAGGAATATGTATGAGATCTTTGTATACACACATTTTTTTAAATTATATGTAGCACTTTATATATTAGTTTTATAATGATTTAATTTGCAGTTTGTATGTATTATCATGACAGTTCCTTCATACAAAAATTTTGTACCTAGACATCCTCAGCAACTTGCATCATGCCCGTTCACAAGGGGGTTGGGTTTTACTATTGCAAAATCCGGTGTCGCGTGTATTTAGTTTTTGAAATTTTGGATTTCCTCTTTTTTGAAATTTGGCATTCTCATCCCTGAAAAAAAAAAAAAAAAAAATCTCATTCATCTTCAATTTGCTGTTAGTAAACCACAAACCTGACCTTACAGACTTTTGACTTCCACACACATTACTATCTTCCCGTTGTCTACAAAACCATCCGACTTAATTGCCCTAGGGGTCAACTTCATATCACAACCGCATTTCGGACACTTCATTTCATTACTATTTGGCTGCGCCTCCAACAGAAAATCCCCCCAAAATTTCTTATCATGGGCCACATGAATAACAAACAACCTATTTACGACACCACGGCGACCAAAAATCGGTCTATTGCTGGAAAATTTTAAGTGAAAAATATCCCCAATCACCGACGTCACACGTACGTCCTTCTCCGAAAGTACCAATGAATCCTCCATTGCGTCATCCGATGCGGGCCTTGCGGCCACCTCTTCAGATTCCGCAGGAGGCTTCTGTTATGATAATAGAGCAGAGGGCAGTGTAACCAGTAACACAGAAATGAAAAATTAAATTAAAGTAAAACAAATTTATTTAAGTCCAGTATAAACGTTACTTTTAATATACTGAGCATAACAAGGTAAACAAAACATTAATGTCGGAAAAGTTAAAGTTCAATAATATAGCTACCATCACAATAAAGCTAAAAAATACACTTAACTCAAACTTTACATCAGGGTGTATGGTCACACTTCAGGAGGAAAGAAACAACATATTTGGTGAATGACTGCAGAGTTACGGTCACCAGGTTGACCGCCGGGCGAAGACGTTACATGCTTCGGTAGTCTGCGTGTCGACTGGCTTACAGGTTACAACTTACACGGAGCTTTATACTGAAACCCTTTTTCATGCCCGCTCAGTTGCCATGTTGAGCCTAGTTCAGAGTAAGTGGTAGTTTATAAATATTCAAATAGCTATATGTTTATTTATTATATTCAAATAGCTATATTATTATTTATTGCATAATTAAGATAAGCCATTGAATATAAATATACACATTTGTTGGTAAACATATCACATAAGGAAGGTGACCCGTTTATGAAATACAACAAGGCTCCCCCTCACCATACCTTATGATACCTAACAATATGTCGAAACAAATATTTCTCAATAGAATACTTATCAATATCACTCTAACCTCATGACAAAAAAAATTATTACGCTTCACCAAGCTGCTCAGTAACAAAACTTTTAATTAGAAAATCTCAAAAACTTGAACAAGGGCAAAGTGTACACTCCTGATGAAAAATACATACACATGATAGGCCTAATCAAAAACTTCACAAAAACTATGTTCTTCGATGTGTTGACCCAAATAGCTCCAAACCCTCAATCAAACTGTTTATACAAAATCAATTAACCTAAACCAATCGCATCCAGTCATACTATTTACATTACACATACAGTAAACATTCAGGAGCCACAAGGTCAAGGACATCAAACAACATACACAAATAAACATTCAAAACCGAAGTGTTCTTTCCGAACATCGAAAAAGTTCACACAATAAATTTTCTTCACTAACAAACAGTTTTTAACAAAAAAGACGACATTTCCAGTGTAATTAAGTTCCCCGCTCTTGATGCCGATCCTTCCACGATCACCGATTTCAGTCATTGAACATATTTCCTCTCATTCATTGGACATTATATAAAAATATATATTTTGATTCCTGCAAGTGAACCACGAGTAGTTACCTGTTCTTAAGCTTTAGATAATATATCCCTAAAGTCTAACAAACACCTGTTCCTTAAAAAACTCGATCCAATTTAGACAGTGGTTTTGTAAAATTATCAGCCAAATTGTCCTTGCTTCTAATATACAAAACTCTAAATTGTTCTTTATAAACTAAATCCCGAACAAATAGTAATTTAATATCAATATGTTTAGATCTTGAGTTTTCCACAGGAGATTTAACAAAATTAATGGTTGCTTGATTATCTACATAAATAATTGATTTTAGTTTCTCCTCGAGAACAAACTTTGAAACACACTCGTGTAAAATATTATCAAACCAAAACAGTTCTTTGGTTGTCTCAACCATGGCCACATGTTCTGACTCCATTGTGGAGAGACTAATGCATTTCTCCTTAAAGGATCTCCAAGATATAGGTGAATCACCCAAACAAACTAGTTGGCCTCCCATTGAAACTCTATTGTCTCTATTAGATGCAAAATCAGCATCGGTGTAAGCAATTACCTGAGGTGAATCACATGAAAACTTTAATTTTTCCTCTTTTGTATTCCAGACGTATCCAAGCAAGTTCAGAAGACCATACCAGTGTACCAAACCTGTATTACTTTGAAACTAGCTTAATATGTTAACTGCATAACTAATATCTGGTCTAGTCCTGCTTGCAATAAAGGATAAACTTCCTAATAAATTTCTATAAGGAATTGCCTTCATTTCATTTAATTCAGCGTTAGTTGTGGGTGACTGATCCTAAGAAAATATATGATTTTTAGCCATTGGAAGCAGTGGTGTAGTGTAAATTAAAAAGGTGTGGGAACGCTATGTCGCGTCATTACAAACATATTTTTTTCTGTGGGGGGGGGGGGGGAGAAATTGGCAACTATAAATAGTTTTATTAATATTACTTTAATAATAATAATCTCCAAACAGCTAATGAGCACCTCAAAAATTAATAAAGAAAAAAATGTTTTTTTAAACTTCTTTTACTTAGAAATTTTTTTAATATGGATTTTTAAACAATATGCTTTGCACAACCCATTTTAACAAATTGTTTGACACTTTATAAATGGATTAAAAGATATTCTCAAATATATTATTGACACAGATTTTTAAACAGATTTTCTACATCACATTTTAAACAGATTATTTACAGGATTTTTTTAACAACTTTCATTCAGAAAAATTTCCATAAGAGATTGAGTTCGATTCGTGCACGTTTGACTAAGAACTCGCCTTAATAGGGTCATCATATGTTCTGGATTTTCGGAGTCCAGACTTAACACAATCATTTGACTTCCAGAATTTCCGAGATGCCTTACATGCAATAGGTTCAGATAAATTCCCAGATTCTGTAGTTCCTCGAAATCTATTTTCAAAATGAATGAAAAAGATTGCGATTGTTGCAGACGAGTTTTATGTTTTTTCTCCTTCTCGAAAAGAAAGAAGTTCCTCTTGCTTGATAGACCTTTCCTTTTAAAAATTTGGTCTATTAATAAAATGAAATTAACAACTAAAAGAATATCAATTGGAAAGTTAAAATTCATCAGTCGATTTAAAATTTTTTGATAAAATATTAATTTGTGTACCATCCCAATTATCTCATACTTTAAGAGGGATATTCAAATGTAGACTCGTCACTTGTAGTCCGGGGAATAGAGACTGAAAAAGGGGTCTTACCTTGCAAAAGGTTATGTAGTTCTGATTTTTTAATATGTTATAAAGGTCGGTCCCGTGGTTTATAAACCAAGTTTTCGACCTCCTAACCCTTGTGCATTCTCCGTGGTGCACCAAAAACTGAGCCGTTTTTCAGTTTATACGTCATAGCTCTTTGCCAATGCATCTTAGAAACACACATTATATTCAAAAGTTGTAGAATATTAAATTATCTACAACTTTTGTATACTAAGTGTTTTTGTAGACCTATTATGTAAACAGTTATGTTGCATCAAAGTCAAAACTTTTTCGTAAAAATGCTACTTTTTTAAGATTTGTGTCAAGTTTTTTGATTATATCTTCATAATGGTACGTTTTAGAGAAAAAATGTGTTAATAAAAGTTGTAGAACAATAAATTTCCTACAAGTTTTCTATATAAACTTATTTTCTAGGACTAATAACAAAGGAGTTACTCTGCTTTGTGTATTTTCCATGGTGCACCACAAAAAAATATGTTTTTCAGTTTATAGATCATAACTCTTTCGCAATGCATTTTAAAAACAAACATTAAGTTTAAAAGTTGTGGAATATTAAATTTTCTACAACTTTTGTGAACAATTTGCTTTTGTAAAGCTATTATATAAAGAGTTACGTCGTATCAAATAAAAACTTTTTCGTAAAAATGCTGCTTTTTTAAGTTTTTTGCCGAGTTGTTCAATTACATCTTCATAACAATAAGTCGTAGGGAAAAATATATTAAACAAAAAATGTTAGATCTATAAATTTGCTATAAGTTTTATACAAAAAGTTACTATCTAGGACTAATAACTAAGGAGCTACTCTTCTTTGAAGGTTTACGAGATGATAACCTATAATATTTTATGTATAGGTAGGGGTTTAAAAATAGCTTCTTACTGCATGGTCTGACGATTTTAATAAAAAAATAAAACAATATATATATAATACTAATGATAATGTAAAATAAAAAGTGGAAATATATTAAACAATGTATATATCTATAGATAATAATAGTAATATAAAATTTACCATTTTGCCGTGATGCACTAAAAATTTCTGCATTCGGAAATAAAAATGAGAAGTAGACTGCATTCAAGTGGCTGATTCTAAACTACATGGGGTACAGATCTTTTGAGATAGAATAGAAAAATCATAAGTCGGGTGGCATTATTGACATGTAAAGGAATTCTTTTAAGGACTCAGTTTCCGCGAAAACATCATATACTGTTAATTGAGATTTGCCACTGCCGAATTCAGGGTAGAAGATTAGAAGAACCGAAAAACCATTCTCAACCCTCCCCACCACTAACCATCCCGACAAAATATCAACCACTCAGTTTAGTTACTTAGTATTGGAATACATGCGTTGTAATGTTGGCTGCTTCATCATATCCAATATTACAGAAATTTGCAAAGATCTTCCTAGATCCTAATGCCAGTGTTTCAAGCATCACCGAAGCAGTATGAAGCATTCTTGTTGCTCTCTTTGGTGGTCACAGGGCAACAACTTGAAATGCTTTGCGTTATAAGCAATTTTCCAAATCAACAACTGGGAGCAAGTTAAATCTTTCAAAGCTACCTCCGAACCAAGAAGCTGCTACGCACCATGTCTTTCGCACATACCATCAAGTAAAGACATGGATGGGCCAATTGAAAAATCCTCTGGTATGTGGGTGGAAGATGGACAGTAAAGGACTTCTTCCTATTACAACCTCCAGGGATTCAGCTCCTCAATCAATTCTGACCTACATTTTCTGCCAGCGCAACATAGGATGCACTAAGGCATGCGGTTGTAGAAAGGCCGGTCTCAAGTGCTCCATAATATGTAAAAACTGTCATGGACAAACCTGTGACAATACAGCAAACATCATAATTGATGACAACGATGAAGACGACCCAACAGAACTCTTAATTCAAGAAGTAGCGGAGGAACTAGCCGAGCCTTTGTGGCTAAACGAAACTAAATTTAAGAATTTATAAGTTTTCTAAATTGTAAGTTTTATCGATATTACTATTATTATATATGTACATTTTTATAATATTTATATTTTTTGATTTATAATACTATTATTTTAATACCTATATTGTTTTATTTTTTATTAAACTTGTCAGGCTTTGCAGTAAGAAACTGTTTTTAATATTAGATCTTATCAAGTAGCTCTTTTTTATTAGTGCTATAAAATAACTTTGTATATAAAACGTAGCAAATTTTGAGTTCTACAATTTTTATGACATACTTTTATGGATATCATCTAAAAACTCGACAAGAATCTTAAAATGGTATTTTTACGAAAGAGTTTTTGCTTTGATGCTTTTCAAGTTGTTTTTCAGATTATCTGGCGCCGTCAGCAACACGAGGGCTATAATGCGCCGAAACATTCGTCATTAGACAAGCCAACATACATTTACAAACACCCATGCCAACACGGGACTCGAACCCGCAACCTCGCGGTCTAGAATCTAGCACGCTAACCACTATACCGTTTGGTCGGCGATGCTTTTCAAGCAATTTGTTTTTCATACAATACTTCTACAAAACAAATTTTGCACATACATTAGTGGTAGAAAATTTAATACTCTACAACCTAAAATATAATTTTTCTCCCCTATAAAATGCAGTGGAAAAAGGATATGATCGGTATACTGAAAAAAATTCAAAATTTCAGAATTCAGAAGGTTTTTGGTGCACCATGGCGAAAATGGTAAATTGATATTACCGTTATTGTATATAGATATATACATTATTTAATATATTTCCACTTTTTATTTTACATTATCATTAGTATTATGTAAATATTGGTTTATTTTTTATTAAAATTGTCAGACTATGCAGTAAGAAGCTATTTTTAAACACCTACCTATACATAATATATTATAGGTTATCATCTCGTAAACCTTCAAAGAGTAGATTCTTAGTTTTTAGTCCTAGATAGTAACTTTTTGTATAAAACTTAAACAAAAAATGTAGATCTATAAATTTGCTCTAATATATTTTTCCCTACTACTTATTGTTATGAAGATATAATTGAACAACTCGGCAAAAAACTTAAAAAAGCAGCATTTTTACGAATAAGTTTTTGCTTTGATGAGACATAACTCTTTACATAATAGCTTTACAAAAGCAAATTGTTCACAAAAGTTGTAGAAAATTTAATATTCTACAACTTTTAAATTTAATGTTTGTTTTTAAAATGCATTGCAAAAGAGTTATGATCTATAAACTGAAAAACGTATTTTTTTGTGGTGCACTACGGAAAATACACAAAGCAGAGTAACTCCTTTGTTATTAGTCCTAGAAAATAAGTTTATATAGATAACTTGTAGGAAATTTATTACTCTACAACTTTTATTCCCAAACTTTTTCTCTAAAATGTACCATTATGAAGATATAATCAAAAAACTTGACACAAATCTTAAAAAAGTAGCATTTTTACGAAAAAGTTTTGACTTTGATGCGACATAACTATTTACATAATAGGTCTACAAAAAAACTTAGTAAACAAAAGTTGTAGATAATTTAATATTCTACAACTTTTGAATATAATGTGTATTTCTAAGATGCATTGGCAAAGAGCTATGATGTATAAACTGAAAAACGGCTCAGTTTTTGGTGCACCACGGAGAACGCACAAGGGTTAGGAGGTCGAAAACTTGGTTTATAAACCACAAGACCAACCTTTATAACATATTAAAAAATCAGAACTACATAACCTTTTGCAAGGCAAAATGTCTCTATTCCCTGGACTATTGCTAGACATAGATTTACTTGGAACATTACTGTTTTTTTTTTTTTTTTTTTTTTTTTAATCTTATCCAGATCGGTTTGTCATTTCGGCAATGCGTCACCAAAACGATTAGGTGACAATAACCGTCAAAAATCAGTATGAATCGGAGAAGAAAGCAACTGTAAAATATATATTGCCATCAAAATCACTAGATTTTAAAAAAGATCGGGGAAAATTTCCTCTCCTTATTGCCTCCACTGTATTTAGTGATGACATTTTTTTTTTTTTTTGAAATTTGGGAAAAAGATTTTTTTTAAGAACTACTGCTTACATTTTTGAAATAAACTCTTAAATAACTGTAAATGTAAAAGCTTTCACATTCTCAAACTGAAAAGCAATTTACTTTTGCATTTAAAATACATTTGAATTTTTTTTTCCTAGTATTTCACAGTCCAATTTCGATGTATATTACCCATTTACGAAACCATTAGCAGTTTCATATTAAAGAAAATGAAATATACAGAACTGGCTTAAAAGTAAAAAGTTGTATGTGCAAGAATGAGTTTGGGCGCCCCTTACAATGGGCCTAGAAAATCCTCCAAAAATAGCATGGGTGGTCTCTACGGTATTGGTACAAATTATTCAAATCATAGCGTTTTCTGCCTATAACATTATTTTAAGTCAGGTTTTTTTAAGGAACCTTCGAATACACATTTTTTTTAATAAAATATAAATATTATAATAAAATTAATTTCATAAGAACTTCATAAATACATGTTATTAAAATTACTGATTTTTGCAAAGCATTACTTTTTTTTAGTAGTCCTCTGCTCTTAGCGCAACCCTAGGTTCCCCTTCGAAACTCCGTAGCCGTATACCTAGTAGTATATGGTAAATGGTATATTAGTTTATTTACGGTATATCGTTGTTATAAATTTTTTTTATTAAACTTGGAGCCATCCATTTCTATTATTTTTACGTATTGAATTAAAGTAAGAGTTAAAAAACCAATATACTGTTTTGAATATATTTTATCATGTTCAAACAAAACCTATCAGTTTGATTTTCCCAATATCTAGCAATAAAATAAATATTTCCCAATATCTGGTAAAATAGAAATGAATAATTTCATGATCTCAAAACCCCCTAAAAGCTAATACAGAATATCAACATTCTGCACTTACCTATCTGGATTCTTAGTACCAACCAGTTTACTTTTATTGTCGTTTGTCTTTTCCTCTTGAACGAATTCATTTCTTGGGTACGGCGAGAGGTTTACAAATAATTTATTAAATGGTTGATATAAAAAAAAAATACATAACTTTTATTGATAAATTGGTTACCGTTCCCGTCAACATTAAAAGAAGTTGAACATTATTCAAGTTAAAGGCGCAAAAAACTTTACGTGCCACACCACAGTTTTGATCTTTAAAAATGTAGCCAGTTGGTGTGAATTTGTGTATGGAAGTTTCAGTCCGTAATTCATGATGAACCATACAAATTTGACGTCTAATTCATCCGGAAATACAGATCACTTGTTGAAGAAGATAATTGGCATTGGCTAAATCACAGCTATATGTAAATATATATGTCAGTTCATTTCTAATGAAGATGAAATGACAATGTGTGGGTTGCCGTGGCTCTTTCAAGTGTTTTGTTAATACTTGAACTTGCCTGCTCAGCTCTGAAGTTTTGGATCGCAAACGAAAGCAAAGTTCTCATGAAAGAACTTTTTCGTTTTTTTACTTGGCTTTGCGTTTAGTGTCATTTAAAGGGAAAAAAAAATACAAATTAAAAAAAAATTTAGGTGAGGGAACGCCGTTCCGTCTGCTAAAAAGGTAAAGGATCGCCGTTCCGTCTGCTAAAAAGGTAAAGGATCACCGTTCCCGCTCCACTACACCTCTGATTGGAAGAGACCTAACTGGTACCTTAAATTTAATAAATCTATTATAGACTTCTGTGATATGTGATAACTGCTGCATAGTTAAATATCCATGATTTTCATTAAATTCAACACCTAATAACTTTCGAGTTTGGCCTAGTGCCTTTAAGTCAAAACTTTTACTTAATAACTTAACTACATTGTCAATAAACTTTAAGTGTTTAGCGAAAAGTACAAAATCATCGACATATAATAAAAGGATAACTTGACTTTTAAATATATAAGCACAGTTACAATGTTGAAATTTTACAAAACCTATCTCAGAGAGAACTCTATCAATTTCAAAGAACCAAACTTGACCACTTTAAAGAAGCCCATAAATTGCACGCTGTAATTTACAAACTAAACTGGAATTATCAGCTGAAAAACCCTGTGGCTGAGTCATAAAAATTTGCTCGTCTAATGGAGCGTATAAATATGCACACTTTAGGTCCTACTGTCTATGGCACCATCCCAAAAAACACACCAGCAGAGAAAAGAAAAATCTCATGACCCCAAAATTCACGACTGGACTATATGTTTCATCATAAGTCTCGTCTTTTATTTGTTTAAAACCCTGTGCCACTAGTCGAGCCTTGTACCGGGCAATTTTACCAACTTCGTCTCGTTTGACGGTAAACACCCATCGACATCCCAAAGGATTTGAGTTACTTGGCTTATTGACTAGAGTCCAAACTTTTCTTTCATTCATCATATCGATTTCTTCTTTCATTGCTTTTTGCCAATGTGATCTCTGAGGTGACTCCATAGCTTGCTTGAACGTTTTAAGGATAATGATATCTTCTAGTCAGGCAGTATGACTTGCTGATCCGACTTTTACTTTATCGCTACTTTCTGGTCCTTCATAAAGATTCTTAGTACTGAAGTCAAACCTGGACGACTCGTATTCAATGTCGTTCTCCTTGCAATACCTCTTGGCTTCTGTATAAGATTGTATTCTTCTACTGGAACCATCTTCATAGTAATAAACGTCGCGTTTCTTTTGAGATCCATCTGGTCTAGGAACTACGACTCTTTTAAAACTTGACCTTTTCAGCTTTGGCAGCACTTCATCCACTTCGGACTCATCACTATGATCAGAATCAGTGTCTCGTTTCAGATTCAACTTCATCCTGACTGGAAGTTTCCGTTTCAGAATTCTCATCCAATTCAGACATCCTTTGGCCTTCCAGGGTCAACAGTGCATAACTTTCAGGTTGTCCTTCACTTGAACTTTCATCAAGTGAACTAGTTCCGACTTGATACTCATCTTTATGGCCCATCACGAATCCACTGTGCTGATCAGTACTTTCGCCTTCCTTGGTACCACAAACATCCTTGATTACCTTATCTTCATTGAAGGTAACGCTCATAGTTTCAATGATTTTGTCCTCTTCTGGCAGCCATATTCAATATCCTCTTGTTCTCAAAGCGTATCCGACGAGAAATCCTCTCTTAGCTCGATTGTCCAACTTGGCTCTCTTCTGGTTAGGAATACCGACGTATACCAATGTTCCAAAGGGCTTGAGATGTCTCACCGAAGGCTTGTGTCCGCAATATAATTCGAAAAGCGTTTTAACTTGATTCGAGTGGCAAATCCTATTCTAATTATAAGCAAAGTTGATTATACACTCTGGCCAGAAGGTTCGACTCATTCCAGATTCTTCAACCATGGCTTTTACTCCATCTAAAACTGTATAGTGCCATCTTTCAATGACTCTGTTTTCCTCAGGGGTAAATGCATTGGTGTTCTCAAATTTGATCCTGAGTTCGTTAAAACTCTCTTCGAATGCTCGGTTTACGAATTCGCCACCATTATCCGTGCGTACAGCCGCGATCTTCGTATTCAAAAATCTTTCCGCTCTAACTTGGAACCTTTTGAAAACTCCAAAGGTCTCGTACTTGTGCTCGATTGGAAATACAGTAGTTTTTCGACTGAAGTCGTCAATAATCGTGAAAAAGTAGCGTTTTCCATCTTTACCCAGTGGGTCGATAGGTCCGCACAAATCCATATGGACAAGCTGAAGAGGCCTATTCGATCTAATCATCCCAATCGGTTTGAAAGATCTTCTCTTAGTCTTGGCTAATCGACAGCACTCGCACTCTATAGTTGACACCAAGATATTAGGCAATCCTCGAACACTCCTGTTCTTGCTAGTTTTAGAAAGTAAACCAGAGCTTATATGGCCGTATCTTCGATGCTGAACTTCTTCGGCTTTACGCTGTTTAACTACGGAGGTGTTGAAAGTTACTTTCTTGCACAATTTGCTTTTGGATTCTTTTATTGTAATGCCCGATTCAGCTTCCGTGTTAAAAATCACTTGTGGGTGAGTGTAATAAATACCATCCTTCAGTTTTGCTGAAAAGACAACTTCCTTCCTCGGATCCCTCACATTAATATTCCCATTCTCACATAAGAAACTGAAGCCTGCTCTATCAATCAAGTTCCCAGTGATTAAATTTCGTCGCAACTTAGGCGAGGAAAAAACATCTTTCAAAATTACATCTTTGTTATAAAATTTTAATTTGATTTCACCTTTATCCTCAACAGGAAAAGTGGTTTTCTCAATTGCTACTGAAATGTTCTCGCTAGAGACTGGATCAAAACTTGTGAAAAACGATCTATCTTTACAAAAATGATGCAAAGCCGCTGTAACAAAAATAAAAGCAGATGAATCGCCTTCAGTTTCACTAAGACAAGCCTGTAAAAAGAAACAAAATAGTTCGTTGTTTTTAGCTGATTTCGGCTTTCTACCTCGAACATTTTTGTTTGGTGAAGGCGAACGACTCACTGAAGGTGATTGTCTAAAAGGAAAGTCAGCTCTTGGAAAACAAGGTGAACCTTTGACTTGACCCGAAGTCGATCTGCAGTTCCGCGCATAGTGCCCTTTATTGCCACACTTAAAACAAAAGAAAGATTTCCTATTAGGTTTAACCTCGGTAGTATAAACCACCGATCTATCTTGTAACTTAAGCTTTTGTCTAGCATCTTCTGGGAGTACTGCTGCTTCTACTTTTGTCAAAAGAAATTCACCCTTTTCCCAACTCATTATGTTCTGTATCAGCGAAGCGAACGAATCGGGTAACCATCGTAAAACATGAAAAATGACTCGATTCTTATCCATTGGATGTTGGATTGATTCGAGCTGGTCAACCAAGTCCTTAATTCTCGAAAAATACATTGCTTAACCTTCAGTCTTGTTAGGTTTGCATTCTGAAAATTCATTGAAAAGTAGCTGGTGTCTTACACGATCATCAGGTTCGAAATAAATTTTTAACCTTTTCCAGGCTACTACGGGGTTAGACTCTGACTTAATCAGTCGTTTGTATTCATCTCCAATGTTTAAGTAAATCGTGGATAGTGCCCTATCACTATTATCATTAAAGATACTTAAAGCATCTTTATCAACAGGAGCAATTTCATCCTCATTTACTAATTTCCAAAAGGCCCTTTCGATCAACAAAAACTTTAAGTCTACAGCCCAAGTAGAATAATTTTTGCCATTTAGTTTGGGAACCCCTGGATTTAATCAAGCCATTGCCAATAAACAATGTCTGTCCCTCTTTAAAAAAATTCGTAATTATACTAACTAATATGTTTACATATATATAAAAATACTTTTAAATCAATTAAATCAATTTCTCCAAGCACCAGTCACCCTTCTTAAGGAGTAACCTTCAGTCACACACATGTACAATCGTATAACACTCGTTATAAAACTTAAAAGATTAAATTTAAACTTCTTAAACCACTTAAATTTTTTAAATAAAAAAAAACTTTATAAATACCTTAGGATTTTAGTAAGGGTAGTTGTATTAAGTTTTTTTCAAGGTATTTACAAGGTTTTCCCCCAAGGTATTTATAAGTTATTTACGAGGTTTCTTTTTAGAGGTATTTTTTAAGTATTTTATATGTATTTTTTTAAGGTATTTTTACCTACTAAATGGTGCAGATTAAAACCTCAAACATTTTTTCCATAATACCTTTCAACAAGGTATTTTATATAAACCTAAAGGGTTTCCTAGAATACCTTTCAACAAGGTATTTTATATAAACCTAAACGGTTTCCTAGAATACCTTTCAATAAGGTATTTTATAAAAATCTAAACGGTTGTTTAAAATACCTTTTAAGGAGGTATTTTATATAAACCTAAACGGTTTTTTCTAGATTACCTTTCAATTAAGTATTGACCTAAACGGTTTCCTCGAACACCTTTCAATGAAGTACATTAAAATAAACCTAAAAGGTAAACACCTAATAATTTTAAAGTATGTAGAAGTCTTTTTCACAAAATTTCCACAATATTTTTCAATAGACCTCAAAAGGAGTTTTTAGAAATCCAATAAAACATAGGAATAGCATTACATTCTATTTTACTGCGTAAAAAAGAGAACCAATAACTGTAGACACAATTATCATACAAATAATAATTTTTATATACAAGTACTTAACACTATTTTACATATTTTTTACTCAACCAACCTTCTTATGCCTTAAACAAATTTGAAAACAAACAGGGTTAACATTTTTACATCTTTCTCTGTCGCTTTGTTTTTGGAGTAAATTTGCAGGTATCTCCAGGTCGAGGCTGTCCTGTTTGTACCTTCCACCTGTACCTTGCATTTGAGCAGATACGGTTAATCGTACCTGCCACCCCAGGAAACTTGGGATGGTACTTGTTTAAAAACCCTAAATATATAAAATTGCTATAAAATGAGGCATACAATACATATTCAAAAGAACAAGTTATTCGGAGGCTAAAAAATTTAACCTGTCTTTATTTGCCTCCGAAATATTTTACTGGTAGCAACTTAGCTATATGACGGAGAATCAGTTGTTCTGGGCCGCTTAGCCTGTGCACCTGTAGTTGGGGAATGGGTGGTTTTGCTGACTACCTCTTTTCCCTGCTGGAGTTGTGCTATGATGTTGAGTAGCATTTCCTCCAGTTTCAGCGTAAAGACGCTGACGCATTTGCCTCCTATTCTTATTCTTTTGGGAACATGACATAGTTGACAAGTCAGGTAGAGATCTGAGGGAGCCTCCAGTTTGGTTTTTTCGCGGGCCCCGAGGGACCACTATCAATAAAGGTTTGGGTGCTTGGGACAACTTCGCTACATGCCTCACTGGTTGACTCGGAAGAGCCAGATGCACTTTGGCCGTGTTTGGGTTGTTCCAAATTTGTTAAGTGGTTTGACCCGCCGTTTAAAAAAAATATTATTTCCTATATGTTAAAGAGAACTGAGGGTAAGTATGAGTCGCCACCTGTATGGACCCTCAGTGCAGGCGGAAGGCTAAATACAACGTGATTCACCACTTCACGAGGTGAACCGTTATTGACAACCTTTAACCCTGGTTGCCATGTGACATTCACATTCTCTTAAGCACAGTATCCACACCTTGGATTTTGGTTGCCGTTCATCTGTTACGTCTGTCTTATCCACTTAGGCCTTACGACTGTCAACAAATCGTCAGGGTTGTAACAGACTGCCATGGCAGCTTTTAGGCACCCTCCTCCTTTTTCAACCGGGCTTGGGACCGGCTTAGGCTGAGTTCTGCATACTCATACTTTTGTATTCATGATGTAAAGATACATTTTTTAAATTTGTATGTTGCTAATTTGAAAAATTAACTAATAATTAAAATTTATTGGTGTGTCAGTTTCAAATTGGCATAGAAAATTAGTTATTTTAAAGTCTCCAAATTTAGGGGAATGCAATTCTAAAACACTCTTTAAACGAATCTTCTTTTCAGCTCTCATTTACTTGTTCAACTGAAGTATTGTAATTGCCTCCATGGCATTTGCCGATATTGTCCAAACCTTCCTTTTAGTGGATCTGTTTGATATTTTCCAGTAAGAACATAATCCATCATCATTACTCATTTGCAATTGGTACAAAATTATTTTTGAAAATGTCCAAAAACACACGAAAAATGCACTTTGAAGCTATTTTTTTTTTAATTTTTGGAAATTATTTAAAAAAAATGGCATTGGAATAGTTGCTTAACTTGTCAGTTAAAACACACACAAAATTTTGTCCATTTTGCTCAATATTTAGCAGCGCCTCTCTTGCTATAAACCAAAAAGTGTCTAAATGTCACAAAATCATAAGATTAGACCTTAGGGTGGACTTTTTTTTTTTGAAATCGGTCTTGACATAGCATGGAAAAGTTGCCTAACGGGTCAGTTAAAACACACACAAAATTTCGTCAATTTTGTTCAATATCTAGCCGCGTCCCTCCAGCATAAATATGCCCATAACATAAAAAAAATGCACTTTTAAGCCAATTTGTGAGCGATTACTTAATTTTTAAAAAAAAACCAGCATTTGTATAACAAGGAATGGTTACATAATGGGCCAGTTAGAATATACAAAAAGTTTCATACATTTTGATTGGAATCCAGGAGCACCCCTTTGAGTAAAAGTTTAAAAATAAGGATGAAATGCAGCGTACTTTGAATGGGGTCACTTAGAAACCACATAAAAGTGCCGTCAATGTTGCTCAATATCCAGCTGTTCCTGGCATTTCAAAAATCACAGAAATAAATAATATGCATATTAAAAATCAGAAGTATATTTACTAGTATAATACTTATAATTAGAAATCGAGAAATTCAAATATTATAAAGTAAAAAAGAGTAAGCATAAAATGCTTAAAAAGTGTAGTTTTTAGAATAGTACTGTCCCTTATTATCAAATGTTGGAAGTTCTCTTCTTGCTTGTATCGTAGCCCGTATATAACCGTCTTTTGCAGCATCACCACAAACTTTCGTTAAAGCTTCAGATATGAGTTTAACACATCTCTCGACTGTTGCATGGGACATAGAAACTTCTCAAATGGTTTTATAGGAGCCTGTTCCTTCCACATATCTTCCAATTCTTTATCTTCTCTATACATTGTAAGCGGTGGTTCGGTTATGGTGTACTTTGACCAGTCAATGAGATCAATGTAATCAATAACATAAAAAACAAGTTGCCAGATACGGCTAGAATACATAGTTAGGAAATAGTAAAATGGTTACAGTTATGAATACACAACCGTGCATAGCTGTGTCCAGCCTCTTGGCCACATGATTGAGGCATTCTTCCTTCTCAATGTGTGATGTCACGATGCGAACTCTATTTCTATAGAGTTGGGATAGCTGATCATCCTGTCTGTTCCAATTTTAAGAGCTTCAAACGCAGGGGGAATATAAGTGGCCAAGGATTGAGGGTAAACACCCGCTAAAGAAATTAAACTGTTATAATACACTGATACCTGTGGGAACACCCGAAGAAGCAGGGCTGATACTCCTCCAGTTCCATCCCCAAGTACTGCAATTCTTGTAGTCTTTGATAATTCATGAGAAAGCTGCAATATAATACCTAGATATTTATAGTGAGCTGTAGTGATGTTCTGCATTGGTCTCAAATAATGTCTATTTGGTAATACTGTGGAACTCATGATTTCTTCATTACTTATCCTCAAACTTCCGATTGTGGGAACAAACGAGATGGTATGAATATTAGTGATTGTTTTCCTTAATGATGAGTATTTTGATATTTCAAATACTGGAGGGATATAAGATGTTGTTTCCCATATAGGATTTGAGGGGAATTTCTTAACCAACCACTCCGGAGAAGCTAGACAGACTCTACTCTCCTCTAGGGGCAGTCTTAAATAAGAGATCATTCTATCTTTGTTCTTGTCCTCATGAAGGACTTCATGAATTATATCATTGAAAATTGTCCAGCATAGAGCAGGATTTTGAAAGATCTCAATCCTATTGCTCCCCTCTAAATCCAGCTGTCTCTTTATCAGAGATGTTAATAAGTACATTTTATTCCCACTTATAATGTTTTGCAGAGATGCTTTTGCCAGTACAACCGATATATGACTTAGACTAATTCTTTTTGTGATAAAGAAGACCCTCACGTTCAATGACTCAACACATTCCCTCAGTTTTGTAGAGGATATCCAAACTATTATTGATTTTATACACTTTAACAGCGCACTATGGCTGTAAGGGGCAGATGTTGGTGGATTTACCCCTAAATATGAGGAAAATATAATTCTTCTAACTTCTGGAAAATAAAGGAATGGGGTGAGCACATGAAAACAAGAAGGGGGAATTTCCTGAATCTCCACCACAATCCTTCCCGCCCTCTCTATTGTTGACAAACCTGTGATGTGGTCATCGGTCCTAACTGAGGTATATAACAATGCAGTGTATAGGTATCCCACACAATTCTCAAAGACTAATAAGGGATCTAGGTTTAAAGCCCATACAAAAGGGATTAATTCCACAGAGGAAGTGATGTCCAAGACTCCACCCTTGGCACTCTTGGCTCTCAATATTTCCGAGGCACAAAGATGAGCCACCGCTGATATTGCAATATCAGAGTTCTCATCTCCAAGTTTTAGATCCAGTGGCTTCAATGAATCTACACCTGATGTTCCGATCAATAGTTTTTCTCCTGGGATCCAACAAAGAGGATTACCTCTTATTGAGGGAAATTGAAAACCGGATGTTGGATGATATTCCAATGGTTGATCAGTCACTCCTACGATGCATCTTGTACAATGCTCATGGTAATGTGCTGCCACTATATTGTTCTGATGACTGGACAACATTATATGACCTACTAGATATTGTAATAGACACATCACACTTTGAAAATGCAGAGTGTAATTTCCTCCTCCCCTTGAATATTTTGTAAGGGAGGTAGTTGAGACATGATAATAAGTATATAAATTATACACAGTAGAAATGAATCCTCCATGCTTGGTGAACATGTCATGATAACGATGATCTTCACATCCTGTGACGGACTCATGCTTAGTGATAAGCAACTCAGGGTTTAGGTCTGTCAAGCTTTCTAGTAGTTTTATGAGAAGCTTTGCTAGTTGAGAATCTGGAGAGACAAACCATCCAATTATTCTCAACAACATAACAGCCCTTTTTGTTAGAGGCTCAGTGTTGGTCAATGTTTGTTCCCCAGCTTGCACTATTTTCTCTCTGGTGGGAGATCCCAGATAGGGGATTGCAGGACCCATTTCATGGTAATACTTCCAGCTGTTTTCCACCAATGGCTCATTCACCTTCAGTAACACATATCCTTCTCCTATAGATGAACATTCTTGACATGGGTCCGTCTTTAATAGCTGTAATCTAAATGTCTCCAGGGGGTGAGGGACTCCTGCCACATCTTTAAGTTTCCAAGATTTGGTTCTGATTCTATCTGATTCCTCTCTACTGCATAAAAAGATTCCCCTCTTGACCCGACGTTGGAACATGATTTCAATCTTTCCTATGATATAGTTGCATTCCAATTTCATGATCTTGTGATGCAAGGTATCACCTTTTTTCTTCATCATAAAGTTTTGTATGGTATTTGTGTTGTTGATTCTGGCGACTAAAGATCTCGCGTACCCTGGTAGAGTGGCATTAAATATGTCTCCTAGTAATCTAGGCCAGACAGGTCTAATTTTCATAAGTTCTGAAATAATCTTGCTTTCTGAGTTTCGGTCTATTTGGAGAAAAGTCCTCATGTACGAGTTTCTTATCCATGAAGCATCCTTTAAATAGTTCAGACACTCATTTTTAATCAGCATCTCTGGCCCTGAGGTATGTACTATGTTTACACTGAGCGGATCTTGCACAAGTTGGGTGTAATCTATCTTGGTGGAAAATTCTGGAGTCAAGATCATATTGAGTGCATGACTAAGAGGGGAGTCAGATGGCTCTGCCAGATAGATCTTTCTTAATATCGCCAATGCTTCAGTAAGAGGATCTGGGAAACCCCTCACCATAAAGGAAGATGCAAACAATATAGGTATACCTCCTAAAATAGAGGGATACATTAAGAGGGCTGATTGCACCCGAGACAAGTAAGGACCAAGGAGTTGATCATATCCAACACAGGGATTCATCTTCTTTGTTTCCCCGGTTGATGTTTTCCACTCGCTTAAATGTTTTATTGGTGTCATTAAACCTTTGGGAAACAAGGGACTTGAGTGAAGATGTTGTCTGATTGCTGTTGCTGCTGTTTTGGAACATAAGATAAACGGGATGTCTATAGTGAAGTCGGAAAGAGTTGCCGCAATCCCATTTGCAAATATGGTAGAGACAGATGTTTCTAGTGTTGGTAGTCCTTCGTTTGAAAAAGAAAAGAGTCTACACATCTTCTTTATGCTCATGCTCAGTTGGACTCCATTCAATGTCAACCCCTTCCCATAAGCAAATACACAGCTTGACGCCCATGTCTCTGATATTCGCATGGGTAACCCTATTTCCTCCAATATCGAAGCTAGAGTTTTCTTGAACTCTGAATACTTAGTTACGATTCTTTTCTTGGCCTCTTGTTCATCCTTCAACAATCTTAAAAAGGATACTTTTATGACCTGGTTATCTCCTTGTCCCATTATGGTTGGTCTTAATCCAAACATCTCTGCTACCAGTTCTAATATAGGGACCATTCCCAGTGTCTTTTGTCTTAAACCTTCCCTTGTGTCCCCTCCATTTTCTATGATCTTCCCATTTCTGACTTCTGGGATGTATACTGAATCAGCACAATAAATGAGACTTTGAGAAAAGAATTCATGAGTCCTAGACTTTCGTGCGTCTTTATCTATTGGAAAAGGCGATTCGCTGGAAGAAATCTCTAAAGGGAAGACGCGCAGAATTTCTCCACGCGAAGTTCTAAGTTTGATGAGTCGACACACACCATCTTTCCCGCATCTCTATCACTTTTCCCAGTGGCCAGTCGATTCTATTAGCGTTGTCACTTTTGTCGATGTAAGTCAAAGGGCGTGAGTTGATAACAGATTCGCAATCACAAATAACAGTCACTATTTCTTCGTAAGTCAAACTTGCTCTTCCAAATATTCTTCTCAAAAGACTTTTTAGAATACCAATTAGCCTCTCCCACCATCCACCCCACCAGGGTGAAGAAGGGGGATTAAACTTCCGCCTAATTGGATGAATAGTATTGTCATTGCAGATGCTGTCCCTTCCCACCAACATTTGGTTTTCATTAAAGTACTTGCTTTGCATCCTCGGGAGGGCAAAACTGCAGGATTGTCAAATCCAGAAATATGACGCCAAGAAGATGCTTGGCTGATATTCCGTATTTCTTGAACTCTGTTATTCACGAAAATAGACCAATTTTCATCTTTAGTGATCCAAGTAAGAACGGAAGTAGAATCACTCCAATAAAAACATCTAATATCCGTCGATCCAAGAGCATCTAACACTGATTTCGTTAATCTTGCTCCCACCAATGCAGCAAGCAGCTCCAACCTTGGAATTGTCTTAACTTTTAGAGGAGATATACGGGATCTCGAGACTAAAAAATGCAGCATTTCACATTCTCCCTTTTGTACAAGATACGTAACGGCGGCATATGCATCTCTACTTGCGTCGCAAAATGTATGAATGGAGAAGGCCTTCATATTTTCTGAAGTAACTTTGATCCAGCGAGGAATGTTAATGTTCTCCAATTCTTTTAGTTCCCTAAACCATTGTAAAAATTCTTGTCGAAGGGGTCCAGTGATCAGTTCGTCACATCCAAACGATAATTTCCAGGTTTTTTGTAGCATAATCTTGGGACAAAGCATTACAGGTGAGGCAAAACCAAAAAGGTCAAACACTTTGTGAGTAACAGATAATATAGTACGTTTGGTGATGTTTTTGACATTTACTTCTTTCAACCAGTTGATATTTAACGAAAAACAGTCTTTAGTTTTATTCCATTGAAGGCCTAGAAGATCCTCTGTATTAGATCCTCCTTCTTCTGTTAGTGAAGATGAGGACTCCCAATCTCGCAGAATAAAACCACATTTCTTCATTAACTCATTAGAAGTACTCGTTAATCGCTGCAAATCTAATTCATTGTGGACACTGGTTACAAGATTATCCACATAAAAGCTCTTCAAAAGGCATCCAGTTACAAAAGGATCAATATCAGCATTCTGTTCGAGATAGTACTTCAATACAGCTCCTAATAGAAATGGACTGCTGCGAACGCCGAAAACTACTCTGGCATGACGAAAAAATCTGTAGTCTTCACAAGCTTTATTTGTCCACCACAGAAATCTCACAAAGTCACGGTCTTCTCTACAAAGGCAAATTTGCAAAAAGGCTTTCTTTATGTCTGCGATTACGCCAATCTTCTTTTCTCGAAACCGCAGCAAAATATCAGGAATCAACTCAATCAAGTTTGGCCCGCTATGTAGGGAGTCATTTAGTGACGGATGTCCCTTTATTCGAGCAGATGCATCAAAAACCGGGCGAATAGGAGTTGTCTTACTAACTTTGATAACAGGCCTATGAGGTAGGTAATTTGCAGGCAAATCTTTATCTTCAACTGGTACTTCTTCGATAATTCCTTCACGTAGCCATTCTAAAAATATGTCTTCGTAGTTGTCGTACAAATTTTCCTGAAATAATTTCTTGGTTGTGGTGTCTAATCTTCTTTTAGCTTGTTCAAAATTGTTCGGTAAAGGTACAGAGTCATCCAACCAAGGTAAGTGAACTTCATAGCGATTTTCTTTGTTGTACCTAACAGTTCGAAGAAAATTTTCAGCAGTCAAATCTTCTTGCTCTTTCTTAGAAAGCTTCTCAATAGGATCCTTGATCCCAATAGAATCCAACTTCCAGAAATCTGAAATGTCACATTCTTTAACGAAAAGTGATGTCACCAACATGGCATTGCTTGACGTTACTGCACTTTCAGGAACTTTCCCTAACAAAGTCCATCCAAGCAAAGTTTCGATGGCCACTAATCCGCTTGATAGGACCCTACGCTGACCGGTTAAAATCTTTCCAAAAAGATCAGCTCCTATAAGTACTTGCACTGGATGTTCCTTTTCTCCAACATCACTTAATGTTATATTCATTTCTTGAAGCTCTTTTAACCAAGGCCCTGAATTCACAGGTGATACATCATTACATATAGTTTCTTGATCCAATGCTTCAAAGTTGCACGCAAAATTGTTCTTAATATTTTTCAATCTAATTCTGTAACATGTATGCACAAATTCTTTGGATTTAATCCCGCCAAACAGTGAATGTACTAGAGTTTCTTTCCTTACATGTGCATATTCCATTTCTTCAGCAAGACTCTTTACAATATAAGACTTTTGTGAGCCGGTGTCCAGAACAATTCGCACAACTATGTCTTTCTTATCTGATATGAGTTTGCACTTTAGAGTCTGCAAAAACACTTTAGGACCCACACTCAGGTTAGACATGTTGACCTCGTTGACAACTTCAGCTTCTTCTGTCATTTTGAAATCACTTTTCCTTGACTCATTTGTTTCGCACATTAAGGGAACATGCTTCTTCCCGCAAATTACGCATCTCAAAAATGAACGGCATTTTCGGACGGGGTGACCGGGAGCCAGACAGGCAAAACAACAATTTTTCTCCCTTAAAATCTTTTGTCTTTCAGGTAAACTCATCCTTTGTGCAGAAAAACAGTCTGAGCTGGAATGAGTTTTCACGCAAAATACACACGACTTTCTGGTTTCTTGAGTATGAGGATTGTTAAAAAGACCGGCGGCTGTGGGTGTTTTATTCTGTTTCACTCTTGTTTCAAATTTCTTATTTCTAGACCCATTACTGTCTTTATTTTTGTTCAAGCCGAAACCTTGCATCGCCAAACAAATTCTTTCCTCTGATTCAACTTCAGATTTTAAAAATTTTAGTAAGCTACTAAGCCTTTCTTGCGGTTCCCCACTGTGGCTGAAATCAGGACTTCTTTGTCTTTGCCACACTCTTAGTGTATCTTCCGGTAAGCATGATTCAACCAAAGGATGAAGCAGAGCAGCACTTTTATCCGTTGTTACGCCAAGTGTCTCTAATGCCCTGATCTGAGACTCCAAATGGTCATACAGAGCACATATATTAACAGTAGAACTTTGCGAAGCGTTTTCCAAAACCAATTTTAAAAGCTCGCGGACATAGAATTCCACTAGTAAATCAGTTCGACCAAAACGCGATTTTAAAGATTCTACAGCTTTGGCGTAGTTGGCGCCGGTTGGCGGAAAACTTTCCACTACCTCCCGAGCGCGCGATCCGCTAACGGTTGCTTGCACTAAATACTGAAATTTATTTTCTGGTGCTATATCTATATCATTATGAACATGTTCGAACTGGCTCCAAAATGGCAACCAGTCCTTTAAATCTCCAGAAAAAGGACGTAATTCTAACTTAGGTAAGTGAAATTTCTTTTTTACACTACCTGATTCTGTAGATTGATCATTTTCTTGAGCACCTAAAGCTTTCAGGGAATTTAATCTCGCTATTTCCAACTCATGTTGTCTTTGCCGTTCTCTCTCTTCGACTTGGCGCTTTCTCTCTTCGTCTTGGCGCTTTCTCTCTTCGTCTTGGCGATTTTTCTCTTCGTCTTGACGCTTTCTCTCTTCTTCAAGTTTTCTTTCTTTCTCTTCTTGAAGTTTTTGAATTTTAGCCTCTTCTTCCTTTTCCTGCCTTTCAGAAACAGTTGTGGCTAACACGGCTGAAACAAAGTCCGGATCTTCTGTATAGCATTTACTGTTTAGAATAACATCTTTCAGTGTAGATATGGTAACTTTCAACGGTAAGTCCTCGTTAATCTCTTGGCACAAGTAAATTAAGTCTTCCTTTTTAAAGCCTTTAACAGATTTAAACATAATGACGCTTACCAATCCTGTCGCGGACGCCAGATGTGAAGAATTGCTCTTCTATAAAATAGCTACAAACTTTCTACACTGCAGAAACAAGTCTATATTGACCCGGATTAATTTATCTTTTCAACTAGAACCCAAGGCTCACCTAGTTCTGAAATATTTAGATAAATTAATCCGGGTCAATATAGACTTGTTTCTGCAGTGTAGAAAGTTTGTAGCTATTTTATAGAAGAGCAATTCTTCACACAATGATTGTGTCGGAACCATAAACTTTCTCTTTTAGAAGCTGTTGATGCGCTTTGCCATCGCCATCAGACAACATCTTCACATACTTCATTTTCGCTTCCATCTGTGAACGCTGCCACAACCGAAGTGCCGCTTGCATTTCCATGCTATTGCTGGTCCCTTCAAAGTTCTTTTGGCATTGTGGTGCTTGACCTTCATACCAAAATGAAAATTCTGTGGAATCTTTTGTTAGATCTTTCTCGGCTATAGTGCATTCATGGCAGTATTTGCTGAGAATTTCAAAATCCACAACTAATCCTGTTAGAACCTCGATGACGATGCAAATTCTATACAGCGACGTATGACCTCTCTTCTGCCATGTTCCATCGCATGAAATGCATATGTCAATAACATCGTGATCTTTCACTGATGCATCATCCTTTTCATATCGTTCTCGCACCAAGACACTTGATGTATTTAAAACTTCCAGTTTTACTTCCTTATACTTTTCCGCTAAAGCATCTAAGTGTGATATGAAAAAGTCTTGTTCTGGTGACATTTTTGATAACATCTTCTTCGTGATATTGAAGGATGTAAATAACAGTTCGAGAACCCGACTACCAATCTTGTTGAGGTATTTTTCTCATCCATCTGTCGTACAGTCCTGTTCCTTCTCTTGGAAATTTAAAAATTCTCGCTTAGTCTGGAGCTTTGTAGTTGAATTTACATCCAGGAACACTGCAAGAAGATGGCATTTCCTGAAAAAAATATAAAAAAAGTTAAAGGAAAATTAATAATTATTTAAAATTGAGCAGTAATACAATATGGTTCAAACTAATTGACTTTTATAGCAGGAGTGGAAATTAAGATTCTTACTGCAATATTGATGAATAATATGAAAGTCTGGGTCAGATAAAATGGATGTACGTGCATATAATGTATGCAGGAAATAAATATGAAATAGCAACTTTTTTATGTAATAATAAATATAAACACTGGTTATATTGCCTTACATATTTACAGAATTTTTATTATTGATGTTTTGCCTGTTATAAAATTTTAATTCTTCAAAGCAATATCCCAACAATTCTTATGGCTGAAAAAATAAAACATTAGGTCTATGGACAGGGACAGACTGACTTTTAAATAAATGGATGTACGTGCATATAATGTATGCAGGAAATAAATATGAAATAGCAACTTTTTTATGTAATAATAAATATAAACACTGGTTATATTGCCTTACATATTTACAGAATTTTTATTATTGATGTTTTGCCTGTTATAAAATTTTATTTCTTCAAAGCAATATCCCAACAATTCTTATGGCTGAAAAAATAAAACATTAGGTCTATGGACAGGGACAGACTGACTTTTATTCTGTATGATAAACTTGTAATACATTATATTATAAAAAAAAAAGTGTCAAGATGGTTTTGAATGAAATAACAGTAAATTCTCAAATAGTATAATTTGTTCACATAATTTAACTCGCAGACTAGCAGGATATTTTTGGTAATGACATTTGTGTATGTAAATTTGTGATCCAGATAAACTTAAATCATAGAACAGGCACCTGTAATAAGTAGTACAACCCATGTGAAAAAATGTACTTTGCATATTTAACAACTAAAATTCAGTCAGAAATATAGTATATCTATGATGTAAGCTATTTATAGAAATTGGAATTGACCTCTTGTTTACTTAAGTGGGTGGCTCAACTTGCATCACAACATATTTTCGCATATTCTCAGACTATATCCTGTAATTTCCACTTGAATGCATGTACTTGAGCATCAGTTCTGACTTGTCCATGTCAACATCAAGGACTTCTGCATAATGTATTTTAGTATTCATGGCATTCTTTGATCTTCCTTAAATTTGAAGGGATCTGGGTTCTCCTCCGTAAAAACATTGTAGGCTTCTCCCTTCACATGCAGGCATACACATGTAGTATTTTTGCTGCCAATTTGATTCGCCCATGATTCTGTTTTTGATAGACATGACATCCTTCATTCCAGGTTGCTCTTGATTGTTTTCAGCACTGTAGTAAAAATTAATTACTTTGTCTATTATTTCTTGATTTATTTGTCTCTGTAAACATACTAGAAGACTTTGAAACACATTTGACGTCATCAGCAATTCCACTGCAACAAGTTTCTTAACAACTGCAGCTCTTTTTCGAGGACTAGTGGCCTAAGTTTTCCTGGTTTTGCAAACTGCTTTTCCAAAACTTTGCTTGGATTGGTAAGATTCTATTGAACTGGCTTGCTCATCAATATAATTCTTATCTGAGCATTTGTTAATTGAAGCTTTATTTTTCTGTCTGTTTTATTTCCCTCTCTGAATCACTTAGTCTTTTGAGATTTAATACCCTCGTATGATGGTTGCGATATAATCTTTTTCTAGTCTTCCCTTCGTTTTTTTGTCGCTTTACCTTTGTTTCACAAGATGCTCTCCTAACTTTTATGGGTTAGACATTAACTTCTCCCGAAATTTGGCTACTCTTGCATGAGAAGGTGCCATTGCCTGCAGTAGAATTTTATTTCATAATTATGCACTATAATAAAATTAGACACATTTTATTATAAAGCATTGTATGTGTCTGGAAAGCTAAAGCAGCAACATTCGCACTTCTTTCGATAGATCACCCTTTTGAAAAATCTATTCTTTTATATCCCATAGTTTTGCCCAATTGGATCATATATATTTATGCCGGATTGTTCGTCTGATTATAAATGAGCGCATTACAACAAGAAACAAGAATTCTCCTGGTTTCGTCTTGGATTGCAGAAAACATGCCACCTTTTTTCATTATACTAGAAACTTTGGGAGCAGGGTCACACTCTTTACGGAGACAAAAATCCCCACACAGTTCATGATCTCCAAAAACATGTGCAGAAACATTTTGAATCGCTCTAGACAGTTCGTCGATTTGTTCAGTGGATGGTTCTAGCAAATTCGTCAATGAATGTGCTTTTATTGCATGTCTCACACCTGATACCAGTCTATGCATCCGTTCTGCAAGGAGCTTTCTGCATTGAACACCTTTGGAGCCAGGAAATCTCGAGGTATTTTTTTGCAGTTTTTCAATACTCCTAAAATAACGTCGGACTGGCACATTCAACTTTCAGTACCCTGCCCCCATATGACACATTTTCTTGAACTTTTGTCATTAAGTTGGTATCCCCATCACCAACAATTCGGGTGCAGCTAATCTTGAATTGCTTCTCCAAGTGTTTCATCCCTTCAATTACAATATCGGCTTCCATTGCTGTTGATGGGCGAAACCAGTTTTTTGTGCATTTGTGCTGTTTGGGAGTGCTTCTCTCTTTGTTGGCATGACATACAAAACAAATTTTGTTGCGTGAATTTATGAACAAAATCTTTTGGGTCAATGTTCCAATGATGACAGCAACGCCACTGGACGCATTACACCCGTGTCCATAGGATCTCTTGCACCAACCGCCATCTACTACAACGCATATATTATAGTGGCCATCATCATCAATATCGCCTCTTTCTTCGGACAATATTTTTCCCTGCTCAATTGCCTGAATAAGGGAATCTTCTTTGCATGATTTTATTACTTCTCCAGCAGAATTTCACAAGAAGCAAAGGTATTTTTGGCCATGTAAAACAAATTCATGATGCTAAATTTTTGGTCTTCCAAAGAATAGCCACTTGCAAGAGCTCCCAAAACAGCAAATTCATTTAGCGAGTGTTTCTCTTTATCACTTGACACTTTTGCGGTGCATTTGCATCATGGTTTGTTACATATAAAATAATAATTGAATACTTAGCCTCTTTATACTACCTTCTGCAGAACCATCTTGCCTCCAAATTTGCAGTTAAAAGCATGTTCTTTCAGTTTTCTAGCCTGGGAAATTTCCCGGCCTGTTTCACAAATGACCCTTTTGGAAAGAAATGATATTTTTAGTATCCTTTCTTCGAATTCAACAATTAATTGAGGATGATTTTCTTCATTTGAAGTATCTAGTATGAATGAAATTTCATTGGGAGTTGGGGATATATACTGCTTTGGTGAACCTTCACTCAAAGATCATCAAAGTTCTTAATTTGATGACTCCAAAGTCACTTCATGCTCATCAAGAGTTGTGGTGATTACCTCTCTTGGAACCCTGAAAATTAAAATGTATAAGTTTTATTTTCTTCTATTATTTATAGAACAATAACAAAGAAGCCATTAGGCCATTTTTACCATGGGCCTTAAGCCCAAGGGTAAAAATGCCTTTTGGAAGGAAGCATTCCTTCAACTAAATATAGCTGAACTTTAATTATTGCTTGAGATTTTGCCATCCCCTTTGACTTTGTTGTAGCCAGTGTTTTACTTAAGGAACTCAAAATGGACAGTTTGTCATTGTCTTTTTTTTTCTCGACTTTATTTTGCTGCTGTGTAGCTCTAATATTTTATCGTAATGCATGAAGTCACCTTTTGTTTAACACTATCTGCTGCTTTTGTATCCGTAAAAGCTGCCACTTTAAAACTTAGGTCAAAGAGCATATTTATTCCTAACGTAAAACTGCTTTTCACATTTCCACACCATATTCTCACACCTTCTTTTAAACTACTTATAGCATTTTGTATTATGTTCAAATAAGATCTTCGTGACAATTTTTTAGCACCTCCTTCAGACCTGCCATTATTGGGATGACAAGGCATCCAGGGGCAAATTTTTCTCCATTGATTGAATTAGTGTTTTTTGAAAATGGCTTTTATACATCACATAGCTCACGACATAATCACCACTCTCTTAGGAATAAAACAGGTAACTGTGTGTCAATCAGAGCTATTGTACTTCGTATCACTTGCTCTAAATCAACGAATCTCTTAACATATGATAAGTGGAATTCCACCAAGTGCAAACATCTTTAATTAGTTTTTTTGGCTGATAGCCAGAATTTTGCTGAGAAGACATCAATTTATAATTCAAATTTAGTACTACTTTTAAAATGTGAAACAATTTTCCTAATTTTTAGTAAAATGGCGGAAATGTGTTCTGCCTCTAGGGCCCCAGCAACTATGAAATTCAAGGTGTGATCAAAACAACCGTAATGCTTTCAGTTAGACTGTTTTGTTATGGCGCTGGTGACATTGCAGCAAGAACAATCTTGTCCTTTAGTTCCCAATCAGTGATAATGCAAAGCATCTCATCGACTAAATGAAGGGCAGTGCGACTATCATTTCGGAGCATTCCAACAATATTGGTTTCCATTGTTGAGTGAGTACACTGTTCTGTACCTCAATTTTCTTTGGGATGCCTTTTGGATCCAATTTGTTACACACTTTTGGAAATTTCGCCCACTAAAATGTTTTGGTCTTGCCTAGGGGTTATATCATTGACAGTTTGTTCCAGACATTTCGAGTTCCCCAGATCTGCACAGTTGATAATAAGAGCCCCATTCTCAAGTTTACATGATAGGAAGGTAGGGAAAAGTTTTTATTGTTCCTTCCTATTATGTTCGTGATCAGGAGTTCCAGGTCTGTGGCCTGATCCTCTGATAAACGTTTTTCAGGATGTCCCTCTAAGAATATAGCCATCTTGACCACCGTAAGAGCCTTTCTGTAGGTTTCACCTATAGGTCTGTCTCTGTTAGCGGCCTACTTGGCTACACCCTGTTCCATCCTGTTGCTTTGTCTTTTCACGCCTTTTCCTTTGGGTTTTTCAACCCAAGTACATTCAGCGATTTTCTTTTCGCGGACGAGTGTTTCCTTTGGGCCCAGGATATTCTCTTTATCAGTTTGATCGTTTCCAGAGAGGCAGTCATGCTGTTTATTGCTTCCTGTCCTTCTCTGGGTATTGATAGTTGACTAGCGGTCATTCCTGTTACCGTGAAAATTAAGACTTAAAATAATTAGAGGATGATTAATAATTAACGACCTTGTACCGAAAATGGCAAGTTTTAGACTCGTCAACTCATAAACACAACAATCACTTAACTAAAAGTTCTTCAAAGAATACACCTTCTGTTACCAAAAATTACTTTATTAATCCAAAATATATTAAAAATATCTTTCAAAATACAAAAAACCATTAAGCGGTTACACAACTATTCACCAAGATGAATATTAAAAAAAAGATCCTAAGGAAATACCCAAAAGGGTAAAAGGGTTGGCTTTCGTTCCGGGTGAAGTTTTAATTAAAAGATTCAAATTAAATAAAACAATTAAAATTAACCGGATAAATAAATCCTGTCTTAAATTCCTAATGGAAGAGAGATCTGGCTGTACTCATTAAACACAATCATGGTTAGTTAAAAACTAGAAAGAATTTCACTGGCCTGATCGGGAGGAACAGACTACCTGCGAGGAACCAAGTTCCTTCGGGAACTGGAGGAGGCTGACATCTTGGACATGAGGGGGGAAATGGAGGGTCTGGCTTGGTGGTAATCCGACATGAAATGATTAAAAGTTCCATCACTGTTAAGCTGGTGGTTTTGATCACAGGACTCGGCGAGTTGGAAAATTCAGGCTTGTCTTGAATGGAAGAAGTGGTTCAAGGGCTCATTTGGGCATTTCTTTGGCTGGCTGGTTGGGGGAGCTGGGAGAAGTTAAAGTTTCATTATCGAAGAGACCGGTCTTGTAAAAAGGTAGACGGGAGACCCTGGACTGAGCAGCAATACTCTATGGCGAAGACGTTGACTCCTCATTATCCGATGGTGGTCATGGCAGTTAGATGTTTAGTGGAAACGCCACTTCCCAGAAAAAATGGCTGTTTCGGCGGCACTTCTTCATGATCGGAGAAGACCACTTTTACGTCTTTACAGCTCGCGAGACTACGAAAGAGCGACGTTTTCCCCCCATCTCGGCGATTGCCTGACCAATCAGACGTCGGGAATTCTGTTATTGCATCAGCTTTTTCTCCAAACAGAGGTAAATCGGTCCTAAGGACTCTCGTTTGTGGCATAGTAACACACAGCGTCTCTCCCAAACGACGCAAAAAAGATAAACAAATGGCTACCGCGAATTCTCAAAAAAACTAACCTCCCGATGAACGAAAAACAACCCAATCGCCCTCAAATTGATGGCATTGTGAAAATTAAAAACATTACACATCGGCACACCTGTAACACGTTCAGGTACCGAAAAAATAATTAAATACGATGTTTTAAATGAATACAACGAGGTAAATAAAAACTTAGAAAAATTAATATTTGAAAATAAATGAAGCAAGTGGGAAAAGATATGATTTTAAAATAAGAAAAATGTAAAAAGATCGCAATTCTAAGGTGAATCAATTCTAGAACAGAATGAATAAATGTCTTTTTAAAGTCTAAGATCTGAATTAAGAGATGAATTTTAAGTTGTTAGATCTAATTAAGAAATGAATTTTAAGTTTAAGCTAGAAATTAACAATTGAATTTTAAGTCATAACATTCCTACCTCAATTGAACAATTCATATTTTCTCCTTCAATTAATTCCTTACGGGTTATCTTATCTTCAGATGAGTCTACCTCAGAAATTTTGTTTGTAAAAACAGAGGTTGTGATTAATTCTTTGTCGTTTTCATCCATAGAATATCAGAAAAAATCTCAAGGCAAAAAGAGTCCACCCAGTATTGTCTGATTTGCTGAGTAGGCAAAAATACTCTAGAAGTTTGCAAAGGAATACTAGAGGCTCTTTTAAGACACTATTATCGCAGTGTAATTCACCCTAGGTATGGATCGCATAACACCAGGGTTACAGGAGTTGATTCACAGCCTCTTATTTACTATTCGAGGCTGTCCCATCACTGGACAGGATGCTCGGCTATCCACCACCTGTTGACGCGCCTGGTACTCAATCCCCAGGCACTGGGGCCTTTGTTTAGACTCAAATTTTATCTTCTCACACATTAAAGATTTCATCCTAAAAAACACCATTCACCCAATTACCTGGCGCTCGATGGCCACGTATTCACTCGGCAGGAGATGAAATCATGACACCACCTTCCGCGAATCTCATTTTATTTCTACTCCACACTTGTCGATAGTTATACAAAAACTCACAAGATGGCGTTGGTGTCACAACACTAATCTTGTTTTCCTCTTGCCACCATAGAAAGCGCAAATATCTTGACTTCAATATATGCAGAATGGCTCTCCCGATATCAGCTACATTACCCCAACATTTCTCTTGGAACCATACTACAATCAATGGAATTTGCTCAATTAGGTTTGGCCCTTTCACAAGGCAGTCATTTAGCCAAGGTGTTCACCCGACTTTGCATGAAGTTTTTCGAACAACACTGGACTTATTTTTGAAGTGGCACTGTCCATCTTTATAACTGGATGATGATGAAGGGCAGCAATGCTGTGGAATGATTTGGCGATTTGATTTGACATAATGCTCTCTTTTTCTAACCAAGGAAAACCTACACTATAACTATTCTCAGAATTTCTAATGAGATTTTTAACAAAGTGTTCGTGTGCCAATTTTAAATATCACTCTTTATTTTTCATCACAAGTTGGAGATTACAATATGATATAACATTGATATATTATGTTATTTACATGACTCACAAAATAAATTATAAAAAATATTTGAATTTTATAAAAAAAACACCTGGAATTGACTAGTGTGGGAGCTGCTATATTTCCTGTATTTGCATATTGTCATACCTGGCAACATGATGATCAGGTTCAAATTTAATCATGCCTTTAATTTTTGGTACTAAATATTTTTTTTGTACTGGTTCAGTGCAATATGTGTTATTATTCCATAAAAAACCTCATTATTGTATTGTATATTCACCCATTAGTCATATTGCAAATTGTGAGGTTGCATTTTCCAAGAGGTAGCTTTCAGTACATTCACCAGTATTAAAATTGAAAGGAGTACCCTTTTTACATTCTGCAGTGAGGCTATAAAATATTATCCCAGGTGCACATGATCGGAAACAATGAGTTTCTTGTTCCAGGCATTGTTTTGATTTCTTGCCATGTCAGATCAAGTTTTGCTTTCATTCTTTGTATTTTTTCTTGTGATTCATACAAGACATTGATTCCAGGACAAAGTTTCCTCCCAGCTTCAGCAAACTCGCATGGTGTCCTAGGATCTATACTTCTGTTTCGAGTAGCCTTTTTGGACTTGACGCCTGTTAGTCCCACCAATGTCATCAATACATCCTTTGCCATGTGATGTGGCTGAAAAATGCCAGACTGTTGGGAGTTTACTTTGTGTCATTGAAAATATTGTATTTGTTTAAAGTGTTGAGATGTTCAATCGGATTGGAATTCAATCTCTTGCACTTTAAACTCTGGGTGATCTTTCATGAATTTTTCAATGAATACATTGTTAAACACAATTACAGCATATTTTTTGTAATTACCATAATCAGATATAATTACATATAGCTCTGAAGAACCTCTGTTGGAATATTGTGGATAAGGAAGCTTTGAGGAGTTGAAAGATGTCTTCTTGAGCTATCCAATGAGAAACTTGGATGTCGGCAGCATTTTCCGCTAACAAGTGAGCCTGCTCATTCTCGTGAATTACTGAATTGTGCTGAAGTCCAGATAAAAGAGGTGGATTTAATGGTGGAAATAATTTCATGAATTTCTTTTTCAATAATGTTGATAATCTTAAGGGATTTATATGTACTCTTGTAAAGGGCCTTGAGGGTTAAAAGACTGTAAAAAAAATTATAAAATGATGGTTTTTGTTGATGAAATTTTTAATGGCGTTGTAAATAGCAAGTGCTTCTCCAGTGAAGATACTGTTCTGGGATTTTACCTGAATTATTTCGCCTTTTTTGGAGGGGTCAGTGGAAATAGTTTGATGGTCGCAGGGAATTTTTTCTTTATATTCGTTGAAGAGCATTTTAATGGCTGAAAAGGGAAACACTTTGGTCTGAAAAGAAAGATCGTTTAGGTGAAATATGATTTTTGTTAAAAATTTGAACGGGTCGGAATACTTGATGATGTTGCAAGTCTCAAAATCAAGAGCAGCAGGCAGATTTCAAAGGTGATATCCAGGCCTAGCCTGGATCATCTTTGAGGGCGATGGACCAACATTCGAGAGGGTGCCTGATCCCCCTCGGTAAGGAAGCCCTTGTTTCCCTATTACCTTTATCACTTCTACTAGTATTTCGATAATCCGTCTCCTTTCTAGTACTTCCTTTTTTCTTTTCTCAAGATTGTTATTTAATAATAAATTGTGAACAGTTTTCTGGTGTTGATTGTGCTGATTCCATATGGATTTAGGATGCTTTGTGTTCCTCTCACTTCTGACTTAAGAAGGAAAATACCTTTCTGTTTTCGAATGTCTGGCTTTTAACATAATAAGACAACTGCATTTTAAATCAAATCATCCTTCACTTTCATGTATTTTATCTTCACCTCCTCACAAAAATCTTTTTAATTTCTTATATGACATTAGTTTTTATCATTTGATTTGAATATTTGTTTCTCTTATCATCGACTTTTTATATATTTTAACCAATAAATGGGAGCCTTTTAAATCAATTTTAAAAGCGATTGACAATTGGTTGGCGCAGTATGGCTCACATGTTGTCCTTACGCCGTTAAACTGCCTACCAACCAATCTTTCTGTTATCCTCCTTCTGCTATCCTTTTTTACTGTAATTTTTCTCTTCTTTACGTCATTCATCTCTGCGTTATGAATGGTACTTAGCATGCATAGAGGTTTTTTATCCTGCCATTTTATGACAGACATTTTACTCTTCTGGAATGCCATGATTTCCCCAGATTTCAATTTCTGATTTTTCATTTCTCACGTTAGAAATTTTCTATTCGATTTCATCGTTCCAACTATGTCAGTTTTGTGTTTGATAAGTTCTTCGGCAAGTTCCGGGGACGTGTAAAAGTTGTCTGTTGGTTGTTATAGTCTAACTTTTATCCAGCAAATTATGTGCAAGCGTTAAAACGGATTTAATTGCATCTGAATATTGTGTGTTAAACAAAGTCCCTTTTCCAGTATAAAAAAGAGAGTTCCAGATATATCTAGATTTGGATTCAGCTGATACAACTTAATTCCAAATTTGGCCCGTTTAGCTGGAATATACTGCTTCCAGCCTAACAGTCCTTTATACCCTAACAATGATTCATCTACAGATACATTTTGATTTGGCGTGTACACTTTTTGAAAATTTTGTATTATTAAATTGTGCACATCGTAGATTTTTCGTAGTTTTGGATGAGGATGAGTTCGTGCATCAAATTGGGAATTATCTTCGAAATGAAGGAACTTCATGATTAAGGAATATCGCTGCTCACTCATGACCTGGCCATACAATGGTGTCGAAAGAATTGGTATCTTTGACCAATACCACCTTTCCACCGGTTTTTGTAGCAATCCTTGCCGCAAAACTAGAGCAAGAAAACTGCATTTTGTCTGGATGGATAGTTTCCCACTTCAAAGATCTAGACGATGGAGATAAGAGTTGCTGTTTCCAAATACTGTTCTGCATACCTATTCATTTCTTTTGCAATCAGAGAAAGAATGTTATCGTCTAAAAAGGGACTAAAATATTCCAAGAGGTCTTTTATGTCGCTGATTATAATTTCCCATAATTTTATAATGTTTCCGCTGTTGATTTCTTGCTACTTTATAGTATGACATATATTGATCTGCGACATCTACTCCTCCCATTGACATGCCATTTGAAAACCGCTGTATCAACGTCTTCATATTGCACCTTGCGCATACTTTTCCTACTTGGTCCAAAAACTGAAGTCTGCAGTTGTTTCAAAATGCTTTCTCGATCCTAACCAATATTGAATATCATACCGGTAAGTTTTCTTTAGATACTCCAAACTTCCTTTTTTTTTTCGACGTTGAAGGGGCCTCCGAAAACTCTTCCGACGACGAGTAAAAGTACTCCTCAGGCACTTCTTCCTGTAATTCAGGTACCAATGTTTCTTCCTGCAGGGGTAGTACCTCCTCATGCTTCAACAAGTCTTGGTATATATCATCAGATACAGGCACGTTCAAACGAGGAGTAACAGTTATCAAACCGGTTATAAACACTAAAATGTGCTTGCAGCGCCGCCAACATTTCTGCCTTAAATACATCATCCATGACGTAATTAGACGTTACAAAAAAAATTCTGGTCTAATCGTGATAGTTGATTCCTTTATTTCAGCACTAAAAGGATAACGGTCAGACCAAATCTTTAACAAATGGCCTAACCAAACACCATGAGTAGGGTCAACATCACTAATCAAAACATACTTTTGATTTTTATACCCACACCACCACTTATTTAAAGGCTTAATATAAACATCTTTTAACTTACGTACACTGTAATCTTTACCGCACCTTGGGGGACCACATATCCAAACACCACACGAATTCACAAGTGATTCTTTTCTAAAATCGAGGCAAGAGAGGAGAGTCGTCTTGTAACGGACATACATCCCTGGATATTAGTTCTCAATAGCACTAATGTCACCCTTTTTTGAGTGAGCAAGAACAGCCGAAAACGGATTAGTTCGTTTAGCCAATCCTGGTAATGTACTGTTCTAAGCTGAGGTAGGTGGGTGATTTCAAAGATTTCCTAAAGTGACTCGTGATCCCTACGTGGTTAGTACCTCTCTCGCTTAGAGGTTCGGTACATGCAAAAACACCAGAATTCCAAAGAAATAGAACAGAGGACATGTAAAGTTCTAAAGACATTTATTTAAGATCATATTTATTTCTTATAAGATTGACAATATTTAAGTAATATTTATTTATACATTAGCCTGGCGGAGAGATGCGTATATCGCAGGAATATAAAAAAGGGACTTGCCCAACATCTTCATGTATTTGGGCTAGCTGTGCTCGATACACCTTCTATCTAGGTGGGTGTCAGGGTGGCAGATTTTAGTGCAAACTTTACTTGACAAAAACTCGCCAACACGTGTGATTGGTTAAGCCCTTAAAACTTTCTCACTCTAATCCAATCAATTTAAATATAAACCCCTTTTTCAGTTGCTAAGCGCTGGGAGGAGAGCGACGAAGGTCAAGGGAATGACTCATTTCCGTCACTTGGTGGGAGGAAGTCCCTATTATAAAAATTACTATCTCTGAACCCCCTAAGGGTTTCTTGCCCGATAAAAAGGTGTTGTAATATCTTACAACATGTACCATAGACGGTGAAGTCTCCATCCTTCTCGCAATATTCAGAAGCTTCTTTAGGTGTTCCTTTAGCTGGTTCAATATGTGAATTTGGGAGAACTTTCCTGACACCAGCCAGTATTGGTTCTAAACTTTATAATATTTTAAATCCGAACCCAATTTTTTATTTGTTGAAAACAAAGATAAAACATAATTTTTTAAAATATATGCTACTGGTATTCGTTTCGAGTTCTCGCCGACTAAACGGTATAGTGATTAGGATACTAGCTTCTAGACCTCGAGGTTGCAGGTTTAAGTCCCGTGTAAGGCATGGGTGTTAGTAAATGTGTGTTGGCTTTTCAAATGATGAATGTTTCGGCGCATATAGCCCTCGTGTTGCTGACGGCGCCAGGTATCCTGAAAACAACCACCGGTCAATAACCCTTTTTGGTTTACATATTTGTAGTGTAATTTTTTTTTTTTTAAATTTTTTTTTAATAAATACGATCTAACTATAAGTAAATGCTGTTCGAAATTTTAGGATGATTTGAATTACACTTTTTGAGAAAAGCGTATCTAAATGTGAAAAAAAGGTATTTTCAGAAAAAAAGTACTTACGAGCAACTTTCCAAAAAAGTCATTTAGTGACATCCAGCTCCATAATTTGATACATCCCTTTTTCCTGTATTCTCCTCTTTCTGTTTTTGTAGCTTTTTAGCAATTCTGGCTGTCTTAGAGATGTCTTTACAAGCCTTCTCCTCCTGCTGTGTACTCAAGTTATCAATTCGATGAAGCGTTGTCATCATGTTTCTTCCAGGTTTGATACCAAATTTTGAAAGACTTCTAGCCGGCACAAGATCCCTCATTAAAACACAATACACCATCCATAACTCCAATTTTTAGTCTTCAAACCCACAAATGTTGTTTTAGGAAGTCTTTCCCAAATGACATTATTTAAACTTTCATTTGGGTTTTGTGCCTTCCTGTTTAAAAACTTTTCAAACAATTTGGGGTTACTCAGTGCACGCAATATGAGCTTGATTTCAAGCATGACTGCATGGGCTTGATTTCAAGCATGAAAGACAATTTGTGAAAGTAAACTTGCGACATCTATTTCACAGTTTTGTTCACATTACACCCAATAGCTAATCCATAATAATTTTTGATCAGCAATATTTTTTCGTCAGTCAGCCGCTCATGTCCAGAAAGCCCTTTGCCATCAGATAATTTAATTTTTTTTGTGCTCATCCTTCAATTTTTTTCAATCTTGTTCCCATTCTCTTTTGTACATGGCTGACATATTCCAATTTGGGGATCTCTTCGTCGTAAATATTAAGCAAGCTTCTAACAAAGAATGTTGGTGAGTATAACTTTTGCCTTCGATTTGTACTTTGTTATACTTATACCAAGAATCGGCTCTACTGGGACAGTTGTCATGTTGTGATGCATTGTCGTTGGACAATTTGTGAAAGTAAATGACCCAGACTGCTTGTGACATTTCTTTCACGGTTTTGTTCACATTGAGCCTAATAGCTAATTCATAATAATTTTGGATCATCAATATTTGTGCGCCAGTCAGCTGACCACGTCCAGAAAGCCCTTTGCCATCAGATAATTGAATTTTTTTTAGCTCATACTTCAATTTTTTTCAATCTTGTTCCGATTCTGTTTTGCACATGGCTGACACATTCCAATTTGGGGATCCCTGTGTCGTAAATATTAGCCTCCTAAACAGCTTGAAAAGCCCTGTAGTCACCATCACCTAAATAGTTGGTGTAACATATGTTATGAGTTTTGTCAGATCTCTTAAAAATCTCCATAATCCCAGCACACTCCATGCAACCGCTGGACCACATATAATTTTTATTGCACTAGTGAGGCACAGAGGAATCTTTTGGACAACAACATTTGGTGAGGCACTCAAAATCCAGAACCTTTCCAGTGTCGAGACTTGTTATGGTAACGACCGCATTCAATGATGTGGGGCCTCTCTTTTGCCATGTACAGTCAAAGTCTGCGGATAAATCCCGTTGACCTGCTATCTCTACACTTTCTTCCATAACTTTCAGCATCGATTCCTCGCATGTCTTCTGAAGACCCTGGGACAGAACGTTGTACATGTCTTGAAATCTTGTAGGGGGAGAAGGAAGGTTCAGAATGCCACAAAGCTATCGAAACCTTGATGCCTTTTCCGATACCGCGGAATCCATAAGCTGCACATATATTTACAACATACGCCTTAATGTCACAATTTTTAGGAGACATCATGGCACTTATAGCATTACTATTAACAGTACATATTAAAGAAAGGTTTATGGCAAGACCCATGTTTTTGTTATCACACTTGGCTGAGATGCAATTCACATTGTTACAGTATTTACACTTCGAGAAGCCTTGAATAAGAGATGATAAAATGTCCACATCTATAACAATGTTGTAATTTTCATCCATTACCAAGGACTGCTTAGGAATGGAGGGAATCTTTTTTTTTTTGGAAGCACTGCATTAAGAATCGATGTTGTTGTTTTTGGCAGCAGTTGAATTAAATTGATTACCGCAATACTTCCGCTCACCAAAACTCCTTTTTCTTGCCATCTTGCACAGAAACAATATCAAAACAAAATATTCTTCAACAGAAAATACTTTTCCTAGCCAAAAAGAAATAGCTTTCAAAATCAAGAGTAGTAAGCACATGGACTTTACTGTTTGTATTCATAGAATATTATATTTGACATGTGCTACAGTGCTACACATAAGAAACAGTTACAGTTAGTCTAACGAAACATTTATACCTTATTCAAATTTATACATTGCACTTAAATCCTATTCAATCTTCTTTTCATACCAATTAAATAACACCTGTGAATAAGTCAGACAAATTTGAAAGGGAAGTTTTATTCAAAAACTTTAAAAATTCATTTACTAAGAATTTTTTTAATTTTCATTTAAATATCACCAGTGTGATAAGTTTTTACAAAAAAAAAAAAAAAAAAAAATTTCATGAGTATACATTGTTTAAGCTGGTACATTGATTTCTTCTGCGCGAAATGATAGAGACTGTATTTAATAATTAACACGAAACCAGTCTTGCTGCTAAAAACCTTCATTGCTGTTAAAAATCGCTAAAAGGCAAGCAAAACTATCTTCCTATTTTGTCAACCCACTATATATAAGAAAAGGGCCGTCTCTACAATCAATGGTGACAGTTAAAAGAATATTGACTGCAATTCAGTTGTTTACTGACACACTTTAACATACATAACAAGGGCAAATCAATACAATTATGAAGAGAATCATAATAAAGATCATTATTGAAATCTGATCTGACTTTAAAAATTCTAATTTTAATTATATTTATTAATTTAGCATTCACTGACTATTAAACAAAACTAATTTTGACAACTTTTTCCTTTTATGGCTGACCTTTTAAAATTTCTGTTTGCTTTTTTTATATAAGGTGCAGCCTTATTTTCAAATAACATTTAGTTATAATATTAATATGACGGTAGATGTGGTTGCAATCTGGGGAGGAATCGAACATGTGTTCTTCAAGAGTCGGGAAATATTCCATTTGGAGTATTTCCAACATTTGCCAATACAATGTTGCATATACACAGCTCGAATTTCTTCACATTGCGCGGCAATATTGTGCTCAAATTAGCATTTAACAGCTTTCGAACACATTATTCTGTTTTTTTACAAACTAATGTGGTCAACATTGAGGGCACAATCAGATCACCTCGTGTTTTTCGCAACAATAAATTGAAACGTGTAGGTTGCGACTTTTCAATAGAAAGTAATGCTGCACAACATGTATTGCATTTAATAATATTTTGGGCTATTCGAACCACAAAACCAGCAATGTATATGTTACAACATTTTCAATGTAATCAGAAAGATTGATTACATTGGAAATATCGCAGTAATCATATTCATCTTGCAATGGATATATTTGCAATAATTTTTTAATGTGGTTGATATTGATCAATTTGTTCGGCGCAGTATCGCCCACTCGAAGCCCTTGCGCCAGAAATCAAACCAACCATCTTGCAATGGTTCTCTAACTTTTAAATCATATAATTTATCATATGCCACCTCGACTGTCGATACCATTTTCAATGCAGTCCCCCCTGAACCACATGCAAAATTTTTATGTCATCCTGGGCTTCCACGTATGGCCCACATGTTGTGAGAGGAAGTTTATGATCTAATAACTGACAGAGGCGTTTGGCAGAATAAAAAGATTTTTAATATAAAAAGTCTTGCAAGTACTAAGAAAAATATGTTGAAAAACAAAAATGGCAGCAGCTGCTAACTTGCAGAAAAGATTATTGGCACTACCACGGCCTGCCATGAAAATCCTCACAATATAACTAGAGTGATGGATAGAAGACACTTATATACCTACCTCTCCTGCTCATGGATACACTCCAGTGAGATGCGGTCGCGACTACGCATGCTCCGGGAGTACATCCATGGACATGAGAGGTATACCTCCGCGATTGGTCGCATACGTCATCGTCGGGCGTACGACACTTTGCGTCGGCGATGACGCAATACGACGAAACGGGAGGAAAAGAAAAACCAAGTGCTGTGCATGAGCAGGGCAAAAAAAAAAAAACCATTACAGAAAAAGGCTCAAAACCAGAAAACTACTGGGTACTTAAGGAAATAAACACTTTACCCTAACATGTTGCCCTTGCGCCGATAAACTCCTAACCAACCAACCAACCTAGGCTTCCACATTCCCTTTAATACTCCTCACCTCATGATGCAGCATTAGTTTATTAAAAGTAGAAATTAACTACCCGTCAGTTGGATTATTATTCCAGCCTCCTCTTGCTTTTACAGTGCAGAAAAAAGTTCTAAATGGTCTTGGCTTAATTTGTAGGTCAAAAGATAAGAAAGCAAAGGATTTTCATCCAAAACCAACTCATTCATGATGAGCTTTGTGCTCAAAGCACAGATATATAAACCAGTGATTGCAGTTTTCCTAGGGGGTCAAATACAACAGGATATTACCAGGATCCATCAATTATATCATGTATGAAAGGGCATAGTGAAGAAACCGATTCCATAAATGGTTTGACTTACTCAAAGGCGCTTTAAAATTTTTTGATAAAGGATTCCTTGAATTCATGGAATCAAACAAGCGATCAATGATGCGAATGAACTTTACTGTGGCTGCACACCCATTATATTCGAGCATATGCAAGTCTTTATCATCAAATTCTAAATCATCAGCTACACTGACACTAAATACTTGTGCTGCTAAATTCACCTTCATTTTTTGTGTGTTTGAAACTGATTCTGTGCACGCCGCAATTTCTTAGCACATTTAAGGCCTTCTAGAAGTTCTTGCAACAGTTTAATAAATTCCTTTTGGATTTTATTTCCCTCCCTATTCTTAAACACTTCAAGAAAATTCCACGAATTTCTAAGTAATTTCATCATGTGACGCACATCTAAGAATATAAATATTTCACTTCCTGGTGAACAAATGAAAAAGGGCACTACATCAGGCAATTGTAAATTTGCGCCTAAGTATTTGACCATTGAAAAATGACAATTTAGCCCATCAAATGTCAGCGACGAGCAAACTACACCAATTTCATCTAGACGAGTAATACACTCCATTACTAAATTTGCTCGTTCTTCGCCAAAAAGCCCGCTTATTAAAAAATAGCCTACTGTCGATTCCCATGATCTATTAATGGCCACTCCCATAAATACTAGAGCATTGGTACCTAATGGAGCATCGTCATCTTGAATATTTGTCCCCATATCTACATATCATTGGATACTACCTCCACTCACTTCCATATGCTTTCTGATACTCATTTCATCCAGCATTAGAGAGCACACAGCCTTTTCTTCTTTTTGCTGAGACCTCTTGAACTCGTTTTTTTAACAACGCAAAAGCATACGAAGAAAATCCTGGTTCACAATCCAGATCACTGCACTATCTACGAATCGTTGATAAGTCAGGAAGTGCTGAATGTTTGCCTAAGATATTCATATGCTTTTGTCGAATAAAATTGAAGAGTGAGGGCAAAAGTTCTCAACTGATCATCATATTTCTTTCTAGTGAAACATCCGTCTTTATTTGTTAGCATTCTTTTCATCAATTTCAGCGGTACAACTGAAAATGATTTTTCAAACATAACGACTGCATTGTCACTAATTAGAGGTTTTTTTTTTTTGTCAAAACGTCGACAACTTCATTTAAGTTTTCGATTTTTTCTTCATTCGCCTTATGTTTTGTTGCAACAGTTTGCTTTTTTAGCTTTAAAACTGCCACATTCTCACTAGCTCTTTGCTCTAGCTGGCTCATTGTTGTGTGATAATTTCTGACAGCCAATTCATTTACTTTAGCCACAGCAGCTGATGTAAATGGGACATTGTCTTCAAAAAGTTGTATTCTGCTTGAAAGTTTTCATTCTTTGTTAACCTAAAATAAATTTTTAAACTTGTTTAGCTTTAAATAAAGTTTTTATTGCTTAAAATAAATTTTTTAACTTTCAAAGAAATTTTTAATGTATTCTTTATCGTTTGATTCATGCCAAAAAATGTTTGTTATTAATGACATAAATTAAAAGCCATTAAAAAAAAATCATTCAGTTATTCAGTCATCTTCATGCATTTAACAAGCACTTGGAGATGAAAGGAACGTCAATATATTTACCATCTGCAAATATTTTTAAAGTTGAATATTGTTGGTACAGAATTCCAATGTAATCTAACTATACTTCCAGTCCGTTCAAAACAGTCAAGCTTGAATGAGATTTGAGTTGATTAAGATACTGTGGTGGTCATTTCAAAACCCAAAACTTCCTTTTGACACTGTTAATCGCTTCTGTATAATGGTTATAGTTTCGACCTAGCATGCTATATGCCTTGGGTTACATTTTCCACACTGGGGAACCTAAATTGAACATGCACACAAAAAGCCTTCACATGATTTTGCTCCGTCATTCTCCCGTCCGACTCATTGCGAGGGGATTACTATGGTGGTCACTTCGAAACCTCCTTTTGACACGGTTAATTGCTTTTGCATAATATTTATAGTTGCGACCTAGCATGCTAGATGCTTTGGGTTTGATTTCCTCTTATTCCTTACATTCTCCACAGTGGGGAACCTGGACTGAACATGCACACAAAAAGCCTTCACATGATTTTGCTCCGTCATTCTCCCGTCCGACTCATTGCGAGGGGATTACTATGGTGGTCACTTCGAAACCTCCTTTTGACACGGTTAATTGCTTTTGCATAATATTTATAGTTGCGACCTAGCATGCTAGATGCTTTGGGTTTGATTTCCTCTTATTCCTTACATTCTCCACAGTGGGGAACCTGGACTGAACATGCACACAAAAAGCCTTTACATGATTTTGCTCCGTCATTCTCCCGTCCGACTCATTGCGAGGGGAGTACTGTGGTGGTCACTTCGAAACCTTCTTTTGACACAGTTAATTGCTTTTGCATAATGTTTATAGTTGCGACCTAGCATGCTAGATGCTTTGGGCTTTATTTCCTCTTACTCCTTACATTCTCCACAGTGGGGAACCTGGACTGAACATGCACACAAAAAGCCTTCACATGATTTTGCTCTGTTATTCTCCCGTCCGACTCATTGCGAGGGGAGTACTGTGGTGGTCACTTCGAAACCTCCTTTTGACACGGTTAATTGCTTTTGCATAATGTTTATAGTTGCGACCTAGCATGCTAGATGCTTTGGGTTTGATTTCCTCTTATTCCTTACATTCTCCACAGTGGGGAACCTGAACTGAACATGCACACAAAAAGCCTTCACATGATTTTGCTCCGTCATTCTCCCGTCCGACTCAATGCGAGGGGAGTACTAAGGGTGGTCACTTCGAAACCTTCTTTTGACACAGTTAATTGCTTTTGCATAATGTTTATAGTTGCGACCTCGCATGCTAGATGCTTTGGGCTTGATTTCCTCTTATTCCTTACATTCTCCACAGTAGGGAACCTGTATTGGACGTGCATACAAAATGCCTACTTCCATCACACAACACACTTCATTCATTCTTCATTATGGATATATTTTAAGGTGGATAGCTCAGCTTTGTAAATTTCACTTGTGACATGATTAGGGAAATACAAGACTTGTTGTGTGGCTGCTTGATTCAGCCAGTTGTTTTGAACTGATTTAATAAATGAACACTGTCAAACAAGAAGAATACTTTTTTATCTGGGGAATATGGGTTTTCGATTGAACACCTTAATGTTCAGCCACACAAACAAGAAAACATTTTGCCATTAAGCCTATCATTATCAGAAATAATCGTTAAAACAGTGCATCCAAAGTCATGAAGAATTTGCAACACTTTCAAACAATATGAATGTAAATCTTCTGCCGTTGTATTGTTGACAGGGAAAAGATCCACAATATCTTTGTTTTTGGAAAAAAACAGATGTCACAATATAACTTTGAATGGTGCTTGCCAGTGAATCAGAATTTATGGAAAGACCATAAATTGATCCACTTTTGTAATCAACACATTTATCTACATAAATCTCATTTAAAAGAAGATTAACCACTTTTTCCTCCTCCTTTAAAAGACCTACTTTTTCCCTCAAATAGGCATAATGGTCAGAATTCCCCTTCTCCCCCCTGACTTCATTATGTGAGAAAGTTTTCTCAGGTAACTGGGATGAGGCAAGGTTAGCATCTTGCTATCTCTGACACTTGGATATGCAGCTGGATAAGAAAAAAAAGAGTTTTGCACTCTATAATAAAATGTAAAGTGCATACGTGGTTGGTCCATGACAAAGAGTTCTATCTGGCTTTTGGGGGAATTCCAACTTTGCATATTTAGTTGCATCCTCATTTTGAAGGATACTCTTTTAAATAAGCTGGATAGCAAAAGAAAGTCTTTCAGATACTGCTAGTTTATTTTGCTTATCTGATCTTGACAAAAGACACAAGTGATTTCAAATATTGACCACTTGTCACAGATATTGTTAGCACCAAGAAGCTAGCTAAAAGATTTTGTTTCCGAATCTCCGAAAAATAAACTTTAACAGATAAATTTCTGAAAATTTTAAATGAAACATTGATTTGAGGGCACTCACTAGCATCAATTATATAAAAAACGGTGAATTCTGTGCCTTCCACTGTTTTCCAATCAGCTGTTACTTTTCAAATCAATAAAATGATTATAAGAAGCGATATCATCATCTTTACACCACTGCTCAAACTTTTCTTCATCACGCAACCCGATTGCAGACAATCGTTTAGATGGTGTTTTCCTGCGTGCTGTTGTTGCTTTTGTCAAATATTTTGGTTAACCCTTAAAAATTGTAGGAACAGCATCAGCTGTAAGGGCTAAGTTTTTAAGAGGCACAACTAATAGTGTACCATCATCTCTGGTCATTTGATCTTCTTTGATCAAAAAGCGTTCTTCAAAGTAATCCATACAAACAATTGCAGTAGAACTTGGCTCGATTGATTGCTTGAATCCACAGTTCTCTGCGGTTGGGAGGAAACTGGAAGCATGATGTGTACTTACTTGATGAAGCATAATTAGAACAACATCCTGGCACACAACATTTCCGTCCCATTTCGAAATGCAATTTTAATAAGAAAAAAATTAATGCTTGGTCTTAATCCTGAAACAATGATAGTAGTACCTCTTAATTTAACAATACTAAATTATCCCTCTTTGATTATGCAAGAAAATTTTTAAGTTACACTGAAGTTATGAAACATGTAATATTAAAATTTGATTTCATTATTTTGTGTTGTTACATCGCAGACAGTAACACATGTAGCATTTTGTTCTCAAATAAAAGATTGGTTGGTTAGTTTGTATGCTTCAAATTTTTTTTATATGCGTAATAACGACTAATCAAGCAAGGACCTACGGCTAAAAATGGATTCCGAACCACAATGAACAAAGGTAAATTCCTAGTCTGAGTGCATGGGTTGGTGCTTTTTTGAAAAGTTGGCGAAAAGGCTTAAATGTTGCCAACTCAATATGGCGGCAGTCATATTGACCGACTAAAAAAAGTTGCCAAATTTAGAACTTTATCACCTAAAAAAAAAGCTCCAAATCAACTTGGCTATATTTGCACACACTCTAGGAATAGACCAAGGAACAGATGTAGTACAGGACAGTGAAAAATTTTTTCATTTGGAGTTTAGAAAATTCGTCATAATTAAAAACACTTCAATTGAAATAAAATTAAAATATAAATAATAAACTAAATTAAAAAATAACTTAAAATAAAACAGACTGCCAGAAACAACATTATTTATCTGGAGAAAAAAAAATGCTAAACAAAATTGCGCCAAAGAAATGTCCTATGCTACATCTGTACCTAGACCGAATAGAATATTGGACTCTTATAATCTGCCACAACCATCAATAACCGCCGACCAAACGGTATAGTGGTTAGCATACTAGTTTCTAGACCGCGAGGTTGCGGGTTCGAGTCCCGTGTAAGGCATGGGTGTTTGTAAATGTATGTTGGCTTGTCAAATGACGAATGTTTCGGCACATTTATAGCCCTCGTGTAGCTGATGGCGCCAGATAATCTGAAAACAACCAACAATCAATAACCCTATTAGTGTGCTTATAGGCACATGTCATATTATACAAAATTATTTCAAATTGAAGGTTTAGAATATTTTTATTGCAGAATTTCATATGAATTAAACAATTGTTTTGTTGAACAAATTAACAAAACGAGTAAAAATAACAAATTTAGTAACTAAAAAATATGTTTTGTTTTGAATGGAAAGTAAAAGACAAAACATTTGTAATAATTCATATAACTTAAAGCAACTGAACGCTACTCTGCATTCTTCTTCTTTGCAATGAATAGAAAATAGTTTATAATACTTGTTCAAAGTCTGAATTATGATGCATATTTGTGGTGAAAGGAAAAACAGAAAAAATGCATTTGTTATCCATGATAATGTAGACAATTGGTAGCCCTAATATTTTGAGGAAATATATGATACAACATTTACTTATAGAAGAAAAGGAATGGGTTCACTTACCCAAACAAAGTCTTTTCAATAATACAAGTCAAAAATGTTCTAGTCACATCGTCAATTTGAGCAGCAGTAGCAGGCCCGGATGAACGACAGAGGTGAATGAGTTCGAGACGGCCCTGCTAATGATCCACATTTGTTGAGTTCATCCTGACCCCACTATGACTTTTCACCACAAAACCTGCGGGATTTCTGGGCCGCAGACTTCGTTTAACCAAGTCAGTGCTATGACCGTTTGCTTGCGCTTGGTTTGGGTTGACTTTTGAGTTCACAATTCGGCCATTTTCACTGGGTGTTTGAGTATTTGCCCGCCTGGCGGATGAACGCAACCATTCTACAGTGGAAGTCTCCTCATTTTCCCCATTGAATTCAGCTAGTCTTAATTGATTCTCAATAGTGTCTTCTCTTATTGGAATCCCGGAAATTGACTCTTCAATATTTTGGTCTTTATTTGGGGAAAGTAATTGTTCTTTTCGTGGAGGAAAATAAGTTAATCTATTAACATAGACTGTTTGTTCATCTTTTCCCTCCACAGCTTGAATTTTATAATTTACATTTCCCCTTTTTTCTGCAGTCCTATAGGGACCCACATTGGGCGTTTAGAATTGCTTAGGGACACTGCATTTAGGGTTGAACAGAAACACCATGTCGCCTACTTTTAATTTTTTGTCCCTGGCTATTTTATCTCGCTTGGGTATCATTTTCTCTGTCGCCACTTCGATATTTCTCTTTACTGTAGCATATGCGGTCTTCTGCCTATTCAACAATTTGCTTACGTCGTACTCGTACCTATCAGAATAATTACGTGGAATTTCCTCTTCAACTCCGTTAACCGATAAATTTGGTTGGTATAAAAGAAAAGAGGGTGAGTAACCTGTGGTTCCATGTACAGCTGTGTTATACGCCAAACTTGCAAAGGGCAAAAGTTCATCCCAATTATCAATGTTGGGGTCATTAATTAGATGTGCCTGATGCTGAAGTTACATGCCTTGATTTTTTTCTGAAATTCCATTTGATACAGAGTGATAGGTGGAAGTCGCAAAGTTATCCAGAAGTTGTAGTTAGACATTAGTGTTGTTGCTGGATGGAAGAAAATATTTTCACTTCTTCAAGAAGAAACAAGCATATGCTAATCAGTTTTGCATTAAAACACCAATTGTCATTGTTTGTAGGTGTTATTTTGATTTGAAAATTAAGATTGTTGAGTAGTATAGTTCATTAACCCTTTTAGTGCTGCGCGAAAACGGATGCCTGTGCGAAGATAACCGGAAGAATTTGGCGAATTTTCTAGGGGTTGGGAAAACGCCCATAATAGACGCCAACGCTTTCATAACGGTATATCGTCATTGGCACTTTTCGCTAGTGTAGCGAACAACAATATATCGTCATTCGGCACTTAAAGGGTGGAGTAAAAATGGAAGAGGGGAAGAGAGTACTGGTATCTTGTATCGAATTTGTTGTAAAATTGCCTAAAGTTTTAGTGGCTCGTCAGTTTCTTTAAATTTTTTGATCCACGAAAGTTTTCTCGTGACCCCTCGAGGGATCGAGAAACACGATTTTCTCACCACTGGTCTTCTACAGTTTTGATAAGCGTGCAATTTATTTGAAAAATAAAATAAAATTTACTATTTCTAATTATGCTGTTTTGTGAACTTAAAGTATCAAAGTCACTTCTTCACATTGAGTAAAAAAAGTGTTAATATCTTAAAAACTTTCGAGTAAAGTTAAACATAGCAGAGTCACAGAGAGTCATTGTTGATTTGAAATATTGACTTTGATTTCATACTTAAAAGAAACTAAATACCAAGTGCACACTAAACATTCAGAACGTATTCTTAAATAGCATGGTATATCGAGGTGCGGGATAATTAAGTGCGGAGTAGGCATGAACCACCCACCAAAGCAGCCAATGCCGAAACATCTGCAGTGGTCATCATGCCTACGTCACTCAATCATCCCGCAGATGACCGAAAAGAAAGATCCACAACATATTGTTAAACATGGGATACCTAACAAGAAGAATATCCAAAATCCACTCACCTGTTTTTATGAGCCATTACTAAAATTCCCAATTTCAAGGGATTACCCTTGAGCCGTTAAACTTAAACCTAACTTCAAGGGATCATTAAAACCTATAAAAGGTATTTCCTCTAATCGAATTGAGAATAATAACAAAAAAAAAATTGCTAAAATTTTACAAATTGTTTCAACTGTCGATCTGGCTGAAAATAAAAAAAAAAAAAGTTTGTTTTCATAAAAGAAAACATTTTACGGGACAATTTCTGGTACTTATTCATGTAATGCTGAGTGGGATTTCTGTCATAAAGTCTAGATCCAATCCACATCGTTCCGGTTAAGAAGAACATAATCTTACTTCAAAGCTTCACAGTTGGAGTCCGTCAAAATTAGGTGCTGCATCCCCTATTGGCCATGTTCTACCTATATATAATTTAATTGTTTTAGTAACATGGTTTTTTTTATTTTTATGTTTTTTTTTTTATGCAACATTTTCAAATGTGTTGTAATTTTTATGTGTGTGAATATAAAACAATTTCTATTACAGAAAAATGGATGTGTGTGATTCGCAAGCATGTTCAAAGAAGAGGATTCCCATTAGTCACCTCCTCACTCACACTGGAGAAAAACGACATTCATGTGATGTATGCAAGAAGACATTTTCAAAGCAGAGCAGTCTCAAAAGTCACCTCCTCACTCATACTGGACAAAAACCACATGTATGTAACGTGTGCAGCAAGCGATTTTTTCAAAAGTCCAATCTTGTAAGTCATCTCCGCACTCATACTGGAGACAAACCACATTCGTGCAATGTGTGCAACAAGGGATTCTCTTACAAGAGCTGTCTGAAGAGTCACCTCCTCTCTCATACTAATGAAAAACCACATTTATGTGATGTGTGCAACAAGGGATTTGCTAGAAAGTTTGGTCTTACAAATCATCTTCTTACTCACATGGGAGAAAAACGACATCTATGTAGTACATGTAACAAGGTATTTTCTTGCCAGAGAAGTCTAAAAAATCACCTCATCATTCATACTGGACAAAAACCACATATATGTGATGTGTGCAGCAAGAGATTTGCTCATAAGTCCAATCTTGTAAGCCATTTTCACACTCATACTGGAGAAAAACCACATTCATGTGATATATGCAACAAAAGATTTTTCGACAGGAGTTGTCTTAAAAGGCACCTCCTCACGCATACTAACGAAAAACCACATTCATGTGATGTGTGCAACAAAGGATTTTCTAGAAAGTTCAGTCTTGCAATTCATCTCCTCACTCACACTGGAGAAAAACCACATTCATGTGATGTGTGCAATAAGAGTTTTTCTGGTAGGAGTACTCTCACACAGCACCTTCTCACCCACTCTGGAGAAAAACCACATTCATGTGATGTGTGCAACAAAAGATTTGCTAGAAAGTCCAGTCTTTCAACTCATCTCCTCATTCACACTGGAGAGAAACAACTTTCATGAATTGTTGTGTGAGATAAAGCCTTCTTAGTGAGAAGTAATCACAGGTCCAGACTTATTCTTTTCGGGGGAATTTACGAAATCTAATAGTTGCCGCCAAGGGGCTGCATTTCATTTCTTTGAGGTACATGTATACAATGAATTAAATTTGTATTATTGGGAGGAACCCCTCATAGACTATCCGTACTTGGCAGGCTAATCTTATCTGAAAATTATCTCATTTCATATGTTTAAGCTGATGTGTACCCATTGTACTGGATTGAAATGAATTCGATAATAAGCCCAGACTGCCAAGGACTATTGACTGTAAGGGTTTCTCCCAATAATCCCAATTTACTTCATTGTGTACATGTACCCCAAAGAAATGAAACACTGCTGCTTAACGACAATCATTAGATTTAATAACTTTTTCTGCCGAACCATTTTACTTGAAGTTTTTACAACATCAGGATTTCCCTCTTCTTTTTTTTTTTTTTTTTGGTGTGCTGGAGGAGGGGGAGAGAGAAATAAATTAATTTTGTTACGTTGCTTGTTCAAGATGAGTAACATACAGTCGATGGTTGCTTTAGCGTGAATATTGTCACTAATGTAAGATTCCATGACAACATTAGATTCGCAACTATTTCATATATATATATTATTTTGAAACGTGCTTTGCAAAGACTGTTAGGATCATATGCCAGTTTTAAGAAAAAACATTCAGTTTTAAAAATATCCCTAAAAATGTTGTGAGCTATCTTAAAAATTCCTACCTAAGTTTTGTTTGAATAGAACTGTGCCTCCTGGAAATTAATGTGGTCTACCAGTGCCTTAATTTGATTATACTTATGTATACTAATTTACAATCCTTTTACAAAACGTATTCAAATAAGTTATAATTTTTATGTGTGTAAATGTAATACAATTTCTGTTACAGAAAAATGGAGAAGTCACTAAGATGTGACGCGAGCAACAAAGTATTTTTAAGAAAGTGCCATCTCGCAATCCACCTCCGCACTCACCTTAAAAAAAACGTATTCATGTGATGTATGCAACAAGAGGCTTTGTAGTAAGTCCAATCTTGCAACTCATCTTTTCGTTCATACTGGAGAAAAACCACTTTCATGTGATGTGTGCAACAAGGGATTTTCTTATAAGAGCTGTCTCGAGATTCACCTCCTCACTCATACTGGAGAAAAACCTAATTCATGTGATGTGTGCAACAGGCACTTTTCAAGTAGGGCTAACCTCAAAACTCACCTCCACGTTCATACTGGAGAAAAACCACATTCATGTGATATATGTTACAAAGCCTTTTCAGTCATGAGCAGTCTCAAAAGACATCTCCTCACTCATATTGGAGAAAAATCAACAGGAGTTTTCCTGATAGGAGAGGTCTCCAAAGACATCTCCTCAATCGGACTGGAGAAAAACCACACTCGTGTACTGTGTGTAACAGGAAGTTTTCTTATAGAAGCAGTTTCAAAAGACACCTCCTCACTCATACTGGAGAAAAACGATGTTGAGATGAAACATTTTTATTGAGGAGCAATCGCAAATCATACGACTTACTCTTTTTTGGAGGAAAACAGTGTTCCCACAGTCATTAAAAGTGCTTAATATTTTTGAAATTGTTTTCAAGGCCTTGAAAGTGCTTAATTTTTACAGATGTTGTCCAGCTGCAAAATTTATAAAAATACAACTCGGACTTGCTGAGTTTTGATACGGTGCAGATAAGGGACCGCCACTTATCTGCACCGTATCAAAATTTTCCGACATATTTGTATTGCGTATCCACCAATTTTAACTTTTTTGGTAGAATATACTTTATTAAAAATTTAAATATAGATATGATGCCTGAAAACAAATTTTCATAGGTCCTTAAAAACATTAATTAGGTCCTTAAAAGTTATTGATTTTCATTCTGTGATTTGAGTGGGAACCCTGGAAAATCTATGTGTTTGTTTTCACAGTACGCTTAGAGGCTTTTTACTGAAAAGAATATTCAGAAGGCTACATCCTACTGAGGGTAACACTTATAAGCGTTTGATTGTTCAATGTATTAGGCATTTTTTCTAATTAAAATAAGTTCATAGGTTTTCAAAACTCTGTATTCTTAGAATTAAATAAAGTGTGACTTCTCTTACTTTTTTTTTTTTTATTATTACTATTTGACCCTTCACAAGTGTTTTTATGATTTATTATTGATTCTAACTAAAATGTTTGTTTCTTACAGCTTTATAAAAAAACAAGGAAATATTTTTTTTTTTGTTGCCAAGATGCGATAAAATTTTGTCTTCTTAGTCAGGGTTCCCACGGTCATTAAAAGTGCTTAATATTTTTGAACTTGTTTTCAAGGCCTTGAAAATGCTTAGAGGTCCTAAAAAGTTCTTAATTTTTGCAAAAAATTGTGTGGCCAACTGCAAAATTTATAAAAATACAACTCGGACTTGCTATCCCCGCATGACTGCCACTTATCTGCACCGTATCGGAATTTTCCTACATATTTGTATTACACATCCACCAATTTGTAACTTTTTTTGGTAGAATATACTTTATTAAAAATTTATATATAGACATGATGGCTGAAAACAAATTTTTAAAGGTCCTTAAAAGTCATTGATTTTCATTCTGTGACTTGAGTGGGAACCCTGTTAGTGTCTCACCGGACCGGTCACTAAGTATAAAAAATGGGGCGAATTTTTTTTTTTATAGTTTTCACGGTTTTATTCAATACAAGTATCATTCCTTAATGGTTTTTTATAAAGTTTAAATGCCCAAATTTTCAATGCATTTCAATACCAATCACTCCCAACAATCAATTATTGAAAATAATTTTTTTAATTAAATATTAAAATATATTTATTATTAACACTATTCAATTGTTAATTAATTATTGTATAAATTAATGATAGGTTATTTTAGTATTAACACCAATTATTAAAATTTGATTAATGATTATATTGAAAATTTGGGCTGGCGTAAATTTAAAATCATCCATTTTATGTCCCAGTACCCCTCTGGCAGTGGAAAGCTGTGAACAAACAACCTATTTTTATTAATAGTTTGATTCGCATCTTGTTTGTTGACATCAGGAACACCACAAAAGTTGCTGTATAATATAACGTCATAAAATATAGCTTCTGATTACCCCAAATATCGAATCGTGCAAAGACTAATTCTTTCTTTAAAATTAAAAACTAATTTTTTTCCATCTTTAAACAATTGGATAGCTGCCATATTGTGCTCTAAATATTTCGAAAATTTCAGAAAAATGCCTTGTTTTTATAATTTTTGGAAAAGGAACTGGTCCTACCTCATATAAGTCGGAATGGAGGGTTGGAATATCTGAGTAGTGATATTGTAACAAAATTACAAAAAGAATTAAAAATCAAAAAATTCAGGACAGATCACAACTTTTATAGGATGATTTAAAAAAAAAACAAAAAACGAATAAATGTAGTTTGTCTACTAACTAATATAGGACATAACAAAAGGAAAATCTTGGTCATATTCATGAGCCACTAGGATACAATTAAAAAGAACAAATAGGAGTATAATTGTAGCCTTTCTTGTGAAAGTGTTATAGTATAAATAAAACAATATGATGCAAATAGAGAAGAGTAAATTGAAAGATAATGTAGCCTTTCTTGTGAAAGTGCTATGGTATAAATAAAACAATATGATGCAAATAGAGAAGAGTAAATTGAAAGATAATGTAGCCTTTCTTGTGAAAGTGCTATGGTATAAATAAAACAATATGATGCAAATAGAGAAGAGTAAATTGAAAGATAATGTAGCCTTTCTTATGAAAGTGCTATAGTATAAATAAAACAATGTGAATCAAATTGAGAAGAGTAAATTGAAAGATAATGTAACCTTTCTTGTGAAAGTGCTATATTGTTTAATAGATATTAAATAATAAAAGTAATATCTATTCCTGCAACCGCTTACCTTTCCCTTCAAGAGGGAACCTTCCACAGGTTGCTTTGCCTCCTAAAATAGTGGGAAAACTGAACACCTCAACCCCCATCCGCTTCCTCCACTATGTAGCTTCCACGGATTGTTGGGGAGCAAGTGAGCAGTTCTAATCTGAGCAGGTAAGGATTAATGGTAGTGATAAATTAATTGAATGCCTCAGATAAGATGGCATCTGACAATGCAAAAGCTGCAAATGGCCTACTTCGAACGTCTTCATGTAGAACCTCGTATGCAATTTTTTTTTTTAATTTCTATTTTCTGACAGTACATTTTTAAAGAAGGTTACATTAGTTTTGGCAATAAATTCAGCAATATGTTCTATTTTTAGGTCCCTATGTATCAGATTAATTCTAATACACCTGGAGACATTCACAAGTTCTCTTAAGATTTTGTTTTGGCTAGTTTGGAGAATTTTGATTTCTTTGTTAGTTATATTTCGTTACATTGATGCCCACTTTCCATTTTTCGCACCGTTGTTCAATTTCTTCAGTTAAAAGTGAAAGTTTGAATACTGCCTGATTTCGCTGCATGGAGTTTGAAATAATTGCAGTGTCTTCTCCGTAGAATGCCGTCATGGTATTGAGTTTATTCCTAAAGGGGAAGGGGGGGGGGGGATCTGCTGTAAAAAGGAGATATAGAGTAGAACCCAAGATTGAGCTCCCCTCGGACTCGCCCCCTCAGCGGGTTTACTTTCTCAAAGTAAACACGGGCTTCACAACCCCGGGATGCCCCAGTGATCTATCCCTTCTTCTGTTTTACCTTCTTTTTTGGGTTCTGTATTTATAGGTTGGTTTTCTTTCTTCCCTCGTTGTGGATACCTCTTCACAGGTGAGGGCTCCCCTTGAGAAGCTTTCTGCCGCTCTGTTGCTATCAGCTTCTCTCGGGGATTAAATCACCCACGTGTTTGCCGTGCGTGGAGACCCGTGTCTCTGGAAAGGGGGATCCTGGTAGTTGAGGGACGACATACTGTCCCTATACACTACTTTGGCCCTTGCTTCAGATAAACGGGAGGTGCACATTGGTCCCGTGTGTATCAATCGGCTGGTCGTCCAACTTCGTCGGCGGCTAGGGATCAAGCGGCCGGATCGTCTGCTGGGAATCTCGTTAAGGGTGGAGACTTCTTCAGGGACGAGTCGTTCGCGTATAGGTACTGGACAACCCGGTAGTGTTATGCCGTGCGTTTGGTTTGTTTGTTGCAGTTTAGTTGTTGTTTTCTTTCTTTTTATCATTTTTGTTGCTTGCCGGTGTACACTATCCCCGATATCGTGGACTCCATGGCGGGTGGGACTCTAGTGCCCGAATCCATTTAACTTACTTTCATGGAAAGTAATTCTTGTATATCTTCTCCCCCTAGTGGGGAGCAACACAGACAAAACTCGGTGAATCAATTGAAATATAAATACTTTGTTCTGCATCGATTAGAGGGATCTTTTGAAAAGGTTTCTCCTTTTCTAATTGAAAAAACTTTAAAATCGTTCGTTGGAGATACAACTTCAGTCAAAAAACTGAAGTCTGGAAATCTGTTAGTGGAAGTTCGCAATGTTCAACAAGCTAATAGCATACTGAAAATAGAAAATTTTGGAACTTTCCAGGTAACTGTTACTGCACATGGATTGCTTAACAAATCTCGTGGTGTTGTGTCGGAGTCGGACCTATAACATACAGCGGAAGACGAGATTCTTGATCACCTACGTGATCAACACGTTTCGGCCGTCCACCGCATAACAATACGACGAGATGGGAATATCATCCCCACTAAGCATTTGATCCTAACTTTTGATTTACCCACTTTACCATCACACGTAAAAGCCGGCTATTTGAATTGCAATGTTCGTCCGTACATTCCGAACCCACTTCGCTGTTTCAAGTGCCAGAAATTTGGTCACTCTCAAACAGCGTGCCGTGGGAAAACGGAAACATGCGCACGTTGTGCAGGTACTGGGCATGATAGTGCTAACTGCAAAACACTCGAGAAGTGTGTCAATTGTGATGGCACACATCCATCTTACTCTCGATCATGTCCACAGTGGGTAAAAGAAAAAGAAATTCAGACCGTGCGAGTAAACTAAAATGTGTCATATTTTGATGCCAAACGACTTGTTGAAACGAGGACTCTACGCGTTGGTGTTGCTTATGCTGATGTTTTGAAACAAACATTCAGCAGCAAAAGCACACAAACAGATTCTCCAGTATCTTCTCTTGTTCAAATACCTCAACGATCATCTACTGAGGTTGTTAAACGACCAACGATTTTAAAGAAATCTCTGGCAAAATCAAAGGCTTTACAGACTTTGAAACTTAAATCGGCTAAAAGGGGACCTTCTCGAGAGAAACCCTCTAATCCTTTCACCATCCTTCGATCTTTTAAGGATGCGGATGTGGTGAGGCTTCACCCATCTGATGAGGATGTAGATATCAGTGAAGAGCCTGACCCCCTTGTAAATTTTAGTTTAAATAATTAATGGCTTCTTTTGTTTTTTGGAATTGTCGTGGTTTTAGGTCTAGGAAGGATCATGTGAAAAATATAATTTCCCTTTACAATTAAGCATGTTTGGCACTTCAAGAAACTTTCTTGAATGATGCTTACACTTCAAAAATTCGTAGGTATAGTTGCATTAGAAAAGATGTTACACGTAGTAATACAGTGTCTGGAGGAGTATGTCTGTTTATTTCTCATAATTACCCCAGCACTGTACTCACACTGCACACACCTCTGCAGGCTGTGGCTGCAAGACTTCATATGCAGTCACTTCTCACAGTCTGTTGCCTATACCTACCGCCACATGCTATCATCCGCCAAGAGGAGCTGAATGGTCTGATTGACCAGCTTCCAGCTCCATTTTTATTGCTTGGTGACTTTAATGGACACAGTACTCTGTGGGGCAATGATGATACGAATCCTCGTGAGAGACAGATCGAAAAGTTGTTATCTGATCTCTGTCTCCTGAATAATGAGGAGAAAACGTATTTTCATGAACCCACAAGAACATTCCATTCACTTGATTTAGCCTTTTGTTCCCCTGTGCTTCTGCCATACTTGAATTTTGCTGTTGGAAGTGATCTACATAACAGTGATCACCTCCCTATTCTCATCTCCCATACTGGTAATGGTAGCGTGACCAACCGCCTACCTACATATAAATACCATAGGGCAAATTGGGACAAATTTAACAAGTTGGCTATTGTAACACGAACAATGGTGAATAGTGAGAATGTTGATACTGCTGTCCAAAATGTCACTGAGGCAATTCTAAATGCTGCTGACTCCTCCATTCCTAAGGCTTCACCTAAAACACTGCGACACTGTAAACCATACTGGAATGTAGACTGTCAATCTGCATACAAGAAACAAAAGAAGCTATGGGGTATCTTCCGCAGATACCCTACTACAGGAAACCTTATCGCCTTTAAAAAGGCTAAGGCATTTGCTCGTATTGTTAGACGTCAGAGTCAGAAGGATTCTTGGATAAATTATGTATCTTCAATTACGTCTAAAACATCAAGTAAACAGTTGTGGAAGAAGGTTAGAGCGGCCAACGGTTTGTATCCGGAATATTCTTGCCCGATACTTCAGACCGGAGCTGCTGTGTTCTCTTCCCCTGAAGATATTGCTAACCTTATTGGTGAAACTTTTGAAAGAGTATCCAGTTCCGATTCTTATAGTCTTACTTTTCTAGTGACTAAGAATCGTGCTGAACGGACTGGAATTAATTTCAAAAGCAATATTGATTATTCCTACAACTGTGACCTTAAGATGTACGAATTGAAGAGTGCTTTATCTAAAGCACATAACACCAGTCCAGGTCCAGATGGGATCAGTTATCAAATGCTTCGCCATTTAAGTCCAGATTCTCTTTTTAACATCCTTTTTCTCTATAACAGAATCTGGAAGGAGAACATCTTTCCTACCTTGTGGCGGGAAGCTATAATAATCCCCATTCTGAAACCTGGAAAGGATCCCAAGGATCCTCTGAACTATCGACCGATAGCCTTAACGAGTTGCCTTTGTAAGACCTTTGAACGTATTGTAAACGCCCGACTCTCTTACACGTTGGAAAAAGATGGATGTATTTCACCTTTCCAGAGTGGATTCCGACGAGGACGGTCCACTCTTGATAACATCGTGAAACTAGAAACAGATGTTCGCAATGCCTTTGTGCAGAGGAATCATCTAGTTTCAATCTTTTTCGACATTGAGAAGGCGTATGATCATACGTGGCGATATGGTAACCTGCAAACCTTATTTAATTTTGGTTTCAGGGGTAATCTGCCTCTTTTTATTCAAAACTTTTTATCATCTCGGGTTTTTAGAGTTCGTATTGGAACTTCATTTTCTAATTATTTTAATCAATCTGAGGGAGTCCCTCAAGGTTGTGTTTTAAGCGTCACCCTTTTTAACTTTCACATCAGCAACATCCTTCATGTCCTTTCACCCTTTGTTCATGGAACTTTGTATGTTGATGATTTGCAAATCTCATGCCAAGGATCAAACATGCGCTTACTTGAACGTCAATTACAAACTGCTGTTAACAGACTTGTAGAATGGTGCGAACAAAACGGCCATAAACTGTCACCATCTAAAAGCAGTTTCATCCACTTCTGTAGGAGGAGGGGTCTTCACACTGACCCTGAAATCCACATACGCAATTCTCCCATCCCAGTTGTGAATCAGATAAGATACCTGGGAGTTATCTTTGACAATAAGTTAAATGTTCTCCCATATATTGTATACTTGCGCAAGAAGTGCGATAAATCGCTTAATATCCTCAAAGTACTTTCAAATACTTCTTGGGGTGCTGACCGCACTTCTTTGCTGCGTATCTACCAATCTGTAATCTTATTTCGCATTGATTACGGATGTGTTGCGTATGGGTCTGCAGGAGCATCCCTTCTACGAAGATTGGATACTGTCCATCACACTGCTGCCCGTATTTGCTCAGGTGCATTTTGCCCTTCACCCATTGAAAGTCTGTTGACAGAGTGTAGTCTCCTTCCACTTGACTTGAGACGTAAAAAATTAAGCGCCAACTACTACTGTAGAATTATGTCTGATCCTTTTCATCCTTTACGTAAGTTGAGACTTGATGCCTATCTTGGTAGGTTATATGATGCTCGCCCATCTAACATTCGACCATTTTCTGAAAGAGCGAAATCCATCTTGTTGGATGCAGCTCTAAGTGACATAGTTAACCAAACATTTACCACTCAATTCTTTCCACCGTGGGACATTCCATCTTTCCACTTTCTCAATCTATTTGCGAGGTATTGCAAGGCAGACACTGCCCCAGAAATTATGCAACAAATCTTTTGTGATCACCGCTCTCAGTATGCTGACTATGAAACAGTATTTACTGATGGATCCAAAGCAGGTGAACGTGTTGGCTGTGGTACTGTGTCCGACACATCCACAGTCGCTTTTTCACTTCATAAATCCTGCTTGGTTTTCACTTCTGAGATGACAGCAATTTCTTGTGCACTGCTGCATATCTCACTCTGCCACAATCGCAAATTTTGTGTGTATACTGTCAGTTTAAGCTCCTTGTCAAGTCTGGAGCAATTTAAGACCAATAGCCATCCACTTGCCTGTGACATTTTGTCAAAGTTAGACACACTTGAGAGGAAAGGATTTACTATATTGTTTTGCTGGGTACCTAGTCACATGGGAATTTCAGGAAATGAATTGGCTGACTCTGCTGCTAAAGCGGCCTCAATCCCGCTGCAGCAGCCAGTTCCCTACCAAGATATTAAGACTTCAATTCAGAAGTTCATATTATCCTTACGTCAAGAAACATGGGATTTGCAGGTTAATAACAAACTTCATTTTATCAAAAATCATCTTAAGGGGACTGGGTAGTCAACGACAGCACAAAATCAGAAAAATCAAGGCTTCAAAATAATTCACGTAAAGAATTAAATATTAGTCGAAAGGAAATAATTTTTTGCATAAATGTTGTTCAAATATTTTTAAATTACACTGTAAAAAAAGATCTCATTTAAATAGGTTATTATTTTTTTAATAAGTATTTACATAAAACTTAGTTTAAAAAAAAATTCGGAGTGAATTCACTTGTGGTACGCTCGTAGAAAAAACTTAAAACTAAAATGAACTGTTTTTTGTTTTATATTACTTAGAAATGTTTATACAATGTATTAAATATAATATTTTGCAAAATAATAATTAAAAAAATAATTTTATACACTAATTTGTTGAATGTATGAAAAATTGCAATTTTTTAAGGTAATAATTACTAATTAAAAAAATAAATTACACAGATTTAAAAAAAAAAAAATGGTTTACTATGTACCTCGTATGGTATTTAATCAACATGAAAAATTTCAACTGCATATCTTGTATAGTTTTCTCTACGAGCGTACCAAAAGTTCAAAAATCAACGTTTTGAGAAAACGCAAAAAAACTAAAAAAGTTCAAATAACTTACATATTTTTGAAATTTAATGGGCTCCACTTCCATATTCTGAAGTGTCCATCTTTGCAGATACTTCAGATTTCCTCTGCTTTTTCTTTTTTTCCTTTCTTGCCTCTTTTGAAGCCTTCTTAAATGCGTTATCCGCTTCAGTTACTCGACGATTATCAAAGCGTCGCAGGGATCGCAACATATTGTACCCAGGTTTCATTCCTAAATGTTCAAAAACTAATTTCCTACTGCTTGAACCATTGTTGAAACAAAGTACCGCATCTCTTGCACCTATTTCTAAAGCTTTGAGCCCCTCGGGGGCTCACATCTTGTGAGTACGGGCTTGGCGAACCCGAGGTACCCTAGCTGGGCCTAGCATTTTTCTTTTCTTTCCTTTTTTGCTAAGGCCCACCATTTTGTGTTATTTTTGTGGTTTAAGTTCTATCATCGATTCGTCCTTAATTTTGTTGCAATTTATCTGGTTTCATATTATTTAGTTAATTTTGTTGCATTTGCTTGTTTTCTTCTGATTAGTTTTTTTACGTTTTTGAATATTTGGTTTTATTTTTGTTCGGTTGTCAGTATTTCAGTTATATATTTGAATTGTGTTTCATCGTTTGAATTGTTTCGATTTGCCATTTTTTGGCCTGCACGTTTGCCGTGTGCGGTGACCCGTAAGGCAGGAAAATGGGATCCTGGGGATCCTGTGGCGTCCCATATCAGGGCAGGTGATTAGTTTCCTGGGGGCGCTGCTGCGTTCCCTTTGGCCCATGCTTCGGCCGAAACGGGAGGCAGAGTGGGGCCCGACTCTGTCAATCGGCTGGCGGTAACAGAACCTCCGGGTTGCTGACTGCTTAAGGGTAAGGACTGGGTGGTCACACACCCTGACCACTCAGAACGACCTCGGCGTACTACCTCTTAGCAGGCCCATTGTCTGCTACCCATGTAGGGCTCGGTGGTGGGCGGGGGTGTACGTCGAGTTTTTTTTATACATATATTATGGCTACCTCTACTCTAAGCCTGACGGGAGGCAAAAATCCCCAACAACAGCATACGACTTCAGTTAAAAGAGCCATCGAATCAATAGAAAATCCCAATTCCAAAAAACAACACCCAAATTACAATGAACCCACATTTCTCATAATTCAATCGGAAACTGGCGAACTTGGCAAAATGTCCCCCTTCTTCATCCAGAAAGGGATAAAAGGAATTTGCGGCGGGGAACCAAAAACAATAAAAAAACTGCGATCAGGAGACTTTCTAATTGAAACTACAGATGCAAAACAATCCCGTGCTTTACTTTCTGCCACAACAATAGGAACCATCAATATTTCGACCTCTCCACATAAAGGCCTAAATTCTTCCCAAGGAGTAATATCAGAACCAGACCTTATAAATATTGATAAAGATGAAATAATCCAAGAACTATCCCCCCAAGGAGTTATAGATGCCAGACGAATTACAATAAAAAGAGACAACAAAATAATTAATACCAAGCATGTTATACTAACTTTCAATACACCAAAACTCCCTGATCGTATTACAGCTGGTTATCTAAATTGCCCTGTCCGCCCTTTTATCCCGAACCCTCTGCGATGCTTTAAGTGTCAGAAATTTGGGCACTCTAAACATACCTGCAGAAGCAAGGTTGACATTTGCGCAGTTTGTGGAAGCTCAGATCATCCCAGCGATGATTGCAAAGCTGAACCCGACTGCGTAAATTGTCCTGGAAAACATCCATCATTTTCCAGAGAGTGCCCCAAATGGAAGGAGGAGAAGGACATTCAGGAAATAAAAGCGAAAAACAATACATCCTACCCAGAAGCCCGTAAAATTTATAATGCCTCTTCACCACCATCCATCACATATGCTAAAGTTTTAAAAACGAATGAACTAAAGTCAACCACTACCCAAACTGATATCTCCCTACCTCCTGCAATTCTGTCAAACGAACAACTATATAAATATCTGATCTCTCATCTGAATGCCAGTAGTTCTGGTACCTCCAATAAACCAACTCCATCAATAAAAAAAACCAACTCGGTAACCCAAACCCAAAAGAAAATGGAACCACTCAAAACGCATACGAAACCTGGAAACAAACTAAAACAAAAAATTCAAAGTAAAAAATCTAAAGTAGAAATTAAAGTTAAACAAACCAAGGAAACATCGGAAGAAGAATGTATATCAGGCCTCTCAGAGTCCGGAGATATGGACATAGAGACCGGCCTTGAGACCCCTCCTCAACTCCATCCTAGGAGGCGGTCCAGTGAGCGGGGGACTGCTAACCATCCTACTTAAAATTCTATCTGTTATCTTGGAACTGTCGTGGATTCCACCAAAACTCGGTGGATATTAAACATCTTATCGATGACTACCGACCTGTCTGCTTCTGTCTACAAGAGACTCTTTTAAAACCATTTCAGAGTTCTCTCATTAGGGGGTATAGTCCCTTTCGAAAGGACTGCACTAGCGGTGATAGAGCCAGCGGCGGAGTAGCTATTTTTATATCTAACGGCACTCCTTTTACGCCGCTGCAGCTCGATACTAATTTACAAGCTGTTGCCATTAGAGTCGCTTTAAAGACTCTAATCACCGTGTGCTCAATTTATTTACCTCCTAATGATAGTATTCAGCAAACAGAACTAAACAGGTTGTGCGAGCAGCTCCCATCTCCTTTTATCATCATGGGAGATTTCAATGGGCATAATCCTCTCTGGGGTAGTACTGACATGAACATCCGTGGAAGACAAATAGAGAAATTAATGGGAGATAAAAATCTTTGTCTTCAGAACAATGGACAAGACACGTACTTCCACGCCCCATCGAGGACATTTCACGCTATCGACCTTGTCTTGTGTTCACCATCTCTTTTATCTCTATGGAACTTTCATGTCGGAGAAGATCCTTTTAACAGCGACCATTTTCCCATCAGACTATCATATGAAGGAAACGTAATAGCTCCTGTTTACCGCCCACCTCGATTCAAATTTGAAGAGGCGGATTGGGATCTTTTTTCTCTTTCTGTCCATTTGTCAGATGAGATGGTGAACCAAGATGACATCGATGAGGCTGTAAAATCTGTCACTCAAGCCATTTTGGAAGCTGCTCGCTATTCCATCCCCATGTCATCCCCAAATCTACCAAAATTACCAAAACCGTGGTGGAACCACGATTGTAGGATGGCGCATAAAAAACAGAGGAAAGCTTGGGGTATTTTTCGACGGTGCCCCACAGAAGCCAACCTCATCAGTTTTAAGCGTGCTTGGGCCGAGGCTCGTAGATACGCCGACGGAGCCAGAGGGATTCTTGGCAGAAGTATGTCAGTACTATAACATCCTCGACATCTTCTAAGAGGGTCTGGAACAAGGTCAATAAAATCAAAGGCCAATATCCCAATTACTCTATTTCTATCCTAGAGATAAACCACGGGATTGTTTCAGACCCTAAAGACATTGCAGATACTCTTGCTGATGCATTTGCAAGTGTATCGAGTAATTCTAATTATAAAGAGCCGTTTGCCTCGTATAGGGTTAGAGCTGAGCGGAGAAAATTAAGCTTTTTCTCTGCTAATGCGGAAAGCTATAATGATAATTTCAACTTGCTAGAATTACAAAAAGCTCTTTCTGGTGCCCACAGCTCTGCTGTTGGGCCTGATGAAATACATTATAGCTTGCTAAAACATCTGCAACCGCTCCAGCTCAAAGTTATCCTTAGTTTATTTAATCGTATTTGGAATGAGAATTTATTTCCTGCAACGTGGCAACGAGCTCTTATAATTCCTATAGTGAAACCGAATAAAGATCCCAAGAATCCCTCGAGCTATCGTCCAATCGCATTAACGAGTTGCTTTTGTAAGATCTTAGAGAAAATGGTTAATGCGCGTCTTCTTTTTTATCTGGAAAAAAACAATTACCTATCTCCGTTCCAGAGTGGCTTTCGTCGTGGACGAAGCACTATTGACAACTTGCTCCTCCTCGAAACTTCGATTCGGGAGGCTTTTGTCAAGAGGAACCATTTGGTATCGGTATTCTTTGACATGGAGAAAGCTTATGACCGTACTTGGAGGTATGGTATCCTCAAGGACCTACATGATTTAGGTCTGCGAGGAAATTTGCCATTATTTATTGAAAACTTTCTAAAACGCAGAATCTTCCAAGTACGACTGAACTCGATATTATCTGGCGAGTTCATACAAGAACAAGGTGTTCCCCAGGGAAGTGTGTTGAGTTGCGCACTGTTTATCGTCAAGGTCAACAGCCTTTTGGCCTGTCTTCCACCAACAGTGTCAGGGACTCTGTTTGTTGACGATTTTCAGATGTCTTGCGCCTCAACAAATATGTCAACCATAGAGAGACAGCTTCAACTCGCTATCAGGAGAATTACAGACTGGGCAAGTAAAAACGGGTTTACTTTTTCCCCTGAAAAAACTGTTGCCATGCACTTCTGCAGGAAACGTGAGCTTCACCATGATCCAGAAATATTTTTAAATGGTGTGCAAATACCTATTGTTAAAGAAACGAAATTTCTTGGTGTAATATTCGACTCCAAGCTCACTTTCCTGCCCCATATCAAACACCTAAAATTGAAGTGCAACAAAGCCTTGAATCTCTTGAAAGTTCTCTCTAACACCTCCTGGGGAGCTGACACTACCTCCATGTTAAGGATATACCGATGCCTGGTCCGTTCCATACTTGACTACGGCTCGGTGGTGTACGGATCTGCCAGAAAATCAGCCTTAATGCTCCTTGATCCTGTTCACCATTTAGGTCTCAGGATCGCATCAGGAGCATTTAGTACATCACCGGTGCAAAGTTTATATGTGCTTTGTCTGGAAGCCTCTCTTGGGCTGAGACGGGACAAACTTTGTCTAAAGTTATTTTTTAAAATAAAAAGTCATCAATCTCATCCCCTTTTAGAGCATATTTTTAATCCTTTGCATCAGCGACTTTTTAATGCACGTCCGTGTACCATTCCATCTTTTGCTTTCAGAATTCAGTCCATTCTTTCATCACATAATATTGACAATTTTAAGATTCGTCATATCTCATACTCCATTCCACCCTGGCATTCCCATCAAATTGTTGTTTTGAATATATTTAACAATTTTAAAAAAAGTGACACACCAGACATAATTTTTACAAGTTTATTTTACTATCATAGATGTAATTTTTCTAATTTTAAGTCAGTATATACGGATGGGTCTAAAAGTCAGGCCCCTCAGGGGGTTTACTTTCTATAAGTAAATACGGGCTTCACAACCCCGGGGCTCCCCAGTGATCTATCCCTCCTTCTGTTTTACCTTCTCGTTTTGGTTTTGTATGTATCGTTTGGCTTCCCTTCCTTCCCTCATTGTGGTTACCTCTTCTGAGGTGAGGGCTCCCCTTGAGAAGCTTTGTGCCGCTCTGTTGCTATCAGCTTCTCTCGGGGATTATATCACCCACGTGTTTGCCGTGCGTGGAGACCCGTGTCTCTGGAAAGGGGGATCCTGGTAGTTGAGGGGCGACATATTGTCCCAATACACTACTTTGGCCCTTGCTTCAGATAAACGGGAGGTGCACATTGGTCCCGTGTGTATCAATCGGCTGGTCGTCCGACTTCGTCGGCGGCTAGGGATCAAGCGTTCGGCTCGTCTGCTGAGAATCTCGTTAAGGGTGGAGACTTCTACAGGGACGAGTCGTTCGCGTATAGGCACTGGATAACCTGTTAGTGACATACCGTGCGTAACTGTTTAGTTGCGATTTTCTTTCTTTTCCTTATTTTAGTTGCTTGCCGGTATGCACTAACCCCGAGATCGCGGACTCCACGGTGGGTGGGACTCTAGTGCCCGAATTAATTAAAACTAATTTCATGGAAATTAAATCGTCTTCTCCTCCCCCTATCGGGGTAATCGCTAATTCTTTTGATCCTCAGACATCAATTAAACGAACACTAGAAATTGACAACGAAAATACAACAAAAAAACTTGCATCTCCCACAAACGAACCAACCTTCCTCATTATGCATCCCGACTCTGGCGAATTGGGCAGAATGTCCCCCTTTTTCATTCAAAAGGGGATAAAGGGCATCTGCGGCAATGAACCTAAAACTATTAAAAGACTAAAATCCGGCGACTTTCTCATCGAAACTAAAGACAATAGACAATCACGCTATCTTCTCTCTGCAAATTCAATAGGTAATATACAAATAATAGTAACCCCACATCAAGCTTTAAATTCCTGCCAAGGTGTTATCTCAGAAAGTGACCTTCAACATGTCGATGAAAGCGAAATATTGAAAGAACTCTCTCCCCAAGGCATTACAAAAGTTAGACGCATAACCATAAAAAGAGATGGTAATATAATGAAAACTAAGCACTTAATACTGACTTTCGATTCACCAAAATTACCCAATAAAATCACCGCAGGTTACCTAAGTTGCCCAGTTCGCCCATACATACCAAATCCATTGCGTTGTTTCAAGTGTCAAAAGTTCGGGCACTCGAAAAACGCGTGTAGAGGTTCTCAGGAAATATGTGCAGTGTGTGGCAGCGCTGACCATTCAAGCGATGGCTGCAAAGATGAACCCTCATGCGTTAACTGTTCTGGAAACCATCCATCTTTTTCCAGACAGTGCCCAAAATGGAAGGAAGAAAATGAAATCCAAAAGATCAAAACAAATAATAATATTTCCTATCCAGAATCCCGAACCATATACACAAATACCGTAACCAATTCAATGGCCAATAAAATAGCAAAAACAATTGTACCTAAACCAACCCAAGTAAAATCCGTAACTACACAAACCGATATCCACATCCCAAATTCCCCAATGTCCCGAGAGCAACTTCTCAAATGCTTCTCCTCACCTGCCAAACTCAATACATCTTCTTCTCAAACAAACCCAATTCAAGGTAGCTCTAAGCTCCTTGAAAACCCACCCAAAACTTCTGCAAAACCAAAAATAAACAAGAAACAATCAGAAAAAAAGCAATTAAATAAACCTGGAGATGCCTTAAAATATAAAGTACAATCAAAGATACAATCAAATTCACAAATAAAAAACAAACAAAGAAAGAAAACTAAATCTGACTCATCGGGGACATCAACCGATGAGGAATCTGATGTCATCTCGGGTCTATCTGAGCCAGGTGACATGGAGGTCGAGCCAGGCCTCGAGACCCCTGCTCTTCTTCATCCGAGGAGCAAGTCAAAAGACCGGTGGATCGGTAATCCTTCCAAGTAACATTCAATATGTTATCTTGGAATTGTCGTGGTTTCCATCACAATTCGGTAGATATAAAACATCTTGTAGATTTACACAAACCTGTCTGTTTCTGCTTGCAAGAGACGCTCTTGAAGCCTTTCCAGAGCTCTCTTGTTAGGGGGTATAGTCCTCTACGTAAGGACTACCTCAACGGCGACAGAGCTAGCGGTGGTGTTGCTATATTCACATCTAATAGCAGTCCATCCACTCCGTTATCGCTCACGACCACCTTACAAGCTGTTGCCGTTAGAGTAGCTGTGAAAAATGTATTGGTAACAGTTTGCTCTATCTATCTCCCCCCTAATCGTAACATCCGACAAATAGAATTAGACAGGCTTTGTGACCAGCTTCCACCCCCTATTATTTTAATGGGGGATTTCAATGGTCACAATCCTCTTTGGGGCAGCCCAGACACCAACCATCGTGGAAGACAGATTGAAAAATTTATACAAGACCAAAATCTCTGTCTTCTGAATGATGGGCAAAATACTTACTTTCACACCCCATCGAGGACGTTTCATGCCATCGATCTTGTCTTGTGTTCGCCATCACTCCTACATCTATGGTCTTTTCATGTCGAACGGGATCCTCACCATAGTGATCATTTCCCCGTTCGTCTGGAAATGTTAGGAGGCGGTGCTGTTCCCTCTTTTCGTATCCCTTGGTTTAAAATAGAAGCTGCAGATTGGGAACAGTTTTCTTCTGCCGTTGATTTCTCAGACGAGATGGTGAACCAAGATAACATCGATGACGCTGTAAATTCTGTCACACAGGCCATTCTGGAAGCTGCACGCATTTCCATACCTATGACATCTACTAAGCTACCGAAAATTCCAAAACCGTGGTGGAACCACGACTGTAAAATTGCACATAAAAAGCGGAGGAAGGCTTGGGGTATTTTTCGACGATACCCGACAGAAAACAACCTCATTGCTTTTAAACGTGCCCGAGCTGAACCTCGTAGGATCCGCCGGCGTAGCCAGAAGGATTCTTGGATGCTTTATGTCAGTACTATAACATCAAATACCTCTGCTAAAAGTGTCTGGAATAAAGTAAATAAAATTAAGGGACAATATCCCAGACACTCTATTTCTATCCTGGAGACAGATCTGGGATTTGTTTCAGACCCTAAAGGTATTGCTGACACCCTGGCTGACTCTTTTGCTAACATATCTAGCAATTCGAATTACAAAGAGCCGTTTGCGACTATAAAACGTAATGCTGAGAAAACCAAATTAAATTTTACATCCAACGAATTGGAAGACTATAATGCTGATTTCACCATGGCCGAGTTAATGCGAGCTCTGTCAAATACTCGCGGCTCGGCTGTTGGTCATGATGAAATCCATTATAGTATGCTGAAACATCTCCAGCCTCTCCAACGCAAATATATTCTTCAGCTATATAATAGGATCTGGCGAGAAAACAAATTTCCGTCAGCATGGCAACGTGCTCTTGTCATTCCAATAGTCAAGCCAGGCAAAGACGCTAAGAGTCCTTTGAGCTACAGACCCATAGCATTGACTAGTTGCATGTGCAAACTTCTAGAAAAACTAGTCAATACTCGCCTTCTTTTTTATTTAGAGCAAAACAATTGTCTCTCTCGGTTTCAAAGTGGTTTCCGTCGTGGGCGAAGTACAATTGACAACCTGCTCCTCCTTGAAACATCTATTCGGGAGGCATTTGTCAAGCGGAACCATTTGGTATCTGTTTTTTTCGACATGGAGAAAGCCTATGACCGTACTTGGAGATATGGTATCCTCAGAGACCTACATAATTTAGGTCTCAGAGGAAATCTACCAGTCTTTATTGAGAACTTCCTTTCTCGGAGAGTCTTCCAAGTACGCGTCAACTCCATCTTATCAGATGAGTTTATTCAGGAGCAAGGCGTTCCCCAGGGAAGTGTATTGAGTTGTGCACTGTTTATTATAAAAGTCAACGGCATTATGACCTGCCTTCCACCTGCAGTGTCTGGTTCGCTTTTTGTCGACGACTTCCAGATAACGTGCGCCTCAATTAATATGTCTCATATCGAAAGACAAATTGAACTCGCCTTCAGAAGGATTACAGGCTGGGCCAATCAAAATGGATTTATATTCAATGCACAGAAGACCGTGGCCATGCACTTTTGCAGGAAGCGTGAGCTTCATAACGACCCTGAGCTTTTCTTAAATGGGGATCAGATACCTATTGTATCAGAAACTAAATTTCTCGGGGTCATTTTTGACTCGAAGCTCACTTTCCTGCCTCATTTGAAACATCTGAGACTAAAGTGCACTAAAGCTCTGAATCTTCTGAAGGTGCTTTCTAACACTTCCTGGGGTGCTGATACCACCTCCATGTTGAGAATATACAGATGCCTTATTCGTTCCAAACTTGATTATGGTTCTGTGGTGTACGGATCCGCCAGAAAATCGGCGTTGATGCTCCTTGACCCTGTTCACCACCAAGGTGTCAGAATCGCGTCAGGAGCTTTCCGTACATCACCCATTCCAAGTGTACTTAACATTTGTCTGGAACGACCTTTGAAACTGAGACGAGACAAGCTTTCTATTTCATACTATTTTAAAATTAAAAGTTACACATCTCATCCTTTATCTCAAAATATTTATAATCCATCACATATTAGACTTTTTAATGCACGACCATCCTGCATCCCATCATTTTCATTACGAATACGCCAAATTCTTGCATCTCATCATCTTGATGATTTCAGGGTTCGCCCTGTCACTTTCACTCATCCACCCTGGCATATTCATGATATCAAAACATTAAATATATTTAGCAATTTTAAAAAAAGTTTTACTCCAGATATCATTTTTACAAATTTGTTTTATTATCATCGAGAAAATTTTTCTAATTTTAAAGCTATTTACACGGATGGGTCGAAAAGCCAGGGGCATGTCGGAGCAGCTGCAGTTCACGACAATGTCATCATGTCACGAGAACTGCACCAAAGCTGCTCTGTCTTTACAGCCGAGTCTCTGGCTATTCTCTTGGCCTTGCAATTTATTTTAAAGCAAGGCCATGGTCAGTGGATTATTTACACAGATTCTAAGAGCTGTTTAGATGCACTGAATAATCCACTGAACCAGACCCATCCTTATATAATAGATATTTTAAACATTCACATGACACTTGTAGATAGAGATTTTAATGTTCTTTTTTGTTGGATCCCAGGTCATGTGGGGATCATGGGTAACGAGCGTGCAGATTCCATCGCACGATCTGCAAGTGGACCTAGGAGCACTTGGCTCTGCCCTGACGACACAATAAATGCTTGTGACACTGCTCTGTCTCTCACTTGGCAGGCCATGTGGGATGCACAGACAGCTAACAAGCTGCGTTCGTTTCAGCCCTTAGTATCCGGATTCGCGCCCACCCAGCAATCCCGGAAAAGGGAAGTGCTCCTGACACGTCTAAGAATAGGCCACACTCGTTTCACCCACGTGCATCTTCTGCTGGCAGAAGATGCCCCCACATGCAATTCCCGTGGAGTTATTTTTTCTGTTTTACATATTTTAAGTGAATGTCCTGTTTTTAACAACATCAGACTTCGACATTTTAATGCGATTCATCCATCATTGTCGACAATTTTATCATCACCACCTCATCGAAATCTTTATGCATTTTTAAAAGATGTTGGTTTTTATAGTCTTATTTAAAATTTTAACCATTTAACAATGTTTATTGCTCAATTGTTTTTATCTTAGTATTGAATAAACTTAATTTTTAGAAAATTACTACTGTTTGGCGCAGCATGGCCCTTGTGAAGCCCTTGCGCCATAAAATCCCAACCAACCAACCAACTAAAAGTCAGGGGCATGTAGGAGCTGCTGCAGTTCACGACAATATCATCGTGTCTCGAGAACTGCACCTTAGCAGCTCCATTTTTTCAGCTGAGTCCCTGGCTATTCTCTTGGCCTTGCAATTTATTTTAAAGCAAGGCCATGATCAGTGGATTATTTACACAGATTCCAAAAGCTGTTTAGACGCACTAAATAATCCACTGAACCAGACCCATCCTTTTATTCTAGAAATTTTAAAAACTCATATCATTCTGTCTGAAAGAAATATTAAAATCCTTTTTTGTTGGATCCCAGGTCATGTGGGGATCATGGATAATGAACGCGCAGATTCCATCGCACGATCAGCAAGTGGACCTAGGAGCACTTGGCTCTGCCCTGACGACGCAAATAAAGCTTGTGACACTGCTCTGGCTCTCACTTGGCAGGCCATGTGGGATGCACAGACAGCTAACAAGCTGCGTTCGTTTCAGCCCTTAATTTCCGGATTCGCCCCTATACAGCAATCCAGGAAGAGGGAAGTGCTCCTAACTAGATTAAGAATAGGCCACACTCGTTTTACCCATGTGAATCTTCTGCTGGCAGAAGATGCCCCCACATGCAACACCTGTGGAGTTATTTTATCAGTGTTTCATATCCTAAATGAATGTCCGGCTTTTAACACCATCAGATTAAGACTTTTTACCATGAAACATCCCCCATTATCATCTCTTTTAAATTCACCCCCCCATGAAAATATTTTTAACTTCTTACTTGAAATTGGATTTTATCACTTAATTTGAGTATTTCATTTTTAAGTTTTTTCCTGTTACTAAACTCAATATATTTTTAATAATTTTTAACGTGGTTGATATTGATTAATTTATTCGGCGCAGTATGGCCCACGTGAAGCCCTTGCGCCAGAAATAAAACCAACCAACTAAAGCTTTGAGGCTAACAAAATTTGTTTTGGGAAGTCTCTCCCAGACACAATTATTAAAACTCTCGTTAGGATTCTGTGTTTTACCATGGGTACATTTGGCAAGTAATTTTTGGCAGCTTAATGATCGGAACACAGGTTTTATTTCCAACATAACCGCCTCTGGTAAACTGTTCTTGTGAGAGTAACTTTCACCAGTCAGCAAAGCTTTGTTATATTTACACCATGTGTCGTCGTCAGTGGGGCAAAGACCATGCTGTGGAATGGTATCTGTCGACAATTTGTGAAAGTAGATCGCCCATACTGCTTTACTCATCTCACTAACACTATTCCCAACATTGCGTCTTATTGCCAAGCCATAATAATTCTGAATACGCTTAATTTCAGTATTCGTAAGTCGGTTCTTACCCGACAAACCTTTACCATCAGAAAGTTTCTTTTTCTTATTATCCGTTTTGAGTTTTAACAATCTAGAGCCCATTCGCTTTTGGACATGGCCAATGCACTCTAACTTGCTAATACTTACACCTTCCCCATAAACTTGAAGTCCGCACACTTGATCAAAGGCCTTTGAGTCTCCGTCACCTAAGTAGTTTGTGTATCGTACAGATCGGGAATCCAACGATCTTTCGAAGATCTTTAATACGCTGTGGTTTTCCATCCCACCACTAGTTCCATCGTAGTTTTTCTGGCAGTTGTGTGGGCTGGGACTATCACTTTTTGTGCAGACAGAACAATATTTCGACATGCACTCAATGTCTATTACTTTTCCATTTTCGAGGGAAGTTGCAACGACAACACCGTTTAACGATGTGTGCCCACGCTTTTGCCATGTTCCATCAAATGCGGCACAAATATCCCGCCCAGAACCTCCTAACTGAACAGTTTCTTCGATTGCAGTTGTCATCGAGTCATCAGATACTTTCACTAAGCTTTTCAAGAGTTTATCATATACACTGGCAAACTTTGTCGGTGGAGGGGGCAAGATCATAATGCCACACAAAGTATCGGCAGCATTTTTGGATTTTCCAATACAACGCATGCCATAAACAAGTCGCATGTTTACATCATATGTACTACTTGTTGTTGAAGATGACATGGAATAGTCTGCATTTCCACAGCTTTTGCACTTCAATACAAGTTTCCCCTCAGGGGGTTTACTTTCTCAAAGTAAATACGGGCTTCACAACCCCGGGGTGCCCCAGTGATCTATCCCTTCTTCTGTTTTACCTTCTTTTTTGGGTTCTGTATTTATTGTTTGGCTTCTCTTCCTTCCCTCGTTGTGGTTACCTCTTCAGAGGTGAGGGCTCCCCTTGAGAAGCTTTGTGCCGCTCTGTTGCTATCAGCTTCTCTTGGGGATTATATCACCCACGTGTTTGCCGTGCGTGGAGACCCGTGTCCCTGGAAAGAGGGATCCTGGTAGTTGAGGGGCGACATACTGTCCCAATACACTACTTTGGCCCTTGCTTCAGATAAACGAGAGGTACACATTGGTCCCGTGTGTATCAATCGGCTGGTCGTCCGACTTCGTCGGCGGCTAGGGATCAAGCGTCCGGCTCGTCTGCTGGGAATCTCGTTAAGGGTGGAGACCTCTACAGGGACGAGTCGGTCGCGTATAGGCACTGGACAACCTGGTAGTGACATACCGTGCGTAACTTTTTAGTTGCGATTTTCTTTTTTTCATTATTTTAGTTGCTTGCCGGTGTGCACTGACCCCGAGATCGCGGACTCCACGGTGGGTGGGACTCTAGTGCCCGAATAAAATAAACTATAACCTATGGAAATTTTATCTCCTCTTTCTTTATGCCCGACGGGAGGCTTAAATCCCCAAGCGATAACTCTAAACAAATCGACAAAACGCACAATAGAACCTGACATTGACCCAAACTTTAAAAAACCAGCTTCACAACTTGATCCATCCATAGCATCTCTCTCAGCCACAGTCCCATCTTTTCTTATAGTTCACTCAGAATTGGGTGAACTAGGGAAAATGTCCCCATTCTTTATCCAAAAGGGGATAAAGGGGATTTGTGGCAATGAACCAAAATCAATCAAGAAACTAAAATCCGGTGATTTTCTCATAGAGACTAAAGACCCAAGACAATCCCAATACCTACTATCCGCAACATCAATAGGAACCATTGCAATATCCGTGACTCCTCATAGAGCTCTAAACTCTTGTCAGGGGGTGATCTCTGAGACCGATCTTCAACATGTTGAAGACTCAGAGATTATAAAAGAACTGTCTCCCCTGGGGGTCACAAATGCCAAACGTATTACCATTAAAAGAGATAGTGAAATAATCAAAACAAAACATATAATCTTGACTTTCAACACCCCCAATCTTCCCAATAAAATCATTGCTGGTTACTTGAGCTGTCCCGTCCGTCCGTACGTTCCCAACCCGTTACGGTGTTTTAAATGTCAAAAGTTCGGCCATTCAAAGAACGCATGCAGAAGTAAAATCGAAACTTGCGCAGTGTGTGGCAGCATTGAACATCCCAGCGAAGGCTGTAAAGCTGAGCCCACCTGCGTCAACTGCTCTGGAAAACATCCATCCTTTTCCAGATTATGCCCCAATTGGATAGAAGAAAAGGAAATCCAAAAAATAAAAACCCATAACAACATTTCCTATCCAGAAGCCCGAAAAATACACGAAAACACCGTAACCAATTCAATGGCCAGTAAAATAGCAAAATCAATGGTTCCTAAAAAATCTGAATTGAAATCCATTGCAACCCAAACTGATATTCATATCCCGAAATCAGATATATCACCTGAAGAATTGCTTAAGCGCTTCACTCCTCCCATAAAACACAACACTTCTTCATCCCAAACAAACCTTATTCCATCCAGTTCAAACTCAAATGTTAATATACCTAAACCTGTCGTGAAAAACAAAAAGAAACTACCCGAAAATAAAACATCTAATAAACCCGGAAATTTATTGAAAAATAAAATTCAACAAAAGAAAACAATTACTCCACCTAAATTGAAAATAATAAAAGATCCATCAGAAACTTCAGAAACATCTTCTGATGATGAGGCCGATGTTATCTCGGGTCTTTCTGACCCAGGTGACATGGAAATTGATCCAGGCCTAGAAACCCCTGCTCTTCTTAGTCCTAAGAGTAAGGGTAAAACCCGGCGGATCAGCACTCAATCCAAGTAACATTCAATCTGTTATCTTGGAATTGTCGCGGTTTCCACCACAATTCGGTAGACATCAAACATCTTATTGACGTATATAAACCTGTTTGCTTCTGTTTGCAAGAGACGCTCTTGAAGCCTTTTCAGAGCTCTCTTGTTAGGGGATATAGTCCTCTTCGTAAGGATTGTGTCACAAATGATAGAGCCTGCGGGGGTGTTGCAATATTTACATCCAATAGCTCACCTTCAACACCGTTGTCGCTAAATACTACATTACAAGCAATCGCTGTTCAAGTAAATATCAACACACTTGTTACAGTTTGCTCTATATACTTGCCCCCTAATCACAATATCCGACAAGCAGAACTAAACAGGTTATGTAATCAGCTTCCAGCCCCATTTATCATAATGGGTGACTTTAATGGCCATAGTCCTCTTTGGGGTAGTCCAGATATTAATTCACGTGGAAGGCAAATTGAGAAACTACTAGATGACCAAAATCTTTGTCTACTCAATAATGGGCAGCCAACTCACTTCCACGCCCCTTCGAGGACATTTCACGCCATTGATCTCGTCTTGTGTTCACCATCTCTTCTGCACCTATGGTCTTATAGCATCGGCAGTGATCTCTATCACAGCGACCACTTCCCTATCTGTTTAAAACATGAGAGGAACGACGACCCACATTCTTCCAGCCCACCTCGATTTAAAATCGAAGCGGCGGATTGGGACCTATTTTCTTCCATTGTCCATCTATCGAACGAGATGGTGAACCAAGATAGCATCGATGATGCTACAAATTCAATCACCAAGGCTATCATCGAAGCTGCACACTTATCAATCCCTGTTACATCAACAAGTCTACCGAAAATGCCTAAACCGTGGTGGAACCACGATTGTAAAATTGCCCACAAAAAGCGGAGGAAGGCTTGGGGTATTTTTCGCAGATATCCAACTGAAGCCAACCTCATCGCTTTTAAATGTGCCCGAGCCGAAGCTCGTAGGATCCGCCGACGTAGCCAGAAGGACTCTTGGATGCTTTATGTCAGCACGATAACATCTAATACCTCTTCTAAAAGGGTCTGGAACAAAGTCAACAAAATTAAGGGCCAATATCCCAAACAATCTATATCAATCTTGGAGACAGATCTGGGAGTGGTTTCAGACCCTAAAGATATTGCTGACACTCTGGCTGACTCATTTGCAAATATATCCAGCAACTCAAATTACCAAGAGCCGTTTGCCACTATTAAATATAAAGCTGAGAAGACCAAATTGAACTTCACTTCGAATACTTTGGAAGACTATAATGCTGATTTCACCATGGCCGAGCTAATGCGAGCTCTTTCTAACACTCGCAGCTCGGCTGTTGGTCATGATGAAATCCATTATAGCATGCTAAAACATCTTCAGCCTCTCCAGCTTAAGTTAATTCTCAAATTATTTAATAGGATCTGGCGGGAGAATAAATTCCCGTCAGCATGGCAACGTGCTCTTGTAATTCCAATAGTCAAGCCAGGAAAAGATCCCAAGATTCCTACCAGCTATAGACCAATAGCTTTAACTAGCTGCTTATGTAAGCTACTGGAAAAACTGGTCAGTGTTCGTATTTTTTCTTATCTTGAAAATAACAATTGTCTCTCTCAGTTTCAAAGTGGTTTCTGTCGTGGACGAAGTTCAATTGACAACCTCCTCCTCCTTGAAACATCGATCCGGGAGGCATTTGTCAAGCGGAACCATTTGGTGTCTGTATTTTTCGACATGGAGAAAGCCTATGACCGTACTTGGAGATATGGTATCCTCAGGGACCTACATAATTTAGGTCTCAGGGGAAATTTACCACTCTTTATTGAGAATTTCCTTTCTCGGAGAGTCTTCCAAGTACGTGTTAACTCTGTCTTATCAGATGAGTTTATACAGGAGCAAGGTGTGCCCCAGGGAAGTGTATTGAGCTGCGTACTGTTTATTATCAAAGTCAATGATATAATGACCTGCCTACCACCTGCAGTGTCTGGATCATTATTTGTCGATGACTTCCAAATATCGTGCGCCTCAATCAACATGTCTCTTATTGAGAGACATATTCAGCTTGCCATCAGAAGAGTTACAGAGTGGTCCAACAATAATGGCTTTGTTTTTAATGCCCAGAAAACCGTAGCTATGCATTTTTGCAGGAAACGTGAGCTTCATAACGAACCTGAAATTTTCTTAAATGGTGTGCAAATACCCATTGTGTCTGAAGCTAAGGTTCTTGGAGTCATTTTTGACTCGAAGCTTACGTTCCTGCCCCATATTAAATATCTTAGATTGAAATGCAATAAAGCTCTTAACCTTCTGAAAGTGCTTTCAAACACTTCCTGGGGCGCTGATACCACCTCCATGTTGAGGATTTACAGATGCCTTGTCCGTTCCAAACTTGACTATGGTTCTGTGGTGTACGAATCCGCCAGAAAATCGGCGTTGAAGCTTCTAGATCCTGTTCACCATCATGGTGTCAGAATTCCATCAGGAGTTTTCCGTACATCACCAATCCCAAGTGTACTCAACACATGCACGGAACTCCCTTTGAGACTGAGACGAGATAATCTCAGTTTAAGACTGTATTTTAAAATCAAGAGTCGCCCTTTACACCCACTCTTTAATCATGTTTCTAATCCATCTCATCAAAGACTTTTTCATAATCGTCCTTCAAGCATTCCATCTTTTTCTTTAAGAATGCAGGGCATTTTATCATCATATAACATAGATAATTTTAGAATCTATCCCATCACAACCACCATTTCACCTTGGCATACCCATAATATTAAAATTGTAAATATATTTAGTAATTTTAAAAAATGCGAAACTCCGAGTGTTGTTTTCACTCAACTTTTCAACTGTCACCGAGAAAATTTTAAAAATTTTAAAGCCATTTTTACGGATGGATCAAAAAGCCAGGGGCATGTTGGATCAGCTGCTGTACATAAAAATAACATCTTATCATTAGAACTGCACCCTTGCAGTTCTGTTTACACAGCTGAATCCCTTGCCATTCTCCTGGCTCTGAAATATATACTTAGACAATCATATAGACAGTGGATTATATATACAGATTCTCGAAGTTGTATCGATGCATTAAATGACCCTGTCTCGCAAACCCATCCACTCATATCTAAATGTACATTGTATTATTTTAAACTTTTAGAAAACAACTTTAATGTAATTTTTTGTTGGATTCCAGGCCATGTGGGGATTAAGGGCAATGAGCTAGCAGACAGTATTGCTAAATCTGTAAAGATCACTATTAGTAATTGCCTCTACTTTGTTGATGCTGTCAAAGTGTGTAATAATGCACTTTCTCGCTCGTGGCAAGCAGCATGGGATTTGGAGACTGATAATAAATTACATAAAATCATGCCTCTGACATCAGGCTTCTCCTTCTCTCAAACGAGCAGGAAGCGAGAAGTGATTCTATCACGTCTCCGAATCGGCCACACGCGTTTTACACACTCGCATCTTCTGCTGGCAGAAGATGCCCCCACATGCGCCGCATGCGGCATTGTTTTCTCTGTGATACATATTTTAATTGAGTGTTCATGTTTCACATCGACTAGGCGACGCCTATTTTATAACAGTCATCCGTCATTGTCATCACTCATAGGAACAACACCTCACAAAAATCTGTTTACATTTTTAAAAGACATTGGTTTTTATCACCTGATATAAAAATTTTACGTATCTTAAATACCACATTTTTAAAACTTTTACTGACTTTTATAGAACTTGTCTATTTTAACTAGAGTGCGATGGCCTTAACGAATGTTTGGCGCAGTATGGCCCTTGTGTAGCTTTTGCGCCACAAAACCCAACCAACCAACCAACCAATCAATACAAGTTTAGATGCTAAACCTTGTCTGCTTGAGATGTCTTCTTCGGCAACAATTGAATTTGTAGTGTCACAAAATCTGCATTTGACAAAACGTTCCAGTAGTGAAGATAACAAATCAACTTCAATGATAATTCTATTACCTACCATGTTACACGAAGAGATGTCAGCATACTTCACTTTTTTTTTCGAAGAGCTACATGGTGCATTTTCATCTGAAGAATGCATTTTTTCTTCAGTACTCCAGACATTTTTATGTTGATTAAAGTGGGATTTTCTTTTCCCAAAAGATTTAACACGTCCCATTTTATAAACAGACTATAAATCAAATGTAAAGCGCAAAATACTAACAGTAAAAATTCTCAGACAGACTAAATCAAGATTAAGTTTGCAAAAGATAATGTTTACTTCATCGAGTATTTTAAACAACACGCGGAAAATATAGCCACAGTTACAGTTAAAACTCGTTTCTACAATAAATAAATCAAACATTGAAAAAAATAATTAAATATTGTAATAAATCAAAGTTAAATAGAAATCGAAACTAGAAAATCGAAACCGAAACTAAAATCATTAATTAATATTAATATAAAAAAAAGTAGTTCTAATTGGTTTATGAATAAAAGTAATATATCAAAAGATTCAGCGTAGCGCCCTCTATGAAATACAACTATAATTGAAAGTTCGATATTTTCAAAAATTTTGACTACCCAGTCCCCTTAAATGGCCAGTTAATCCAATGCGTCGGACAGATGTCAAAATGACTCGTCTGCGCATTGGTCACACCCGATTGACGCATCGATATCTATTGCTGGGAGAAGATCCACCTGTTTGCGATATTTGTCGTTGCGATCTTACTGTGGTTCATGTTTTAATTTCTTGTCCAAAGTTTCAGTTACAACGTCTTAGGTTTTTTAAGTGTACCAGTTTAAGTCTTCAGGATTTGATTGGGGAAACTCCCCATCCAAATCTTTTTGCATTTTTAAGATCAATCGGGTTTTTAAATCACATCTAGTTTTTTAAAAATATTCATTTTTTAAATTTTATTTACCTCTTCATCATTTTAGAAATGTGTTTTTAACATTCTTAAATTATATTCTGTCACCTCTCATCATATTTATAATTCATCTTCCATCCTAGTTTTTCTTTTATCTTTTGTTTTGGCGCAGAATGGCCCTTGTGTTGCCTTTGCGCCATAAAACCTCAAAACAACAACAACCAGGAAATAAAAAATAACTATTTTTCTCAGGTAAGCAATGCTTACTGAATCGCATGCTACTGGTTAAAACTTTTTTAGTTTTTCTATTATGCTGTATGAACACAGCATGCCTAATAGTAAATGTATACCTGTTCATTATATAAAAAAAAAAAACTTGGAATTTTTTTAAAATTTTAAACTGTTCCAAATTCCAAAGTTTTTTGCCTTAAATTATTAATTAAATAAATTAATTTTAAAACAGATTCAAGATATAAAAAAAATTACTCAGCGATTCAATTGAATTTACAAAATTTTATCCCAGAAATCAGATTAGAATTGTTTGAGCCAACAACCTATGGAAATAATCACAATTCACTGAGTAAAAAAATGTTTTAAGTTATAAACAATTTCAATAAATTATACTTATGTAAATAATAACTGAAGGATACTTACATCAACTTTAAAGAAGAGGCTGTTTTGTTCTTTATTAAAGTAGTCCATTAGCAGTCGTACTATTAACTCCAAACTTCTTTCTGAATGGTTCCTCATTGTTTCCTTCATCGTTGTTTTCGTGTTTAAGCTTTCTTTGAAGAAGCTACCAATCTTGATAATTTTTGCTTTAACGATGTCGATGCCTGTCAACAACTTGAAATGCTGCAAAAATCCTTCTTGCATGAACAATAAAGGCCATGAAATGAACAATGTTTTAACATCTGTCAACATGTTGATTTGTTGCCTTTGCGAGAAGTAAGTTTCTTCCAGCAACTTCAAATTCGCCTCACCAATGTTACCAGGGCAAACCAGAGAAGACAGCTGAATCATCTCATCCTTCTTTGCACTCTGTGTATCACTGGTTTCCTCACCTGGCAAAATTTCTGGCTGCCAGTTGATACATCCATATTGATCTGATTTCTTTAATGATCGATGTAGAGGATCATCCAGATCTAGAGTGCCATTCATCTGCCTTTTCAATCCAGTGAAGGGAGACCTTCTGTTTAAGTTCTCAAATTTAACAACAAGGCTCCTAGTTAGGGACTCATAGCCTCCAGGCAGCTTCTCGCCACAAAACACGTCACTAAAAGCTGTGGGATATGATTTCACAGCCTTTCTTGCCACGACTTTTAAGTTTATTTTTCCAGGCTTCTGTCAATAGTTGAAGATATGACTAGATAAAATGTTTACAAATTCTCTTCTACTGCCGGGATCTGCCCTTTCGTTTCCTTTAAGTACTTTCATTAGCCGATGTGGCATAATCCCCCAGGGGATCTCAAAATCCTCTGCCCAGTCTGACGGCAGTGGAAAGTGGTCTGGAAGACTAGTGGAGGCATTGATAGTTTTGCTTGGTGATGCATTGGCAAGTTCTTCGGGTGCAGCAGAATCAGGTTCTACTATTGCAAATTCTGAAACGATTGTAAAAACAGATAAATATTGTGTTATATTAAAAGCAATAAAAATCCAGAAGATTCAACCCCATTCAAAGAGGATACAAGTACATTAAACTTGTGTAATGTACTTGATGATTTTAATGTACTAAAGTGATTTTAGTCAGTGTAATGAAATCAAAAACCTTTTGGGACAATTATTATGATTTATAATAAAATATTAGGTTTTTTTTTCTGGTATGGTCACAGATCCAAAAAGAAGGTCTGTATAGCCCCAATTAGCTCTAATGTAAATCTGCCCCTGAAAACACCAACCCATGATAAATGAGCGCAAGCTATATTTTTATAATAAAACATGTGCCTCAATACATGTAGTCTGGCTCTAGCTATTGGTGGAGGGACAAAATACAGCAAAACTGCTTTGAGTGAATCAATGAATGAGTTAACCAATGAGCTTGTTGGAATTCAGTAAGAAATTCAATGACACAGCCATCAGTTAGTCAGAGTTAGACTATAATGACCAAAATAACCATTAGAAAAATCTTGGGGAAAACAGTTAGTTTAAATTTTTACATAAATTGTATCCTATGTAAACCACATAGATATTTAATATAAATATTTGTAATATAAATATTTGTAATATAAATAATTGTGATAATTTACTTACTAGATTGTTTCCACAACTCCACCAACTTTCTAGCTTGAATTGGCAGCACAACAGCAGGCAAATCTGATTCCCTAACGTAAATTAGGTCCTCTTCAGTTGTGGCTCCAATATCATATAGCTTTTGGACTATTGAGTTTATCAACTCGTTGCTTGCATTTGAAAGAACTGATTTGATTTTTTGTTGCATTACGTGTTTTTAGAGTTCGCATTGGAACTTCATTTTCAAATTATTTTAACCAATCTGAGGGAGTCCCTCAAGGTTGTGTTTTAAGTGTCACCCTTTTTAATCTTCATATCAGCAACATCCTTCATGTCCTTTCACCCTTTGTTCATGGAACTTTGTATGTTGATGATTTGCAAATCTCATGCCAAGGATCAAATATGCGCTTAATTGAACGTCAATTACAAACTGCTGTTAACAGACTTGTAGAATGGTGTGAACAAAACGGCCATAAACTATCACCATCTAAAAGCAGTTGTGTCCATTTCTGTAGGAGGAGGGGTCTTCACCCTGACCCTGAAATCCACATACGCAACACGCCCATCCCTGTTGTCAATCAGATAAGGTATCTGGGAGTCATTTTCGACAATAAGATGAATTTTCTCCCTCATATATTGTCCTTGCGCAAGAAGTGCGATAGGTCGCTTAACATCCTCAAGGTGCTTTCTAATACTTCTTGGGGAGCGGACCGCACTTCTTTGCTGCGTATATACAATTCAGTTATCCTGTCTCGTATTGACTACGGATGCGTTGCGTATGGTTCTGCAGGAGCATCTCTTCTGCGCAGATTGGATACCGTCCACCATACTGCTGCCCGTATTTGTTTAGGTGCATTTCGCACATCACCCATTGAGAGTCTGTAAACAGAGTGTTGTCAACTCCCACTTGACCTTAGACGTAAAAAGTTAAGCGCTAACTACTACTGTAGAATAAAATCTGATCCTTCTCATCCTTTACGGAATTCGAGTCTTGACGCATATCTTGGTAGGCTATATAATGCACGTCCATCAAGCATTCGCCCATTTTCTGAAAGAGCTCAATCTGTTCTGTCGGATGCAGCTTTAAGTGACCTGGATATCCAGCTGGCTAATTCTCAGATCTTTCCTCCATGGGATATTCCATCATTTCAGTTTTTAAATCCATTTGCGATGCATTACAAAGCAGACACTGCCCCAGAAATTTTACAGAAGATCTTTTGTTTACACCGATCTCAGTATAGTGATTATCATGCAGTCTATACTGATGGATCCAAAGCAGGTGAACGTGTTGGCTGAGGTGTTGTGTCTGACACTTCCACAGTCAGCTTCACGCTTCATAAATCCTGCTCGGTTTTTACTTCTGAGCTGGTGGCAATCTTTTGTGCTCTGCTACATATTTCATTCTGCTCCCATCGCAAGTTTTGTGTATACAGCGATAGCTTAAGTGCTTTAACAAGCCTGGAGCACTTTAATAACATATGTCATCCAATTGCTCCAGACATATTATCTCTGTTACACAAACTTGAGAGGACAGGTTTTGTTATTTTATTTTGTTGGGTACCTAGTCACGTAGGGATTTCAGGAAATAAATTGGCGGACTCTGCTGCTAAAGCGGCGTCAATCCCGTTTCAGCAGCCAGTCCCCTACCAAGATATAAAATCATCTATTCATAAGTTTATATTTTCTTTGTGTCAAGAAGCATGGGATTTGCAAACCTGCAACAAACTACATACCATTAAAAGTCATTTTCAAATGTGGCCTGTAAATCCAATGCGTAGGACTGATGTGAAGTTGACTCGTCTGCGCATTGGTCATACCCGATTTACTCACCGACATTTATTACTGGGAGAAGATCCGCCCATTTGTAATCTGTGTCAATGCAGTATGACTGTGCATCATATTTTAATTTCATGTCCCAAGTTTCATCCTCATCGTCTTCAATTTTTTAAAAGCACAACTTTAAATCTACAAGATTTGGTTGGGAAAATCCCCATCCAAATCTTTTTGCATTTTTAAGAGCAATCGGGTTTTTAAATCATATCTAATGTGTTTGTTCATATCTAGTTTTAAACCTTTTAAACCACTTCATTTTTTAAAATGAGTTTTAACACATTTTATTCCTTTTATTATATAATATCTTACCTTCATCTATTCATAACTCATCACCCATTCTAGATTCTTTTATCGTTTGTTTGGCGCAGCATGGCCCTTGTGTTGCCTTTGCGCCATAAAACAACAAACAAACAAACTGAAAGAGCTCAATCTTTTCTGTCGGATGCAGCTCTAAGTGACCTAGATATCCAGCTGGCTAATTCTCAGATCTTTCCTCCATGGGATATTCCTTCATTTCAGTTTTTAAATCCATTTGCGATGCATTACAAAGCAGACACTGCCCCAGAAATTTTACAGAAGATCTTTTGTTTACACCGATCTCAGTATAGTGAGTATCATGATGTCTATACTGATGGATCCAAAGCAGGTGATCCTGGATCCTGTTCACCATTCAGGTCTCATGATCGCTTCAGGAGCATTCAGTACATCACCGGTGCAGAGTTTATATGTGCTATGTCGAGAAGCCTCATTGGGATTGAGACGTGACAAACTTTGTCTGAAGTTGTTTTTTAAAATCAAGAGTCATCCTTCACATCCACTTTTAGAGCACATTTTTAACCCTTCCTATCATCGTCTTTTTAATGCACGTCCATCCAACATTCCATCTTTTACTCTAAGAACGTCATCCATTCTTTTATCGCATAGCATTGAAAATTTTAGGGTTCGGCCCATTTCATTCTCCATTCCACCCTGGCATGTTCATCAGATAATTGTACTCAATATTTTTAATAATTTTAAAAAATGTTATACACCGGACATAGTTTTTACAAATTTATTTTACTTTCATAGATCCAACTTCTCCAATTTTAAACCAATCTATACGGATGGGTCTAAAAGCCAGGGACATGTCGGAGCTGCTGCAGTTCATAATAATACCATCTTGTCACGTGTACTGCACCCTAGCAGCTCCGTTTTTTCAGCTGAGTCCCTGGCAATTCTATTGGCCTTGCAATTTATTTTAAAGCAAGGCCATGGTCAGTGGATTATTTACACAGATTCCAAAAGCTGTTTAGATGCATTAAATAATCCACTGAACCAGACCCATCCTTTTATTTTAGCTAGAGTGCGATGGCCTTAACGAATGTTTGGCGCAGTATGGCCCTTGTGTAGCTTTTGCGCCACAAAACCCAACCAACCAACCAACCAACCAACCAACCAACCTTTTATTTTAGAAATTTTAAAAATTCACATCACTCTCTGTGAGAGAAACTTCAGGGTTCTTTTTTGTTGGATTCCAGGACATGTGGGGATCATGGGTAATGAACGAGCAGATACCATCGCACGATCAGCAAGTGGACCTATGAGCACTTGGCTCTGCCCTGACGACGCAAACAAAGCTTGTGACACTGCTCTGTCTCTCACTTGGCAGGCCATGTGGGATGCACAGACAGCCAACAAGCTGCGTTCGTTTCAGCCCTCAATTTCCGGATTCGCCCACATACAGCAATCTCGGAAAAGGGAAGTGCTCTTGACACGACTAAGAATAGGCCACACACGCTTTACCCATGTGCATCTTCTGCTGGCAGAAGACGTCCCCACATGCAATACCTGCGGTGTCGCTTTTACTGTTCTCCACATTTTGATTGAATGTCCGGATTTTAATTCTATTCGTGTCCGACTTTTTAACACTCCACATCCTTCACTATCATCACTTTTGAATTCACCTCCTCATCATAACTTTTTTAAATTTCTTCGGGAAATAGGTTTTTATCACTTTATTTAAGATCGATTCTGCTGCTTGATTTTAAATGTTTTGTATTAAGAACATTCTTTGTCTTTTATTCATAGTTTAACTACTATACTAATCACTGACTGTTTTTTATATTTAATGTTTAAATTGGTTGACTTTAAATGCTAATTTTTTCAGCGCAGCATGGCCCATGTGTAGCCTTTGCGCTAGACAATTATACCCAACCAACCAACCAAAGCAGGTGAACGTGTTGGCTGCGGTGTTGTGTCTGACACTTCCACAGTCAGCTTCACGCTTCATAAATCCTGCTCGGTTTTTACTTCTGAGCTGGTGGCAATCTTTTGTGCTCTGCTACATATTTCATTCTGCTCCCATCGCAAGTTTTGGGTATACAGCGATAGCTTAAGTGCTTTAACAAGCCTGGAGCACTTTAATAACATATGTCCTCCAATTGCTCCAGACATATTATCTCTGTTACACAAACTTGAGAGGAAAGGTTTTGTTATTTTATTTTGCTGGGTACCTAGTCACGTAGGGATTTCAGGAAATGAATTGGCGGACTCTGCTGCTAAAGCGGCGTCAATCCCATTTCAGCAGCCAGTCCCCTACCAAGATATAAAATCACATATTCATAAGTTTATTTTTTCCTTGCGTCAAGAAGCATGGGATTTGCAAACTAGCAACAAACTTCATACCATTAAAAACCATCTTCATATGTGGGCAGTAAATCCAATGCGTCGGACAGATGTCAAACTGACTCGTCTGCGCATTGGTCACACCCGATTCACGCATCGACATCTGTTACTGGGAGAAGATCCGCCCATTTGTGATGTTTGTCGTTGCGATATTACTGTGCACCATATTTTAATTTCATGTCCAAAATTTTATTCTCATCGTCTTCAATTTTTTAAAAGCACAGTTTTAAACCTACAGGATTTGGTTGGGGAAAACCCCCATCCAAATCTTTTTGCATTTTTAAGATCAATCGGGTTTTTAAATCACATCTAGTTTTTTAAACATATCCATTTTTAAAATTTTATTAACAACTTCATCATTTTAGAAATGTGTTTTTAACATTCTTAAATTATATTATGTCACCTCTCATCATATTTATAATTCATCTTCCATCCTAGTTTTTCTTTTATCTTTTGTTTTGGCGCAGCATGGCCCTTGTGATGCCTTTGCGCCATAAAACCTCAAACAAACAAACTTCCTTCCACCTTCTCCAAATTTCTTTTCCAATTCATTTCTTTCTCCCACACTGAGTTGCAAAGATTCCAGAAAGCGTTCTTTCTTCTCGTCAAATGCTGACATCGGCAAATCCGGCTTTTCAGCGTTTGCACCATAACTCTTGGTATCTTCCGCTTTATTGGTGGAAAACAGAAGTCTCCTAGGTTTCTCTATCTTTCTTCGCACGGCGGCATTTGCATTTCGTATGGTCCTCTTCCTTTCTAATTTTTTTACATACATTCCTGGGCTAGATTGCGTAATTGTACGGAAAACCTTGCTAATAGGCGTCTTCGTGTTATGGGATACTGCTGCAGCATTTTGCGAGCGTTATAAGAATCTTTGAGGCAATAGTTTATCCTTTTGCCTCCCAAAATTTTTGCAACAAGTGAATTAAATTCTTCCACTACATTGTTCGTCACATCGACGAGCAAGCTTTTTGCATGATCAGCAATGGGATTTATGGCATTCATTACGTAGTACATGATTTCTGTGCCTTTCATTTGTTCCACGTAATTTGTGCCATCTTTATTTTTTGAACAAAAGTAAGGGTCGCAATCTTTGTGATCTCCAAATACATGCGCAGGGGCATTTAAAATATCTTTACGTAATTTTTTTATCTTATCACAAGGATTCAAGTTTTCTTTTTTTCTATATTCAACTGTCTTTACGATGCTGGTACATAAACGAAGTATATCAATTCCAACAACTTTACGCAAATTTACGTGTCCAAGCCTACTGTTGCCTGTCAGTTCTTTTAGTTTGTTGCACAAGTTTCGAAATAAATGGTTTTTACATTCAATTTTTTCAACCGTTTGATTTTCATAGGGGTTATTGTCTATAATATTCTTGTAAACGTTACTGTCCCCATCAGCAATAACTTGATGGTACTTCACATCATAGTTCTTCACTCTAGATAAAAATCCTTCTACTATAATATCCGATTCCATAGAAGAAGACGATGCTCTCCAATTCTTGGTACATATGTGTTCTGGCGCTGTAGAACTTCTAAATGCCGCCTTTGCACAGGTTGCACAATACTTATTCCGAACCCCAAGGTATAATAATTTTTTGGTGTGGAATCCTATAATAGCTGCCTGAAAATAGAAAAATAAAGAATTTTTAAAGTTACATGCATTACGCCCAAAGATATATTATACTACATCTCAAAAAATTAAGGTAAGTAGTAAATCATTATAGTAATAATTTTTTTTAAATATCTGTAGAGGAAAGTAAAGAAAAAGACGGTTTAGCTATGCCAGTTGGAATATTTTAGCTCCTGGCTTATCCAACGTTACCGGAGAATGCAAAAATTGCTGCTGTCAAAACCTTATTGACAGACTAGCGTAATCACCGATTATATAATTATAAATACAACAAATTCTGTTTCTCAAGGATAGGGAAGAAAAACATTTTTCTCCCCTTTTTTTCTGTTTTCTAAAAGAGGAAAATACAATAAGAAAATAAGAGTGTTTGGAAGTTGGGGTCGTTCCTTTTTTCCCAAGAGAAATGCTAAACATTGTTTTGAAATATTGAAAGAAGTACTCACCATTCCGGATAATGATGAATAATTGTTCCGGTAAGATCTCTTGTCCCAACTACCATCCACCACAACTGCAAAATATGGCACACCGTCACGGTCGACATCGCCCCTCTCTATTGCGAGCATCTTTTCCTCTGCTGCTGCCTCCTCCATAGATTTCAATGCGGTCAGCTCCCATGCCTCCCTCACCTTCATATGCTCCTTGTTATATGTTGTCTGCGACATAACGGGGATATCCAAACAAGAAAACATTTCCTCCAAATTCGAATATCCGCCTCCAATACTCATGATGCCTACGACTGCCTCCGTGTTGATGTTTTTATCTCCCTCTGGCTGTCCTGTCCATAAAACTTTTACTAAATTGCACATTCTACATTGGAATTTGATACCACACCTAAGTCCTTTCATTTCGGAAAATGTACAATTAAATGAGCCGTGGTTATTCAATTGTTTGACTTGCTCAATTAAAAAGGAAATGTCAACTATACGCTTCCCAGTTATACTGTAAGCATTACTTGGGATATCAGATGGACCTGGTGTCTCAGATGCAAATGGTGTCTTAGATGAGCATGGTGTTTCATTGAAACTCTGTTTTTGCCTGAAAAAAAAAAAAAATTAAACATTCCATTTAAAATTTTCATAAATATAAAGTAATCTGTTCATTTATTTATAATATCATTCTATTTATTATCTTATCGTATAGTTATTTATAATATTAGTAAAAGAATTTAAATTTTTTTTCGGGAACTCGATTTTCATTGTGAGTAAAAGTTCTAAACCCATCAGAATCCTTCCAATTTTATGACTGTTATTAGAAAGATATGAATGTCTTCTATTTGGAACACGGATTTACTATTGAAAGTACGAATGACAATATATGGCTAGAAATTTTTTCTATAATTATGAAGAATCTGCCGATATAACAGGCATATATGAACACATAATTTATCGATTTATATAATATTTTTGGCAATTATAAGTACATATCCTATTAATGTTAACAAATTCAAGATATTTTGCATACAAACTGCAATTATAATCATGAAGCATTACACCCCTCGGGGACTCACATTTTGTGAGTACGGGCTTAACGAACCCGAGGTACCCTAGCTAGGCCTAGCATTTTTCTTTTCTTTCCTTTTTTCTGTTAGGCCCTACCGTATGTACTGTTTCATTAATTTGGTTCCATGTTTTGTCACCCCTCGGGGGCTCACGTCTTGTGAGTACGGGCTTGGCGAACCCGAGGTACCCTAGCTGGGCCTAGCAGTTTTTTTCTTTCTTTCCTTTTCTTTTTTGTTAGGCCCTACCGTATGTACTGTTTCGTTAGTTTGATTTTGTTCATTCAGTTCACTCCATATTTTGTCATACGTTTTTCATTTTAGTTTTTTACTTATTTTTCTGGGTTTAGTTACATTACTTATATTTCTGTGTTTAGTTTATATTACTTGTATGCTTGGGTTCATTTCTATGATTTTTTGTTGGATTTTCCCAACCCACGTGTTTGCCGTGCGTGGCGTCCCGTAAGGGGGAGAATGGGATCCTGGGGTTACCTTGCGTAGGATTCACATGGTTGGGTCCTCGCATGCGTGCCCTTTGGCCCAGGATTCACTGTAGACGGGTGGCAGGAGGTAGCCCCCTCCTGTCAATCGGCTGGTAGTTGAACTTTCACCTTCACTACTTAGGGTTAGCATTGCGGTTAGGGTTGCCCAGCGGATCTACAACCCGAAGCCGTAATGCTATATCTCGATGCTATCCCTAAGACCCCAAGGGTCTCCCCTTGTTGGGCTCTGTGATGGGTGGGGACGCATCGAGATGAACATATAGAAATTAAATATGGAATCTTCAATCTCTAAAGGCATGGGTGAAGCCGCAATTCACCCAAAACAAAACACTACAAACCCTACATTAAAACGTCCATCAGAAATCTCACTTGATAATAACCAAAACAAAAAACTGTCTACTACTTTACCTACCTTCTACATTATACAATCACCCGATCCAACTTTCAAATCTAAATCACCATTCTTTATCCAGAAGGCTATTCAAGGTGCAATAGGAGATCCTAAATCAATTAAACGCCTACGTTCAGGAGACTTACTAATTCAAACATCAACACCCCTTCAATCCCAATCACTAGAAAACTTGAAAACACTTGCCACTTTACCTGTTACCACAATGCCCCACAGAACCCTTAATAGCAGCCAAGGAGTTATTTCCGAATCAGACCTCCAGCATGTAGATGAGGACGAACTCGTCTCTGAACTCTCGAGTCAGGGCGTGATTCGTGCTCATCGCATAACTATAAAAAGAAACAATGAAATATTAAAAACTAAACATGTAATTCTTACCTTTAGTAGCCCTGTCCTGCCACCAAACATTAAAGCCGGATATCTGAACTGCCCAGTCCGCCTATATATCCCGAATCCGTTGCGCTGTTTCAAGTGTCAACGGTTCGGGCATTCTAAAAACACCTGCAATAGGCCGGACACATGTGCGAAGTGTGGTAGCGCTGACCATGTCGATCGGGACTGCACCGCAGAGGCCCATTGCGTAAACTGCAATGGTGCCCACCCTGCGTTTTCCCGGTCGTGCCCCGAATGGGAGCATGAAAAAGAAGTTCAGCGCGTTAAATCCACACGTAATGTGTCTTTTGCTGAGGCACGGGCACTGGTTCCGAAAAAAACATCTAAATCCGGCCAAAAAACGTATTCAGCTGCAGTTCAACCCAAATCCGTGAATAGCATTAGTACCCAGACCAGTCTCTCATATCCTTGCCAATTCCAAACATCTAGTACATCTAAATCCAATAGTTCAACTAAACCCAAAACTGTAACCACTGCAATCCAAACTAAACTAGTCAGTAAATCTATTATAGCTCAACAAACTGTATCTCCTCAAATTGCAATAGCTAAACCAACAACAAAATCCTCAACTAAACCTGGAGAAACCCTAAAGCTTAAGGTTCTCTCCAAAAACAAAAAAACCTGAACCTGAAAACAACCCATTGCACTTATCACAGAAAACTAATAAATTAAAATCAGATTTATCATCGGATGAAGATGCCATTTCAGGCTTATCTGATTCCGGTGAGATGGATGTAGAAGCTGGTTTGGAGACTCCTTTTAATCTCCAACCTAGGAGCAAGTCGAAAGAAAGGGGGACTGAAATTATTAAATCTTAAAATTCAGTCTCCTTTCTTGGAATTGTCGCGGTTTCCACCACAATTCGGTAGACATCAAACATCTAGTTGATGAACATAAACCTGTTTGTATCTGTTTGCAAGAGACGCTCTTGAAGCCTTTTCAGAGCTCTCTTGTTAGGGGATATAGTCCTCTCCGGAAGGACTATGTCAGCGGCGACAGAGCTAGCGGTGGTGTCGCTATATTTACATCAAATAGCAATCCATCCACCCCGCTAACGCTCTCGACCAACCTTCAAGCTGTTGCTGTCCGAGTCGCCATACACCATCAATTAATTACTGTGTGTTCCGTTTACCTCCCCCCTAATCTTAATATCAGACAAGCAGATTTAAACAGGCTTTGTGGGCAGCTTCCTCTCCCTTTTATTATAATGGGGGACTTTAATGGCCACAATCCTCTTTGGGGTAGCCCAGACATCAATAACCGTGGAAGGCAGATCGAGAAGTTAATAACAGACCAACATCTCTGTGTTTTTAACAATGGGCAACATACATACTTCCACGCCCCATCGAGGACTTTTCATGCCATCGATCTCGCCCTGTGTTCACCATCTCTTTTTTCTGACTGGACGCTTTTTGTGGAAAATGATCCTTTCCACAGTGATCATTTTCCTGTGGTCCTGAACCACCAAGGAAGGTTAAATACTTCTGTAATCCGCCAACCCCGATTCATCATCGAACGGGCGGATTGGGACATGTTTTCTTCTGTCGTTTATCTTTCTAACGAGATGGTGGACCAGGGTGACATCGATGTAGCTGTGCAATCGGTCACCAACGCTATTATTGAAGCTGCTCACCTTTCTATACCTGTATCATCAACAAAGCTACCGAAACAGTCCAAACCGTGGTGGAACCAAAACTGCAGACTTGCCCATAAAAAACAAAAAAAGTTGTGGTGTATTTTTCGTAGGTACCCCACTGCAACTAATCTAATCAATTTTAAACGGGCACGGGCTGAGGCGCGTCAGATCCGCCGCCGAAGCCAGAGGGATTCTTGGAGGAATTATGTTGGTACCATAACTTCCTCCACGTCTTCCAAGAGGGTCTGGAACAAGGTCAATAAGATCAAGGGCCGTTATCCAAATTACTCTATCTCCATCTTAGAGAACCATCAGGGAGTTGTTTCAGACCCTAAGGATATTGCCGATACTCTTGCCGATGCATTTGCCAAGGTATCGAGCAATTCCAATTACAAAGAGCCGTTCGCATCGTATAAGCTTCGAGCTGAGAGAACAAAGTTGAATTTCGCTTCTGCTTCTTCGGAAGGTTATAACTCCGAGTTTACTTTGGCTGAGTTGATACAAGCATTATCTGGTTCCAACAATTCTGCTGTTGGGCCAGATGATATACATTACTCCATGCTTAAACATCTCCAGCCACTCCAGCTCAAGCTTTTATTGAAATTGTTTAACCGTATTTGGCGGGAGAATACATTTCCTGCTAACTGGCAGCGTGCTCTTATAATACCAATCGTAAAACCTGGTAAAGACCCCAAGAATCCCTCAAGTTACCGCCCTATTGCATTGACTAGTTGTCTTTGTAAACTCCTGGAGAAACTAGTTAATGCACGTCTTTTATTTTATCTTGAATATAATTACTGTCTATCTCGGTTCCAGAGTGGTTTTCGCCGTGGACGAAGCACTATTGACAACTTGCTCCTCCTCGAAACTTCAATTCGGGAGGCTTTTGTCAAGCGGAACCATTTGGTATCTGTATTCTTTGACATGGAGAAAGCGTATGATCGTACTTGGAGATATGGTATACTCAAGGACCTACATGATTTAGGTCTGCGAGGAAATCTACCGCTATTTATTGAAAACTTTTTAAAACGAAGAATCTTCCAAGTACGAATAAACTCAATATTATCTGACGATTTCATTCAAGAACAAGGTGTCCCCCAGGGAAGTGTGTTGAGTTGCGCACTATTCATCGTCAAAGTTAACAGCCTCTTGACCTGCTTACCACCATCAGTGTCAGGGACGATGTTTGTTGACGATTTTCAGATGTCTTGCGCCTCAACGAATATGTCACTCATAGAGAGACAGCTTCAGCTGGCTATCAGGAGAATCACAGACTGGGCAAACCAGAACGGGTTTACGTTTTCAACTGAAAAGACCGTTGCCATGCACTTCTGCAGGAAACGTGAGCTTCACAATGACCCAGAGATTTATTTAAATGGAGTTCAAATACCCATTGTTTCTGAAACCAAATTTCTTGGACTTATATTTGACTCTAAGCTCACGTTCCTGCCACATATCAGACATCTTAAATTGAAGTGCAACAAAGTCTTGAATCTCCTGAAAGTTCTCTCTAACACTTCCTGGGGAGCTGATACCACCTCCATGTTAAAGATATACAGGTGCCTGGTCCGTTCCATACTTGACTACGGCTCGGTGGTGTACGGATCTGCCAGAAAATCGGCATTAATGCTCCTGGATCCTGTTCACCATTTGGGTCTCAGGATCGCATCAGGAGCATTTAGTACATCACCGGTGCAGAGTTTATATGTGCTTTGTCTGGAAGCCTCTCTTGGGCTGAGACGGGACAAACTTTGTTTAAAGTTATATTTTAAAATAAAAAGTCACCCCTCTCATCCCCTTTTAGAACACATTTTTAACCCTTTACATCAGCGACTTTTCAACTCACGTCCATCTTGTATACCATCATTTGCATTACGAATTAACTCCATTCTCTCATCTCATAATATTGACGATTTTAGGATACGTCCTATCTCATTCTCCATTCCACCATGGCATCATCATCAAATTATTGTTCTTAATATTTTTCAACATTTTAAAAAAAGTTCTACACCGGACGTTGCTTTTACAAGTATATTTTATTATCATAGACATCATTTCTCTAATTTTAAGTCAATATATACGGATGGGTCGAAAAGCCAGGGGCATGTCGGAGCTGCTGCAGTTCATGACAATACCATCATGTCCCGAGAACTGCACCATAGCAGCTCTGTCTTTACAGCTGAGTCTCTGGCTATTCTATTGGCCTTGCAGTTTATTTTAAAGCAAGGCCATAGTCAGTGGATTATTTACTCAGATTCGAAGAGTTGTTTAGATGCACTAAGTAATCCACTGATCCAGACCCATCCTTTTATCTTAGAAATTTTAAAACTTCATCTTACACTTTTAAACAGAAATTTTAAAATCCTTTTTTGTTGGATCCCAGGTCATGTGGGGATCATGGGTAATGAACGCGCAGATTCCATCGCACGATCAGCAAGTGGACCTAGGAGCACTTGGCTCTGCCCTGACGACGCATATAAAGCTTGTGACACTGCTCTGTCTCTCACTTGGCAGGCCATGTGGGATGCACAGACAGCTAACAAGCTGCGTTCGTTTCAGCCCTTAATTTCCGGATTCGCGCCCTTCCAGCAATCCCGGAAAAGGGAAGTGCTCCTAACTCGTTTAAGAATAGGCCACACGCGTTTTACCCATGTGCATCTTCTGCTGGCAGAAGATGTCCCCACATGTAATACCTGTGGTGTCATTTTTTCTGTTTTTCATGTTTTAAATGAATGTCCATCCTTTAATACTATCAGACATCGACATTTTAAATCCAATCATCCTTCACTTTCATGTATTTTATCTTCACCTCCCCACGAAAATCTTTTTAATTTCTTACATGACATTGGTTTTTATCATTTGATTTGAGTAAGTTGTTTATCTAATCTTCGACTCTTTATATTTTTATCTCATAAATGAGTCTTTTTAATCAATTTTAAAAATGATCAACGAATGGTTGGCGCAGTATGGCCCATGTGTTGCCCTTGCGCCGTTAAACTCCTACCAACCAACCAACCATGTTTTGTCATATGTTTTTCTTGTTTAGTTCTTTGCGTATTTTGCGGTTTGATTTATCTTACTCTTTGTTCTGAGATTATTTTATATATATTTTGGGGTTTAGTTTATGTTACTTATGTCTATGGATTTATTCATATGATTTTCTGTTGGATTGTACCAACCCACGTGTTTGCCGTGCGTGGCGTCCCGTAAGGGGGAAAATGGGATCCTGGGGTTACCTTGCGTAGGATTCACATGGTTGGGTCCTCGCATGCGTGCCCTTTGGCCCAGGATTCACTGTAGACGGATGGCAGGAGGTAGCCCCCTTCTGTCAATCGGCTGGTAGTATATATTCCATCTTACTACCTAGGGTTAGCATTGCGGTTAGGGTTGCCCCGCGGATCACAACCCGAAACCGTAATGCTATATCTCGATGCTATCCCTGAGATCCCAAGGGTCTCCCCTTGTTGGGCTCTGTGATGTGCGGGGACGAATCGAGATGAATAACTTAAATTAAAATATGGAAACTAAAAAATCTCCCGGCCTTGGTGGAGCCTTTAATCCGCCAAACAAAACAAATCCTGCAAAACGACCATCGGATCAAACACCTGACGACAACAACGCAACTAATAAGAAACTTTCCACCAGTCTTCCTACCTTTTTCATTATTCAATCCACAGATCCATCATTTAAAACGAAGTCTCCCTTTTTTATTCATAAAGCTGTGCAAGGAGCAATTGGCGTCGTTAAAACCATAAAAAGGCTGCGATGGGGAGATCTGTTAATTGAAACAGCTACTCCCCTTCAATCCCAATCTCTCAATAAACTTACAATGCTTGCAACCATACCAATCTCAACAACACCACACAAAAGTTTAAATAGCAGCCAAGGTGTAATCTCAGAACCAGACCTTCAACATGTTGATGAGGACGAGCTCGTCTCTGAACTCTCGAGTCAGGGCGTGACTCGTGCTCATCGCATTACCATAAAACGAAATAACGAAATATTAAAAACCAAGCATATCATTCTCACCTTTAATAGCCCTATCCTGCCACCTAATATTAAAGCCGGATACCTGAACTGCCCCGTCCGCCTATATATCCCGAATCCGTTGCGCTGTTTTAAGTGTCAACGGTTCGGGCATTCTAAGAACACCTGCAATAGGCCGGACACATGTGCGAAGTGTGGTAGCGCTGACCATGCCGATCGGGACTGCACCGCAGATGCCCATTGCGTAAACTGCAATGGTGCTCACCCTGCGTTTTCCCGGTCGTGCCCCGAATGGGAGCGCGAAAAAGAAATCCAAACAATCAAATCCACTCGCAATGTGTCCTACGCTGAGGCAAGAGCACTGGTTCCTAAAAGAACCAGTCAAAAAACTTACTCAGCTGCAGTTCAGCCCAAACCATTAAATAGCTGTAGTACTCAGACAGATCTCTCATATCCTTGCCAATTCCAAACTTCTAGTTCCTCTAAATCCGATAGTTCAACCAAACCCAATACTGTAACAACTGCAATCCAACTGATCCTTGTCAGTAAATCTGTTAAAATTCAACCAACCAACCAATCTCAAACTACAATTGCTAAACAAGTAACAAAATCCAAAACTAAACCCGGAGAAGCTCTAAAACTTAAGGTTCTCTCCAAAAACAAAAAAAACCCTGAACCTGAAAACAACCAATTGCCCTTGCCACAGAAAACTACAAAAGTAAAACCAAATCATAATAAATCAGATTCATCATCGGATGAAGATGCCATTTCAGGGTTATCAGATTCCGGTGAGATGGACGTAGAAGTGGGTTTGGAGACGCCTATCAATCTCCAACCTAGGAGCAAGTCAAGGGAAAGGCTGACAGATATTAATATATCTTAAAATTCAGTCTCCTTTCTTGGAATTGTCGCGGTTTCCACCACAATTCGGTAGACATAAAACATCTAGTTGATGAACATAAACCTGTTTGTATCTGTTTGCAAGAGACACTCTTGAAGCCTTTTCAGAGCTCTCTTGTTAGGGGATATAGTCCTCTCCGGAAGGACTATGTCAGCGGCGACAGAGCTAGCGGTGGTATCGCTATACTTACATCAAATAACAATCCATCCACCCCGCTAACGCTCTCGACCAACCTTCAAGCTGTTGCTGTCAGAGTCGCCATACACCATCAATTAATTACTGTCTGTTCTATTTACCTCCCCCCTAATCTTAATATCAGACAAGCAGATTTAAACAGGCTTTGTGGACAGTTTCCTCCCCCTTTTATTACGATGGGGACTTTAATGGCCACAATCCTCTTTGGGGTAGCCCAGACATCAATAACCGTGGAAGGCAAATCGAGAAGTTAATTACAGACCAACATCTCTGTATATTTAACAATGGGCAACATACATACTTCCACGCCCCATCGATGACTTTTCATGCCATCGATCTCGCCCTGTGTTCACCATCTCTTTTTTCTGATTGGACGTTTTTTGTGGAAAATGATCCTTTCCACAGTGATCATTTTCCTGTGGTCCTAAACTACCAAGGAAGTTTAAATACTCCTGTAATCTGCCAACCCCGATTCATCATCGAACGGGCGGATTGGGACATGTTTTCTTCTATCGTTTCTCTTTCTGACGAGATGGTGGACCAGGATGACATCGATGTAGCTGTGCAATCTGTCACCAACGCCATTATTGAAGCTGCCCACCTTGCCATACCTGTATCATCAACAAAACTACCGAAACAATCCAAACCGTGGTGGAACAAAAACTGTAGACTTGCCCATAAAAAACAAAAAAAATTGTGGGGTATTTTTCGCAGGTACCCCACTACGACAAATCTTGTCAATTTTAAAAGGGCACGAGCTGAGGCGCGTCAGATCCGCCGCCGAAGCCAGAGGGATTCTTGGAGGAATTATGTTAGCACCATAACTTCCTCAACGTCTTCCAAGAGGGTCTGGAACAAGGTCAATAAGATCAAGGGCCGTTATCCAAATTACTCCATCTCCATCTTAGAGAACCATCAGGGAGTTGTTTCAGACCCTAAGGATATTGCCGATGCATTTGCCAAGGTATCGAGCAACTCCAATTACAAAGAGCCGTTCGCATCATATAGGCTTCGAGCTGAGAGAACAAAGTTGAATTTCGCTTCTGCTTCTTCAGAAGATTATAACTCTGAATTTACTTTGGCTGAGTTGATGCAAGCATTATCTGTTTCCAATAATTCTGCTGTTGGGCCAGATGATATACATTACTCCATGCTTAAACATCTCCAGCCACTCCAGCTCAAGCTTATATTGAAGTTGTTTAACCGCATTTGGCGGGAGAATACATTTCCGTCCAACTGGCAACGAGCTCTTATAATACCAATTGTGAAACCTGGTAAAGACCCTAAGAATCCCTCAAGCTACCGCCCAATTGCATTAACTAGTTGTTTTTGTAAACTCCTTGAGAAACTAGTTAATGCACGTCTATTATTTTATCTCGAATTCAACAACTGTCTGTCTCGGTTCCAGAGTGGTTTTCGTCGTGGACGAAGCACTATTGACAACTTGCTCCTCCTCGAAACTTCGATTCGGGAGGCTTTTGTCAAGCGGAACCATTTGGTATCTGTATTCTTTGACATGGAGAAAGCGTATGATCGTACTTGGAGGTATGGTATACTCAAAGACCTACATGATCTAGGTCTGCGAGGAAATTTACCAATATTTATTGAGACCTTTTTAAAGCAAAGAATCTTCCAAGTACGAATAAACTCGATATTATCTGACGAGTTCATACAAGAACAAGGTGTCCCCCAGGGAAGTGTGTTGAGTTGCGCACTATTCATTATCAAAGTCAACAGCCTTTTGACCTGCTTACCATCATCAGTGTCAGGCACATTGTTTGTTGACGATTTCCAACTGTCTTGCGCCTCTACGAATATGTCACTCATAGAGAGACAACTTCAGCTGGCTATCAGGAGAATCACGGACTGGGCTAATAACAACGGGTTTACTTTTTCCGCTGAAAAAACCGTAGCCATACACTTCTGCAGGAAACGTGAGCTTCACCATGACCCAGAGATTTATCTAAATGGTGCTCAAATACCCATTGCTCCTGAGGCCAAATTTCTCGGTATAATATTTGACTCTAAGCTCACTTTCCTGCCTCATATCAAACATTTAAAATTGAAGTGCAATAAAGTCCTGAATCTCCTGAAAGTTCTCTCTAACACTTCATGGGGAGCTGACACCAGCTCCATGTTAAGGATATACAGATGCCTGGTCCGTTCCATTCTTGACTACGGCTCGGTGGTGTACTGCTCAGCCAGAAAATCGGCTCTATTGCTCCTAGATCCTGTTCACCATTCAGGTCTCAGGATCGCGTCAGGAGCATTTAGTACATCACCGGTGCAAAGTTTATACGTGCTTTGTCGGGAAGCCTCTCTGGGGCTGAGACGGGATAAACTCTCTTTAAAGTTTTATTTTAAAGTAAAAAGTCATCCTTCTCATCCTCTTTTAGAACATCTTTTTAATCCTCTTTATCATCGACTTTTTAACGCACGCCCATCATGCATTCCATCATTTGCATTGAGAGTAAAATCCATACTTTCATCTCACAATATTGACAATTTTAAAGTTCGCTCCATTTCATTCTCCATTCCACCTTGGCATGATCATCAAACCATTGTTCTTAACATTTTTAACAATTTTAAGAAAAGCTGTACACCAGATATTATTTTTACAAACTTATTTTACTATCATCGACATCATTTTTCCAATTTTAAGGCAATATATACGAATGGGTCCAAAAGCCAAGGGCATGTCGGAGCTGCTGCAATTCATGACAATAACATCATTTCCCGAGAATTGCACCTTAGCAGCTCCGTCTTTTCAGCTGAGGCCCTGGCTATTCTATTGGCCTTGCAATTTATTTTAAAGCAAGGCCATGGTCAGTGGATTATTTACACAGATTCCAAGAGCTGTTTAGATGCACTAAATAATCCACTGAACCAGACCCATCCTTTTATCTTAGAAATTTTAAAACTTCATCTCACTCTTTTAAACAGAAATTGTAAAGTTCTTTTTTGTTGGATCCCAGGTCATGTGGGGATCATGGGTAATGAACGCGCTGATACCATAGCTCGATCTGCTAGTGGACCTAGGAGCACTTGGCTCTGCCCTGACGACGCATATAAAGCTTGTGACACTGCTCTGTCTCTCACTTGGCAGGCCATGTGGGATGCACAGACAGCCAACAAGCTGCGTTCGTTTCAGCCCTTAATATCCGGATTCGCGCCCATCCAGCAATCCAGGAAAAGGGAAGTGCTCCTAACTCGTTTAAGAATAGGTTACACGCGTTTTACCCATGTGCATCTTCTGCTGGCAGAAGATGCCCCCACATGCAATACCTGTGATGTCATTTGATCTATTATTCATATTTTAACTGAATGCCCGTCTTTTAATACGATCAGATTTAGATATTTTAATATGGACCATCCGCCATTATCATCTCTTATGTTCACCCCCTCATACAAATCTTTTTAACTTCTTACTTGAAATTGGTTTTTATCATTTGATTTGAATAAGTTGTTTCTCTAATCTTTGACTTTTTATATTTTTAACTCATAAATGCGTTTTTTAAATCAATTTTAAAAATGAGCAACGAATGGTTGGCGCAGTATGGCCCATGTGTTGCCCTTGCGCCGTTAAACTCTTACCAACCAACCAACCATAGGGTTTGTATATAACGTATTTAATACATAGCAAATATTATCTTAAAAAAGAAAACATATAATAGTTTGTATCTATAGTATCATTTTGTACTTCATGAAATATATATGTACGTTGTATTTCTTGGAGCGGGAAATTTGGAGGTATAAATCATCAATAGTGTCTTCTTTTTTTTCTTTTTTTTGAGAATTCAAGTATTTTTTTCAAATTTTCTTACAAAATTAATTATTTTTCTGTGTTTTAATAACTATTTTCCATTTTCCCGGGGAGGGGGGGGGGGCGGTTGTCGCCTATGGATATGTCAGACACAGGAAGAATTGACATATTTTTAAATAGGAGCTTCTACAGTTATTTATTCTCTCTTTTGAAGAAAGGCAAGGCCGCATTCAGAATGGGGGCTATAGATTTCAGACCACCCCGAAAATGTTTCCATTATATATTGCATAGGACGTACATAAATTACTTTGCGCATAATTTTTACCCCCCCCCCCTACCCGAAATTTTACGACGTTGCTACCGCTCTTTTCAAAACAGAATTATTTTAAATTAATTTCAAAAATTTAAAAAAAAAATGATTTTAAAATTAACTCGGATAGAATTTAGTCCATTTAAGGTAGATTAACTTTCTTGGTCAAAATGACCTCGAGAATTGACGATTGGTTGGCGCAGTATGGCCCATGTGTTGCCCTTGCGCCGTTAAACTTCACTCAACCAACCAACCAAAATGACCTCGAATGGCTGAAGTTAATTTTTTATTTGAATAAAATAACGGTGTAAATTAAATTGGAATTAGTGAGGATGTGTCATGGTGCTTGAGAGGGGGGGGGGGGGGAATAGGCACCCTTGTTTTAAAAAGCAAAATTATTGATTGCTTACCTTTTACGCCATTCTCGCAGATTTTGTCCCTTTTTTTTCAAACTTGGAGCACTGAGATTCAAACGTCCGGAACCAGACTTGCAATATCGCTGAGTATATCTTTTTGCCATTGAAGCTGAGTTGTACTTGCACCACAACGACAATAATTTGTTGGTGAACTGAACGGGGAGTGGGATGAAAAGGATATAAATCAAATTAACATAAGAATTCCTGAATCGATTTGTATCGCACTTGTTTGAAACTCTGGTAGTTATACCCGAGAAAGAAGCTAAAAACTAAGTGCTAGTCTAGTAATAACTATCAGTACCATTAAGAGTATAAACTATTTTTTGAATTTTAATAGTATTCGAATAGTTGGATGTAAATACATTGATTAACTTATATTTGTTTAACCCTCTCTTGTATTTACTAACATTTAGAAAACTTACTTATGGGAGATTAAAAAATATACTGAAAAATACATTTTATTTTATGTAAACTACTGGTATTCAATTACTTTTTAAATATTAAAAAATGCCATGTATATATAAAATTTGTTAAATTAAATAAGTACATTTTAACTAACAAAAATATCGTTTTATTATAAAAAAAAAAATTTTTCATTATTAGTTATTTATACAACAAGAGGCGAAAGTAACAGTTTTTAAAACAAAGTGTGAAGCTTATTTAGTGAGTGTGTCAGCACGAGTCAAATAATTTATCGAGTTTTGAGTAAGTTGCATATTAACAAACTGCAAAAAAAAAAAAAAAAAAATTAAAAATCGCGAGTTGAGGATGAGTCACTTAGAGATACGACTCTGTACATTAAAGTTTAAAAAAATAATTGTTTTATTGAGTTTTAAAATAAAAAAATAAAGCAAATTAATTCAAAGAAAACTCACCAGATATAATTACCAAAGGTGTCCAAATTATCGTTATCTTATAAATCATTAAATCTTGAAAAATCCCTTATGTTTTTCTAAAAAAAGAAAATACTTTTACAACTAGTAGAGCAAGAGCCCACGACGGCCAGACCTTCGTTTTTGAATAAAAGCTGAAAGTTCTTCTGTGCTTGTCCCCTATACAGGTAAGAACGACCAGGGACTATAGAGTTTGGGTAGTGGTTACTTGGGCTGGTAACAGGTAGTAAAGGTGTATAAAATAGTACCTTAAATTCGTTAAAGTATAAAGCTCAATTTTTTTTATATTTTATTAGGGATAACTTTAGAAATCTCGTCATCCATTGCCGGACACTTATGACAGTTGCTACCCCCTGCCAGACACCCCTAAATTTTAATAAATTATAATTATACTTTCGTTACAGTATAAAAGCTAAATTTTATATATGTTACTTGGGGACCTATGAAAAAATGTTACCTCGATAGCCGGACAGTTTTAATGGTTTTTACACCTTGCCAGACACATTGAAAGTCCGCTGTATTTGCGAGCGCTTAGTCGATTGCGATCTTTAAAGATATCTAATAAAAAAATTATTTTATTACGTTCATAGCCATGTTATATAAAGTAAAAAATGTAATTTTATTATTATAATATACAAAAAAAAAAGCATTATTACATGCAAAAAAAATATTTATTCGTTGTCGATATTTTCATTTTCTTCGTCACTACTCGCCCAGTCGATGTCATGATCGTCTTCAATATCGCCTTCTTCGTCAGTTTCTGAAAAAAAAAAAAAAAAAAAAAGTTTATACAATTATGAATAATTAAAAAATTATGTACAATAATTTGTCATAATTACATACCTGATTGAGTTTTAAGCGAATCACTAACATAACTTGGTAGTTGATCTCCTGAAAACCATTTGAATTGGTATTTGTCATTTTTCAATACCCAGCCGTTATTGTCTGGCTGATATGTGGTTGGATTTTTCAGATGAGCATTATAGGCCACACTCGTTTTACCCATGTGCACCTTCTGCTGGCAGAGGGTGCCCCCACATGCAACGCCTGTGGAATTATTTTTTCTGTTTTACACATTTTAAATGAATGTCCTACTTTTAAAAATCTCAGACTGCGTTATTTTAATACGACTCATCCATCACTATCATTTATTTTAAATTCACCACCTCATCAAAATCTTTTTGCATTTTTACAAGAAATTGGCTTCTATTGTTTGATTTAGACATTTGATCGCTTTATACTTATATTTTCTGTACTATTTTAATCTGTATATTTTTAAAAGTTTTACTTTTTAGAATATAAATACAATTGTTTGGCGCAGTATAGCCCTTGTGTAGCTCTTGCGCCATAAAACCCCAACCAACCAACCAGATGAGCATTATTCCAAATGGTACATACATAATTTGCTAGCAGAAATTGTTGCAATAGCTCGCTTTTGCAAGGTGGTAGATTGCTAGCGTCAAAATTTCGCAACTTCTTCCGGTCAAAAGCTTCGTTTACATCGGAGACTGTATACGAGTCGATGAATAATTGCAGTCTAGCGTCATCAACGCCAATAACATTAGGGACATTGTAAACATTGCATATAAATCTCTGAATAATATTGAAGATGTTTCTTTGAAAATCTAAATTTTCAATTAATTCGCTGTTGCCGAAGTTCTTGAAAACTTCCTGGTACTCGGGATTTTTTTTTTTAATTTCTTGTTTGGTATTGATTTTCCTTTTCTGAAAAACGCAGGGTTAAAATCACAACCTGTGATGGCATGAAATCCAGGTAAACTCTGACAAAATAACTGTCCCAACTCTGCATGTATTTTAGTTAGGTCCACATATCTTAAGTTATTGCCAGTACCCGTAAGCATCCGAACAACGGAATCACTTTTAAGATGATGCATGTTACCAAGCATTATAGCCGCAATATCGGTATCAGCACTTCTTATTACAATTTCTGCTGGACAGTTGATGTTACATGCATGGTATACTATTTTCGTATCTGCTTCTTCATGTGATGGGCATGACAACTCTTCATCAACCCTTGATATAAATTTGTTGGAATTATCAACAGTGAAAGAATGACATTTTCTGAAATTGATGTTTACCGTTTTGTTGCCAATAAATGGCACCACTTCATCAGTAGCCCAATGTGAAATAAATAAATTAACCAGAGCCTCTTTAAAATTTAAATTTTTTAACTCTTTCGCGAAATCACTTGATCGAATTTGTTCAGGCCCAATTATAGAGTACTCCAATTGCGCGGATTCTAGCCTATGGGAATGCTCGTAATCTTTGATCGATGGAGTAAAGTATTGATCAAAGATCACATCAATTCTCGATGCTTGAAATTGAGTAACCATTTGCAACAATTTTTTTGAAATATTTCCAAATGTTTTTGGAACATTCTTCATTGTATGCAATAGGAAGAAACCGTCAATTATCATAACATCTATATGATGTGGTTGCTCATGCTGGACCTCTTTCTCTAGACATTTCATCAGAGCAGATTTATCTGTCTTACAAATAGACACAATGACACATGGACAATGGCACTGAGGTAATTGGGTAAGACAAAATCTTTGAAATGTCTACCTTAAAATCCATTGAGATACCCAGCATGCGTCCAAATAAATCTCTTTGGATTTTAATTTCTTGAATTTTACCACCTACTTGAACTTTAGTCTTCTTCTTATAATCGATAGAAAAATTGTCAAGGGAATTTTTTTTAATAGCTTTTTCAAATCTGGTAATATCTGAAAAACATTCGGAAACAAATGTTTTACGAAGATTATCTCCATTTTTTTCAATATTTAGTAGGAATGTCTCTACCGATAGCGATGCAGATTTTCCAGATGAAATATTTATTAGTTGGTCTTTCAGTACTTCTGAACTGAAGGGATTAATAAATCGATCAAAAGTAGCGATAAATTGTCTCAATTGTTTGGAATTCTTCTGGATATTATGAAGATTTAAGTCTGTTGAAACATCTTGATGAGTTCGCAGTCCTAGTTCTAGATAAACTTGACTTATTATTGAGGACCTAACATCATGATTACGAGCCCACCGTTGACGTGCCGAAATTGAATTGGTAAAGTGTATAACACCTGTGAGCCTTCTAGCAGCGTCTGCATTTATAGTTTGCTCTAACACCAGGTCAATTGGTTGTCTAGAAAATGGTTTGGTGGTCCGTTTGATACCAAAGCAACCTTGTTTAAATCCTTCGTATAAGTCAGGATGAGTTTCTGCAAATTATCATAATATTTTACGGTCCACCGTGCATAATTTTGTTGGTTGCATATAAAAAATATATTTGTAGTTTTAGGCAATGTTGAAATAAAAAGCTCAAAATCCCCCGTACGAATGCTCCGTGACAAGTCCAAGTAATGATGTATGAGATTTATGTAAATTAAGTAAAATTGTGAAGTTTTGCCATGCTCACCATTGAGACATTGTTGCTTGAAAATATTGTAATTATTCATCAATTCTTTCAGTTCATAATTTTCAATGTTAAAAGACGATATTTCGCAGTTTTGTAGTCTTTTCACTTCCTCTATCATATCATCTGTTAGTGTTGAGTTGTCATGTTGTAAAAATGATTCAAAATGTAGAACCTCCAATCCCAATGCTACCAAAGGATGCAATCTTTTGCAGCGGTTGAAGTGCTTTCCATCAAGAAACACATTTACAGAACCACTTGCCAGCAAACTACTCTCAACCATAACATTTGTTAACCCACAGTCACTAATTACTTTACCGACTGCTTTAAAATAAGCCATCATAATGTGAAACGGCCCGAGGTGTATGAATAAATTATCAAATTTGGGTTTTTCCATAGACTGTATTTGAAATGCTACTTTAGCTATAGCAAGATCGTAGGTTACCTGGATGGAACGTTGATGTAAATCTTCAGCAATTTTTTTACTCTGTTCCATAGTTTCTAGCACTATAGATGTACTAGTTGGTGATGCATTGATTGGGGTTAAATAAGTTGTTGTGAGTCAGCATTGTTACAAATCCGACTATTGAAACCAACCCACATAGGAACGTCAGGTAACTGCAAAACGTGACTGATCATCCATATATTGTCGATTTCGGTGTATAGCTGCGAGTTTGTAGAGTGTATAATTTCTGTATTATCAATTGTTGATTGTAGTTCACTTGTCATTTTCGGTTTTTTAGGATACAGAATCTCTTCTGTAGATATGGCTTCAAAAGTTCTTCTTATGACGTCACCGAAAGTGGGCGTGGTCATGCCATCACAGGATATGACGTCACAGGAAGTGGTCATGGTTATGACGTCACATAATATGACGTCACAGGAAGCGGATATGACGTTATATGAAGGGGGTGTGACAGGATATGATATCACCGGAAGTTGAGTTGTGTTGTTTTCCTCCTGCTGCTGTTAGTTTCGGTTTCGTTATAGGCTTTTTTCGTATGACGTCACAGTGGGGAATGAGGAAGGGGACGAGGACCGATGACGTCACTAGTAGCACATGACCGAAAGTTGAGTTGTTTCCCTCCTGCTGCTGTTAGTTTCGGTTTTGTTATAGGATTTTTTTATGACGTCACAGTGGGGCTGACATGGAGGAATGAGGAAGGGCACGAGAACCGATGACCTCACCAGAAGCACATGTTCGGAAGTTGTGTTGTTTCCCTCCTGCTGCTGTTATTTTCGGTTTACCTTTAAGGCAGAGTTGAGTTGTTCTAGGGCTGCTTCTAAACGAATAAGTTAGAGTTATAGGCATTTTGACTAGTGACGTCACAGTGGGGTACAGAGTGGGGATGACGTCACATTATATTATAAAGTGTACCTTTGAAACAAGACGAGACGGAGTTGAGTTGTTCTAGGGCTGCTCCTAAATGAATAAGTTAGAGTTATAGGCTTTTCGACTCGTGACGTCACAATGGGTATAGAGGGGGAATGACGTCATTATTTCTTTTTATATAAAGTTTACCTTTGAAGCAAGGCGAGACAGAGTTGAGTTGTTCTAGGGCTGCTCCTAAACGAATAAGTTAGAGTTATAGGCTTTTCGACTCGTGACGTCACAATGGGTATAGAGGGGGAATGACGTCATTATTTCTTTTTATATAAAGTTTACCTTTGAAGCAAGGCGAGACAGAGTTGAGTTGTTCTAGGGCTGCTCCTAAACGAATAAGTTAGAGTTATAGGCTTTTCGACTCGTGACGTCACAATGGGTATAGAGTGGAAATGACGTCATTATTTCTTTTTATACAAAGTTTACCTTTGAATCAAGGCGGGATGGAGTTGAGTTGTTAGGGTCCTTCTTCTAAACGAATAAGTTAGAGTTATAAGCTTTTTTACCAGTGACGTCACACTGCGAATGACGTCATTCATTATTTTATGTAATAAAATTTAGCATTTAAGGAATGACAACATCTTGTGAGAGGTTTAAACAAGATACGAGCAGGTGTTGATCGGATGAGTCATCCTGTTTGAACAGGTTTGAACAACTTGGGACAGGATATTGCACAGTGATAAGGGTGGATAGGTACTTCCACAATTTTCTAGGTTTAGATATCTGAAACAGAGTTATACCCATACACAATTAAGATGTACATTTTTTTTTTAATTTAATAAAAGTGAAGGTCATTTGCAATAGGGAGCCCAGAACCCTATCCCCGAGTTATACGTAACATTTCAATATTTTACCGGGCATTTTTAAAATAGTGAAATATGAAATGTCGGACGTTGCCTTCATGATAACTCATCCTAACCAATTTTGAATAAACTTGGCAGGCCATGTGGGATGCACAGACAGCTAACAAGCTGCGTTCGTTTCAGCCCTTAATTTCCGGATTCGCGCCCTTCCAGCAATCCCGGAAAAGGGAAGTGCTCCTAACTCGTTTAAGAATAGGCCACACGCGTTTTACCCATGTGCATCTTCTGCTGGCAGAAGATGCCCCCACATGTAATACCTGTGGTGTCATTTTTTCTGTTTTTCATGTTTTAAATGAATGTCCATCCTTTAATACTATCAGACATCGACATTTTAAATCCAATCATCCTTCACTTTCATGTATTTTATCTTCACCTCCCCACGAAAATCTTTTTAATTTCTTACATGACATTGGTTTATATCATTTGATTTGAGTAAGTCGTTTATCTAATCTTCGACTTTTTATATTTTTATCTCATAAATGAGTCTTTTTAATCAATTTTAAAAATGATCAACGAATGGTTGGCGCAGTATGGCCCATGTGTTGCCCTTGCGCCGTTAAACTCCTACCAACCAACCAACCAACCAACCAATTTTGAATAAATGAACTTAAATTATTGCCAAAAATTATACTGATTGAATTTTGAAAAAAAAGAAATTTTATTTTTAAAGGTGAGGTCTTCCGGCCCGATACCTCTTTTAAAAAGAATTGGTACCACCTCACTCCACCCTATCAAAAAAAAAATTCTAAAGAACGTATATTTCTTTGAAACATGAGGTCACTCACCAACCATCCGATAATACCTTTTAGGAAGACATTATCACCTCAAATCCTATTAAATTCAAAATTTGTTAAGAATTAAAGCGGAAAAAATTAATGATGTACACACTATTTCTAAAAAAAAAATATTACATTAATGGCTTAGGAATTAAATTTAAGTGTCTATAAAAAGTCTTTTAAAAAGAATTGAAAGAACGTATATTTCTCTCTCATGAATAAAATTTAATGATCACAAACAAAATCCTAAATAAATTATGTTAGTTAAATTAGTTTTATAAAAATTTAAGCTAATGTCTATGGAGAAAATTATTAAAAATTTTGAATTGGAACAATTTAAACTTATGGGATTTTGTAGTGATCATATGCATAACTGGTGATTCCATCCTGCAAGAGATACCGCTTATCATCAAATGCAGATAAGGCTCGATTTGTCTGTTGAATGAATAGATGACATGTTTTTCACATCCTATCCTATTCTGCGTCACAGACGAAACTTGACGATTAAGCAGGCATTCTCTATAGTGCATGTGTTTCAGCTGCTGCTTCTTTGCAACCCTGCCTACACCCTTAGCAGTCTGCTTATCCCCACTCTCACAAGCGATGGAATACATTTTGGATCTCAGACCCACAAACTCAGACGCTGAATCTCCGTTCAACTCATCCTTGAACTTGCCCAACTTCTTCTTGTTCACGGTATCATGGAGAGGATGATGTGGCGGGTAGTCTGAGAAGTCAAAGTGAGGACCTAGATCTCGCAGATCACTTGTGAGGTCTGGAGTGCTTAACTCATAAGTAAGCGAGTCTGTATCCGTAAATAGCAAACTGGCTTTGTCCCAAAATTTAGGCAGGATCACGTTATAGTGGAAATCATACATGTGGAGTTTACTTAACTCTAAAATTGCGAATCCCGCATAAATGGGGCGATTAAGAGTCAGACTCTTGATGTGCCGCTGGATGGCAAATACCTCATGATCAAATTCCGTGAAGGCATGGAATGCTGGTGAGGCTATCAGCTTTTTGGCCTTCCTTGGACGATTTACTAATTGTACATCCACACGGTTCCTGAGACACTCCATAGTCTTCCCAAAAACTGCGTTGTTCAGGAGTTTAAACATGTCCTTTTGAAAGGAAGTCGTTGCTGCTTGACGCTTTAAAGTATTGAAGTTAATGTACTCCTTCAGCCAGGCTTCTTGTGAAAACTTTAAAACTCGATGAATTTTTACGAGTTTTAGACCTAGAGCTAAGTACAACTTCAAATTTCTATAATGTAGAACATAATTGGTCTTCGGGTGGAGATTTGGAACGAGCTTTTGGCTACAAGAAGCTGGTTTAATTCCCATTTCTTCTAAAATAGATATTGCAGTAGGGGATAGCATATTGGGTCGAATGGAATACCGTTCAGGTGCTAAGGGGTAGAGGTTGTGGGTGTCGTGGAGTTCTTTGGGGTACTCCAGGTCTACTTCAAGGATAAATCCTTCAGGAGCATCATCCAGCTGATTCAGGATATCTTGTGCGCAAATTTCCTCGGGAGAAACCCAGCAAAAATCACCATAAGGAAGAGGTTGTGACATAGCCCAACCTAAAATAAACAATATCAAATTTAGGTAACATGTTAAAACCAAGAGAATACGCTTTTTTTTTTATAAGTTCATTTACATATTACCTACCATAAAGATTATTGGCATCTAGATATAAAATGTGCCTCTGCTTCTCCGCTGGGTTGTAATCCTGACATATTGGGTTATTTGCCTTGCTGTACCGATGAGTTATCATTGAAACTCCTCCTCGTATACCCTTCTCGATAAACAGATGCATATCGAGATCTGTAAATAGATCTATTTTAACATTTGTCATCCTCAACGCAGCTTGCCAAGCCAACCCAGGAGAGGTCATGAGGTGAGCTGTATCCAAATGATAAAACTCCAGGGTGAGCTGCCTGAAGCTCTCAAAGATGTCTGCGAGTAGGAGGACATCGGTCTTCACATAGAGGTCGTGGTAACCTCCCAGGTTCTGGATCTTGAAGGTTTCCCACACAGCCTCTGCATGGGTATAGTCTTCATCTGAAATATGAGAGTTGGTGAGGGAACTGTAGAAATCTGACTGATGTGGTAAGGATGTTTCCTCAAACTTGTCGAAGCTCGACATGTACTCATAGGGGTACACGCCCTTCTTCAGCAAGAGATCTAAGAGAAAAAGAAAAAATTAAGTGATATTGTTAAGAGAACATTGACATATAATATCGCAAGTAAATAAATACATACCGTGGTTTGATGTGAAGGAGCTCTTTAGAATGGCAAATTTATCCTTCTCCAGATTATCGACAAGTTTCTGAAGAGAGGCATTCAAAAACTGGAGACTGTCGATAAACTGGAGAGTCACCGGGAATTTATCAGACTTCCTGACTATGGAGAAGGAGATGTATTTCTTCATCGTGTTTGGAATTACGCCGATCTCATGGTCTTGAACCTTCCCCAAGCCTTGCATGATGAGGTGAGCATCATAATTTTTAAGATTATGGAATACGCATGGTATCATCTTCCTCATTTGGAATGATAGATTGCATTTGTTATGTAAGACTTGGCGGAACTCCCCGTTCATATGGTCGTGATCCAGAACACGATCTTCACCTAGCCAGGCTTTGCACAGTTCACAGTGCGTGGTCCTCTCCACCTTCAACTTCTCTTGTCTGGTGAGCGGTTTCAACGGAACGATGGTCGTTAATTTCCCCGTCAACTCATCCTTCTCGACAATGATGGATGTAATGAAATGATCGACCGCATCAGGACCTCTGTACACGCAGATCGGTTTAATGGACTTACCATCTGAACCGATGATGATGTATGCATACCCACATGGGACATGCGTGGCCGTCTTCATTGTCGCGGTTGGGGTGACAGTATCCACCTTTTTCACCAATGCCTCAAAATCTGCATAAATGATGAAAGGTACCCTCTGCATTAACTTATACTGGCTAAATTGAAGAATGCAATCCTTCTCTATTGGCATTTTTATACGCTGGGGTGTATGCTCGTTGCAGTATGGAGTGTGAGCTTTCAGGGTGATCTCTTCTGCAAATCGGTGTAAGCAGCTGCAGCAATAAAAGCTTGCAGCCTTGTGTTTGGTGAGGTTTCCCAGGAGTCGAGACATGTCTCGAATGAGACAGTAGTGCTGATTTTCTCCACTTGATATGTAGAGCAGGTTGATAGCCTGCTCATCCTCTCTCTTTGAAATGTATAGCGGAAAGACTTCATCCTCATATCCGTCTATTAAGACTCCAAAACGTAAACTTGCGAGAAATCACAGACTCTTCTGGCGATAAGTTTTCGCATGACATGGGGCATTTTACTTCAACGATACCCTCCTCTTCCACCAACCCGTCCCCCTCAGGGGGTTTACTTTCTCAAAGTAAATACGGGCTTCACAACCCCGGGGCGCCCCAGTGATCTATCCCTTCTTCTGTTTTACCTTCTTTTTTGGGTTCTGTATTTATTGTTTGGCTTCTCTTCCTTCCCTCGTTGTGGTTACCTCTTCAGAGGTGAGGGCTCCCCTTGAGAAGCTTTGTGTCGCTCTGTTGCTATCAGCTTCTCTTGGGGATTATATCACCCACGTGTTTGCCGTGCGTGGAGACCCGTGTCCCTGGAAAGGGGGATCCTGGTAGTTGAGGGGCGACATACTGTCCCAATACACTACTTTGGCCCTTGCTTTAGATAAACGGGAGGTACACATTGGTCCCGTGTGTATCAATCGGCTGGTCGTCCGACTTCGTCGGCGGCTAGGGATCAAGCGTCCGGCTCGTCTGCTGGGAATCTCGTTAAGGGTGGAGACCTCTACAGGGACGAGTCGGTCGCGTATAGGCACTGGACAACCTGGTAGTGACATACCGTGCGTAACTTTTTAGTTGCGATTTTCGTTTTTTCATTATTTTAGTTGCTTGCCGGTGTGCACTGACCCCGAGATCGCGGACTCCATGGTGGGTGGGACTCTAGTGCCCGAATTAATCAAAACTACTTTCATGGAAAGTAAATCTTCTTCTTCTTCTCCCCCTAGTGGGGAGCAACATAGTCAAAATTCTACAAATAACATTGCAGCAAAATTCTTCATCGTAAGGAGGGCTCTTTCGAAAAGGTATCTCCTTTTCTAATAGAAAAAACTCTAGCATCATTTGTTGGCGATACAGCTTCAGTTAAGAAACTGAAGTCTGGAGATCTCTTAGTGGAAGTTCGCAATGTCCAACAAGCGAAGAATATACTAAAGATCGAATATTTTGGAACACTCCCGGTAAATGTAACAGTACATGGTTCCCTTAATAAATCTCGCGGTGTGGTGTCTGAATCAGACCTTTACCACACACCGGAGGACGAGATTCTTGACCACTTACGTGAGCAACACGTTTCAGCCGACCACCGTATAACCATACGTCGAGAAGGGAATATCATGCCTACTAAGCATTTGATTCTCACTTTCGATTTGCCCACATTACCATCTCACGTAAAAGCCGGCTATCTGAATTGCCCTGTTCGTCCGTATGTTCCGAACCCACTTCGCTGTTTCAAGTGCCAGAAATATGGTCACTTACAAACAGCTTGCCATGGGAAAACGGAAATATGCGCACGTTGTGCAGGTATTGGACATGGTAGTGCTAACTGCAAAGCACCCGAGAAGTGTGTCAATTGTGATGGTACACATCCGTCATACTCTCGATCATGTCCACAGTGGATAAAAGAAAAAGAAATACAGACAGTACGAGTAAACCAAAATAAGTCGTATTTCGATGCTAAAAAAATTGTTGAATTGAGGACTCCACGCGTTGGTGTTGCTTATGCTGATGTTTTGAAAAAAACATTCAGCAGCAAAAGCACACAAACAGATTCTCCAGTATCTTCTCTTGTTCAAATACCTCAACGATCATCTACTGAGGTTGTAAAACGACCAACGATTCTAAAGAAATCTCTGGCAAAATCAAAGGCTTTACAGACTTTGAAACTTAAATCGGCTAAAGGGGGACCTTCTCGAGAGAAACCCTCTAATCCTTTCACCATCCTTCGATCTTTTAAGGATGCGGATGTGGTGAGGCTTCACCCATCTGATGAGGATGTAGATAAAAGTGAAGATCCCGACCCCCCCTTTAAAATTTTCTTTTAATAATTAATGGCTTCTTTTGTTTCTTGGAATTGTCGTGGTTTTAGGTCTAGGAAGGATGATGTGAAAAACATTATTTCACTTTATCATCCAGCATGTTTGGCACTTCAAGAAACCCTCTTGAAGGATTCTTGTATATCTAAGATCCGTGTGTATAGTTGCATTAGAAAAGATGTTACCCGTAGTAATACAGTGTCTGGAGGAGTTTGCCTTTTTATCTCTCATGATTACCCCAGCACTGTACTCACACTGCGCACATCTTTACAGGCTGTGGCTGCGAGACTTCATTTACAGTCCCTTCTCACAGTCTGTTGCCTATACTTACCGCCACATGCTATCATCCGCCAAGAGGAGTTGAATGACCTTATTGATCAGCTTCCAGTACCATTTTTACTGCTCGGTGACTTTAATGGACACAGTACTATGTGGGGTAATGCTAATACGAACCCTCGTGGGAGACAGGTGGAAAAGTTGCTTTCTGATCACTGTCTCTGTCTCCTGAATAATGAGGAGAAAACCTATTTTCATGAACCCATTCGAACATTCCATTCACTAGACTTAGCCATTTGTTCCCCTATACTTTTTCCATATTTGAATTTTGCTGTTGGAAGTGATTTACACAACAGTGATCACTTCCCTGTCCTCATTTCGCACACAGGTAGTGGTAGCGTGAACATCCGTCTACCTACATACAAATACCACAGGGCGAATTGGGACAGATTTACTGAGTTGGCTGTTGTAACAGGAACAATGGTGAATAGTGAAGATGTTGATACTGCTGTCCAAAATGTCACTGAAGCAATTTTAAATGCTGCTGACTCCTCCATTCCTAAGACATCACCTAGAACACTGCGGCACTGTAAACCATACTGGAATGCAGACTGTCAGTCTGCATACAAGAAACAAAAGAAGTTATGGGGTATCTTTTTTCATCCATTTCACCGCAGATACCCAACTACAGGAAACCTTATCGCCTTTAAAAAGGCTAAGGCATTTGCTCGTAGGGTTAGACGTCAAAGTCAGAAGGATTCTTGGATAAGTTATGTCTCTTCAATTACGTCTAAAACATCAAGTAAACAGTTGTGGAAGAAGGTTAGAGCGGCCAACGGTTTGTATCCGGAATATTCTTGCCCGATACTTCAAACCGGAGCTGCTGTGTTCTCTTCCCCTGAAGATATTGCTAACCTTATCGATGAAACTTTTGAAAGTGTATCCAGTTCCGATTCTTATAGTCCTACATTTTTAGTGATTAAGAATCGTGCTGAACGGGCTGGAATTAATTTCAAAAGCAATATTGAATATTCCTACAACTGTGAACTTAAGATGTATGAATTGAAGAGTGCTTTATCTAAAGCACATAACACCAGTCCAGGTCCAGATGGGATCAGTTACCAAATGACCCCTCAGGGGGTTTACTTTCTATAAGTAAATACGGGCTTCACAACCCCGGGGCTCCCCAGTGATCTATCCCTCCTTCTGTTTTACCTTCTCATTTTGGGTTTTATATTTATCGTTTGTTTTCTCTTCCTTCCCTCATTGTGATTACCTCATCTGAGGTGAGGGCTCCTCTTGAGAAGCTTTGCGCCGCTCTGTTGCTATCAGCTTCTCTTGGGGATTATATCACCCACGTGTTTGCCGTGCATGGAGACCCTTGTCCCTGGAAAGGGGGATCCTGGTAGTTGAGGGACGACATACTGTCCCAATACACTACTTTGGCCCTTGCTTCAGATAAACGGGAGGTACACATTGGTCCCGTGTGTATTAATCGGCTGGTCGTCCGACTTCGTCGGCGGCTAGGGATCAAGTGTCCGGCTCGTCTGCTGGGAAACTCGTTAAGGGTGGAGACTTCTACAGGGACGAGTCGTTCGCGTATAGGTGCTGGATAACCCGGTAGTGGCATACCGTGCGCAATAGTTGAGTTCTCGTTTTTCTTTTTTCATTATTTTTGTTGCTTGCCGGTATACACTATCCCCAATATCGTGAACTCCATGGTGGGTGGGATTCTAGTCACCGAATCTTTTAACAAACTCTTATGAAAACTACAGCTTCTCTTTTTTCTCCTCCTAGTGAGGAGCAACATTGTCCTGACTCTGTGCAACAAATTCTTGCAAAATTCTTCATTGTCCATCGCCAGGAGGGCTCCTTTGAGAAGGTCTCTCCATTTCTTATTGAGAAGACTCTAAACTCGTTGGTTGGTGATACGGCTTCAGTTAAAAAACTGAGGTCCGGGGATTTACTTGTTGAAGTTCGCAACCATCAGCAAGCCAAGAACATTCTTAAAATTGAAAATTTCGGTTCACTCCCGGTTACTGTGAAAGAACATGGTTCCCTTAACAAATCTCGTGGTGTTGTGTCTGAATCAGACTTATACCATACAGCGGAGGACGAGATACTTGATCACCTTCGTGATCAGCATGTTTCAGCCGTCCACCGCATTACAATACGCCGAGATGGGAACATAATACCTACTAAACATCTAATTGTTACTTTTGATTTACCCACTTTGCCGTCTCATGTGAAGGCGGGGTACCTGAATTGCCATGTCCGTCCGTATATTCCGAACCCACTTCGCTGTTTCAAGTGCCAGAAATTTGGCCACTCTCAAACAGCGTGTCGTGGGGAAACGGAAACATGCGCGCGTTGTGCAGGTACTGGACATGATAGTGCTAACTGCAAAGCACCCGAGAAGTGTGTCAATTGTAATGGCACGCATCCGTCATACTCTCGATCATGTCCACAGTGGGTAAAGGAAAAAGAAATCCAGACCGTGCGAGTGAACCAGAGTTTATCCTACTTTGATGCTAGGAGACTAGTTGATGCTAGGACCCCTAAAACTGGTGTTGCTTACGCTGATGTTTGTAAAAAAACTTTCAGCAGTAAAAGCACCCAAACGGAAATTCCTATATCACCTCTTGTTAAGTTGCCTCAAAAGTCATTTGTAGAGGTAACAAAACGACCAACGATTGTTAAAAAATCCTTAGCTAAATCCAAAGCTTTACAAACGATAAAATTAAAATCTGCCAAAAGGGGACTTTCTCGGGAGAGGCCCTCTAACCCTTTCAACATTCTTCGTTCTTTTAAGGATTCGGATGTGGTGACTCTTCACCCATCTGATGAGGACGAAGACATCACTGAAGAGTCCGACCCTCATTTAAAATTTTCACTTGATAGTTAATGGCTTCTTTTGTTTCTTGGAATTGTCTCGGTTTTAGGTCTAGGAAGGATGATGTGAAGAACATAATTTCACTTTACCATCCAGCATGTTTGGCACTTCAAGAAACTTTCTTGAAGGATTCTTGTACATCTAAGATCCGTAGGTATAGTTGTATTATTAAAGAAGTTGCCCGTGGTAATACAGTGTCTGGAGGAGTATGTCTTTTTATTTCTCATAATCACCCCAGCACTGTACTCACACTGCGCACGTCTCTACAGGCTGTGGCTGCGAGACTTCATATACAGTCCCTTCTCACAGTCTGTTGCCTATACCTACCGCCACATACTATCATCCGCCAAGAGGAGCTGAATGACCTTATTGATCAGCTTCCAGTACCATTTTTACTGCTCGGTGACTTTAATGGACACAGTACTATGTGGGGTAATGATAATACGAACCCTCGTGGGAGACAGATTGAAAAGTTGTTATCTGATCACTGTCTCTGTCGGTTCCCTTAACAAATCTCGTGGTGTTGTGTCTGAATCAGACTTATACCATACAGCGGAGGACGAGATACTCGATCATCTTCGTGATCAGCATGTTTCAGCCGTCCACCGCATTACAATACGCCGAGATGGGAACATAATACCTACTAAACATCTAATTGTCACTTTTGATTTACCCACTTTGCCGTCTCATGTGAAGGCGGGGTACCTGAATTGCTATGTCCGTCCGTATATTCCGAACCCACTTCGCTGTTTCAAGTGCCAGAAATTTGGCCACTCTCAAACAGCGTATCGTGGGGAAACGGAAACATGCGCGCGTTGTGCAGGTACTGGACATGATAGTGCTAATTGCAAAGCACCCGAGAAGTGTGTCCCCCTCAGGGGGTTTACTTTCTATAAGTAAATACGGGCTTCACAACCCCGGGGCACCCCAGTGATCTATCCCTCCTTCTGTTTTACCTTCTCGTTTTGGTTTTGTATGTATCGTTTGGCTTCCCTTCCTTCCCTCATTGTGGTTACCTCTTCTGAGGTGAGGGCTCCCCTTGAGAAGCTTTGCGCCGCTCTGATGCCATCAGCTTCTCTCGGGGATTATATCACCCACGTGTTTGCCGTGCGTGGAGACCCGTGTCCCTGGAAAGGGGGATCCTGGTAGTTGAGGGACGACACACTGTCCCAATACACTACTTTGGCCCTTGCTTCAGATAAACGGGAGGTACACATTGGTCCCGTGTGTATCAATCGGCTGGTCGTCCGACTTCGTCGGCGGCTAGGGATCAAGTGATCAGTCCATTTTCTGGGAATCTCGTAAAGGGTGGAGGCTTCTTCAGGGATGGGCTGTTTGCGTATAGGCACTGGTTAACCCGGTAGAGTCATTCCGTGCGTAACATTTCTGTTCATATTTTGTTTTCTTTTATGATTTTTGTTGCTTGCCGGGATGCTCTATCCCCGATATCGTGGACTCCATGGAGGGTGGGACACTAGTGCCCGAATTTTATTTCTTTTCTTTCATGGCTCATAAAACTTCTTTTTCTTCTCCCCCTCGTGGGGAGCAACAAAGTCTTGACCTTATTGCTAAATATTATATTGTTAAAAGGGAAGAGGGATCATTTGAGAAGGTATCTCCCTTCTTAATTGAAAAAATGTTACAGTCATTCGTTGGAGATGTTGCCAGTGTTAAAAAACTAAGGTCTGGCGACTTATTAGTTGAAGTCAAGAACGCCAACCAAGTCGAGAGTATTTTGAAGATGAAAGCTTTCGGGACTTTCCCAGTGACTGTGACTGCACATGCATCACTTAATAAATCTCGTGGGGTAATATCTGAAGCTGATCTCTACCACACTACTGAGGAGGAGATTTTGGATCATTTGTGTGACCAGCAAGTTTCAGCTGTTAAACGTATAAACATACGGAAAGATGGGAATATAATCCCAACCAAACATCTTATACTGACTTTTGACAGGCCAACTTTACCAACACACGTGAAAGCCGGGTACCTTAACTGTAAAATACGACCATACATACCTAACCCACTTCGCTGCTTTAAGTGCCAGAGATATGGACATTCCCAAACGGCTTGCCGCGGGAAAATTGAAATCTGTGCACGTTGTGCAGGAAGTGGGCATGGTAGTTCTGGTTGCACTGCTCCTGAAAAGTGTGTGAATTGTGAAGGCACACACCCATCTTTCTCCCGCAAATGTCCGCAGTTTGTGATGGAGAAAGAAATCCAGACTGTACGTGCCAATCAGAATGTGTCATACTTTGAGGCGAAAAAACAGGTAGAAGCTCGGACTCCACGTGTGGGCGTAGCATATGCTGCTGCATGTAAAAAGTCAGTATGCAGTCAAAGTACACAAACTGAAACACTTAGCTTGTCACATACCAGATTACCCCCACGTAGCTTGTCACATACCAAATTACCATCACGACCATCTTCTTCGGAAAGTACCAAAAAACCGATTCTTCTCAAAAAATCACTTGCACAGTCAAAGGCACTTCAGGCAATTAAATTGAAGTCGGCAAAGGTTGGCGTTCCTAGAGGGAAACTTGCCAATCCTTTTAGTATCCTCGATTCACATAATGACTCAGATGAGGTAAGACTTTACCCATCTGATGACGAGGAGTGTTTTGAAGATCCTGACCCCTCTTTTAACACATCTATAAATAGTTAATGGCTTCTTTTGTTTCTTGGAACTGTCGCGGTTTTAGGTCTAGGAAGGATGATGTGAAAAACATAATATCAAATTACAATCCAGCATGTTTGGCACTTCAAGAAACTTTCTTGAAGGATTCATATACATCTAAGATCCGTAGGTATAGCTGCATTAGGAAAGATGTTATCCGTAGTAATACAGTGTCTGGAGGAGTATGTGTCTTTATTTCTCATGATTACCCCAGCACTGTACTCACACTACGCACATCTCTACAGGCTGTGGCTGCGAGACTTCATTTACAGTCCCTTCTCACAGTCTGTTGCCTATACTTACCGCCACATGCTATCATCCGTCAAGAGGAGCTGAAAGATTTGATAGACCAGCTTCCAGCGCCATTTTTATTGCTCGGTGACTTTAATGGTCACAGTACTCTGTGGGGCAATGATAATACGAATCCTCGTGGGAGACAGATCGGAAAGTTGTTATCAGATCACTGCCTCTGTCTCCTGAATAACGAGGAGAAAACGTATTTCCATGAACCCACAAGAACATTCCACTCACTTGATACCGTCCACCATACTGCTGCCCGTATTTGTTTAGGTGCATTTCGCACCTCACCCATTGAGAGTCTGTTAACAGAGTGTTGTCAACTCCCACTTGACCTTAGACGTAAAAAGTTAAGCGCTAACTACTACTGTAGAATAAAATCTGATCCTTGTCATCCTTTACGGAATTTGAGTCTTGACGCATATCTTGGTAGGCTATATAATGCACGTCCATCTAGCATTCGCCCATTTTCTGAAAGAGCTCAATCTGTTCTGTCGGATGCGGCTCTAAGTGACCTAGATATCCAGCTCGCTAATTCTCAGATCTTTCCTCCATGGGATATTCCATCATTTCAGTTTTTAAATCCATTTGCGATGCATTACAAAGCAGACACTGCCCCAGAAATTTTGCAGAAGATCTTTTGTTTACACCGATCTCAGTATAGAGACTATCATGCAGTCTATACTGATGGATCCAAAGCAGGTGAACGTGTTGGCTGTGGTGTTGTGTCTGACACATCCACAGTCAGTTTCACGCTTCATAAATCCTGCTCGGTTTTTACTTCCGAGATGGTTGCAATCTTTTGTGCTCTGCTGCACATTTCTTTGTGCTCCCATCGCAAGTTTTGTGTATACAGCGATAGCTTAAGTGCTTTAACAAGCCTGGAGCACTTTAATAACGTATGTCATCCAATAGCTCCTGACATATTATCTCTGTTACACAAACTTGAGAGGAAAGGTTTTGTTATTTTGTTTTGCTGGGTACCTAGTCACGTGGGGATTTCAGGAAATGAATTGGCGGACTCTGCTGCTAAAGCGGCGTCAATCCCGTTTCAACAGCCAGTCCCCTACCAAGATATAAAATCACATATTCATAAGTTTATTTTTTCTTTGCGTCAAGAAGCATGGGATTTGCAAACTAGCAACAAACTTCATTTTATCAAAAATCATCTTCTTAAATGGCCAGTTAATCCAATGCGTCGGACAGATGTCAAACTGACTCGTCTGCGCATTGGTCACACCCGATTCACGCATCGACATCTGTTGCTGGGAGAAGATCCGCCCATTTGTGATGTTTGTCGTTGCGATATTACTGTGCACCATATTTTAATTTCATGTCCAAAATTTTATTCTCATCGCATTCAATTTTTTAAAGGCACAGTTTTAAACCTACAGGATTTGGTTGGGGAAAACCCCCATCCAAATCTTTTTGCATTTCTTAGAGTAATCGGGTTTTTAAATCATATCTAATGTTTATAATCATATCTATTTTTTAAACTTTGATAAACTTTTTCATAATTTTTAAAATGAGCTTTTAATGTATTTTAATTCTTTTTTATCGCATCTCACCATTTTCATATATTTATAATTCATCCTCCATCATTGTCTCTTTTATCGTTTGTTTGGCGCAGCATGGCCCTAGTGCTGCCTTTGCGCCATAAAACCACAAACAAACAAGTAAGTTGAGACTTGATGCTTATCTTGGTAGGTTATATGATGCTCGTCCATCTAACGTCCGACCACTTTCTGAAAGAGCGAAATCCATCTTGATGGATGCAGCTCTAAGTGACGTAGTTACCCAAACATTTATCACTCAAACCTTTCCACCGTGGAATATTCCATCTTTCCACTTTCTCAATCCATTTGCGATGTATTGCAAGGCAGACACTGCCCCAGAAATTTTACAGCGAATCTTTTGTGATCACCGCTCTCAGTATGCTGACTATGATGCAGGTTTTACTGATGGATCCAAAGCAGGTGAACGTGTTGGCTGTGGTACTGTGTCCGACACATCCACAGTCGCTTTTACACTTCATAAATCCTGCTCGGTTTTCACTTCTGAGATGACAGCAATTTCTTGTGCACTGCTGCATATCTCACACTGCCACAATCGCAAATTTTGTGTGTATACTGACAGTTTAAGTTCTTTGTCAAGTCTGGAGCAGGTTAAAACCAATAGCCATCCACTTGCTTTTGACATTTTGTCAAAGTTAGACACACTTGAGAGGAAAGGATTTACTATATTATTCTGCTGGGTACCTAGTCACATGGGAATTTCAGGCAATGAATTGGCTGATTCTGCTGCTAAAGCGGCTTCAATCCCGCTGCAGCAGCCAGTTCCCTACCAAGATATTAAGACATCAATTCACAAGTTCATATTATCCTTACGTCAAGAAACATGGGATTTGCAGGTTAATAACAAACTTCATTTCATCAAAAATCATCTTCGTAAATGGCCAGTTAATCCTATGCGTCGGACAGATGTCAAACTGACTCGTCTGCGCATTGGTCATACCCGATTGACGCATCGACATTTATTGCTGGGAGAAGATCCACCTGTTTGCGATACTTGTCGTTGCGATCTTTCTGTGGCTCATATTTTAATTTCTTGCCCTAAGTTTCAGTCACATCGTCTTAGGTTTTTTAAGAGTACCACTTTAAATCTTCAGGATTTGATTTTGGAAACTCCCCATCCAAATCTTTTTGCATTTTTAAGATCAATCGGGTTTTTAAATCACATCTAGTTTTTTAAACATATCCATTTTTAAAATTTTATTAACATCTTCATTTTAGAAATGTGATTTTAACATTCTTAAATTATATTCTGTCACCTCTCATCATATTTATAATTCATCTTCCATCCTAGTTTTTCTTTTATCCTTTGTTTTGGCGCAGCATGGCCCTTGTGTTGCCTTTGCGCCATAAAACCTCAATAAAACAAACAAACAAACAAACACGGTCTCTGTCTCTTGAATAATGAGGAGAAAACCTATTTTCATGAACCCACTAGAACATTCCATTCACTTGACTTAGCCATTTGTTCCCCTATACTTTTGCCATACTTGAATTTTGCTGTTGGAAGTGATCTACATAACAGTGATCACTTCCCGATTCTCATTTCCCATAACGATAGAAGTAGTGTGAACAGTCGTCTACCTACATGCAAATACCACAGGGCGAATTGGGACAAATATACTGAGTTGGCTGTTATAACAGGAACAATGGTGGACAGTCAGGATGTTGATACTGCTGTCCAAAATGTCACTGAAGCAATTTTAAATGCTTCTGACTCCTCGATTCCTAAGACATCACCTAGAACACTGCGGCACTGTAAATCATACTGGAATGCAGACTGTCAGTCTGCATACAAGAAACAAAAGAAACTATGGGGTATCTTCCGCAGATACCCAACTACAGGAAATCTTATCGCCTTTAAAAAGGCTAAGGCATTTGCTCGTAGAATTAGACGTCAGAGTCAGAAGGATTCTTGGATAAGTTATGTCTCTTCAATTACATCTAAAACATCAAGCAAGCAGTTGTGGAAGAAGGTTAGAGCAGCCAACGGTTTGTATCCGGAATATTCTTGCCCGATACTTCAAACCGGAACTGCTGTGTTCTCTTCCCCTGAAGATATTGCTAACCTTATCGGTGAAACTTTTGAAAGTGTATCCAGTTACGATTCTTATAGTCCTACATTTTTAGTGACTAAGAATCGCGCTGTACGGACTGGAATTAATTTCAAAAGCAATATTGAATATTCCTACAACTGTGAACTTACGATGTATGAATTGAAGAGTGCTTTATCTAAAGCACATAACACCAGTCCAGGTCCAGATGGGATCAGTTACCAAATGCTTCGCCATTTAAGTCCAGATTCTCTTTTGAGCATCCTTTTCCTTTTTAATAGAATCTGGAATTAGAACATCTTTCCTACCTTGTGGCGGGAAGCTACTGTAATCCCCATTCTGAAACCTGGAAAGGATCCCAAGGATCCTCTGAACTATCGACCGATAGCCTTAACGAGCTGCCTCTGTAAGACCTTTGAACGTATTGTAAACGCCCGACTCTCTTACATGTTAGAAAAAGATGGATGTATTTCACCTTTCCAGAGTGGATTCCGACGAAGACGGTCCACTCTTGATAACATCGTGAAACTAGAAACAGATGTTCGCAATGCCTTTGTGCAGAGGAATCATCTAGTTTCAATCTTTTTCGACATTGAGAAGGCGTATGATCATACGTGGCGACATGGTATCCTGCAAACTCTATTTAAATTTGGTTTTAGGGGTAATCTACCCCTTTTTATTCAAAATTTTTTATCATCTCGTGTTTTTAGAGTTCGCATCGGAGCTATATTTTCAAATTATTTTAACCAATCTGAGGGAGTTCCTCAAGGTTGTGTTTTAAGTGTCACCCTTTTTAATCTTCATATCAGTAACATACTTCATGTCCTTTCACCCTTTGTTCATGGAACTTTATATGTTGATGATTTGCAAATCTCATGTCAAGGATCAAATATGCGCTTAATTGAACGTCAATTACAAACTGCTGTTAACAGACTTGTAGAATGGTGTGAACAAAACGGCCATAAACTTCAACCATCTAAAAGCAGTTGTGTCCATTTCTGTAGGAGGAGGGGTTTTCACCCTGACCCTGAAATCCACATACGTAACACGCCCATCCCTGTTGTCAATCAGATAAGGTATCTGGGAGTCATTTTCGACAATAAGATGAATTTTCTCCCTCATATATTGTCCTTGCGCAAGAAGTGCGATAGGTCACTTAACATCCTCAAGGTGCTTTCTAATACTTCTTGGGGAGCGGACCGCACTTCTTTGCTGCGTATATACAATTCACTTATCCTGTCTCGTATTGACTACGGATGCGTTGCGTGTGGTTCTGCAGGAGCATCTCTTCTGCGCAGATTGGATACCGTCCACCATACTGCTGCCCGTATTTGTTTAGGTGCATTTCGCACCTCACCCATTGAGAGTCTGCTAACAGAGTGTTGTCAACTCCCACTTGACCTTAGACGTAAAAAGTTAAGCGCTAACTACTACTGTAGAATAAAATCTGATCCTTCTCATCCTTTACGGAATTTGAGACTTGACGCATATCTTGGTAGGCTATATAATGCCCGTCCATCTAGCATTCGCCCATTTTCTGAAAGAGCTCAATCTGTTCTGTCGGATGCAGCTCTAAGTGACCTAGATATCCAGCTGGCTAATTCTCAGATCTTTCCTCCATGGGATATTCCATCATTTAATTTTTTAAATCCATTTGCGATGCATTACAAAGCAGCACTGCCCCAGAAATTTTACAGAAGATCTTTTGTTTACACCGATCTCAGTATAGAGACTATCATGCAGTCGATACTGATGGATCCAAAGCAGGTGAACGTGTTGGCTGTGGTGTTGTGTCTGACACATCCACAGTCAGTTTCACGCTTCATAAATCCTGCTCGGTTTTTACTTCTGAGATGGTTGCAATTTTTTGTGCTCTGCTGCACATTTCTTTGTGCTCCCATCGCAAGTTTTGTGTATACAGCGATAGCTTAAGTGCTTTAACAAGCCTGGAGCACTTTAATAACATATGTCATCCAATAGCTCCTGACATATTATCTCTGTTACACAAACTTGAGAGGAAAGGTTTTGTTATTTTGTTTTGCTGGGTACCTAGTCACGTGGGGATTTCAGGAAATGAATTGGTGGACTCTGCTGCTAAAGCTGCGTCAATCCCGTTTCAGCAGCCAGTCCCCTACCAAGACATAAAACCACATATTCATAAGTTTATTTTTTCTTTGCGTCAAGAAGCATGGGATTTGCAAACTAGCAACAAACTTCATACCATTAAAAACCATCTTCATATGTGGCCAGTTAATCCAATGCGTCGGACAGATGTCAAACTGACTCGTCTGCGCATTGGTCACACCCGATTGACGCATCGACATCTATTGCTGGGAGAAGATCCACCTGTTTGCGATATTTGTCGTTGCGATCTTACTGTGTATCATATTTTAATTTCTTGTCCTAAGTTTCAATCACAACGTCTTAGGTTTTTTAAGAGTACTAGTTTAAGTCTTCATGATTTGATTGGGGAAACTCCCCATCCAAATCTTTTTGCTTTTTTAAGATCAATCGGGTTTTTAAATCACATCTAGCTGTTTTAAACATATTCATTTTTTAATTTCATTTATTAACCTCTTCATCATTTTAGAAATGTGTTTTTAATATTTTTTAATTATATCATATCACATCTCATCATATTTATAATTCATCTTTCATCCTAGTTTTTCTTTTATCCTTTGTTTTGGCGCAGCATGGCCCTTGTGTTGCCTTTGCGCCATAAAACCGCAAACAAACAAACAAACAAACAATCCATCATTTAATTTTTTAAATCCATTTGCGATGGATTACAAAGCAGACACTGCCCCAGAAATTTTACAGAAGATCTTTTGTTTACACCGATCTCAGTATAGAGACTATCATGCTGTCTATACTGATGGATCCAAAGCAGGTGAACGTGTTGGCTGTGGCGTTGTGTCTGACACATCCACAGTCAGTTTCACACTTCATAAATCCTGCTCGGTTTTTACTTCTAAGATGGTTGCAATTTGTTGTGCTCTGCTGCACATTTCTTTGTGCTCCCATCGCAAGTTTTGTGCATACAGCGATAGCTTAAGTGCTTTAACAAGCCTGGAGAACTTTAATAACATATGTCATCCAATAGCTCCTGACATATTATCTCTGTTACACAAACTTGAGAGGAAAGGTTTTGTTATTTTGTTTTGCTGGGTACCTAGTCACGTGGGGATTTCAGGAAATGAATTGGCGGACTCTGCTGCTAAATCGGCGTCAATCCCGTTTCAGCAGCCAGTCCCCTACCAAGACATAAAATCACATATTCATAAGTTTATTTTTTCTTTGCGTCAAGAAGCATGGGATTTGCAAACTAGCAACAAACTTCATACCATTAAAAACCATCTTCATATGTGGCCAGTAAATCCAATGCGTCGGACAGATGCCAAACTGACTCGTCTGCGCATTGGTCACACCCGATTCACGCATCGACATCTGTTACTGGGAGAAGATCCGCCCATTTGTGATGTTTGTGGTTGCGATATTACTGTGCACCATATTTTAATTTCATGTCCAAAATTTTATTCTCATCGCATTCAATTTTTTAAAAGCACAGTTTTAAACCTACAGGATTTGGTTGGGGAAAACCCCCATCCAAATCTTTTTGCATTTCTAAGAGCAATCGGGTTTTTAAATCACATCTAGTGTTTATAATCATGACTAGTTTTAAGCTTTTTTAAAAATGAGTTTTTAACATTTTATTTCTTTTATTAAATCATACCTTACATTCATCTATTTATAACTCATCATCCATTCTAGTTTCTTTTATCGTTTGTTTGGCGCAGCATGGCCCTTGTGTTGCCTTTGCGCCATAAAACAACAACAAACAACAACAGTTACCAAATGCTTCGCCATTTAAGCCCAGATTCTCTTTTGAACATCCTTTTTCTCTTTAATAGAATCTGGAAGGAGAACATCTTTCCTACCTTGTGGCGGGAAGCTACTGTAATCCCCATTCTGAAACCTGGAAAGGATCCCAAGGATCCTCTGAACTATCGACCGATAGCCTTAACGAGCTGCCTCTTTAAAACCTTTGAACGTATTGTAAACGCCCGACTCTCTTACATGTTAGAAAAAGATGGATGTATTTCACCTTTTCAGAGTGGATTCCGACGAGGACGGTCCACTCTTGATAACATCGTGAAACTAGAAACAGATGTTCGCAATGCCTTTGTGCAGAGGAATTATCTAGTTTCAATCTTTTTCGACATTGAGAAGGCGTATGATCATACGTGGCGATATGGTATCCTGAAAACCTTATTTAATTTTGGTTTCAGGGGTAATCTGCTCTTTTTATTCAAAACTTTTTATCATCTCGTGTTTTTAGAGTTTGCATTGGAACTTCATTTTCTAATTATTTTAATCAATCTGAAGGAGTTCCTCAAGGTTGCGTTTTAAGTGTCACCCTTTTTAACCTTCACATCAGTAACATCCTTCATGTGCTTTCACCCTTTGTTCATTGAACTTTGTATGTTGATGATTTGCAAATCTCATGCCAAGGATCAAACATGCGCTTAATTGAACGTCAATTACAAACTGCTGTTAACAGACTTGTAGAATGGTGTGAACAAAACGGCCATACATTGTCACCATCTAAAAGCAGTTACATCCACTTCTGTAGGAGGAAGGGTCTTCACCCTGACCCTGAAATTCACATACGCAATTCTCCCATCCCAGTTGTGAATCAGATAAGATACTTGGGAGTCATTTTCGACAGCAAGTTGAATTTTCTCCCACATATTTTATACTTGCCAAGAAGTGCGATAGGTCGCTTAATATCCTCAAAGTACTCTCAAATACTTCTTGTGGTGCTGACCGCACTTCTTTGCTGCGTATTTACCAATCTGTAATTTTATCTCGCATTGATTATGGATGTGTTGCGTATGGGTCTGCAGGAGTATCCCTTCTACGAAGATTGGAGACTGTCCATCACACTGCTGCCTGTATTTGTTCAGGTGCATTTCGCACTTCACCCATTGAAAGTCTGTTGACAGAGTGTAGTCTACTTCCACTTGACTTGAGACGGAAAAAATTAAGCGCCAACTACTACTGTAGAATTATGTCTGATCCTTTTCACCCTTTACGTAAGTTGAGACTTGATGCCTATCTTGGTAGGTTATATGATGCTCGTCCATCTAACGTCCGACCACTTTCTGCAAGAGCGAAATCCATCTTGATGGATGCAGCTCTAAGTGACGTAGTTACCCAAACATTTACCACTCAATCCTTTCCACCGTGGGATATTCCATCTTTCCACTTTCTCAATCCATTTGCGATGTATTGCAAGGCAGACACTGCCCCAGAAATTATGCAACAAATCTTTTATGATCACCGCTCTCAGTTTGCTGACTATGAAGCAGTATTTACTGATGGATCCAAAGCAGGTGAACGTGTTGGCTGTGGTACTGTGTCCGACACATCCACAGTCGCTTTTACACTTCATAAATCCTGCTCGGTTTTCACTTCTGAGATGACAGCAATTTCTTGTGCACTGCTGCATATCTCACTCTGCCACAATCGCAAATTTTGTGTGTATACTGACAGTTTAAGCTCCTTGTCAAGTCTTGAGCAATTTAAGAACAATAGCCATCCACTTGCCTTTGATATTTTGGCAAAGTTACACACACTTGAGAGGAAAGGGTTTACTATTTTGTTCTGCTGGGTACCTAGTCACATGGGAATTTCAGGAAATGAATTGGCTGATTCTGCTGCTAAAGCGGCTTCAATTCCGCTGCAGCAGCCAGTTCCCTACCAAGATATTAAGACCTCAATTCACAAGTTTATATTATCCTTACGTCAAGAAACATGGGATTTGCAGGTTAATAACAAACTTCATTTTATCAAAAATCATCTTCTTAAATGGCCAGTTAATCCAATGCGTCGGACAGATGTCAAACTGACTCGTCTGCGCATTGGTCACACCCGATTGACGCATCGACATCTATTGCTGGGAGAAGATCCACCTGTTTGCGATATTTGTCGTTGCGATCTTACTGTGGTTCATATTTTAATTTCTTGTCCTAAGTTTCAATCACATCGTCTTAGGTTTTTTAAGAGTACTAGTTTAAGTCTTCAGGATTTGATAGGGGAAACTCCCCATCCAAATCTTTTTGCTTTTTTAAGATCAATCGGGTTTTTAAATCACATCTAGTTTTTTAAACATTTCCATTTTTAAAAATTTTATTAACATCTTCATCATTTTAGAAATGTGTTTTTAACATTCTTAAATTATATTATGTCACCTCTCATCATATTTATAATTCATCTTTCATCATAGTTTTTCTTTTATCCTTTGTTTTGGCGCTGCATGGCCCTTGTGTTGCCTTTGCGCCATAAAACCCAAAACAAACAAACCATCTTTCCACTTTCTCAATCCATTTGCGAGGTATTGCAAGGCAGACACTGCCCCAGAAATTATGCAACAAATCTTTTGTGATCACCGCTCTCAGTATGCTGACTATGAAACAGTATTTACTGATGGATCCAAAGCAGGTGAACGTGTTGGCTGTGGTACTGTGTCCGACACATCCACAGTCGCTTTTTCACTTCATAAATCCTGCTTGGTTTTCACTTCTGAGATGACAGCAATTTCTTGTGCACTGCTGCATATCTCACTCTGCCACAATCGCAAATTTTGTGTGCATACTGTCAGTTTGAGCTCCTTGTCAAGTCTGGAGTAATTTAAGACCAATAGCCATCCACTTGCCTGTGACATTTTGTCAAAGTTACACACATTTGAGAGGAAAGGGTTTACTATTTTGTTCTGCTGGTACCTAGTCACATGGGAATTTCAGGAAATGAATTGGCTGATTCTGCTGCTAAAGCGGCTTCAATCCCGCTGCAGCAGCCAATTCCCTACCAAGATGTTAAGACTTCAATTCAGAAGTTCATATTATCCTTACGTCAAGAAGCATGGGATTTGCAAACTAACAACAAACTCCATACCATCAAAAATCATCTTCTTAAGGGGTCTCAGTACCTTGAGGAATACATTTTAGTGTATTTAAGACTCATTTTTCGATTCAATGTAAAATTTTTACAAAGCAAAGTTCAATGTTGTCTTTTTGATAATTTAAAATGTGTACTTTTGTCAATATTATTTAATCATTAAAAGTGAATTAAATAAAATTAATTTAGAGATATTTCAAATTTAAAACAACAGCATTTTTTTAAATCACAAAAATGTGCGCTTTGTTGCGCGCAGGATTCTGAAATAAATTATAGCTCAAAACAATTGAAATTGGTCTTAAATTATAGATAAAATGTCTATCTATAGATTGAAGATCATTTACATAGGTTTGAAAAAAGTTAACTATTTATAAAATTTTTTTTTTTTTTTTTTTATATTTTTAGAAAAAATCGTGTAAAAATACATAGATTTAATTTTATTAGTGATATATTTCACTAAATTGATGTTCAAATCATAAATATAGGTGAGTAGAACATATGTTAAAAATTTAAAGTTCATACAAGTAATAGTTTCTTAAATATTTTGCGCGCAATGTAAAATTACGCATTCTCAGAAAAAGGAAGTTAAAGTTCAAACTTACTTGTAAAACATCAATGTAGCAACTGAACACTTTTAAAATCCTCCAGCTGCATAGGTTGCACCTTCCTTTACATGAAATTGTTCACATTCAACTGCTTTTTTTAACTTTTTAGCTTTACGAGCCTCAAAAGATGCATTGGATGTTCTTTTTTCTGCTGTAGCGATGCGCTGTTTATTACTGTGGACACATTTCTGGACAGTTTCATTTTGGTACCTCATATTTAAAGATTTTAATAGATGAAGCAGACTTGTGTTTCCATCATTGTAACTGCATGTTGCCAAATATGTAGCAATTTTTGCTATTGTCAAACCCGATCCTATGGTTTTCGGGCTATAATGCCATAGAACGGAATTCAAGGACTCGTTGCAATTTTGGGTTTTCCCACCTAAACATTTCTTCAGCAACTTAGGATCTGCAAGATCTTTAAATATTGGCTTTATAGCCTCCATTACAGCTTTAGCCAAGGTGGTTTTATGCTTAAAATGTTTATTGTTTTGATGAGCAATGTTATATTTGCACCAGGTTTTATCTCCCTTCGGACAAAACCAATGCATTGGCTCTTTATCAGTACTTCCAGAGTGAGCCCTTATTGCCCAGATTGCTTGTCGCATATCTTTTACACTTTTACAGTGTCCTCTGATTGCATTACCATAGTAAGCAGTTAGTTTTTTAATAACAGCTTCCGTCAATCTTCCCTTTCCTCCAATGGTTTTTCCGTCCGATAGCTTTTTGTTCCCCGCGGGCGCCTTCATCTTTCTCAAACGGGTGCCCATCCTCTTCTGGACATGGCCCACGCATTCAACTTTCTCTATTTTCAGTTCTGGTCCATACGGTTGGCAGTCAGAAATGGCCAGAAAAGTTTTGGAATCACCATCACCTATGTACTGTTTATATTTTAAACCATGCTTTGCTTCGGATCTCCTGAACATCCGAATCATCCCATTAACTTCCATTTGTCCAGCAGATCCATTGTGATTTTTTTTGCACACACTTTTATGCGTCAAAAGCCATGCATTGTACTGTGATCCAAATTTTACGCCTTTATAAGAATCGCATCCTTTGCAAAATGAAGACATTACCTCTACATCTATAACTTTACCTGTTTCACTTCCGACTAAGGTACACACACCAACATTCGATGTGTGGCCACGCGTCTTCCAAGTCCCATCCCCACTAACAGCTACCAAATTGCTGTCAGTAAGTATGGTTTCCTCTAAAGCTGCCTGTTTCATAGACTCTTCTGCAATTTTCGCAAGAGTTTCAGCTAGTTTCTTATTGGTAGCGTCATATGCCTTCTGAGAAATAGGTTCAGGCAACCCCATTACCGAACAAAAAGTTTGCAGAGAAGTTAGTCCCTGACCTATGTAGCGCATTGCCAGCACCGAACGCCTATTCACTTCAGGGACTTTTTTCTTTTTCCCTATGGATATGCAGGATTTGAAGCAAGCAATAGCATCACACTGCACACATTTTACTCGAAAAGTTGAAGCCAGTCCATTCATAGACTTCTCAGTGAATTTCAATTTGCCATTACAAGAAGAACAGCAAACAAATTGTTCTAAATGTTCAAATACCAATGAAATGTCAATAATTCTATAGCCTTTAAAGTCATTGGAAACTGAATCTTGAAGTGTTTCCAATCCACATTGAGAAGTTCTCAATTTTTTTGCAGATGAACTCTTCTTTTGGGGAATATCAACAAAAGTTGCTTTTCCATTCAAAGCTTCTTCTTTTTTCAAATACTTATTACCATAAAACTTTCTCTTTGTAGTGAAGCACGTGTGCGTGTTATATCTATGGTAAATAACACTCTCTGTGCTCTCGTACATAACAGTTACTATTTATTTACTTAAGAATAGGATTAAAACAATTAAATTTAAATGAAGTAGGTTGCGTTACAATTGGACAAACATAACATTGCATTTAGCGTGAACATCAACTGTTTCAAATCTGAGCTCTTCAAGTCAACATTAACTTTTGTTGCCAGGTCCTTCTCTTCATCATTAGATGGAATAGAGTTCTTGGCATGACGTCAGAGTATGGTTTCTGGTGGGCTGTGGTAGGCGCCACAGTAGCCCCCCACCAGCGATAGCGAGACATTAAAGGTATCTGCTGTTGAATTTCACCCTTCTTCCTGATCGAGTAGTCCTCGTTACCAGGACCGGATTTGGAGCTTCTTGCTGGGGCAATGCTGGTTCTGTTTGAGAGCTAGTTGTAGGTGTAGATGCATCTGTTGCAGGTAGTGCCTTTCTGTCAGCTTCCTTTGCTATGTAGGCTGGCTTGAGACGTTCTATATTTACTGTCGTCTCCTTGGTGCCCCTTCGAATTTTGAAGAATCTCTCACCCCGAATTCTCCAGGAATGCGGATAGTTGAACCATATACCATCTCGGCTGTAGTAGCCTGTAGATCTTCCTTCCATGCAGCTCTGAAACCCAAAAGGATTGTCGGCAGAACTGCTGTCCACTGAGGGTTTCCGTGGGCCATGATTGCCGCCTTTAACTGTCGATGAAATCTCTCAACAAGGCCGTTTGATGCCGGGTGGTAAGGTGTTGTTCTTTGACGAGCTGTTCCCAGGAACTTGGTCAGTGCATCATGTAAAGAAGACTCAAATTGTGTCCCCTGGTCAGTTGTCAACCTGAGTGGGGTGCCGAAGCGAGAAACCCAACCACTGTAGAAAGCTTTGGCAACTGTGTCTGCTGTGATGTCCACCAAAGGAAAAGCTTCTGGCCATTTCGAAAATCTGTCAACACATGTGAGACAATAGCGAAAACCTTCCGATGGAGGAAGGGGGCCTACCAGGTCGATATGGACATGCTCGAACCTTGCACTGGGTGGAACAATACTGCCAACTGTGTTTCTGGTATGTCTTGACACCTTGGATTGTTGACACTGCAGGCATGTGCGTGCCCATGATGAGATGTCTGCATTCATTGATGGCCAGACGTATCTTTCTCCAATCAGTTTCACTGATGCTCGAACACCTGGATGAGAAAGGGAGTGAAGATTATTGAACACCTCTCGACGAAATACTTCTGGCACAAAAGGACGAATGCATTTTGTCGAAATGTCACAGTAGAGAGTAACTGCTGGTTGGCCAATAGACAATGGCTGTAACCCTAGGGACGTTGTATTTGGGGATGACAAAATCCTCTGCAATTCCACATCAGTAAGCTGTTCTGCAGCCATCTGTTGGAAGTTGATAAGTGATGGTGTGCTGATTATGGAGATATTTATTCGGGACAGGGCATCAGCTACTGAGTTGTCGGTACCCTTGAGATGTCGGATATCTGTGGTGAATTGGCTGATATAGTCTAACTGTCGCAGCTGTCTCGGTGAGCATTTGTCTTCCTTCTGGCAGAATGCATAAGTGATGGGCTTGTGGTCGGTGAAGAGGATAAAACTTCGACCTTCCACCATATGTCGAAAGTATTTAATTGCCATGTAGGCAGCTAGCAGTTCCCTATCATATGCAGAGTACTTTTTTTGTGCTGGTGAGAGAGTTTTCGAGTAGAATGCAAGCGGCTGCCAACCCTGTTCTACATGCTGATGCAGTGCGGCTCCCATTGCAGAATCTGATGCATCAACCACTATTGCCAGTGTGGCTTGCGAGGATGGGTGGTGCAAGACAGTGGCCTCTGCTAAATCCTTCTTGCATCTATCGAAGGCAATAGAAGTTTCCTCAGTCCAGACAATGGGCCGTTTGTCATTCTTTTTGGCACCCTTCAGGTATGCGTTCAGCGGTGCTTGAGTTGAAGCTGCATTGGGAACAAACCGTCTGTAAAAATTGCTTATGGCCAGAAATCGACGCATTTCTTTTAGTCTCTGGTTTTGGGAAGTTGGTGATTGCTGTCACTCTTTCTGGCAGTGGAGTAATGCCTTTGGGAGTCACCATATGTCCCAGAAATTTTACTTCGGTATGGCCAAAAACACACTTAGAAGCATTCAACCGAACACCATATTGTTCAAAGCGTTTGAAAATTTGTTGAAGATGCTCAAGGTGTTGTTCCTCATCTTCTGAAGCCACAAGGACGTCGTCGAAATACGGAACGCAGAAGTCGAGACCTTGCAACACATGGTGAATAAATCGCTGGAAGGTTGCAGCTGCATTTGACAATCCGAAGGGCATGAAAAGAAATTCGAACAGTCCAAATGGAGTTGTTACAGCTGTTTTCTTGATGTCTTCCTCTGCGACTGGTATCTGGTGATAAGCTTTTTCCAGGTCGATGGTGGAGAACAGCTTCTTACCTTCCAGCACCTGCAGGCAGTCCTGAATATGTGGAACTGGATACCGGTCTGGAACCGAAATGCTGTTTAGCTTGCGGAAATCTCCACACGGACGCCAATCTCCGTTGCTCTTTGTGACCATGTGCAGGGGAGAGGACCAGCAACTGCTTGAAGGCCTGCAGACGCCAGATGCCACTAGGTACTCGAACTCCCTCTTGGCAGCTTTGAGTTTGTCAGGTGGAAGTCTTCTTGGTCGCGCGAACACAGGGGGTCCACTTGTTGGAATGTGATGTTGTATCCCGTGCTTGACCTGGCGTGGTGTGGGTCCGGCCTCAATGAGGGAAGGAAACCTGGAGAGCAAGGAATGAAACTTGGTGTCACCCCAGATTGATTTCACTCCGGGAGATTCCTTGACAATAACCTTGCCATTTGATCGTAGCTGGGTGAGAGGGTCAATCAAGCAACACTGTCGGATGTCAACCAGCAGTCCAAAATGTCTCAAGAAGTCAGCCCCGATGATTGGATGGGACACTGAGGCGATGATGAACGGCCAGTGAAATGCACGTCGCAATCCTAAATCCAACTGTAAGAGTCTCTGACCGAAAGTGGGAATTGTTGTACCGTTCGCCGCGAACAACTGGAGCTTGGCAGGAGATCGGCTTTTCTCAAAGACAGAGGGTGGTACCACTGAAACATCGGCACCTGTGTCTATGAGATACTGTGACGCTGTTGACTTGTCCGCCAAGTACAAACGTAGCACCTCAGCCTTGCCGTCACCCACTTGCGCGAGTGACGGCCTCTCTAGTTTTCCTGCACGAAAGTACATGGGGCTGTACACTTTGTCGCTCTTCTTCCGAAACGCTGGTGATACCAACAATGTTCTGGGTCAGCTGGAGGACGGCTTGAACTTCGTCGGCGGCTGCCTCGCCTAGAGCTATCTCTTGACGGCGTACTAGGTCTTGTCTCCAGTCGTGACAAGCGAGTTGAAATTTCTGCCAGCATCTGCCGAAGTGTGTTGTCTTCTGTTTTCACCTCCTGTATTGCAGCGCTGCCAGCAACCGACAGAATTCCATCAGCCATCTCTGCCAATTTTTCTAGCTCATCGTTAGAAATAGCTAGAATCTGCTGTACATGTGCGGGAAGGCGTTGTAGAAATAGTGACTTTAAAAGCTCGTCACTTACTCTTCTTCCGGCTTTGCTTTTCATTTCCAATAGCAACCGTGAAGGTTTTTTGTCCCCCAGTTGCATGCCGGATATGAGGTCACGCAGACGTTCTTCCTCAGTATCGGCGTATTGTATACATAGGCGATTTCGGATGGCGGTGTATGGGTTTTCTGCTGGTGGGTTTAAAAGGAGGTCACCAACGATGGCAAGCTCCTCAGGCTGGAGTGCCGAAACGACATGATGAAACTTTGTTGTTTCTGTCATCACGCCTGCGAGAACAAATTGGCTTTCCATCTGGCGAAACCATATTTCCGGGTTAGCACGCCTGAACGGAGGTGCTTTAACTGCAACTCGTGCAATGGATGGCGGAAAATCTGCACCGCGTGCGCTGCCGATCGCTTCTTCATTGGTCATTTTTTCAAGTCAGTTCTTTCAGAAATGTAATACGGGGAAAAATGAAACAATTTACTCACAGAGATTCGGCGTCAGTTGTCTGGGCGAAATAATCCAGGAATTTGTTTTTGCGTCCAAAATTCAAGGGGATGGAACGTGATTGCAGTTTACATAGGTTGCATGTGTCCTGTCACCATTGTAGTGAAGCACGTGTGCGTGTTATATCTATGGTAAATAACACTCTCTGTGCTCTCGTACATAACAGTTACTATTTATTTACTTAAGAATAGGATTAAAACAATTAAATTTAAATGAAGTAGGTTGCGTTACAATTGGACAAACATAACATTGCATTTAGCGTGAACATCAACTGTTTCAAATCTGAGCTCTTCAAGTCAACATTAACTTTTGTTGCCAGGTCCTTCTCTTCATCATTAGATGGAATAGAGTTCTTGGCATGACGTCAGAGTATGGTTTCTGGTGGGCTGTGGTAGGCGCCACATCTTCCTTGGCCTTTGGCCAGAAGAACGTTTTTTATCAGGAGAATTCATAATGAAAAGTATTGAAATTGAATGTAAATAAAAAAATCGAAAACGCACGTTTTGTAAACAAATTCGCCGCGATGATAATAAAATACTTAAGGAGTTGAGTTGTACAACTTTTACTTGTTTATCAAGACAAAAATAAAATATGTGGCTTAGCTGAAAGCAAAAATAATTTAAAACTAAAATTCAGAATACGAAAAACTGCCCTTTATTTACAAATAAATGGGAGTGGCACTCTCCATTTAAGTTTCGATTTCATAAATACTCATTTAGTTTTTTTTACATAATTCTGTAAGTTTTTGAGGTATTGTCATAAATTTGGTACCAAACTGCGCAGAATTGTTACGCGCATAACATATATTTGTTTCGAAAAATTGAAAAATTTGAAACTTTAAGGTCCTGAGACCCCTTAGGCCAGTTAATCCAATGCGTCGGACAGATGTCAAACTGACTCGTCTGCGCATTGGTCATACCCGATTGACACACCGACATCTATTGTTGGGAGAAGATCCACCTGTTTGCGATATTTGTCGTTGCGATCTTACTGTGTCTCATATTTTAATTTCTTGTCCTAAGTTTCAATCGCATCGTCTTAGGTTTTTTAAGAGTACCAGTTTAAGTCTTCAGGATTTGATTGGGGAAACTCCCCATCCAAATCTTTTTGCTTTTTTAAGATCAATCGGGTTTTTAAATCACATCTAGTTTTTTAAACATATCCATTTTTTAAATTTTATTAACCTCTTCATCATTTTAGAAATGTGTTTTTAGCATTCTTTAATTATATTATGTCATATCTCATCATATTTATATTTCATCTTCCATCCTAGTTTTTTTTTTTATCTTTTGTTTTGGCGCAGTATGGCCCTTGTGTTGCCTTTGCGCCATAAAACTCAAAACAAACAAACATCCACCAACCCGTCGGGTGTGGCCCCGAGATATGGGGATAGTAGCAGGACATAGACATAGTAGCATTGTCCCCTGTTTCAACCCTGTGGCAAACGTTTCTTTTGGGGGGATTGTCCCACGCTGTTTGCTGTCCTTTTGAATTTACCGACACTGAACACGTTGGCAGAAGCTGAAAAGAAAAGTATGCTTAATGCCACTGAAATTTGGAGAAAAATTTTGATAGAAACCTAAAAGAATTTATACAAAAGTCCATTGGTTTGTTTGCCAAAGAAAAAAGGAGAACTTAATTTTTCTTAAAAGAATGTGTAGTAAGTAGTTTGTGTTGTGTTCATTTAGTAAATATCCGTGGCACTGATTTTTTTGTCTACTTATTTCTTCACCCTATGGTGATTATTGGTATATATCCATAATCTTTCTTTCATGCACGAACACGTTTTCTGGCTCTTAATTTTTTTTAAATGTCATTCCCGCCTCAAAATATATAATAGTACTGCTTCCCCATCCCTCCACTAGCAAAATTGTTTAGCGGCGCCTTTGGGATCAATAAATACGATTTAGAAACTCATATTTCACCATTACAGATTTGCCTAGATCAAGTTATCTTAATTACAGTAAAAAAAGTCGAATTTAATTATCTTTGCGTTCCTGTGAAGTTTACAAAGCAATCCGACATATTGCATTCTGAAGACCAAAACTCTTCCCCACCATATCGTCGTCTTGAATTGGCATTTACCACAATATCGTTCCTACCTTCCTGCAGCTCCTCTGTGTGGGACGCTTCCACGATATGCGTTTTTGGAAAGTGTTAATGTATTAAGAACTTTCCATAACTTTAAAACAGTTCTGAAGGTAGTACGAGCAATTAATCGATTGGAAATTATAAAAATTCTCATTTTAAGTATGAGAATACTGTTCGAGGTAAACAGACGCGGATTGTCGGGGGGGGGGGGGAGTCCCATGTAAAAATTATTGCCAAAAATATCGCCAAATTCTCCATTTTCATTTAAATGAAAATATGGAAACAGAAAATAATACCATATTTGAATACAATGATCAATATTATAGTGTAGTCTCAAGTTTATATTACTTATATTTTAATTTACTAATGTGATGTCAAACCGAGTTGAAAAGCATTATTTAACTTTGGAAATTAGTAAAACCTTATAAATATAGAGCTTTACGTACCTGCAGTGTTGTCTAAAGTTGTTAAAAGATCTGCCGCCTTTTTCTGCATTAAATGATTTGTGATGTTGAATATATTGGTAAATTAACTTGTATAAAAAAGTTGAATTTTCAAGGTTGTTGAACTTTTTACACTTCACCTGATCTGCATGGGATATTTTTTTGTGCTCTTAAATATTTTTTATCTAATAATAAATAAATATTTATAATTTAATTGAATTAAAGTGTATTACATTTTCGGGGTAATTTCTTATATGGGCGCAAAAGAGGATAGTTAAACCCTCTAATTTTTATCTTTCATTGAACACTAGTAGTATCATACTAATTGATGATAACCCTCCCCCCTGTCCCCCAAGTTCTCAAACTATCACCACCACTGTAAACACTCAAGGTCATAATCGCACCCTCCTTGATTGACCTCTAAGTCCGCCCCTGAAAGTAAACACTGATGACAGGGGAGTTCATATCTCTTTGAGTTGCGTAACTTTTAATATGGATAAAACTGTATAACTGTACAATAATGGTACTCTATTGCATATGACCCATGTACATTTTGCATTTTATTTTACATCTGTGCTACTTTACTTATCATTATGTTACATTAAACAGGGGCACAACCAGAAAATTTCTGTGGGAGGGGTTTTCAAGTAAACAATTAATTTGCTGCTGTATTTCTCTACAAATACGATTTTAAAACATCCCATATTTGTCCCATACCATAATATTTTTTTCAGTTTTTTAATCTGCCACCTATATATGCAACTAGTCCAGTATTCGAGTTATATTAAATACCTCAACATGAGACTACATATTACTTAGAAAACGTATAATAATATTATCTAGATTATATATAGTTTAATCAAAAAATTTTGTTTGTTTATATTCACTTAGAGAAGGAGCAGTATATTTAGGCAAACGGACATACACTAATATCATATCAGACTGATTTTATTACATATTTATGGTGCTTGAAATACAAAGGCCATGTAGCACTGAAATGTTATAATTACATTTGGAAAACATCTATATATTTTAAACATTTCCTTTTTTTATATATATAAACGGTTATTCAGAATTCCCTCCTAGGTTTCGAAGCACTATAGTAAAAAAAACTAAGACTAATACAGAAAATAAAAACATTTGAAAGAATACAGAAACAATTCAAGTTTTATTTACTTAGCTTACAGGTGTTCTATGTGTGGACCCTTGGTCACACGGCATGCATCAATGCGATAGTCCAGTTCCTGCCGATAAGTCCAGTCCTTGCTTCGAAACCCAGGAAGGAAGTCTGAATAACCCTGAATATGTAGTTTATATTAAATCTAAGTAGATAAAAAATAAAGTATGACGATTTTTTGATGTTATGAGAGTTACAAATGTTTTATTTGTTTCGAGGTTCTTGCACCTAATAGCTACTTAAATGCGATACGGTAAGCTAACCCTATCGGAATGATGGTAAATTAAAAAAGTATTTTTTTGAAATTATTTCTGATTACTTTTAGTGTTTGTAATTCATTCGTCAGAAAACATCGGGATGTCGGGGGTTTTAGGTGGGTTATGACAGTGAAACTTCCTTCCCCCCCCCCCCCCCCTGAGAACGCGCCTTGATGCATCTTCAAATACAACAGTAAAGCACGTTTTCTGGAATTAACGCTAAAGACCGCTTGGATAAGACCATCTTAACGACCGCTTATAAATAACCGCTTTATACAGCAAAACAGGTCCAGCCAAGATAATAAATCACTTGACCCTCCTCGCTCTTGAGGGGGGGAAATATCTATGTCCCCCTTTGGAGGCGTGTCTTCTTGCGAAGAGCGTTTTTTTTTTTCAAAATATAGCTTTAATGTTTCTCTAAATTTGACTGTTTAAGAAACACGAAAATAATTTTAAAATATGATCTGGATAGAAAAAAGTTTAATCTTTGTCATTGACTTGTTATTTTTTCAATAACTCTTTTTAACTTTTTTTAATATGATGTTAAAGTAAACAATTGATATTTTAATAAACTTAACAACATTTTAGGCCAAAAACAACTAAGGCAAAATACGGATAAAAGTTACGTCGATCCAACAAAACAAACCGTATAAAAATATTCGCATAACTTCTTTCTATTCTACGAATAGGCATATAGAGATTTTCCCATAGACTTAACATTAGGGGGGAGAATCAAGATGGACGGTAGCGAAGAGCCTTAAGGGTTGCCCCAATCTTGGTTTTAGCGTGGGTGGAGATAGCGCGAGTGTCGTAATTTGTCGCTAGCGATTTTAGTCATTCAATCGTTTTCTTTTTAAACTAATTCTGTAATTATGACCGGTTGTTCAGCTCCTAATTGCTCGAATTCATCAAATAATAAAGATCCTTCAAAACGAAGAAGAATGTTTTGTTTTCCGACTGATCAAAACTGACGCCAACGTTGGATTCAGAATTGCCGTCGAGACAAATGGATAATAAACAAATACGCATATTTATGCGAGGTAAGTTAATTTTTAATCGTAATTGTTACTAAGTTATACTTTGAGAACATGTTTCTTGAGTAATATTTTAGTTTAAAATAAATTGTAGTTAGCTTTCCTTGCTTACAATCTAGTTTACTATCTTGTGTTGTCCTGATGTTTTATTACTTAGATTTAGGTTTACATTATAGCATATTGTAGTGCTAAATATTTCGTCGCCAACTTGGCAAGTGTCGAAATAGTTTTGATATTTGGCCGATTATTTAGTTTTTTAAAGACTTGCTAACTTAGTGATTTCAATATCGTGGCTTTTATATTTTTAAAGCATGATTTATTTATTTTTATCTCTTTTTAGTCATGATTTGCATCATATTCATAATTTGCATTAATTTTGTATACAACCATATTTATTTGTAATTCATTTAACTTTAATAAAATAACTCGTCAGTATAAGAATCTGTTATCTAAAACATGCTTACGGCTTTAAGCTACTATGCTGGCATTAAATCTTAACATAGGAGATAGTTTTGCAATTCAAATTTTAATAATGATTATGTTTATATAACTATTTTTATTAATTAAGATTTTTACTATTATTAAGGAATAACAACAAAGTTCTTTTAAAAACAGTAATACAAGTTTAAGTGTTGATTTAATTTTTCCTGGTTATATATTTATGCATGTTACAAAAGTAAAGTTTTGTTTTAGGAACACTTTGAAAACAGTCAATTTGAATCCCACAGAGCTGATGGATGGAGGAAATTGAAACCAAATGCTATTCCTACTATTTTTGATGTTCCCAATCCTCCACAATTATTAGAATGTCAGAGAATCAAGGGCATTGGTATGCCAAAAGACAAGGCAAGTAATTTTTCCTAAATCTATCTTGTGTATTTAACACCAAAGTTCTGATTATACATTTCATAGAACTATGGTGCTAGACTGTATATATATATATATATATATATATATATATATATATATATATATATATATATTTACCTTTAATTACCCATATGTTTAGGGGTAATTGAAAGTATAGGGTAATGAAATATAGCATTCGGTAAAAAAAAATATTATTATTATATTTTTCATTTCTTCACGTTTTGGAACACCCCAATTTCCAAAAAGTGGTCTAGAAAATATTTGTGTCTGTGTGTGCGTGGTCACCATTACTCCCTAACAAATTGAACTACGATCATCAAATTTTGTGTGCGGGTTAGCGGGACCATGGGACCTACTATTAAAGTTTTCTTCTAAATCACGCTTATGCTAAGATTGAAATCATAAAAAATCATGTTTTTTTGCAGTTGCTTAAAACGGCTCCAACTATTTTGACGCAGAGTATATGAACTTGAATAATCAGCATTATTTTAAATTTCTTGCTGTGACTTGTGCTGTATGACTTGGCTTGAGAATATAAAATCTGTGTTCAAAGGCTAACCATATTTGGCTCTAAAGAAAGTTTTCCCACAAATTTATGAACAGTTCTAAAGTATTATCATAGCCTTAAAAAAAATCCAATATGTCTATTCTTGCAACTCTGGAGGAGTTGTCCTATGCAGCACTCTGGATTTCTTTTTAAGAATTGTTAAATTAATTGAATTATTTGCTATTTTTTTAATTAAAATTATCTTTTCAGAAAGCCAAAATTGATACTATTCAAGGCCCATCAAATGTTCCCATAATGGATTCGGAAATTGAATCAGAAAACTTTCAAGAAACCAGTTCATTCGTCACTCTTCAGGTGAGATTTCCTCTGAATACGATTGTAAAAAATAATTTTAATTTTTTTTTTCTTGACTTAACCTACAGCATAAAGTAATAGCATTATAGAAACATACTATTAGTTAAAATATACCACTGTGGCAGAAATACGAAAGGCATTAATCATGTTTAACATAATTTAGTAGAAACATTTAATGTTGAATACTCTCTTTCTACTTTCGGTACAAAAATCACATACTTCTAAAACAGTTATTGATGACCAATGGCCTTCATCTTTCTTTCTTCTATCAAAATGGTTTTGGCTTTTGGACATCATTACCATGTTTATTTTCCAATCGCTCAATAAAGCATATTACAAGATTTGTAAAATATTTTATATTTTTAAAAGTTATTTTTAATTCGTCATTTATTTTTTACTTGTGTATTAATTTTAGTTTAACAATATTTGGATTTTTAATAATTTAGCCTTAAATTGGAAATTTACCTAGTGCTTCGCATAGCCTGATAATTTCTGGTTCTTGTGCCGTTAAAAAATTCAACAAATCAACCGCTGAATAAAAACAAAATATATTTTACATTTGGAATGTGCAATGATTAAAAGATAGAATTTTTAAATAACCTTATAAGTAAACAGCATCCTTTTGTACATTTTGGGATTTATTTGATATAACAGTCTTTTTATTCAATTATAATTTGCTGTTTCGATTTACTTATATTCTTTCATAAATCCATTTTAGGATTCAGATTATGATGCTATGAAGAGGAGGATCCAAGAGCAGCCAAGTGTGCGACATCAAACGTGGAAGCACTTAAAGCTAAAGAATCACATGAAAAGCTGCAATATAATTTAAACAAATTTCTTTCTGGAAATCAAGTGACAAATTTAATAAAGGAAAAGGGTTGTAGACCAACTTGGTCCGATGAAGATATTCTGAAGGGTTTGAAATTAAGGTTTTCTTTATCAAAACACGGCTACAATTACTTGTTAAAAACAGGATATCCTGCACCGTCATATAGCACCCTTAATAAACGAATAAAAGGAATAGAAGTACCCTTTGGGATTTTATCAATTTGATGAAAGTGAAGGGGGAATCGATGGATCCTCTCAGTAAAGACTGCATATTAAGTGTGGATGAGATGGTTATTTCGTCTGACAAAGACTACGACTCCATCAAAAAAGTGTTTGTTGGAAATAGTACACTGGGTCCTTCTAAAGAAGGTACTCACTACACAGTGCTCCTTTTTAGAGGATTAAAATCTCCATGGAAGCAGATCGTTGGCCATGAGGTTACTGCCGCTTCTACATGTGGAAGGGATATGGTCTATATGACTAACAACGTTATTAACGCTGTTGAATCAGCTGGTTTTCGTGTCTTGGCTACCGTTTCCGATATGGGAAGCAATAACCGAGCCCAATGGAAGAATTTGGGTGTTAAAGTTAACCCGAAACAAACTCAAGTTGCATACCAAAACAACAGCAAAGATATTCTTGTCTTGGCAGATGTGCCTCATCTATTGAAAAAATTGAAAAGGGCTACATTGAGCCATGCTATCAAGCTGAGTGCCCAAACCAAAAACGCATACAATTTAAATTCAGATTTAGTGATGGGTTCATTTATAAAAGATCTGTGGATGCAGGAAATGGATGGCAAATCTTCCTTACGTTCCCTTCATCACCCGAAGAGGAAGTATTTGTTTCCAACCAAATACCAGCAGATGAATGTTGGTCTGTCAGTGCAGTTTTTTTCAATAAAAACCGCTGCTGCTATTGAAAAAGCTGTGATGATGAAGCTTTTGCCTCAAATCGCATTGACCACTGCCTGGTGGATTAAATTCATCTGCCAGTGGTTTGAGGTGATGACAGCACGCTGCCGTAAAAAATCCATCACTAAAACTAATCGACGAAAGAAGATTGCTTTTCTCAATGAAATGATAACGATTTTCAAAACGTTGAGAATTTCAGGTGGTTGGAAGCCACTTAACACTGGAGTGGTACTTTCTACCACTGTGATCATTAAATTATCGGAAGATTGTTTGGATAGAGGATATGACTTCTTTCTTAGTGGCAGAACCACCCAAGACGCATTGGAAAATGTTTTTTCGCAAATTCGCAGAAAAGCAGGAAGCAAACCAACAGCCCTTCAATCCTGCAAAGCACTAAATTTAATTTGTGTTTCACAATATCTGAGTGACGTGAAAAGCTCAAATTACGCAAATGATGCTGATCGACATTTATTAAACTTCACTAAGTTAAAGAAATCAAATCCTTCAATTTCGCTACCTACATGTCTTCTGAAAATGCCTTTGAATAGGGAAGAACTCCAAATATCAACTTCAGATCAGAATGACATCTATTATATAGCAGGTGCAACTGTAAATGCCCTAAAAAAACGACGATTTTGCGACAATTGTCTAAAAATTTTGGAAATGAAGGAGGGCGAAAAAGTTTCAAGTCAAGTGCAACATTTATTGAATTCGTGCAACTTCGGAGGGTTAAAGAAGCCTTCGTGCATCGTATACAATATGTGCCTTGTAACCGAAAAAAGGTTATTATACACAACAGGCACAAAATTGTAAATACACAAATAAAAATTGAGCCTGCATTCATTAATGAAATTGTTGCTAAATGCAAGGGTTTTGTTCCAGACTGCTGCAGTTTGACGAAACAAGTTGTGGAGTATTACTTGAATACAAGATGCATTGGTATAAGAAACCATTTAGCAGCGAAACATGCTCATGATACCCGTGTTTATGCTTCAAGTTCTGCTAACAAAAAATCTGTTGGCATAAAAAAATAATCAGGCTTGAGTCACCATTTTAGTTACCAAGAAAACTTGTAAAATAACTATTTTTTTAATTTTGTTTTATACAAACGTCATTCGCCGTAAAACACAAAAGCTTGTCGCAGCAATTTTTCTCTCCACTAGATACATAGTAGAGATCATTGATGTAAGTTTCTTGATATTTTATATGGAACTGTTTACACTTACAGAATTGGCTTGGGTGTGGAATTCATTCTGCCCTTGCCACGGGATGGCCTGCTATTGCACTACCTGCAGGAACCAACCCGCCTTGTCTAATATTAGAATCACTACACTCACATGCACCTTTTTTGCCATATAAAATATGGGGGGGGGGGGAGTTAGGGGATTTATAATTAAAAAATTAACTTTGAAACAATCTAGTCATGTGACGCATGTTTATAGAATAGTTTTTTTATGCTGAATCGAATGAAAAAAAAGGCAAGACGCTATTACCAATCTAGAAAAAGTTAGTTCTTATAAACGAAAAAACATGTAAAAAGCGAGAAAAGGTAAAATTAGGCAAAGAAATAAAAAATTATTTAGCAGAGAAGTGTGTTTTTGAAGTGGGGGGGGGGGAGGAAGAGAGGGAAGGGAATGACGAGTACGTGTGGAGTATTTTTTGATGAAATTGACGATTTTTTTACTCGAATAAAAAAATAAAAAAAAGACGATATAACTATCCTCCATAACAATTATAGTCCATTTGTCCACTTTATAGACGAAAATACATGTAATATAAAAGTTCATGTAATGAACCAAAACTGAGTGGAAAAAATTAAAAAACAACGAAAATTTAATCGAAAAAGTACCAGTTAGCAATAAAATAAGTAAATAGTTATAAATAATTGAAATAGTAAGTTAGCAAAAACATTAGTGATAAAAAATAAGTAATGAAATAAAGTAGTTTTTACACAAGTAGTTTAGTTTATAAAAATGACTATGACTTTGTAAAATAGTTATATCGTCTTGCTTTTTCTTTCATTCGTTTCAGCGTCAAAAAATATTTGGCGATGTTGTGATCCTTGGATTAGTAATCTGACTCCATTTTAGTTTAACATAAATTTATTATACTTTAATTAACTAAATAAACACCAACGATACAACATGCTAAGAAAATATTCATGGAACACAAGTAATGAAAATAAAACTGCTCGCCAGGAAAGTTATTTTTTCCGTCGCTATGCAACGCACGAGACATCATCTCATCTCACGCCGATGGAGTTCAAAATGTCATATCAACAAGCTCGCGCCGCCACAAATACTTCACACAAGTCTAACAGGCCTAGATTATACTAAAATTAATTTTCAGTTTAAAAAAAAAAAAAAACTCCACCTCCTCAAAAAACGTCCTTCTATGCAATATAATTTCTTTATTCTCATGACAAAACGTTTTTGCCACTACCAAGTTTCATGAACGGACCAATTTTTTACTTCTTTATGTCGTATTTTGCCTTTCCTCGCTTTTTACATGTGCTTTCGTTTATGTACTGTAACTTCTTCTAGATTGTTTAACGACTTGCTTGGGTTTTTTTTTCATTCGATTTAGCATAAATACTCTAAAATCATAACGCCAAATGCTTAGACAGTTCCAAAATTAGTTTTTCAGTTATAAAAATCCCCTAATCCCCCACGCTCCCCCCAAAATAAACACACTTCTTTGCTAGATATTTTTATACTCTTTTGATTCTTCATTTTCATCATAAATTATATATTTTTACCAAGTCTCGTGATAAATGAAATGTTTTTGTCAAGTTTCGTGAACGGAGCAATTTTTTGTTTTTTGTATCCTATTTTACTTGTACTATATTCGAACATTTTCCTAATTTAGCAGTTTTCCAAAAAAAAAAAAAAAAAAAAAAAAAAAAAAAAAATCGGAAATCGCAAACTTAAACTGTTCTTATATCAAATATATTCTCATTCCCTCTCAAAATATTCAATCTTGGAAAACGAACTAACGTTTTCCTATGAAGGACAAATTTCAATATGCAATCAGCCGCCTTTTACTGCACCACGACAAAACAGGAAATATATAGAAATACAAGACAAGAACCCCATTCCATTTCCAAGAAAGGGGAAGCGATCCACTCCTCACATCCCCCCCCCCCTTCTCCCCTATCCACCCCACAAGGTAAAAAAAAAATCCAGCTCTTCTCTGACAATTAAGCCTGATGCCTAGTTGAAAATTTTTTGCATACTCGACACCAGACGGCGCTTGAAGCGACCCCAAGATAATTTACGAGCCGGTAAATTTCGGATGGATTTCTGGGTCCCAAGTCCAAGTTAGAGACAAATAGAAGGTGATTGGCTAGCGGCATCCGTTTGTATATTCCAGCAGTTTGTGGACGAATCCATTCAAAATCGCTGGTGAGAGGGTATATGGATAGTGACGTATTCATTGTTTATCTTACTTATTTTTGTGTGTTATTTTGAATTGGCGCAGATGGATGCAGAACGGAGGCCTGGCTATTTTAATGAACTCATTTACGATTAGAGATAAAATAAAACTTTTCAGTGCCAATAAGATTGATAGGTGCTATAAACTGTTTCTTGAGAGAACTTATACCGTTTTTTTTTTTTACTGTTGATATGGGATATTCTCTTTTAGAAAGCTTGTACTAAATAATATTGCAAAATTGTTTTTCATTTAAAATATCTCATAAGAATTCTGATAATGCAACTATTACCTATAATATTTTCCTCATTGTATAACTAATTCCATTGTATAACATCCATAATATTTATGAAACAAGACACATGCTATAAGGACTTAGCTATTTGTGGCAAAACTCTTTTTGAAGCTATAATAAAACAAATGAACACTAATTACGGTTTATAATTATAATGTGAACTTACATGAAAAATCAAATTTTAGTTCTCCATCTATGTTATGTTAATATTGTTAAATTGCTTATGATCATATCAAAAACAATCAGAAAATACTTTTTTTAATGAATAATCAGCTATGGTAGTATTATACCATATATAGTTTTTAAAATTAATATTAAAGTATGGTTTCATACATTAGGTCGAACAGTCTATAAAATAAAATAAAAAAGTAGAGGAGTCTTATAATAAAATTAATGACATTTTGTTACTGCTTGCTAAATGAACTCCAATCCCTCATTAAGAAAACAATCTCTTATAATTTAGTAGTGGGTTCAATCTTCAATAAACGACGAGAAGCAGTAACAAAATTAATTTTCAAAATTTTTTACACTTGAAATGTTAATAAAACTAACTTTTAACGTTATTAAAAATGTTTGGTTGTATTGTGGATACTCTGGTGAAAGAGTTTCCCCTAAGGGCTATTCTGCTTGGAATGCCGCATTGCGATCTCAAATTATGCATCCTTGTAGACACATTGAAAAAGCAATTATATAACATTAATGTTTCTAAGTAGTAAAGGGAATTGTCATTTAGTTATCTTTCTAGGTAAAGTGAAAATTTGCATCAGTTTTTACAAAAAAATAGGTGCTTTTTAAAATTTCCCATTGAAAAATCCTGTTGGATATTAGAAAAAAAAATATGTTGGATGCTAATACGTTTTACAAATATAATTGAACAGATAAGTTTTTCCTGTCCCATGCACCTATAGTTAAATACGGTACTGTGAACAAGATGAAAAGATATCATCTTACCTTGTCAATTAGAACTCCGGATCAACTAGATGACTAATCAAGCTTTTATATCCTTTCGAGTGGAATTAAAAAAAAAATTGTTCGTTAAGTGTTATTTTAATTTGAATTTAAAAATAATTTTCCTTTTGAAAACAATCTATATAATTAAAATATATAAATATTTATTTGCAAGTTAATGAATATTCACAAAAGAATTTGTCTAATTTTTTTTTATTTGAAATTTTGATTTGGATGAAATTATTGCATTGATATTGTTGTATTTACTATTTTGATCTTTGAAAGTTCTATCTCTCATTTGATAGCTTCTGTATGATACAATTACTTTTTTAAGTTTTGTTTCTTATCTTTCTACAAATTAGCATATACCTTATCTAACTTATATTGAATTTGATAAATAACTTTGAAAATCTGCATTTGTAGTACTTATTAGGTAAAATATTTCTTTATGGTGCTCTTTTGTTAGACGGGTACCAGATGAAATCCGCCAAATTGCAGTGATAACTCATCCAAACTAACAACTTTCAAATCATTTATAATTCCTATAACAAACATCTATAGGCTAACTATAGCAACTTTATCACAAACCATAAACATTTAAGCTGGGCAATACACTTACTTGTAATTTAAACATGTAACCATTAGGCGACAATTGGTATCCCCGTCTAATGGAAAAGTACCTTTGTTACATATTTAAAGTTGAAATTTTGAAAAATGTTGACAAGTTAATCTTTCACTTGGCAGAAACGGTTGGCAAGTATATCTCACAGGAAGTGTATTAAAATAGTCATTGGTAAATATTTGAGTTAGAGAGTATTTTCCAGATGGTTCTATGCCACTTCAAGAGGTGACTTTTCTGCTGCATTGAGATTAGAATCTCCATTGACATTCCAGTTGAAAAAAGTATTGGAGTTTTGTGCTTGTATATTCCTATTATCAGATAATGTGTGCAGATCTGTTAACATGAACAAATTTAAGGATTAAAATAAAGTTTTTTAATCAAAATTCTTGTTGAATTTACTTGCTTAACCTAAAATTTAAACATGCTACAATACCGTTAGAAATATAAATTTCATTCATTACTGATTATCATCCAGCAAAGTTCAGTTTTTTTTTTGCTATGGACCTGTAGAATGTCAGTAATCTCTTTTCCAATTATCAATAAAAATAAAGAATTGTTTGTTTTGACGTGAAAATTTTAAAATATATTAACAAATTACTGCTTTATTAAAATAATCTATAAAAGTTGATTCTTCTTTCCCTAGAAACCTGTCATAAAATCTTTTAATACCATTCTATATTTGTAAAATCATCTAGATATTGCCTTCATACAGTACATAGAAGCAAACAATTCTAAAAGTATCTAATCTAGTATTATAATTATATCTAAGAACATTATGTAACTGGTTGCTAATCATAAAAACTATTTAGTTTCATCAAAAGCTAAAACTTTATCCAGATATTTTGTACATGGGAGTTAACAATTTTACTGCCAATATAGAGAAATATCACAATGTCTTTTCTTTAAACTGATTATCATTTTAGACTTTTTTCTTCAAATGATTACGTTGAGGAATTTATCTAAAACATTTCAAATGAGAAGTAGGGGGTTTAGCTTCCTGCTCCCTAAAGATTGCTATGCAACTCTCCTTGTTTTAGATAGTTGTAGTAATTATTAGTCGTAATAAATAGAAAGGAATGAGAATGTAACTTCTTTATGCTATTGCTTGATTGATATTAATGTATCATAAAATTCTTTATTAAATTTATTGCATCAATTAAAAAATATAGCAGCCCTGATTGCAATATTCCATTAATTTTCATCTAAATTCTAAGTCGAGATCTTACAAGTTTCTTACGCCTCAGGATAAACGAAACCATTAAAGTATCAATTCTCTACTAATTACAATACTTCAATTAAAGTATCTTTATCTGATCAATATAGAAATAAAGCCGATACATGAAACTATTATTGTACCAATACAAGTAAATTTGGTACTTTTCCGTTAAATGGGGACGTTGACAGTATATAAAATATGGGTAAAACTTCCAAGTATGGTACAGATGCTGCGCCAAAGTGATTTTTGCCAATAAATGGCAGCAGCCGTCATTTTTGAATAACAAGTCAACTGTCTATGGTTGCCATAATTTGGCGCTGTTTTATGTAAATGCATGTTTCTTGGCAATTACATAAACAAAGAACACATACTGTATTTGGAAGTACTGTAGTGAAGCACGTGTGCGTGTTATATCTATGGTAAATAACACTCTCTGTGCTCTTGTACATAACAGTTACTATTTATTTACTTAAGAATAGGATTAAAACAATTAAATTTAAATGAAGTAGGTTGCGTTACAATTGGACAAACATAACATTGCATTTAGCGTGAACATCAACTGTTTAAAATCTGAGCTCTTCAAGTCAACATTAACTTTTGTTGCCAGGTCCTTCTCTTCATCATTAGATGGAATAGAGTTCTTGGCATGACGTCAGAGTATGGTTTCTGGTGGGCTGTGGTAGGCGCCACAGTAGCCCCCCACCAGCGATAGCGAGACATTAAAGGTATCTGCTGTTGAATTTCACCCTTCTTCCTGATCGAGTAGTCCTCGTTATCAGGACCGGATTTGGAGCTTCTTGCTGGGGCAATGCTGGTTCTGTTTGAGAGCTAGTTATAGGGGTAGATGCATCTGTTGCAGGTAGTGCCTTTCTGTCAGCTTCCTTTGCTATGTAGGCTGGCTTGAGACGTTCTATATTTACTGTCGTCTCCTTGGTGCCCCTTCGAATTTTGAAGAATCTCTCACCCCGACTGACAACTTCAAAAGGGCCTTCATAAGGTGGTTGCAGACTTTTCTTCACTGCATCCGTTCTCAAAAAAACGTGACTGCATGTAGGCAGATCTTTGCTGATGAAAACTGACTGTTTGCTATGTAGCTGGGGATTTGGAGGGAGTAGCTTACTCATTGCCTCTCGCATCTTCCCCACAAATGTAGTTGGGTCAGGAACACTTGATGAGGGGCATAGGAATTCTCCAGGAATGCGGATAGTTGAACCATATACCATCTCGGCTGTAGTAGCCTGTAGATCTTCCTTCCATGCAGCTCTGAAACCCAAAAGGATTGTTGGCAGAACTGCTGTCCACTGAGGGTTTCCGTGGGCCATGATTGCCGCCTTTAACTGTCGATGAAATCTCTCAACAAGGCCGTTTGATGCCGGGTGGTAAGGTGTTGTTCTTTGACGAGCTGTTCCCAGGAACTTGGTCAGTGCATCATGTAAAGAAGACTCAAATTGTGTCCCCTGGTCAGTTGTCAACCTGAGTGGGGTGCCGAAGCGAGAAACCCAACCACTGTAGAAAGCTTTGGCAACTGTGTCTGCTGTGATGTCCACCAAAGGAAAAGCTTCTGGCCATTTCGAAAATCTGTCAACACATGTGAGACAATAGCGAAAACCTTCCGATGGAGGAAGGGGGCCTACCAGGTCGATGTGGACATGCTCGAACCTTGCACTGGGTGGAACAATACTGCCAACTGTGTTTCTGGTATGTCTTGACACCTTGGATTGTTGACACTGCAGGCATGTGCGTGCCCATGATGAGATGTCTGCATTCATTGATGGCCAGACGTATCTTTCTCCAATCAGTTTCACTGATGCTCGAACACCTGGATGAGAAAGGGAGTGAAGATTATTGAACACCTCTCGACGAAATAGTTCTGGCACAAAAGGACGAATGCATTTTGTCGAAATGTCACAGTAGAGAGTAACTGCTGGTTGGCCAATAGACAATGGCTGTAACCCTAGGGACGTTGTATTTGGGGATGACAAAATCCTCTGCAATTCCACATCAGTAAGCTGTTCTGCAGCCATCTGTTGGAAGTTGATAAGTGATGGTGTGCTGATTATGGAGATATTTATTCGGGACAGGGCATCAGCTACTGAGATGTCGGATATCTGTGGTGAATTGGCTGATATAGTCTAACTGTCGCAGCTGTCTCGGTGAGCATTTGTCTTCCTTCTGGCAGAATGCATAAGTGATGGGCTTGTGGTCGGTGAAGAGGATAAAACTTCGACCTTCCACCATATGTCGAAAGTATTTAATTGCCATGTAGGCAGCTAGCAGTTCCCTATCATATGCAGAGTATTTTTTTTGTGCTGGTGAGAGAGTTTTCGAGTAGAATGCAAGCGGCTGCCAACCCTGTTCTACATGCTGATGCAGTGCGGCTCCCATTGCAGAATCTGATGCATCAACCACTATTGCCAGTGTGGCTTGCGAGGATGGGTGGTGCAAGACAGTGGCCTCTGCTAAATCCTTCTTGCATCTATCGAAGGCAATAGAAGTTTCCTCAGTCCAGACAATGGGCCGTTTGTCATTCTTTTTGGCACCCTTCAGGTATGCGTTCAGCGGTGCTTGAGTTGAAGCTGCATTGGGAACAAACCGTCTGTAAAAATTGCTTATGGCCAGAAATCGACGCATTTCTTTTACAGTCTCTGGTTTTGGGAAGTTGGTGATTGCTGTCACTCTTTCTGGCAGTGGAGTAATGCCTTTGGGAGTCACCATATGTCCCAGAAATTTTACTTCGGTATGGCCAAAAACACACTTAGAAGCATTCAACCGAACACCATATTGTTCAAAGCGTTTGAAAATTTGTTGAAGATGCTCAAGGTGTTGTTCCTCATCTTCTGAAGCCACAAGGATGTCGTCGAAATACGGAACGCAGAAGTCGAGACCTTGCAACACATGGTGAATAAATCGCTGGAAGGTTGCAGCTGCATTTGACAATCCGAAGGGCATGAAAAGAAATTCGAACAGTCCAAATGGAGTTGTTACAGCTGTTTTCTTGATGTCTTCCTCTGCGACTGGTATCTGGTGATAAGCTTTTTCCAGGTCGATGGTGGAGAACAGCTTCTTACCTTCCAGCACCTGCAGGCAGTCCTGAATATGTGGAACTGGATACCGGTCTGGAACCGAAATGCTGTTTAGCTTGCGGAAATCTCCACACGGACGCCAATCTCAGTTGCTCTTTGTGACCATGTGCAGGGGAGAGGACCAGCAACTGCTTGAAGGCCTGCAGACGCCAGATGCCACTAGGTACTCGAACTCCCTCTTGGCAGCTTTGAGTTTGTCAGGTGGAAGTCTTCTTGGTCGCGCGAACACAGGGGGTCCACTTGTTGGAATGTGATGTTGTATCCCGTGCTTGACCTGGCGTGGTGTGGGTCCGGCCTCAATGAGGGAAGGAAACCTGGAGAGCAAGGAATGAAACTTGGTGTCACCCCAGATTGATTTCACTCCGGGAGATTCCTTGACAATAACCTTGCCATTTGATCGTAGCTGGGTGAGAGGGTCAATCAAGCAACACTGTCGGATGTCAACCAGCAGTCCAAAATGTCTCAAGAAGTCAGCCCCGATGATTGGATGGGACACTGAGGCGATGATGAACGGCCAGTGAAATGCACGTCGCAATCCTAAATCCAACTGTAAGAGTCTCTGACCGAAAGTGGGAATTGTTGTACCGTTCGCCGCGAACAACTGGAGCTTGGCAGGAGATCGGCTTTTCTCAAAGACAGAGGGTGGTACCACTGAAACATCGGCACCTGTGTCTATGAGATACTGTGACGCTGTTGACTTGTCCGCCAAGTACAAACGTAGCACCTCAGCCTTGCCGTCACCCACTTGCGCGAGTGACGGCCTCTCTAGTTTTCCTGCACGAAAGTACATGGGGCTGTACACTTTGTCGCTCTTCTTCCGAAACGCTGGTGATACCAACAATGTTCTGGGTCAGCTGGAGGACGGCTTGAACTTCGTCGGCGGCTGCCTCGCCTAGAGCTATCTCTTGACGGCGTACTAGGTCTTGTCTCCAGTCGTGACAAGCGAGTTGAAATTTCTGCCAGCATCTGCCGAAGTGTGTTGTCTACTGTTTTCACCTCCTGTATTGCAGCGCTGCCAGCAACCGACAGAATTCCATCAGCCATCTCTGCCAATTTTTCTAGCTCATCGTTAGAAATAGCTAGAATCTGCTGTACATGTGCGGGAAGGCGTTGTAGAAATAGTGACTTTAAAAGCTCGTCACTTACTCTTCTTCCGGCTTTGCTTTTCATTTCCAATAGCAACCGTGAAGGTTTTTTGTCCCCCAGTTGCATGCCGGATATGAGGTAACGCAGACGTTCTTCCTCAGTATCGGCGTATTGTATACATAGGCGATTTCAGATGGCGGTGTATGGGTTTTCTGCTGGTGGGTTTAAAAGGAGGTCACCAACGATGGCAAGCTCCTCAGGCTGGAGTGCCGAAACGACATGATGAAACTTTGTTGTTTCTGTCATCACGCCTGCGAGAACAAATTGGCTTTCCATCTGGCGAAACCATATTTCCAGGTTAGCACGCCAGAACGGAGGTGCTTTAACTGCAACTCGTGCAATGGATGGCGGAAAATCTGCACCGCGTGCGCTGCCGATCGCTTCTTCATTGGTCATTTTTTCAAGTCAGTTCTTTCAGAAATGTAATACGGGGGAAAATGAAACAATTTACTCACAGAGATTCAGCGTCAGTTGTCTGGGCGAAATAATCCAGGAATTTGTTTTTGCGTCCAAAATTCAAGGGGATGGAACGTGATTGCAGTTTACATAGGTTGCATGTGTCCTGTCACAATTGTAGTGAAGCACGTGTGCGTGTTATATCTATGGTAAATAACACTCTCTGTGCTCTCGTACATAACAGTTACTATTTATTTACTTAAGAATAGGATTAAAACAATTAAATTTAAATGAAGTAGGTTGCGTTACAATTGGACAAACATAACATTGCATTTAGCGTGAACATCAACTGTTTAAAATCTGAGCTCTTCAAGTCAACATTAACTTTTGTTGCCAGGTCCTTCTCTTCATCATTAGATGGAATAGAGTTCTTGGCATGACGTCAGAGTATGGTTTCTGGTGGGCTGTGGTAGGCGCCACAGTACCAATGAGCCCTTTAACGGAAAAGTATAGTAAATTTAATGCTAATCACATTAAAATGTCGGGGATAGTTTAAAAATAAAACAGTTTCAATAATACAACAATTACAATTTTTTAAAATTTATTTCTCAAAAAGAAATACAAAAATAAGGAAACATACAGAATTAAACATTGGACAGTGTGTTTTGTTAACTAATTTGCTTAGTCTAAAAAACTAAATTTTTATTTTGTAAACCAATATGAATGTATTATCTTGTCCCGCTTTTAAAGCAGAACCCAAACTGTCGCCAAAACGCAGCCTCTGCATATGTTTAACAATTAAAAAAAGAGGCCTTCAGTCGCAAAGGTTTGAACAGTTTGTTGCTATGTCACTGTTATTGGTGCCAAAGCTGGCTTTTGATAATGGTTTTGATTTTATTTAAATTGGTCGACAGTATAATATCTACCTTTAAGCCTTCAATTCTATCACACTAATTTAAAACAATTACTAAAGATTGGCTTTGTTATTTTTAGCTCCAAAGTTGCAAAAATCTCCTAGGTATAAATAGTGCAAGAGTATAAAAATTGTCTGATTTTGAAATACAAACAAAAACTAAACAAACCATTTTGCCTGGTAGGAAGATATTTTTGTATAAAAGTTGCCTTTAATACATTGTGAAGAAAAATCTAATATAATTGCATTTTAATAAATTTCCAACAAAGAGCGTTTAATTTCAGAGCATAAAATGACAAGTACAGTTTTTTTTTTTTTTTGGAAAGTAAACAAATAGGAGAGCGTTGCCATTTTGATTATACAAATATAATCCATTAACTAAATTTTAATATATCTATAATAATATAACAAGCTGTGTGTCTGTCTGTGGCTCTATAGAAACCTACTTAAAATTGGAATAAGGCTCTGAAATTTTCATAAGTAATTTTGGCCTTTTAATTATATACATCACAAAAAGAATGTTAAAATTTTAATTTGTTTTTTTAATTAATTTTTTCACAAAAAGCGACTTTTAATAGGCCAAGAGCTCTGAAAGTTTCAACGTAAGCAGTTTTGGCCTTCTAATTCTGCTTTCCCCAAACACGTATTAAAATAATCTGAAAGGGGTGTTGTATTAATGGAGGTTTTTTTTCATCGAGGGTGAGGCTTCTAATATTAAGGCTTTACGTAGCAATTAGATTTTAGTGAGTGAAGCTAGCTTATGCTTACGCCGCAATGAACCTTTCACCAAGCAAAGCAAGAATATCCTTCTACAGCAATGAACCTTTCAACGAGTTAAGTAAGCCTGTGTTTGTGTGTCCTTGAACTTTTCAGCGAACGAAGCGAGCTCGATTTTGCGTAGTGATGAACCTTTCTGCAAGCGAAGTGCCAAAAACTGGGACCTATACACAAATGACAGATTTCCGCAATGCTAGCTAAAATATTGCCCAGGTTAAAATTTCATAGCGAAGCACAGGTATTCCGCTAGTTCTTCAATAAAATGAAAATCTCATTCTTGTCTAAAAACACAGCATGAAAAACAGTGGGTACTTGAAAATTACACATCTTGAGAGGATTTCGATGAGAGGTAAACAAAATGAAAGTTCTCATTCTTGTCTCCACACACCATGAAAAACAGTGGGTACTTGAAAATTACACATCTTGAGAGGATTTCGATGAGAGGTAAACAAAATGAAAGTTCTCATTCTTGTCTAAAACACAGCATGAAAAACAGTGGGTACTTGAAAATTACACATCTTGAGAGGATTTCGATGAGAGGTAAACAAAATGAAAGTTCTCATTCTTGTCTAAAAACACACCATGAAAAACAGTGGATACGTGAAAATTACACATCTTGAGAGGATTTTGATGAGAGGTAAACAAAATGAAAGTTCTCATTCTTGTCTAAAACACAGCATGAAAAACAGTGGGTACTTTAAAATTACACATCTTGAGAGGATTTCGATGAATATGGATGCTCCATGTGCTCGTCTGCATTGCCATCATTTAAAAGTTCTTCCTGAAGATCAATTTTTTCCTCATATGTTGGTTTTGCAAATCTTATTATTTTCTTCTTCCTCTTCTTTTTAGTAGAAAAAAACATACGTTGTTTATCAACGTTCTTATTTGAAGGTATGTTGGTTGCTCTATTAGTCCTATGTATTTCAACATCTTCTAATTTTAAAACTGAAGTAGCACTGTTGATATGTGCTCGAGCTGTGAGTAGCAAATCTTTATTGTCACAGTTCTTTATGATTTCACATAAAGCCATTACTTTAGAAATTAAATTTGATTTTATGCAAGTGAGATCTGTGTTTTCATCTGAAGTTATTTCTTTAAATATTGAAATGCTATTATCTACTGATGTTTTATTTAGATTTGATGAACCATTTTGATGAAGTACTTCATTATCAACTGATGTTTTATTTTGATTGGATGAACCATTTTGAGAAAGAAATTCATTATCTACTGATGTTTTATTTAGATTTGATGAACCATTTTGATGAAGTACTTCATTATCAACTGATATTTTATTTTGATTAGATGAACCATTTTGAGGAAGAACTTCATTATCAACTGATGTTTTATTTTGATCTGATGAGCTATTTTGAGGAAGAACTTCATTATCTTGCAAGTTGTTTTGCACGTCATAATTTATATCAGTGCCCATGTACCGAATAACTAGATGCACATGTTTACAAATATTGGTCATTAACAGACCATCTGGGCAATTACATGTGTAAGAATGAAGGCAAACAGAACAATCAGCGCATCGTACATGACAGTTCCTTTTGCACTCTGGTAGTTTTTTTACATCATACATTAGGTTATCAGTGGATGTCGTTGCAGAATGCAGAGATTTTTCTGAATACACCCGCCATGTATTAGGGGAAGTGTTTTCCACTAACGAAAGTGGCAACTCTAAAGATGCTCTGTGTCGTTTATTGATGGCAACCGATTTCCATGTTGTTTTTCCTTTCTCTAGCTTCACTAATCTTTGAATGGATAGGTCCTTTGAAAACTGAAGTAAAATGAATAAACATTTATCCACTCGCTTTCCTTGTTTTCCTTTCAGATATCCCTCGCCATATTTTAAAGTTTTATGAAAGGACTCCAAATACATATTTGTATTTATTTCAGCTCCAACCCGATAACATTTCGCCCACTCTTCTTGAACACCCACCCACTCGTCTTCAAAATAGTGAGCAAAATCTTCTGTGTCTTTATCCTCAAATAGTTTTTGGAGGAAGATTTCTAGTAAAATAATGAAAGTTTCCTCACTCGGTTCTTCTAATAAAATGCACAAGTTTTTGTATAAAGTGGCAGATAGTTCTTTTTTAGGAATTTTATTGAGATTCTTTTGCCAATCTTTATGCACGTGCCAATGACACAACAGTTTCTTTGGGTGGATATTAAATGCATCAACAAAAGCGGAGTGGTATTAGGGAGCTTTGTCAGTCATAATTGTTACAGGATTGATTCCACCAATGTTTTCTTTAATTAAAATAAAAAATAGGTAGAGAGATGTATATGTTTCTCTATTACACAGAAGCCACCCTATTGGAAAAAGTTCAAATTACCAGTATCAAATTGATACCGGAACCAGTAAAAATGATACCGGAACCAGTAATACCATACTGGAAATTTTAAAACCGGTATAAAACCATACTGGGAATTTTAAAGCCGGTATGAAATTATACTGGGAATTTTAAAGCCGGTATGACACCATACTGGAAGATTTTAAACCGGTATGAAATTATACTGGAAATTTTAATACTGGGATTTGAAACATACTGGAAATTTTGATACCAGGTTTGAAACATACTGGAAATGTTTGAAACCAGTATGGAACCATACTGGAAATATTGAAACTAGTATAGATTCTTAGTGGAAGTATTTAAGACAATATACTGGCCTAAATATATTTTACAAATGCATCCAAACCATATAGAGAATTTTCAATCTAAATATTAATTCGTTCCAAAAGCACAACATAGAATTGGGGGCCCTCATATAAAGCCAACGTTGACTGTAGTAAAAATAAAATTAAGTCGGCTATTTCACTTATGTAGAAAATCAGCAAAAAGTGTTACGAGCAAATAATTTTTTTATTATCTTGACCTACATGATTAATCCATTAACGAGGGTTGGCAAGAAAACTTGCCAAAGGTTTTAGTTCTTTTCTCTGCTAATATAAAATTTTCCCAAAAAATCTGAAAAATTCAAAATATACCTTAAACGATCTAAATAAACAAAGTTAAAGTTAAAAACAATGATGAGTTTATCCATTTTAAAATTGTCTTTAATGGGTTAATGTAAATTGTTGGTAAAATGCTGCCAAATTTCGGTACTTACGTGTTAACGCCACCACAGCTACAGATTTAGCAGTTTTTAAGTGCCGCCAATAAAGAGCAATCTTGTTGTTTGCACGCGCACACAGTTATCTTTTGGATTCCTTGTTGTTTGCTGATTTTTGACGCCATTTTTTACATTGGCGGCACTTAAAAACCGCCAAATCTGTAGCTGCGGTGGCGTTAATACGCAAGTACCCAAATTTCTAGTATTGCAAAACTGAAAGAAAAATACTTTGATGTATAAAAAATATTTATTGTAAAGAAACACAAGAAAGTAGGCCCTGTCTGTGGCATTTCAAACTATCTTTTCAAGAATATTCTATTAAAATAAAGCAGATTCTCAGCATGTGTATTAATTTCGAGTTGTCATTTTGGTACTTTTCCGTTATAAGCACATTTTAAATCTTGGCATTTTACAAATACAACACAACGTACTGGCGAATGAAATAACTTTTGATGTATTCTACTAGTGATCCTTGAATCAAAAGGTTTGCATATTTTAGTAATGCAATTTGCCAATCATTAGTATGATTATCTTCTATTACTTTTCTCTCTCGTAACAGCGATTTTTTAAAACGTTCCCAAGTGGGGTGAAAAAAATTGTGGTGCTAAACGGAAAAGTACTATAATATGAAACACTCGACAAATCTTGACTACAGTATTATCTGTTTTCCCAGCACGTGCATAAGCTTTGCTAAGATACATTATACAGTATATTATCATTTGGCTCTATTCTGAGACCATCACTTGAGGGATAACAGTAATAACATATGCGGTACAGATGTAGTATAGAACATTTCTTTGGCATGATATTATTTTTTAAAGATAAATGCTGTTTCAGTCAACGGGTTTTACTTTAAGTTACATTTTTATTTAGTTTCTTATATATATTTTATTTTAATTACTTTGTTTTTAATTTTGGTGAAATTTCTTAATGCCAAATAATAAAAAATTGCCTAATGTCCTATATTTCATCTGTTCCACATATGCTTGCTCTTCAGTTTCATCATAAGTCCTTAATAATTTCTGTTAGCCAAGCATATGAATGCCACGGCCTAGTCTTTCAATACATTATTTTTCCTCCTTTTGATGTGAAGTCGCTAAATGATTATTTACAAGCGATAAAAGACTTTTGGAAAAAGTTGTTTATTGATTTGGGAACGAATTCGATTGTCTTCACTTCGTTTCTTAACGTCAATTTCTTCACCTTTCCCTGGCCAACATAAGTCATTACGGTGGCTTCACAACTCTTGTAAAAATAAATAAGGACATTTTCAGTCAATTTCATATAAAAATTTAATTTTCATCAACCATCACTTAAATAATAATAAATAAATTTCATTAAAAATATGCATATATTTGCGTTAGTTCAATTTTAACTAGACAAAGTAATGGCAAGTAAAAAGTTTCTTCGGCAGAGTTGGCAACAGCTAAATGTAAACAAATGAGCATTTTGAAATTCAAAACGTGTTTTTCATGCGTAATTCGAACTTTTAATGTGTTTAAAGTGCTTATTGAAAGAAAATCTCCATAAGGGCGGAATACAGCCGATTCTAAAATGCTGGTGAATTACTCTGGACAGTACAATAAAAGAAATTGCTGCCGGACTTACACTCTGGAAAGATTCTCTGCCAAGACATTTTTAACGGAGGTTTCCGTAGTTTAATTTAGATAGAAATATTAAAGATATTTACAAGAAACAAATTCATTTAATTAATAATAATATATTTACAAATGACATTTACAACTTTGAAAGCTGAATGGCTAATGAACTGCATTTCCAGTTTTTTGAGATCCATCTAAAAAGATAAGAATTCGTTTTCCGTTCTTTCTGTTCTATTCTCGTGCCGCCCAAGTCATGTTCAAAGTGCTTTTAAAAGACTATGAGCTCTACTATCGTGGCTTCATCACTTGACTGCCACAGTAGCCTCCCACCAGCGATAGCAAGACTTTAAGCATCTCTTGGATTAAACTGTACTCTTCTGCCTGATCGAGTTGTTTTGGTCTCCTGGGTAAGATTTGCTGTATCATGGTTGACTGTAGATGGAGCTTGAATCAGTTCAGATGATGCTGATGAAATGGGCTTTTCCTCCAAGATGATTGATGAGGTTCTGGACAGTTCCTTCGCAATGTATGCTAGCTTTAGAGAGTCGATATTGATGTTTGTGGCTTTTATCCCTTTTTGAATTTTGAAGCAATAAAAGGTCCCTCGTAAGGTGGTTGCAAGCCTTTCCTGAAGGTATCTGTTCGCAGAAACACATGGCTGCAAGTTGATAGATCTTTACTTACGAATACTGATGGGTGTCCATGAGGTTGTGGAAGTAACCGTTTCATTGCCTCTCTAAGCTTCTCGACACATGTGGCTGCATCAAGAACCTTTGAAGTTGGTGACATGAATTTGCTAGGTAAATGAATTGTTGAACCATAGACCATTTCTGCTGTCGTTACCTTTAGGTCATCTTTCCATGCCGCTCTGAAGCCCAAAAGAATTGTTGGCAGCACTGCAGACCATTGTGTGTTTCTATGTGCCATGATCTCAGCTTTCAATTGGCGATGAAAACTTTCCACCTGACCATTTGAAGCTGGGTGGCATACCGTTGTATGTTGGCATGCTGTACCCATGAATTTGGAGACGGCGTAATGAAGAGATGGCTCAAATTGTGTTCCCTGATCTGTGGTTAATCTGAGTAGTGTCCCGAAGCGAGTGATCCATCCAGAGTAGAAAGCTTTTACAACTGTGTCAGCAGTGATATCTACATTGCTTCTGGACACTTGGAAAACTTATCCTCACAAGTGAGACAATACCTGTATCCTTCTGATGGAGGGAGTGAACCAACCAGATCAATGTGCACATGCTCAAATTTAACATTCGGTGGTACAAAACTGCCAATAGCATTTCTGGTGTGGCAAGATTCCTTGGACTTTTGGTGTTCCAGACATGTGCATGCCCAGGCCGCAACCTCCGCTTTTATGGCAGGCCAAACATGCCTCTCGTGGACTAACTTTACCGACGCTCTGGCACCAGAATAAGAAAGATAATGCAGACTGTTGAAAACTTTTTGTTGATGAAAAGCATACACTATGTTCAAATTGCCCTTAAATATTATTTCAGACTCTATAGCAGTTTGCAACATATCCAAACCGGGCAATGTTGCTAAGCTGTTGCAGCAACAACTTGCTCTTTAATAGTATGATATGAGGTTTCGTCCAGTGTTAAAAAGCCTTTGTTCATAATAATAGTATTTAAGTGACTTAGCAATCATTTGCTCTAACTCGAAAATGATCTTTTTGATGTGCAAAACCGCTTCATTTCCGTTAATAAGTTGGTTTTTGTGATATTACCTAAAATGTTGATTTAAAAAATATTTTGAATCCTGAAATCAGCTCTACACTTATCCGGCTGCCATCTCAGCTGCTTAAAAAAGCTATTTTGGCTCGGAGAAATGATAATGATGCCCTTAACAATTTAATGCTCAGAAAATAAGAAAATCATTGACTTATATATATGTATGGGGAACACTTTTTGTACTTGCATAAAATAATTATATAGGTTTAAAATTAACAATACTTGCAAATTATTCCATTTTCTAATTTTGACAAAACCGAATCTGTCGCCAAAATGCAGCTTAAGTGATAGTTATGGATAACAGTGTGCTACAGCTTCTTTTTGCCAAAAGTTTAGGTTTTTTCGAAAATGATCCAAACCTTTTAAGAAGTACTATTTGCTGGTTTATACTGAATTCATTTACAGAGCAGGTACGAATTTTGTTTTTATGGTTTTTATTTTGTAATAATTATTCAGAGTGGTCAGTGTAAAAGAGACCCCAGACTTAAAAAGTGCTAGCTTTTCAGATTGTTAAACGTAATTTCAATTCCAAACTTCTGTTTTGAAAATTATCTAACGGTTCTTCTATGCTGGTCACCTTATATTATAACTTGAATTATCTAAATCAATAACCTATGTGCCTCAATGAGTACCCCACAACGCGGGTCTACTCAGCTAATTATTAATAAGTTAACTTTCTTATTCTTTCATTTGATGTTTTACATTTGTAATTGATTGATGTAATTGTATTGCTATGATAAATCCTGTGCTGCATAAATATCAATTCTGTAATCAATGTTCTAGTATTATACTGGTACATGTTTCACACTAGGACCGATATATTATACTGAAACCGGCATTGTACCAGAATTCTTTCTGGTATAAAAAAATGTATACCGGTTTATGAAACACCGGTTCCGGTATGATACCGGATCCGGTATGATACCGGCTTATGAAACACCGGTTCCGGTATGATACTGGATCCGGTATGATACCGGCTTATGAAACACCGGTTCCGGTATGGATACCGGTTCCGGTATGATACCGGAACCAGTATCCATACCGGAACCGGTGTTTCATAAGCCGGTATCTTTTTTTTATACCGGAAATTTTTTTTCCAATAGGGCATGCTACCGGAATACCTTCTTTATACTCATCTATTACTAATAAAGTAATTAATTTAAAGTCATATGAATTCACACCATGTGTCGCATGAAGACAAACAATGTTACTCCCAAATTTCTTTAGCATCTTTTTTTGGAAATCCGTCATTATCCCCAAAGCAAAGTCCTCTTTTTCTAAAGAGCATAATACATTTTTGGGGTGATGCAGACTAATTTCACCCTGTTTTTTATAAAGAAAAATGTTATTTTCATTTTCCAAATCTTCAGCCACATATACATCCACGCTTACATTATCTTCACTATGCTTCTCTATTTTTTGAATCCCAAATGCTTTTGATATATTTCTCAAATCTTGTTTTGTTGTCAGATGCTGACGTTCAAGATCATTTGGAAATATCGAGAACATATTTCGTAGAATTCGAGGATGCTCTATTCCCAATGACAATTGATTTGCAATGAGCATCCTGTCACTCTTTGAGATTCTTGTATGGGCAAGTTGATTTTCATGCCCATAATGCATTGGGCATATGGTGGCTTTTATAGTTGGAGATTCAGTATGCATTTGGACTTTTATGATGGCTGGGCAGTTTAGACCAATTTTTTGCAAACCTTGGGATTTTATGGATCGTTTGCCTGTTCGCTTTGATTTCAATGTTCCCGATCTGTTGCACATGTAACGTTTATGCACCCCAGTTTTATTTCTTCCAGTATGACCAATAATGAAGGCAGACTTGGTTGACTTTTCGAAATTTTCTTTCCAGTTCTCAAATTCTGAAATAAAGAAAAATATGAAATATTTTTACAGATAATAATTTGTTATTTGTGCGGATAACTTTGAATGCAATGAGTGAAATGGAACACAGTTTTACCTCGATTTTAAATTTTTTATAATGAACTTATTGCAATTTTATTTAAACATAATTTCTGTAAAATAACCAGAACTTTATGCAAGGAGGTTTCGAGTAGGTGGATAGGTTTATTCAGGGTTCCCACTCAAAACACAGAATGAAAATCAATGACTTTTAAGAACCTGAATAATGTGTTTAAAGACCATTGAAAATTTGTTTTCAGGCCTCATGACTATAGATAAATTTTTAATAAAGTATATAAATTTTGTAGCTGGCCATAACATCTGCAAAAATTAAGGACTTTCAAGGACCTCTATGCATTTTCAATCACTTCTAAGCATTTTCAAGGACTTTTAAGCATTTTCAAGGTCTTGAAAACAAGCACAAAAATATTAAGCACTTTTAATGACTGTGGGAACCTTGTTTATTGAATGCAGTTTCCTTGCTTACAGTCAATATTTTTGTAATAGTTTTAAATACCAATTAAACATAATTAATGCACTATGGTTATATATTTGAAATCTATGTTACTAACTATTTCAGGTTTGTTTCTAAAAAAAGGAGCTATGTGGAGAGGAAGATGTCCTGGTACTTTTCCATTAAAGGGGGCCATTGGCAATTTATAAAATATGGGTAAAACTTCCACGTACAGTACAGATTTTGCACCAAGGTGATTTTCATCAATAAATGGTAGCTGCCACCATTTTTTAATGACAAGTAAACTGCCTATGGTTGTCATAACTTGGCGCGGTCACAATTCTTGGTGCAGAATCCGTACTGTACTTGCATATTGCAAATGGCTACCTTTAACAGGAAAGTACTGATGTCCTTTAACGATAAGTAATTATTTTATCATGTATGGTGCTCCTGTAGGTAAAGGACACACACTTGGCCAATGGAAACACTTAATTTGTATACTTTAGTTTAAGCTATGTGGAGAGAAATAAATACATGTTTATCCCATCGAATTAATTACTTTTTATCCTTCTTTATATTTTATTACACTTATAATAAACATAAATTTTTTTTCTTTTGAAAAATTATTATAAAATCACCAAAACACATGAGGAATTAAGTAACCTTTGCTGCAAAAGTATTAGTCTGAACATTTTATACGTTGCTTTTACACCATTATTATTAATTTTGTGATAATTGAATTGTAGTTACAATATCAAATTACCTGTTCCAATACGAAGTAAAAAAATTTCGAAAGTTTTTTCAGTGATGTGTATTAAAAATGATATTAACCTGCATAATCTTGAAATATTTTTATTTCCTCTTCACAGATAATTGAATGCGTTTGTTGTAAGTGATTGATAAAATCCTTTTGCAGATGAGACACAAAAGAACAATTTTCTTCCAGGCATTTGAAGTTTTCCAATATTTTGGTTCCATTTTCTTTGCTAACTTGGCCACAATATCTTTTGTGGCTATGCAAGGCAGATCGATTTAGAAAACTTTTCCCACACTCGCAAGTTTGTAAATTATCGTTTGAAGTTCCATTTTTTTTACATGTCTTTCTATGCAAATAAAACGATGATTTTGATGTAAACTCTTTATGACAATCATCACAAACTTTGTACAGCGTTTTTGAAGTTTGCAAATTATCATTTGACATTCCATTCTTATTACACATCTTTCTGTGCAAATAAAACGATGATAAACTCTTTCTGACAATCATCACAAACTTTGTAGAGAGTTTTTGAAGTTTGCAAGTTATTAGTTGAAATTTCAGTCTCGGTATTTTCACACCTTTTTCTGTGCTTATAAAATGATGATTTAGCCTTAAACTCTTTCTGGCAACCATCACACACAAACGCTTTTAAAGAATTCATATTTTTCTTAAATAAAATTCATTTTCGAAATGATGATGATAATGAAATTTATAGATATGTTATGATGTAATTTAAAGCGACAGAAACGGAAACCACGATGTTTAAAAAAAGCGTGGTAGACGAGTAGAGGGGAATACAAACGGATGCCGCTAGCCAATCACCTTCTATTTGTCTCTAACTTGGACTTGGGACCCAGAAATCCGTCCGAAATTTACCGGCTCGTGATAATTTCGCCAAATTGATAACGAGCCAACACTGTAAGCCGATTCCTTTCTCTCTGTACATCTACATTGAAATCTAAAAATAGCCTAAACGGGTCAAAGGTCGAACCAGACGGCCGTATTCACGAATTTTTTCACTCCAGCGTTTTAACTAATCGCTCACCCTTCGAAAAACCGGTCTCAACACGATGGAAAGACCACAACAATTCACCCTAGAGTCACCCCCCCCCCCCCCCGTGTTGGAAAGACTGCTTTGTTATGCATGAGTGAAGTACATGTTTATCGGTAGAATTTTCGCGTACCAGTTCATCAGTTGGTTCAGCAACGATTTTTTCTAGATAGTGTGTTGGACGTTGGTATGGGGCCAGAGTCGTACCAAAGAAATTCGATTGTGGGGCGTTACGCATTATTTTACCGATTGTTTTAAATTATCGTTGAAACAATTCTAAATTAACGTTAAAATATATATCAATGAAATACAATTGAAGCCAACTTTAACATGATTTTATGTCATATTTTAATGTTACATTCAATTTTAATTTACACTTCCCACTTGCCGTTATCCAATTGAACTTAAAATTGACAGACACTAGTTGTCATTGGCAATGCCTTCTACCAAGGTCTGGGGCAAAAGACAGAATCCATGGTTTCCTTCGTAGTGGTCGCACTTTGTAAAAAAGTCAATCTAAGCTTAGTTTTTATAGGTTAATTTTTTATCAACACTTAGTTGTAAAACTTTATAAAGCATGATTTCTGGAAGACATTTTTGAGACAAATATTCAAGAACTTCATTTCAGTATTATTTCATTATTTTTATTTCTCTAAATGCAGTGAGTGGAAATTGTATTTTGATACGGAATAAATAATAAAAAAAATATCCATATAAGTGAGTCTTTCAATAAGAATTATTTAAATGTTGATAAAAGGAATTTCAATTCGTTGAAAATTCCGATAAACCATTGTTATGTACAGAAATTTATCGACACGAAACTCTTATGTTGTTTTTTAATAGAGATTATGGATGTAATGACATTACTATAAACACTTTTTGGAACATTTCGTTAAATATTTACTTTTTATATGCTTTTTGACAATTTTTCCGACCAATAAATTTTTATTTTCTTTTAAAAAGAATAATACTAATCCAAAAAAACGCAATACAACCAGAGAATAGGTATATATATATATATTTTATCTAACTTCGTTAATAAAACATTGATGTCAAGGAGAAGAGTTGAGAATTTAGCTTGTAAAGTACCTAATTTGAGTTCATATTTTTATTAAAATTACTGGAATGAATTAATTTTTTGTTGTTTTTAACAGTAAATTAGTCATTTTTAGGAATAATAATAATTTGTACTAGAACAATACAAAGGTTAAACTTGAAAATGCTTTTTTTGTAATATATACAGATAGAAATTCAATAATTAAAAGCTAACTTAAAAAAATGTTTGATAACTAATAAAAACTTGAATAACTTTATTATATACATGAATATGAAATTGTAGAAATTGTCTGAAATTTGCTACTTCTGCTGTGCAGTCTACTTTCCAGCTTTGGTACTTGCTGATTGGTTACATTGAAATTTCCTTGTCCCAATAGCTTCATAAAAGCTAAAGTGCACCAAAATGCTCACCCATGAATAATTTACAATTTCAAGTGGGAAGGCCTTCCAGGAAGTTTTTCAATGGGAAGCTATCAAGAATTCGTGTTTCCAATGGAAGAAATCTTGGAAAATCTAGTCAATCTTTCACATAAGATTTGAACAATTTTCTTATCATACATTGAGGAATGTTTTATATTAACGTTTACTTAAGTTTAAACTTCTATCACTGTTCTTGAATCAGCTACATTATATATTGCAAGAAAAACAAATTGTGGCCTTCGATACAAGTATTTCATAGTACAATATAAAGGCTGTTTCTAAATAAATAAAGTGCCTGATTACAAAAACTGATTTTTAATTGAATTAAAAGCAGGAGATTATAAGTAAAATTAAAGAGTTAACCACCATTATGTTAACATCTAGAAACATTCAATACGATCACTGCCTTCTCCATTCAAAATAGGGCTGATTATATTTATCTATCTACAATAATAAAACAAGCTGTGTGTGGGTCTGTGGATCTATAGAAACCTACTTAAAATTGGAGTAGAGGTCTGGCATTTTCAACATAAGAAGTTTTGGCTTTCTAATTGTACATATGTCAAAACAGAATGTTAAAATTTTAATTAGTTCTTTAATTTAATTTTTTTTACAAAGTGACTTTAAACAGAGATACAGCTCAGAAATATTTAACATAAGTAGGTTTAGCTTTATTTTCTTTTTCCGTCACAACTTTTACAAAAAAAAAAAAGAATTTATAATTGATCCTTCACTTAAAGGCCTCACAAAAATTCTTTAAAACAACAGTGAACTCGTTATCAAGCTTTAATAATAACTTAAGTGCATACAACTTAAGGCACAGTGATAATTTAGGCTCCACAAAAGTAAACAAGCAATAAGTTACCAACTAACTCATTCTGCGCATTGGAGATATTTAAATACTCACTGGCAAACTTTCCTGAAAAATCAAATGCAAACAATTTGGCAATCGGAACACGAAGTAATGCCACAGTAATAGTTGACATTCAACTGCAAGTCCTGCATGATATCTTAACTATATTCTACTGGAAAGTCAAAATAGTACAGAAAACAAACAAGTACTTAGATTTATGAAGTGATTGGTAATAATTTCACATTCCTAGATGAAAGTTCTCTATCTTGTCATGACACATGGGTGTAAATTTGGGGTTATACTGATATTTGGAAAAAGGCACATCATGACACAATTTTTAACACAGGCACGTATATACTGTTACTGTGAGGGAGTGATTATAAATAAAAATATACTATTTACTATTTGAAATTGTTGACTAGTTCAAAGTTCTAAATCTTGTCAAGAAAAATGGATGCTTGGTTATACTGATATTTGGAAAAAGGCAAATTATGACACAATTTTTAAAATAAGCAACTGTAAGGGCGTGTTTCAAATAAAAAGATAATTGAAAGTGTTGACTAGTTGATAGTTCTCAGTCTTGTCCAGAAAAATGGGATGCTTGGTTATTCTAATATTCAGGGATGAGTTTCTTCCGCCATGTGGCGGTATTCCGCTTTTTTAATTTTTTAGAAAAAGAAGAATTCCGCTTTTTTAATGAAAGTTCCGCTTTTCTAATTCCTGAAAAAATCCGTGTTTTCCCGATTTTTCTATCCCACGGAAAAATAACTTTTTTTCTAAGGCTGAACCTCGAAGAAGCTTCACTTCCGAAAGATCGGGCAACTTATCGCTCAGGGGTCGCAACACATTCCTGCTGTATTCCTGCTCCAAGTACAAAAATCCACTGAAATGCATTCATTATTTTAGTCAGATTGGCGCTCAAACTCGCATTTTGTATACTTCCAACTGCGTCGAGATTTGAACCTTTTGGGTCATTTTTTTTCTCTGGTCAAAATGTAAATTCCTTCTTACGATTTCACGCGATTAACGTATACTAATAATGCTCTTGCTTCGAAGTCTGACATCCACGGAACTATTGTTTATTTACATTAGTATGTGTTGCTTGTTTTCGTTAAGCGTTACGCTGATGTAATGTCCGCTACTGCCGAGATTTGTGTGGCTAGGACATGCGTTATCGCTTTGATTCAGGTTGCTGTGGTGACCATTTTCCCGGAGTATTACGCCGATATAACAGCTTTATTGCTGAGAATTGTTCCGGTATCTTCGGCGCTAATGCTGATATACGTTATGTGATGGTCATTTTCGTTGAGTGTGCTACCCTGTTGTAAAATCTAAAATTAGCATCGCTGTTACCGAAAGAATGTTGGTATTACCATGAGGAATTGCGCTATCGCCGAGATTTTGTGATGGTAATTTTCGTCGAGTGTTACATCCATACAATAGCGTTATTGTTGATAGTTGCTCCGGTATATTAGGTTCTAACTTTGATATTTCAGTTGTCGTAAGAGTTGTTTTTTCGTAGAATGCCGTACTTTGATAACATCCGATATTACCGAAATTTGTTCTAGTATTACCAAGAAAATGTCGATATTACCGAAATTTGTGCAGATATCTTGGACACTCGCCGATACTCACTTTGTTGCGATTTTCATTTCGGCTGATATTTAGATTTTCGCCGGTATTGCAAGCGCTATTGCTTTCTTTAGAGTGATGGTCATTTTCGCCGAGGTTTACTCTGATACAATAGCGGCTATTACCGAGATTTTCAACAGCGTTTTGTAGCCATTCGCCTAGACTTCCGTAAATGCGATAACCGCTATATCCGTGATTAGTGCCTGTTTAAGGATCGATTTCGCCGTTTCATGTGAATCTATACTAAAATTTTTATATCATTTTGTATAAAAATGATATAAAAATATTCTGAAAATTAGTCCTAATTAAAAAATTTCTAAAGAAGCTGTGTTTAAAGTTGTTATTTTAACTGCAATTATATGTACAATTGTTTGTTGCTTTTTATTTTATTGAACAAGCTGAATGGTAGGAATAAAAATTTAAATATAAAGATTTTAGTACTTAAAATGCTGCTTAAAAATTTAGAAAACTAGGTTTAATTTTTTTCGGCCTGTTTGTCAATATGGTATAGTTGCTTAAAGTTGTTTGACTTGTTGAACATTTTAAGTTTTTGCCGGATTGCATCGCTTTAAAAGGATTTTTTTTTTTTTTTTTTTTTTTGAAGTTTTACCATGCCTGATGACGGCACAAAGTGTATCCCTACATCTAGGTGCCTCTATTTTGAACCATTTTTTTTCACGGACAAACAGAGAAGGTGCAGTGTTATAAACGCACATGGAAAACCATAATTTTTTTAAGTATAGCTTAAAATGTGTTTTACGCATAAAACGTTTGGAGTTTTGTTTTCAGCTTTTTGATTTTTTACCAAACTCATCCCTGAATATTTGAAAAAGGCACATCATGACACAATTTTTAGAATAGGCATATATACTGCAACTGTGAGGGCGGGATCACAAATAATGCTCCCAGATGGAAATTTATTTGGTTTAATTACATCCAAGTGTTTAACAATCAAGGGTTTACAATGATGAAATTCTACTTCTACTGCATTGAAAATGGATGTTGAAGTTGATGGTGCTCCATAACTAGAATGAAGACTTATCAGTTGAGCCATTATAGGAAACATCTGTTACTCTGGCCATGTCTGGGGCATCCAATGTCATCTGGCCAAAAATCTGTCTGGGACATCAAAATTCCTGAAAATAACAAAAAGATGTTTAATTTTACAATACCATAAATAATTGACACAATGCAAACAGTTCATGAATTTAGAATCCCAGATCAAAAAATGATGTAGAAGTTGAAATAAGAAATTGGTTAACACTGAATTACAACAATTGTTCATAAACATTCCTAAATAATTTGACATGTTTAAATAACACCCAATATGTTATAGAAAGTGTGAGACACACAAATACATACAAATGCTAGGAAATTGCTTTATAATATCAGGAATTACTTCTGTATTATATCATAAATTACGACTGTAACCAATTTTACATTGGAAAAATTACATACAAGACGAGAAGATTTGAAATTAAAATTCTTCAACAAGCTGCCGGTAACGTCTGTTGGCCAAAGTGAGACATGATTGAAATTATCAGTATAAAATGTATATTCTATAGGCAATATTAGGTAAGAATAATTAAATATTTATTTGATAGTAATAGTTGAACAGATATCAATTTAGTAATCTCATGTTTATAACTCTTCCATTCGGAGCTAAGCAATAGTAAGAAAATTGTCATGTTTTGGACCACTCAATGTTGTTACGATGGACAATTTCTATATATTATCAGACAATCTCTGCCAATGTCATAATTGTATTGTAATTGATAAATTATATTGGAGAAACTTTGTGAGCACTAAATATTGACAATTTATCATACTAATTTACTTTTGACATTCAAAAATATAAAACAAGTTGTGACCAATATTTACCTTATATATGACCAATAATCACCTCAAAGCCAACCCCTCAGGGGGTTTACTTTCTTTAAGTAAACACGGGCGTCACAACCCCGAGGTGCCCCAGTGATCTAACTCTTCGTCTGTTTGTACCTTCTCATTTTGGTTTTTATATTTATCGTTTGTTTTCTCTTCTTTCCCTCATTGTGATTACCTCATCTGAGGTGAGGGCTCCCCTTGAGAAGCTTTGTGCCGCTCTGTTGCCATCAGCTTCTCTCGGGCATTTAATCACCCACGTGTTTGCCGTGCGTGGAGACCCGTGTCCCTGGAAAGGGGGATCCTGGTAGTTGAGGGACGACATACTGTCCCAATACACTACTTTGGCCCTTGCTTCAGATAAACGGGAGGTGTACATTGGTCCCATGTGCATCAATCGGCTGGTCGTCCGACTTCGTCGGCGGCTTGGGATCAAGCGACCGGCTCGTCTACTGGGAATCTCGTTAAGGGTGGAGACATCTACAGGGACGAGCCGGTCGCGTATAGACACTAGATAACCTGATAGTGTTATGCCGTGCGTGACAGTTCAGTTACTATTTTTTTTCTTTTCTTGGTTTTTGTTGCTTGCCGGTGTGCACTATCCCTGATATCGAGGACTCCATGGTGGGTGGGATTCTAGTGTCCGAATTTCTATTTATTTATTTTATGATGGCTTCTTATTCTCTCTCCAGCCCCACGGGAGGCCTAAATCCCCAAAATTCGCCAACTAAAAGACAAAATGATACCGATGACATTACCACAGTGAAAAAACAAGCTCCATCTCTTAATTTGCCTTCATTTTTAATAGTCCAATCTGAATCCGGTGAATTGGGAAAAATGTCCCCGTTTTTCATCCAAAAGGGGATAAAAGGTATTTGTGGCAACAAGCCGAAAAGCATAAAAAAGCTAAAGTCGGGTGACTTCCTTGTCCAAACCAAAGACCAAAGACAATCGCAATATATATTAGCTGCATCGACAATGGGAAACATCACAATCAAAGTAACCCCTCATAAAGGTCTTAATTCAAGCAAAGGCGTCATCTCGGAATCGGATCTTCAACACGTTGAAGATTCCGAAATCCTAAAAGAACTTACTCCCCAAGGGGTTACAGATGTTCGCCGAATAACAATTAAAAGAGATAACAATATACTAAAAACCAAGCACATAATATTAACATTTAACTCTCCTACACTACCTAATAAGATCACAGCTGGCTACTTAATCTGCCCTGTAAGACCATTCATCCCTAACCCATTGCGATGCTTCAAATGTCAAAAGTTCGGGCATTCCAAGAACGCTTGTCGTGGTGACCACGAAGTTTGCGCTGTGTGTGGCAGCATTGAACATCTAAGCGATGGCTGCAAGGCTGAGCCCACCTGCGTAAACTGCTCTGGAAACCATCCATCTTTTTCCAGAACGTGCAAAACATACATTAAAGAAAAGAGAATTCAGGAAATTAAGTCCCACAATAACATCTCGTATCCGGAAGCCCGAACTATATATGAAACTACAATAGAAAACTCTATGGCCAAAACAATAGCTAAAGCAACTGCCTCCAAACCAACCCAAGTTAAGGCTACGGCCACTTAAACAGATATTCACATACCACATACCCCAATGTCACCCGAACAATTGCTTAAATGCTTTTCCTTGCCCGCCAAACACAGTACCTTTTCTTCCCAAACAAACCCAATTCCTGGTACTTCAAAACAAATAGAAATTCCACCAAAAACTTCTGTTAAACCCAAAAAAAATAATAAAAAACAACCTGAACTAAAGCTTTCAAATAAACCTGGTGAAATTCTAAAAAGTAAAGTGAAATCCAAAATCAAACATAATACACAACAGAAAATTAAAACAAAGGGAGAGAAATCAGAGTCATCGGGAGCATCAACCGATGACGAAACTGATTTCATTTCGGGTCTTGACCCAGGTGACATGGAGGTCGACCCAGGCCTCGAGACCCCTAAGCTTCTTCAACCAAGAAGCAGGTCACTCGACCGGCGGATCGCTAATCTATCCAAGTAACATTCAATATGTTATCTTGGAATTGTCGCGGTTTCCACCACAATTCGGTAGATATAAAACATCTTGTAGATTTACACAAACCTGTCTGTTTCTGTTTACAAGAGACGCTCTTGAAGCCTTTCCAGAGCTCTCTTGTTAGGGGATATAGTCCTCTACGCAAGGACTTAGTCAGCGGCGGCAGAGCTAGCGGTGGTGTTGCTGTATTTACATCTAATAACAATCCATCCACCCCGCTATCGCTCACGACTACCTTACAAGCTGTTGCCGTTAGAGTAGCTGTGAAAAATGTATTGGTAACAGTTTGCTCTATATATCTCCCCCCTAATCGTAACATCCGACAAACAGAACTAGACAGGCTTTGTGACCAGCTTCCCCCCCTATTATTTTAATGGGGGATTTCAATGGTCACAATCCTCTTTGGGGTAGCCCAGACATTAACAACCGTGGAAGACTGATTGAGAAATGTATGGATGACCAGAATCTCTGTCTTCTCAATGATGGGCAACATACATACTTCCACGCCCCATCGAGGACGTTTCACGCCATTGATCTTGTCTTGTGTTCGCCATCTCTCCTACATCTATGGTCTTTTCATGTCGGACGGGATCTCTTCAACAGTGATCATTTCCCCGTCCGTCTGAAGATGTTGGGAGTCGGTACTGTTCCCTCTGCTCGTATCCCTCGCTTTAAAATTGAGTCCGCAGATTGGGAACAGTTTTCTTCCCTCGTCCAGTTCTCTGACGAGATGGTGAACCAAGATGACATCGATGCTGCAGTAAATTCTATCACCCAGGCCATATTGGAAGCTGCTCGTTTTTCCATACCTGTGACATCTACCAATCTACCGAAGATTCCAAAACCGTGGTGGAACAACGACTGTAAAATTGTTCACAAAAAGCAGAGGAAGGCCTGGGGTATCTTTCGCCGATACCTCACTGAAGCCAACCTCATAGCTTTTAAATGCGCTCGAGCTGAAGCTCGTAGGATCCGCCGGCGTAGCCAGAGGGACTCTTGGATGCGTTACGTCAGCACTATAACATCGAATACCTCTTCTAAAAGGGTCTGGAACAAAGTTAATAAAATCAAGGGCCAATATCCTAGACACTCTATTTCTATCTTGGAGACTAATCTAGGAATAGTTTCAGATCCTAAAGGTATTGCTGACACTCTGGCTGACTCCTTTGCAAAAGTTTCCAGCAACTCGAATTATCAAGAGCCGTTTGCCTCTATTAAACGCAAAGCTGAGAAGACTAAATTGAATTTCACATGTACTTCGTTGGAAGACTATAATGCTGATTTCACCATGGCCGAGCTAATGCGAGCTCTTTCCAACACTCGCGGTTCGGCTGTTGGTCACGATGAAATCCATTATAGTATGCTGAAACATCTCGAACCTCTCCAACTGAAGTTTATTCTCAAGCTGTATAATAGGATCTGGCGGGAAAATAAATTTCCGTCAGCATGGCAACGTGCTCTTGTGATTCCAATAGTCAAGCCAGATAAAGATCCTAAGAGTCCTTCCAGCTACAGGCCTATTGCATTGACTAGTTGCCTGTGCAAACTTCTCGAAAAACTAGTCAATACTCGTCTTCTTTTTTATTTGGAGCAAAACAATTGTCTCTCTCAGTTTCAAAGTGGTTTCCGGCGTGGTCGTTGTACACTTGACAACCTCCTGCTTCTTGAAACATCTATTCGGGAGGCTTTTGTCAAGCGGAACCATTTGGTCTCTGTATTTTTTGACATGGAGAAAGCCTATGACCGTACTTGGAGATATGGTATCCTTAGAGACCTACATAATTTAGGTCTCAGAGGAAATTTACCACTCTTCATTGAGAATTTCCTTTCTCGAAGAGTCTTCCAAGTACGCGTCAACACCATCTTATCCGATGAATATATTCAGGAGCAAGGCGTTCCCCAGGGAAGTGTATTGAGTTGCGCACTGTTTATCATTAAGGTCAACGACATTATGACCTGCCTACCACCTGCAGTGTCTGGTTCGCTTTTTGTCGACGACTTTCAGATATCGTGCGCCTCAGTAAATTTGTCTCTTATTGAAAGACAAATCCAACTCGCCATCAGGAGAATTTCAGACTGGACCAACCATAATGGATTTACATTTAATGCCCAAAAGACCGTGGCCGTGCACTTTTGCAGGAAACGTGGGCTTCATAACGACCCCGAGCTTTACTTAAATAGGGTGCAGATACCTATTGTATCTGAAACAAAATTCCTTGGAGTCATTTTCGACTCGAAGCTCACCTTCCTGCCTCATATAAAACATCTGAGACTAAAGTGTACTAAAGCTCTGAATCTCCTGAAAGTGCTTTCTAACACTTCCTGGGGTGCTGATACCACCTCCATGTTGAAAATATAGAGATGCCTTATTCGTTCCATATGGTTCTGTGGTGTACGGATCTGCCAGAAAATCGGCGTTAAAGCTCCTTGACCCTGTTCACCACCAAGGTGTCAGAATCGCGTCTGGAGCCTTCCGTACATCACCAATCCCAAGTGTACTTAACGTATGTTTGGAACGATCTTTGAAACTGAGACGAGACAAGCTGTCTTTAAAATTTTATTTTAAAATTAAAAGTGATCCATCTCATCCTGTCGCTCAAAATATTTATGACCCATTACATATCAGACTTTTTAACGCCCCTCAGGGGGTTTACTTTCTATTAGTAAACACGGGCTTCACAACCCCGGGGTGCCCCAGTGATCTATCCCTTCTTCTGTTTTACCTTCTTTTTTGGGTTCTGTATTTATAGGTTGGTTTTCTTTCTTCCCTCGTTGTGGTTACCTCATCAGAGGTGAGGGCTCCCCTTGAGAAGCTTTCTGCCGCTCTGTTGCTATCAGCTTCTCTCGGGGATTAAATCACCCACGTGTCTGCCGTGCGTGGAGACCCGTGTCTCTGGAAAGGGGGATCCTGGTAGTTGAGGGACGACATACTGTCCCAATACACTACTTTGGCCCTTGCTTCAGATAAACGGGAGGTGTACATTGGTCCCATGTGCATCAATCGGCTGGTCGTCCGACTTCGTCGGCGGCTTGGGATCAAGCGACCGGCTCGTCTACTGGGAATCTCGTTAAGGGTGGAGACATCTACAGGGACGAGCCGGTCGCGTATAGACACTAGATAACCTGATGGTGTTATGCCGTGCGTAACAGTTTAGTTATTATTTTTTTCTTTTCTTGGTTTTGTTGCTTGCCGGTGTGCACCATCCCTAATATCGAGGACTCCATGGTGGGTGGGATTCTAGTGTCCGAATTTCTATTTCTTTATTTAATGATGGCTTTTTCTTCTATCTCTAGCCCCACGGGAGGCCTAAATCCCCAAACTTTGAAAACAAATAAGCGTACAATACAAAATGAAGTCACTACAATATCTAAAAAACAAGCTCCAATCCCTAACATTTCTACCACACTTGAACCCTCTACCTCCAATACACCCATAGCATCTACATCTCCCACATTTCTCATAGTTCAATCCGAAGATGGTAAATTAGGTCAAATGTCTCCATTCTTCATACAAAAAGGAATAAAAGGAATCTGCGGCAACGAGCCAAAAACAATAAAAAAACTACGATCAGGCGACTTTTTAGTAGAAACAAAAGACTCCAGGCAATCCCAATACTTACTTTCAGCAACAACAATAGGAAACATAGCAATAACTGTAACACCACATAAAGGTTTAAATTCATGCCGAGGGGTGATATCTGAATCCGATCTTCAACACGTTGAAGAATCGGAAATACTTAAAGAACTCACCCCCCAAGGTGTCATAGAAGTCCGCCGAATAAATATCAAGAGAGACAATAACATCATTAAAACTAAACACATCATATTAACTTTCAATACTCCTAAACTTCCAAATCGAATTACTGCCGGTTATTTAAGTTGCCCAGTACGTCCTTTTATTCCTAATCCGCTGAGATGCTTCAAATGTCAAAAGTTTGGGCACTCCAAAAATGCTTGCAGAAGTGAAATCGAAACTTGCGCAGTGTGTGGCAGCAATGAACACCAATCTGAAGGCTGCCAAGCTGAGCCCACCTGCGTAAACTGCAATGGAAAACATCCATCTTTTTCCAGGAAGTGCCCAACTTACGACAAAGAGAAGCAAATCCAAGTAATAAAAACCAACAATAATATCACATATCCCGAAGCCAGAGCCATCTACGAAACAACAATAGAAAATTCAATGGCCAAAACAATATCTAAAACTTTAGTAGTTCCCAAACCAGCTCAAGTAAAATCCATAACCACACAAACTGATATCCACATCCCGAATATCAGAATGTCACCCGAAGAACTCCTTAAATGCTTTTCCTCACCGGCTAAAAACAGTAACTCTTCTTCTCAGACAAACCCAATTCCTAGCACTTCAAAACCAACAGCAAATCCACCCAAAACTACAGCAAAACCTAACAAAAACAAGAAACAACCGGAACAAAAACAATCAAATAAACCTGGAGATGCCTTAAAAAATAAAATACACTCAAAATTACAAATGAATACAAAACAAAAAACTGTACTACTAAATAAAGATAAGTCTGAATCATCGGGACCATCCACCGATGATGAAACAGATGTCATCTCGGGTCTTGATCCGGGTGACATGGAGGTCGACCCAGGCCTCGAGACGCCTCCTCTTCTACAACGAAGAAGTAAGTCACTAGACCGGCGGATCGCTAATCCTCCCAAATAACATTCAATATGTTATCTTGGAATTGTCGCGGGTTCCACCACAATTCGGTAGATATAAAACATCTTGTAGATTTACACAAACCTGTCTGTTTCTGTTTACAAGAGACGCTCTTGAAGCCTTTCCAGAGCTCTCTTGTTAGGGGATATAGTCCTCTACGCAAGGACTTTGTCTTCGGAGGTAGAGCTAGCGGCGGTGTTGCTGTATTTACATCTAACAGCAGTCCATCCACCCCGCTATCGCTCACGACCACCTTACAAGCTGTTGCCGTTAGAGTAGCTGTGAAAAATGTATTGGTAACAGTTTGCTCTATCTATCTCCCCCCTAATCGTAACATTCGACAAACAGAACTAGACAGGCTTTGTGAACAGCTTCCACCCCCTATTATTTTAATGGGGGATTTCAATGGTCACAATCCTCTTTGGGGTAGCCCAGACATTAACAACCGAGGAAGACAGATTGAAAAATGTATGAATGACCAGAATCTCTGTCTTCTCAATGATGGGCAAAATACATACTTTCACACCCCATCGAGGACGTTTCACGCCATCGATCTTGTCTTGTGTTCGCCATCTCTCCTACATCTATGGTCTTTTCATGTCGGACGGGATCCTTACCATAGTGATCATTTCCCCGTTCGTCTGGAGATGTTAGGAGGTGGTGCTGTTCCCTCTTTTCGTATCCCTCGCTTTAAAATAGAATCTGCAGATTGGGAACAGTTTTCTTCCGTCGTCGATTTCTCTGACGAGATGGTGAACCAAGACGATATCGATGAAGCTGTAAATTCTATCACCCATGCCATCTTGGAAGCTGCTCGTTTTTCCATACCTTCAACATCTACAAATCTACCGAAAATTCCGAAACCATGGTGGAATCACGACTGTAAAAATGCACATAATAAGCGCAGGAAGGCTTGGGGCATTTTTCGCCGAAGTCCCACTGAAGCCAACCTCATCGCCTTAAAATGTGCCCGAGCTGAAGCTCGCAGGATCCGCCGGCGTAGCCAGAAGGACTCTTGGATGCATTATGTCAGCACTATAACATCAGATACCTCGTCTAAAAGGGTCTGGAACAAAATTAATAAAATCAAGGGCCAATATCCAAGACACTCTATTTCTATCCTAGAGACAGAGCTGGGAATTGTTTCAGACCCTAAAGGTATTGCTGACACCCTGGCTGACTCTTTTGCCAACATATCTAGCAACTCGAATTACAAAGAGCCGTTTGCGACTATAAAACGTAATGCTGAGAAAACCAAATTAAACTTTACATCCAACGAGTTGGAAGACTATAATGCTGATTTCACCATGGCCGAGTTAATGCGAGCTCTGTCAAATACTCGCGGCTCGGCTGTTGGTCATGATGAAATCCATTATAGTATGCTGAAACATCTCCAGCCTCTCCAACTCAAATACATTCTTCAGCTGTATAATAGGATCTGGCGAGAAAACAAATTTCCGTCAGCATGGCAACGTGCTCTTGTAATTCCAATAGTCAAGCCAGGTAAAGACGCTAAGAGTCCTTTGAGCTACAGACCCATAGCATTGACTAGTTGCATGTGCAAGCTACTAGAAAAATTAGTCAACGCTCGCCTCCTCTTTTATTTGGAAGAAAACAATTGTCTCTCTCAGTTTCAAAGTGGTTTCCGTCGTGGACGAAATACAATTGACAACCTGCTCCTCCTTGAAACATCCATTCGGGAGGCATTTGTCAAGCGGAACCATTTGGTGTCTGTATTTTTCGACATGGAGAAAGCCTATGACCGTACTTGGAGATATGGTATCCTCAGAGACCTACATAATTTAGGTCTCAGAGGAAATTTACCACTCTTTATTGAGAATTTCATTTCTCGGAGAGTCTTCCAAGTACGCGTCGGCTCCATCTTATCAGATGAGTTTATTCAGGAGCAAGGCGTTCCCCAGGGAAGTGTATTGAGTTGTGCACTGTTTATTATAAAAGTCAACGGCATTATGACCTGCCTTCCACCTGCAGTGTCTGGTTCGCTTTTTGTCGACGACTTCCAAATAACGTGCACTTCAATTAACATGTCTCATATCGAAAGACAAATTGAACTTGCCTTCAGAAGGATTACAGGCTGGGCCAATCAAAATGGATTTGTATTCAATGCACAAAAGACCGTGGCCATGCACTTTTGCAGGAGGCGTGAGCTTCATAACGACCCCGAGCTTTTCTTAAATGGGGAGCAGGTACCTATTGTTCCGGAAACTAAATTCCTCAGGGTCATTTTTGACTCGAAGCTCACTTTCCTGCCTCATATAAAACATCTGAGATTAAAGTGCACTAAAGCTCTGAACCTTCTGAAAGTGCTGTCTAACACTTCCTGGGGTGCTGATACCACCTCCATGTTGAAAATATACAGATGCCTTGTTCGTTCCAAACTTGATTATGGTTCTGTGGTGTACGGATCCGCCAGAAAATCGGCGTTGATGCTTCTTGACCCTGTTCATCATCACGGTGTCAGAATCGCGTCAGGAGCCTTCCGTACATCACCAATTCCAAGTGTATTAAACATGTGTCTGGAGCGCCCTTTGAAACTGAGACGAGACAAGCTGTCTTTAAAATTTTATTTTAAAATTAAAAGTCATGCACGTCATCCTCTCTCTCATACTATTTATAATCCATTACATACTAGACTCTTTAACGCACGTCCATCTTATATTCCATCATTTTCATTACGAATTCATTCTATTCTTACATCTCATCATCTTGATAATTTCAGGATTCGTCCTATCACATTCACACAATCACCCTGGCATCCTCATAACATCAAAGTTTTAAATATATTTAATAATTTTAAAAAGTGTGAAACACCAGATATAGTGTTTACTCATCTGTTTTATTATCATAGGCATAACTTTCCAAATTTTAAAGCAATGTATACGGATGGATCGAAAAGCCAGGGACATGTCGGAGCAGCTGCAGTTCATGACGATAACATCTTCTCACGTGAGCTGCATCAAAGCTGCTCCGTCTTTACAGCTGAGTCCCTTGCTATCTTGTTGGCCTTGCAATATATTTTAAGGCAAGATCATAGCCAGTGGATTATTTATACAGATTCGAAGAGCTGTTTAGATGCATTAAATAATCCACTGAGCCAGACCCATCCTTTTATTTTAGATATTTTAAAGATCCACAAGACACTTGTCGAAAGAAATTTTAATATTCTTTTTTGTTGGATCCCAGGTCATGTGGGGATCATGGGTAACGAGCGCGCTGACTCAATTGCACGATCAGCAAGTGGACCTAGGAGCACTTGGCTCTGCCCTGACGACGCAATAAAAGCTTGTGACACTGCTCTGTCTCTCACTTGGCAGGCCATGTGGGATGCACAGACAGCTAACAAGCTGCGTTCGTTTCAGCCCTTAGTTTCCGGATTCGCGCCCATCCAGCAATCCCGGAAAAGGGAAGTGCTTCTTACACGTCTTAGAATAGGCCACACTCGTTTTACCCATGTGCATCTTCTGCTGGCAGAAGATGCTCCCACTTGCAATTCCTGCGGTGTTTCTTTTACTGTTGTCCATATTTTGTCAGACTGTCCAACTTTTAACTCCATACGACTTCGTCTTTTTAACTCAGCTCACCCATCTTTATCTACACTTTTAAATTCACCACCTCATCATAACCTTTTTAAGTTTTTATTAGATATTGGTTTTTATCATCTTATCTAAAGATTTTTACTTTTTAAAATTGATTTTGAAATTAATTTTAAATCTTTTAACTGGTAGACTCCTACAAAATTTTCGGCGCAGTTTGGCCCTAGTGTTGCCCTTGCGCCAGGAAACAAAAATACAACAAATACAACAACAGACTTTTTAACGCGCGACCATCTTGCATACCATCATTTTCATTACGAATTCATCAAGTTCTTTTATTTTATGGTTTGGACAACTTCAGAGTTCGTCCTGTTATTTTTAATATTCCTCCCTGGCATGATCATAAAATCATAATTTTAAATATTTTTAGTCATTTTAAAAAAAGTGACACTCCTGACGTTGTTTTTACTACTCTTTTTCATTTTCATAGAACTAATTTTTCTCATTTTAAATCAATATATACCGATGGATCGAAAAGCCAGGGGCATGTCGGAGCTGCTGCAGTTCATGACAATAACATCATGTCCCGCGAACTGCACAGTAGCAGCTCCGTTTTTTCTGCTGAGTCCCTGGCGATTCTTATGGCCTTGCAATACATCCTACAGCAAGTGCACGACCAGTGGATTATTTACACAGATTCTAAGAGCTGTTTGGATGCTCTGAATAATCCACTGAGCCAGACCCATCCTTTCATACTAGACATTTTAAATACTCGGATTTTACTTTTAGAGAGAAATATCCAAGTTCTTTTCTGTTGGATCCCAGGTCATGTGGGGATCATGGGTAACGAGCGCGCAGACACAATAGCTCGAACTGCAAGTGGACCTAGGAGCACTTAGCTCTGCCCTGACGACGCAAATAAAGCTTGTGACACTGCTCTGTCTCTCACTTGGCAGGCCATGTGGGATGCACAGACAGCTAACAAGCTGCGTTCGTTCCAGCCCTCAATTTCTGGATTCGCCCCTATACAGCAATCCCGGAAAAGGGAAGTGCTCCTAACTCGTTTAAGAATAGGCCACACTCGTTTTACCCATGTGCATCTTTTGTTGGCAAAAGATGCCCCCACATGCAATTCCTGTGGACTTATTTTTTCTGTTGTACATATTTTAACTGAATGTCCGTCTTTTAATACAATCAGATTTAGATATTTTAATATGGACCATCCTCCATTATCATCTCTTTTATCTTCACCCCCTCATACAAATCTTTTTAACTTCTTATTTGAAATTGGTTTTTATCATTTGATTTAAGTACGTTGTTTTGTCATCTTTACCTTTTATGAATCGTCTTGTTTTTATTAACTTTTTTTAACATTGGTTGACAGCAATCAAATTGTTCGGCGCAGTATGGCCCTCGTGAAGCCCTTGCGCCAGAAATCTAATCAACCAACCACCTCAAAGCCAGGGTATATCGGGCACTTGATTAATGAAATTAATCAAAATGTAAAATGATTTCCAGTAAAGGGATTATTTCAATAGATAACATTATTTAAGCTTGCTCTATGCCCAATTTAGTTATGTATACCTCCAAAAGTATGTTATACAAAATATCTTATTATTTTTTGACCAAGAATTCTCCTGTATGACCCAACAAAGTTGATACAGCATATGAGAATCACACATGAAAAATGCAATGCATAATACAACCTGACAAAATTTATAGAATCCAACAATATGCAAATATAATAAATAACCCTTCTTGTCACTAAATGACTAAATATAATTTACACTAAACAACCCATTCTAATCCTTTACTTCTCCCAGTATGATAAATTTAAAGAACTGGATCATTTCCCCCCTTACCCTTCTTTCCAGCAGTGTATACGTGTTTAAGGATTCAATGTTTAGTTTTTTCAATCTATCCTCATATGTCAAGCCCAAAGTACCATGAATAACTTTTGTTCGAACTTTACCCAGCAAATCAATGTTCCTTCTTTTTTTCTTTAGATCAACATTTTAGTACTCTGTGGGTCAGAATGATTCTGGACTGTGCGTTTCAAGAAGTTATAAAAATATAGGTATTATTCTAGATTTACACAGAAACTACTTGGATTTATAGTGTCATATGTAACACTAGATTAATAAAAATTTAGTATAGTAATTGAAAAGGAACGTTATTTATTAAGAAGGTTAAAGATTTGCCAGCTTCACCAAAAGTAAATTAAATAGCGGAAACTATTATTTTCTATTGCAAAAACATAACGTTTATTATCGGTGATTATAATATCGATCAATCGAAAATTTAGGAATTTGGTAACAATATAGTGCAGTTTTTTTATAGAAACGTTATACTGTCAACACAAATATAATATGAATGTTGAAATTTTGTATTAAATGTAATTCAATTTATAATTGTTCATTAAATGTAAATTAATATATTTCTAACATCTGTGTGTCTATCTCTATTTAGAAAGGCAGAAAATTTGCGTTTATTCTTCTCATACTATCTCTAAAACTTTGTAAATAACTGTCGGTAAAGTTACCGACTAATTTCTCACAAATAATAAGACTTGTATTTAAGTCTTCAAATGGTAGGAATGTGCATGGGTTGGTAGCATGTGCTCCCTTTTAAATAATTAATAAAAAAATATACATTTGATATAAAACAATAATATTACTAGTTACTTACCCAATTTGAGCTGTATCCCCTTTCACCTTCTTGGCAATATTTCTTCTAGCTTCCGACCTTTCCCCTCGTTTAAGAGGTCGGTTACGGTGGAAATTGCCTAATAATTAGAAACATAGAATTCGAAAAATCGCTACTTAATAACTTAATTCCTGAAATTAATCTCGTGCGAGAAACGCTCAATAAATTCCAAATCAACTGTACACTGTACTACCTTTCAATCTGGATCTGACGAAGTTTGTTGACGTATATTTAAGGTTGCCAGATTCTAGATGGCTAATTTTGGCGAAGGCTCTTGTTTGTGTATTTTTTATCGTCGCCAAATTCGCCAGCAATGATTAATAACTCCTAGCCCAGTACATGCTTTTACAAAACACGTATGGTTATGCAACTAAAAGTTAATCGATAAAGGTTGATAAAAGGTATCATATGACATATTTTGTTTTTATTTAATGCCTATATATTATAAGTAAAAATTAAAAAAGCAGAAGACTGTGTAGATGGCGCTGCTGCATAGGCATTGACGTAAGGATTTCAAATATAAAATAAAATATATTAGACGTTATTTTAGAATTTTTAATTTATGTCATTTTATTAAGTGATCATTTTCGTACCTACTCACCAAATTTCAAGGTTTTATACGCAGTAGTTTTTAAATGCACTGGGCTAAAAGATAGTGCCATACTGAGAATAAGGAATGATCCTTACTAGGACTTCCTCTTAAGGAGGAGTTTGTAGGAGTCGTGTTTTGCACATTTTTCTCTTATAGGTAGCTTCAAAGTTTGTCTAAAATTGACAGTTTGAAAAATAAAAATAAAGTTTTAAAACTTGAACTAAACAGATAATAGTCCAATATTTATTTTTCAGTATTCATTTTTTAAATATCTCTATTCCTTTTCCTGTAAAATGAAGTTAAAGTAAAAAGGATTATATTTTTTCTATTTAAAAAAAATTTAACAAATTTTTTGACAAAACTAAAAAGATTCAAAGAATCCTCAGAGATATATCTATCCAACAGAACAAACCCTGCAGAAGTATTCTCAAAACTTCTTTAGCAAAATTCAAGCATTTGTTGCATATTTTCCCAATGCCTTAGCATTAGAGGGGAAATTCAAGATGGACGGTATAGAGGAGCCTTAAATGATTACTTTGTTTTTCAAAGTTTTATATTGGAGCAAATTTAAGTTTGAGGATTTTTTTTTTACTGTTTTTGAAATTCGTTAGATTTATAAATTAGTGTTTTCAGATTTGTATCACTTTGTAAAATACGTAGGTTTTCTAAGAATTTTTTCCTTAAAACAAAATAAGCAATTCTATTAGCAAAATGAAGCAAACCAATTTTCATCAGTAATTTTATTGAAATTCGATATATTTTTAAAATTACTCAGCAAGAAAGTTATATAAAAAATAGTATAATATAAAAAAGTAAATCTATAATGTTAAGATACTTATAAATTTATTATGGACTTTTTAATTCACTTTACTTCTATTGATATGTTCCACTTGCACACTAAGAAACAATACTTAAAAATAAAAGGAAGTTTTCACCAAAATTCATACACCACAGAAGAAAATTGATCGGAAACAAATTTTTCCTCTTATTGAAAAAAATAAAATAAAAGACACGCATATCAGTAATTTATAGAAATTAGAATACCAGAAGTAATAAAAATCTAATAAATTCTAAAATCTTTAAGTTAAATTGATTTTCATAAAATAAATTTTAATGTTTGTTTTATTTAGAAAATGTTTGCATTTTATATTTAATTAGCTAAATACCCGTGCTTCGCCACGAAATTTTACCATGTGCATTATTTTACCCAGCTGTGAGGCCCCGCATTGTGGAAATCTGTCATTGGTGTATAGACCCCAATTTTTGGCGCTTCGCTCGCAGGAAGGTTCATGGCAACACAAAATCGAGCTCGCTTCGCTCGCGGAAAAGGTCACTGACACATAAGCACATGCTTACTTAACTTGTTGAAAGGTTCATTGCTATGCAAACATGAGCTTCGCTTTGCTAGATGAAAAGTTCATTGCTGCTTAAGTGTAAGGTCGCCTCACACTAATAACCAATTGCTACTGTAACGTATTGTAACTGTTAATTGCTATTTTAAAATATAGAGGGCGCCACGAAACAGTCCTTATTGAAGGTTGTATTTTTTTGTTGCTCTTTGGTCAGTTTCCTTCGAGAGACAGACAATTCAGAGATGTGAAACGAACACCTACACCACTCTGAAGTTCTTAACACCAGAAAGACGGGAGCTTAGTACATACCTATATTGCATTGTGAAAAAATAACTAATGCACAAAGAAATTTGTTTAACAGTAATTTTTAATATATTTTATATCACCTACAGTCATATAACAAGTTATTATCAATAAAATTATTAGTATTAACAATAAAAAAATGTATTTCAGTTCGAAAAAAAATAATACATTATCTGGACATTTTAGCCGTATCGATTACAGTATGAGATCATACACTCAGTGATCCTCCTTCCCATCTGAATTACGTTACAGCGCGTTCAAAGGGAACAAAGCGCGTGGCCAGGCCTGGCATAAAGATTCGAATAACAAGTACAAATAACAATAACTTTAGTTATTGAACAACTGCAACTTATCAAGTATATGTTGAAATCGACAATTTATCATGAACTTGTATGTTATCATGTTATTCCAATCCAGAGCCGAACTGGTCTTTTCCAAGCAGTCAAAATGACTGCTTTTCGGCAATATAGGTATAACGCATATATATATACCGGAAGTGAAGGAGGGGGGGGGGAGGAGGCAACAATGATTAATTAACCCATTTATATGTTGTAGAAAAAGTCGCAAAATTATAAGAAGCTGTGTCATTATTTAAATAATAATTTTTTTAATTGAAATTCAAAAGCAGTCAAAATGACTTGCTTAGGCAATCTAGTGTTAAAATAAATGTGTTTTATTTTCGTTCGAAATGAAATTTTTATTCGACCACGCTACACTACGTAAAACTTTCATATTAGATGCCCCTCCCTTGTCGAGAAACAATAAAAAGAATCCCTGTTAATAACTATAATACAATACCTCTTTAAGAGTATTTTAACACGTGATGCTTGTAAAAAGCAAAATTAGAAGGTCAAAACTACTTATATTGAAACTTTCAGCGCTCTAGGCCTATTAGAAGTCGATTTTGTGGAAATATTAATTAAAAATTTCATTAAAAAACAAATTACAATTTTAAGGTTGTCATAAGTCCAATTAGAAGGCCAAAACTATTTGTGTTGAAAATTTCAGAAATGTAGCCTTATTAGAAATAGTTTTGTAAAATATTTGTTAATTAAAAAACAAATAAAATTTCAAAATTCTGTTTTTCAAAAGTCCAGTTAGAAGGCTAAAACTACTTATGCTGAAAATGTAAGAGCTGTGGCCCTATTAGAAATCGTTCTGTAAAATATTTATTAATTAAAAAAGAACTAAATAAAAATTGTAAATTCTGTTTTTCGAAAGTCCAATCAGAAGGCCAAAACTATTAAAGTTGAAAATTTCAGAGCTGTATCTCTATTTGAAGTCACTTTATAAAAAAATTTATTAAAAAATAACTAATTAAAATTTTAACATTCTGTTCGACATACATAAAATTAGAAAGCCAAAACTTCCTATGTTGAAAATTTCAGAGCTCTACTCCAATTTTAAGTAGGTTTCTATAGATCCACAGACGAACAGAGACACACAGCTTGTTTTATTATTATAGATTCACTCTAATAGAACTAATGAATATATTTAACATACGTGAACATGTATTCGGTACAAATTTAGCATCTTGTAAACATCCAGCAGTTTCCACAAGAAACTTTAAATAGAATTTCTAACTTAAACCAAAACAAAACACAAATCTGCCGACCAAACGGTATAGTGGTTAGCGTGCTAGCTTCTAAACCGCGAGGTTGCGGGTTCGAGTCCCGTGTTGGCATGGGTGTTTGTAAATGTATGTTGGCTTGTCTAATGACGAATGTTTCGGCGCATTATAGCCCTCGTGTTGCTGACGGCGCCAGATAATCTGAATACAACCAACTTAATAACAATTGATTTAAATGTGACCAATATCAAAATAAAACTTGCTACTTAATTTCTAGTTTGGATATATTTCAAACTAATTAAACAATAATAAATATGGTTGTTTAACTAAAAGAAATGTCTGAAATGTTTAAAATCAAAAACTTCAAACTTGATTAGGAGGTGACAAAATAGATGTTAAATATTTGTTGTGCTCAGCTATTTTAATGGGGTTAGAAGTAGGTAAGTTTAATACCAGTAGAAATTTTTCTTAAATACCTAACATTAGGCATAATTAAAACTCTAGATTTTGACATTTCTTCATAAGCAGTAGGCGAGTGTATGTAGATTAAAAATGCCCAGCACAGCATCCTTTGGTTTTATCGAGATACAGTTTTATTCGCTAAAACCAACTGCTCATAAAGAAAGTTCATGGCACCAAATTCGGAATCAATCAGTTCATGTTTCAAAAGATGAGATTCAAAAATATTGATTACTCCATCTAAAGATTTGAATGGTTAGGAAGAATTTTGGTGTACAAGTCAGAGAAACAAATTCTCTGGCTGGGAATATCTTTACAACAGAAGTCTGTTATGTTAAATATCCACTTCAAGTCTTTTGGCATAATCTCGGTATCTTTAACAAATACATTTAAGGCGTCTTCTCACTTTAGGCACCTCGAAAATAGGCTATTTTCGCGATTTTTTTTCGAGGATTTTTGCAAACAATTATGGGATAAAATGTATCCTATATAAACACATCTTTCAAGTACAAGAAATTTTTATTTTTTTGAACAATTATTATAATAAAACAGTAGCATCGAAAAACCCGTATAGAAATGTAATGTTCGTGGCTTGTTGATGAAATTTCGGAAACTATCCGGCCGATTGTCATGAAATTTGAATGACATATTCTTCATAGTTATAGCTATAGCGCATATCATCAGATTTTTGATATTCGAAAAAATAACAAAATGGCGCACGTTTTTCGATAAAGTAAAAAAAAAAAAACGCGTTTTTTTGCAGTTTTTTGTAAAAAAAAATACTTCAAATCAAAATTTCAAAAATCTGATGATATGCGCTATAGCCATAACTATGAAGAAAATGTCATTCAAATTTCATGACAATCGGCCGGATAGTTTCCGAAATTTCATCAACATTACATTTCTACACGGGTTTTTCGATGCTACTGTTTTATTATAATAATTGTTCAAAAAAATAATATATTTTTTTTCTTGTACTTGAAAGATGTGTTTATTATATAGGATCCATTTTATCCCATAATTGTTTGCAAAAATCCTCGAAAAAAATCGCGAAAATAGCCTATTTTCGAGGTGCCTAAAGCGAGAAGACGCCTTAAAGACAAATCTTCGCAAATGACAATGCTGTAGGAAATTGCAATCGGATTTTGTGATACATCAATGACATACAAATATAAGGATTTCTTCTCTAAACACTTCCAGTTACTTTTTCTTATTTCGGGATGTCTTTTAAATCTTCAAAAGACTATCATTTTCTAGAAAACAAATAATCCTCTCCTCTTAGTATACACATTTCATGTCGTTTATTACGACTAGCTCTATACTAAACTTCAACTTAACTAGACATCACTTAGACGATAGATCGTCACAGTGCTCATAGGTATTTAATCCATTTTGGCGGCGTGAAAGTATAATGTTCGCCAAACCATAACCCTATAGAGAACAAAAGGCTATACGGTTTGGCGAGAATTATGTCTTCACTCCGCCAAAATGGATTAAATACCTATGAGCACTGTGACGATCTATCGTCTAAGTGATGTCTAGTTAAGTTGAAGTTTAGTATAGTAAATTTATTTTCTTCAGAAAGATATTTCAGTAAAGATGGAATAATAGCAGGTTCTGTTTTTTCATGTAGTTTGAAACGCTTTTGAGCCACAGTAACTTCAATTCCATTTGCCTGTCTGTAGATGTTTTTAATAACATCTTCTTGAAAATAAAGGATGCAAACAGTTCGAGGACCAGGCTTCCAATCTTGTTGAGGTATTTTTCTCATCTATCTGCATACAGTCCGGTTCCTTCTCTTGGAAATTTAAAAACTCTTAATAGGTCAGGAGCTTTGTAGTTGGATTTACATTAAGGAACACTGCAAGAAGATGGTATTTCCTGAAGGGGGGAAAAAAAGTGTAAGGAAAATGAATAATTATTTAAAACTGAGCAGTAATACGATATGGTTCAAGCTATTTAGCTTTTAAAGCAGGAGTGGAAATTAGGATTCTTACTGCAATATATTATTTATGAATAATTATGAAAGTCTGGGTCAAATAAAATGGATGTACACACATGTAATGTACGCAGGAAATGAATGAAATAGCGACTTTTTTTTGTAATAATAAAAATAAACACTGGTACATACATAAAGAACTTTTGGTTAAGATTTACTGAACGGTCCCCCTTGGCAATTTTTCAAAAAAATCACCAAATTGAAAATGGCGTCAAAAGGCTGTGTCCCTAAATCGAAATTAGTGTCAAAACACACCTTGTCGCCAAATTCAAACTGTCACTAAAGTTATCGGAAAACCTTGGCGATGAGTTGCACATTCGGTGCCGAATGCCAACTTTCATAAAGTCGCCAAAAGGGACCATACAATAAATAATTTTAACCAAACTGTTATAATTGATGTTTTGCCTGTTATAAAATTTTAATTCTTCAAAGCAATATTCCAACAAAAGTTGTGGCTGAAAAAAAATAAAACATTAGGTCTATGGACAGGGACAGACTGACTTTATTCTTTATGAAAAATTGTAATACGTTATAAAAATACAGAAAGGTGTCAAGAAGGTTTTGAATGAAATAACATTAAATTCTCAAATAGTATAATTTGTTCAAATAATTTAACGCTCAGACTAGCAGGACATTTTTGGTAAACACTTGTGTTCACAGATTTGTGATCCAGATAAACTTAAAACATAGAACAGGAAATTGGCCAAATAGGCAACTAGAATATTTTTAAAAGTTAGCCAAAAAATTATGCTTTAACAAAAATTTAACTGGCATATTACTCAGCAAATGTTACTATACATCATAAAATATTTGAAACTTGCACTGCTATTTAAATTGTGTAAAAATTAAAATGAGCTAAATTGTACATGTTTAGATTCGAAATTACCCACTAAAATGTTTCAATGAAATACGTAAAGTTGGAAACAAAGCTATGAAGCTATGTTTGGTCAAAAAATTAATTGAATGTTACCGTAACTATATCATAAAATAATGGGAACTTGATGTTCAAACTATGCAAAAACTCCTAATCACAACATTTTATATTGAACATGTTTCACTTCGAAGTTGTCAAATATAATATTTCAATAAAATGACTAATAAGTTGGAAGTTGCAAACACAGTTGCGTGTACTTCTGTAGCATTGCAAGTAACGCTATTTAACGAAACCTAAAAGTTCAGCAAATTTTAGCAATATCTTTTTATTTCAACGACAAATAGTCTATTGAAATTAAGTAACCCAATGTTGAAAACAGTCAATGATCAGCAATTATGCTTCAAATAGTTGTTGTTTTCAGATTATCTATCGCCGTCAGCAACACGAGGGCTATAATGCGCCGAAACATTCGTCATTAGACAAGCCAACATACATTTACAAACACCCATGCCTTCACGGGACTCGAACCCTATGTTTCAAATATTAAAGCACAATAAGAACATCAGCTTCGCATTAGTAGGCTTAAATGTTTAACAAATTACTAAAATAAGTAATAAAAGAAACTTACCTTAATTTAAAAATAGTTGTTCAATGACACACCAGCAGTTTCTCATCTAATCTCTTCAAACTTCATAGCTTTGAAATAAAATAAAAAATACTCAAAAACTAATCGAATTCACAACGTTTACATGCATCTACGAAAATTAAATCCCATCGCTTAGCAAACGCCTGGATGGATATAAAGATATTATAGTTTGTTCCACAGAGTATATAGCTTACGCATACAGAGGTGACAGATCGGGATTTTGTGACGCGAATGCAGCGCCTCCTATGACCAACAGAGGAACTAACTGAGCGTCAGACATGACGTCACGGCTTGTTTTTTTGCTATTTCATTTTTTAGGAAGATGTCTTGCGCAATATTTGCCTCTGTGTGTTTCACTAATTTTTTTTAACAATGGCTAGTTTCTTAAAAACCAGTGTTTCGAACCAAGTGTATTGCCTGCGGATCTACAACTGAAAAACTTTTTTATGTTCCAAAGGATGAGGAAAGGTTAGTGGAATTTTTTTAATTGAAACCAGAAAAAATATTCGGAAGCATCATGCTTTCCATTGTTACCCTGTGTTCTGTGTTGAAATTTTGTAAAGCCATATATGTACTTTTTCTTTTAGTATCAGTCTGGTAATTAATTTTTTCTATTAAACATGAAGTGATGCGTTGTGCTGATTATAAAAAAATATTTTTATAATTTAGATTATTTGCTTCGGCATGCTCAGAAACGGCAGTGACGTTTTTTAATGTTGATTGGGACTCCACGTAAAAAGATTTCAAGCCCTCCCTATGTAATATATTTTTTTGCAATTGAGAATGGGAGGGGTTGAGAATTGTTGGTAAAAAGGAATAGTTTAATTTGTCATCTTAATATAGAATTTAGTAAAAATAATTAATGTGGTGGGATATATTTCATAACATATATTTATTTCTTAAATTTATAGGGTATCTGTATGATTCTTTTCTGTCATTGTGCTAAGAATAAGGATAGAATAATAATAAGTTGCATTATATAGCTCACACTAATGTACTTTTAAAAAAAATCTGAATCTTTGAAGAAATCAGTGAGGCCCGCGATATGATTACTTGTAGCTTAAGCCGACCAAACGGTATAGTGGTTAGCATACTAGCTTCTAGACCGCGAGGTTGCGGGTTCGAGTCCTGTGTAAGGCATGGGTGTTTGTAAATGTATGTTGGCTTGTCAAATGACGAATGTTTCGGCTCATTATAGCCCTCGTGTTGCTGACGGCGCCAGATAATCTGAAAACAACCAACCAACTTGTAGCTTAGTTTCGCTAATTTTTTTAAAAGAACACATCAACATTATGTTGTGTAAAACAGCAGTTTCAGTGCTTGTAACCTATCCGTATGTGATATTACTGTCATGATCTGAAACTACATGAGTGATGGCTTCGATAATTTGTTGTGGTCCAACAAATTCTCTTGTGCTGGAGATCCTTGTTAACATTTATTCACTGTTCTGTGTAATAAGATTTTTAAATGTCAAATCAAAGTTATTTGTAGAATAACTGAATGAAAAAGTATGTCTTGTATCGTAACAGCACACGAAAAAGAATTCCTTTTCTGATAAGTTAAGAATTTATACTATTTTTTTACGTTCATGCTTTTAAATTTTTTTTATGTTTTAAATTATATGGTTTTTACTTTCCATTACTCAATATGTAATTTCTGGTCTCCATTTTATGAAGTCCTAGTGGTCTCTTCACTGAAAAGCCATGGCATTTCACAATTTTATTTGGTGTTGTGACTTTTGTTATATCCAATTGGGGAACAGAAGCAGGTTTTCAGTCTGGATAGAGCTTAATGGTAAGCACTGCTAATACCCCATTGGCGACTTTTTTGCTTGGCGCTAAATTGTAGTCGCCATGCGAAAGAGCTGTTGAGAGGGTGTTACAGTTATATGCCGACACACCCATACCATGCAAATCATCTATTTACTTGCAACCACTATGTGCACTTCTCTCTTGCTAATAATCCTGCAAGTGCTTAGGATCTTGTTCCATCGATGTTCTCTGTTATTTACGTAAATTTCATTTTTTTGTGTATTTGAGTAAGCTTGTTTTTATATTTATTTTGTTTTCTTGAATCATGTTCTAATCTTTGTTTATTTTGATTAGGTTAAAGAAATGGCTAGAGTTGCTAAATTGTGAAAGATTGTTACAACAAGGTATCGCGTACCTTCGCAATAATGCGAGAGTATGTATAAGGCACTTTGCGGATTGGGCTTTTGCGAACACATTAAAAGAACGTTTAATTAGAAAAAAACCTGAACTGCCCATCCTCCACCCTCCCCCATTCCGCAAAAGATGCCTGTGCCTATAAGCAAACCTACTTACAGACCCACTATTGCCCTAGATTGCTCCCTACCCCAAGATGATGCTCCTCCCATAAGTTCCACACCAAAGCAATCTCCGGAATCACAAATTATTTTGAATCAGCGTTCAACGATTTCTCGTTTGAGGAAGAAAATATTAAACATACTTATCTAAAAGGGGGAAAAATACCCCTTTCATGCATTTTTTTCTACATTGTGACCCACATAGAGTAAGGAACAAGCAAACGAGAGGGAAATTTTTTTTTTACAACAAGCAAATATTGTGTTTCCTCGGTCATGTTATTCTGCTCTTTTTCTCATTCATTTTAACAGAAACCATTTAATTAAAGTAAATTATAAGATCCCTAAGCCTGACATTCACTACAGGTTATTTTTTTCAGTGTATGAACTTCAGTATTTATTAACACACTTCACTGTTATTAATATAGATTTTAAGTTATTTTTAATTTTGCAGGTCCTTAGCAACAGTGTGGCGGCAGCGCTATGTGTATATAGCGGCACCGGCATCTTAGGAAGTGGAGCTGGCGAAACATCAGAGTTTGTTGGAGCTATCAATACTTTGTTTGATAGCTTGAACTCTTGCTCGCTCCACTCCTCTAAGCCATATGCCGGTGCATTGAAACAACTTCATATCAGCTTACTTCTTGCATGCTTTCATATCGGAGCCATGATTACTCTTCTATTTTAGCATTAAATTTTATTGTTTTAAGTATTCAGTTGATTATATGTTTAAAGTTGGTATGTGAGTAAAGAAAAATAGTACATTTTATAATAAATTAGCTGTAAAAATCTATGTTTTTAAAAAGCAAATACTTTGTGGCACTCTTCTAGCAGGGAAATTTCGTAATTGTGTTTAAATTATATTCATGGTATTTTCATTAATATTCATCAGAATTTTTATGGATTGCCGTAATTTTTTTTTATTTTCAATTGCGAAAAGTGTCTAAGTTGGAAAAAATTCTACTTCAGTTTATGTTTTCCTTGCATTTTTATATAATGCATGGTTCGTACGTTTTTAAAAAACCTTGAATTTTGTAAAAATATGTTTAAAGTGCTTGAATTTCATTTTATTTTCTAAAAATATAGCATCTAAAAATTTTTTTTCAACAAAGTGAGCAAAAATAATTTTTGAATTTAGCTAAGCCAATCAGCAACTAGGAAAACATCGCAGTTGAATATAATAAAAATTTCATCATTCCCCCATTGATGAGTACAGTACTGAGCGTGCGCAATATATGTGGAATATCTGTTCAAATCATGTGATGTCTTGTTCCGTTTTTATATTGTGTTTGCTAATTTTTTGCACACTGTTTAAAAATGATGAGGAAATGCATTTTCAATTCAAGCAGATTAGAGTAGCCAGAATATAATATCGAAGCTTATGTCACCGAGGCCTATGTGTAGGATTTGCACGTTGTACTTTATGTGTCAAAAATGACATTATGGGAGAAAGTGCTTTAAAAAACTACACGAAGAGTAAAAAGCACATGGATTTAGTTTCTATAAGGTTCGATGGAGGATTGTCCGAACTATTTCTAATGATAAAAAGTACCCCAAAAGCGGATATATTTCGCAACAATCAACGTCGTCAGCGTAATGGATGGGCATGTAATTGAAAACAAAGTTTTAGATACTGAAATACTATGGACATTGACAATCATAAAAAATCATGGCTCTTACAGGGTTCTCACGGTTATTGAAAGTCATTAAAAGTGCTTAATATTTTTGAACTTGTTTTCAAGGCCTTGAAAATGCTTAGAGGTGCTTGAAAATGCTTAGTGATCCTTAAAAGTCCTTAATTTATGCGGATGTTGTGTGCTTAACCGCAAAATTTATAAAAATACAACTCGGACTTGCTATTCCCGCGTGACTGTCACTTATCTGCACAGTATTGGAATTCTCCGACATATTTGCATTACGCATCCACCAACTTGTATATTCTACCAAAAAAGTTACTTTATTAAAAATTTATATGTAGACATGAGGCCTGAAAATAAATTTTCAGCGGTCCTTAAAAACATTATTTCGGTGCTTAAAAGTCATTGATTTTCATTGTATGATTTGAGTGGGAACCCTGTCTTATGAATTAAATGATAAACTATGTAATTGCATGTTTGCCGATAGAATGATTGCCTCTAAATTCTAAATTTTCATGTGGAGGAAAAAACTGCATTTTGTTCAGTAGTATTTGCAATCAAGCCGTCAGAGTAGATTGGAAGACAGTTTAATTAGTAAAACTTTTGTATTATTATTTGACGAAAGTCTCCATATGATGAAACTAGACAATCAAATGGATGCTCACATCCAATATTGGCATAATTACCAAGTGAGTACTAGCTACTTTACTTCTGCTTATATGGGACATGGTACTGCTTCTGATATATTGGAAGGTAGTCTTTTTTTTCTATTGTAACCTTAAAATTTAATTTCATTGAAACCTAACCCCCCCCCCCCCTCCCCCCTCTCCTTTTTTTTATTTACTCAATTTGAACTTGCACTGTTTATAAACAAAATTGAGATTTTTTTTTTAAAGTATTTGTGTTGATAACTCATCTTTGAAAAATCCTTGAATTTTTTCCTCCTTCAAGTGTACGACGAACCATGTATTGGCATAACCTGTATTGGCATTATTTATGTTTGTATGTGATGGCCATTTTGTTAAGCGTTCCGGTTATTAAATGGTTGCTAGGTCTGTAAAGATCTGTTTCTAGAATTTTAATTTTTGTGTAAGAAATGAGTCACAATGAGTACTGCATATCCTTATTAAAAATTACAATTTAAACTGATTTGCATGTTAAATTATTTATTTTATTTCAATGAAAAAAAGTTAGTTTTATGTTATGATGTTTCTTCCTCTTATTTCTTTCAAGAATTTAATATCCGTTATACTTTAATAATTTATCACTAATTCGACTCATTTAAATTTTATGAAACTTAGTATTTCGATTTTTTTTTATTATATGTTAATATGAAATAAAGTTCTTGGTCTTTCTGATTGAATTTGAATTAGTTTGAATCAATACAGAGTGACTAGAATTTTGATTTAATTTTGTGTAAGAAATGAGTAACAATACCCCAATTGTACTGTATATCCTAATTTAAAATTGTAATTTAAACTGCTATTGTGTGTTGTGTTAAATTATTTATTATATATATATATTATTATTATTTATTTTTATATATTTTATTTGATATATATTTTATTTTCAATAAAAAAAAATTTAGTTTTATGTTATGATGTTTTTTCTCTTATTTCTTTGATGAATTTAATATCCATCTTACTTAGTATTATAAAAATTAAGGTTAAAATTACAAGTCGGGTACAGATTCTGCGTCAAGGTGATTTTCGCCAAAAAATTTCAGCCCTGCCATTTTTTTTTCATGACAAGTGAACTGCCTATGGTTGCCATAATTGGTGCAGTTTTATGTAAACAATTCTTGGGCACAAAATCCGTACAGGACTTCGAATTCTAACCAAAATGAAAAGCTCAAAACATTTCATGATGTAGGATTTCCTGATGTATGTGTTTAATAAATTGAAAAATTACTTTTACTATATCAAAATATTCTTAGTGTCCTATTTGACAAATGTGGAAGTTCATAAAAGATCATATATGCATGATTTTACAATTAAGGTATAATATCTATTAGTATTTTAATTATTAAAAAAATTTAAAATAAGTTTGATTGAAGTAATTGATGTTATCTTAAATTTAAAGATAATTTTTTTTTTTTAAATGTTTAATTTCTTTCACAAAAAAAATTAATATATAAAAAAGTGTTTATAAATAACCAACCATACATTTCAAACCTGTTTACTATTAATTTTGTGTCGTTTAAGTTAAAAATATGTAATATCTTGAAACCATCGAAATATCTATCTGGTGCTATAGCAACGCGTCAAAATGCTTGTTCCGGTTGTCATGGCAACACATCCGAGCAAAATCTGCGTTTTAGTTCCACGTTAGTCGTCAGGGGCGCCACCGTCTATGCGATATTCAATGTTAATTCAAATGTAACGGGGGCCACTTAAGGAAAGAAAGCGGCAGCCTCGCTAGAACACAGATATTTTTTTTTATATTTTTAATACGTCTGCGGAGTGATGACGTCACAAAATGGCCGCTGGGTTTTTAAGAAATGGACGTCAATCTGAATTAACACTATGCTGTTTTTATTTCATGAATTACCAATCAATTAATTGTTATTTTTAATTTCTAACTTTCGAACGTTGTAGCCGAAACTTTCCGATAAGTGGTCCAATAGGTGAGTAAGTATTTTATGCACTAGTTTATGTTTTCTGTGTAATTAAAGAAAGTGTGTTTTTGATTTGTTGGTCTGGATTGTGGTTTTTATTTCATGAATTGTAGATAAATAAATTATTGTTTTAAAATTTTAACTAGCGAATGTTGTAGCGTAGATCTTCCAATAAGTGGTCCGATAGGTAGATAAACTTTAAAAGCAGTAGTTTATTTTTTTTCTTTAATCAAACGACGTTTGTTTTTGGCTTGTCAATCCCCAGTCAAGATTAGCACTGTGTTCTTTTATTTCATGAATTATGGATAAAAATTAAAAATAAGTCTATTTAACTAGTGAAAGTTGTTGCCCTAACATTCTTATAATTAGTCCCATAGGTGAGTAAACACTATTTTCAGTAATATATTGTTTATGTTTTAAGAAAAAGTTTATTTACAATTCATTGTTGATATCCATAGCATTAGGCTTTGACACCAACAACTGAGATTGTTAATTGAACATTCAGTATTGCTTGTAAGAGTTAAAAGAACTAGTTAGCAACAAAAATGAGTTACACATGCACAATTAAACCCCTTGGCATATTTTGTTAGTAATCTATTTAATTCGCCTCTTCAAACTTGGATTTTATTAATAAGTATTAATGGAAACACTTATTTCTTCAAAGTTATGACCATTGTTTTTATTATTTTCGATTATTATGTGTTAAAAAGAGATGTTTATTAAACCGTTGATTGGTAAATCTTTCTTGGTACATGCTAAATGGTGTTTGGTTTTTGGGAGCCATGTTATTTTACAACATGCTCTCATTACTAAATGTCTTTTGGTTCTAGCCTCGAAAGTAATGCAACACGGAAACCTTATTGGACATATTATTTTCTAAAAATGTGTTTTGGTAGTTATTTACTATTAATATTGTTAATTCTTGCTGTTCATATTTCTTAGGAAAACTTACTAAAATTTCAACAAATGGGCTGCCCTCTATCCTCAATTATCATTAATGTGGATATATGAAGAACACACCTCGAATATCAAGGTTCGCATTTCATTACAGGATGGAATTTTTGTTATGGTGGTAGGGGAATACTGTGGTAGGTTTTTCTATTTCAAAATGTGAAACTTTTGATAAGAATGATAAATAAACTATAATTTTATGTAGTTTTGGTTATTTGATTTCCTAATTCAAGTACTACCTGAGGGCCACTGCACTGAAACTACTACACAACATCTACAATTATGCCTCATGACCATACCACAACTACAAATTTAATAGTAGTATATAATTCATAAAAAGAATAGCCAGATGCTAAAATGGTTAAAAAATATGCCATAAAATGTAAAATAATACATAATAAGAAACTTTTTAGAGTAAAATTAATACAAACTTTTGTTTTTCCTAAAAAAAAAAAAGCTATTTTATAATAAACATTTAACTAGACTAGTATTTTCTACATTCAACTTGTTCGCTTCTTTAGGTCAATGACTGTCCACTATGTTCAATCACCATTACAGGGTATGTTGTAAAAAAATCTCACTCAAATATCAGGATTCGTATTTCATTACAGGATGAATATTTTGTAGTGCAGGTTGGTTCTGTTTGTTTCAAAATTTTAAATATTATAATATCTAGGACAGAGAACAAGTAATATTTGACCAGAATAATATGTGAACTAGTACAATGCACATTATATTGGTTTGGCTATTTGGAGTTTTTCTGATGCAAATATTACACAAAGGCCATAGTGCACAAAAACATTTTAATAATAATACACCTCATGTTTTTAGATTTAGCCAGATGACCAACATTCATAGGTGTTGCAGGAAGAGTCAAAGTGATGCCTTTACATTTGAAAATAAGTAGAGAAAAGTGGTAAATTTGCAAGAAATGAAAATATGTACACTTTTTTTAAAAGAAAACTAATGCTCAACTATTAACATTTGGGTAGGAAATTCATTTGTTTTTCAATCTTGCATTCCGCTGTATGGAATTTGCTGCTCTATCCAGCAAATAAACCTGCTGGGAACTGAGCTAGCATTTCAATCTCTCCAAATCCATGCCTGACCAAACTGACGTTGAGGCCTCAGAGGATTTTATGTGTAGCATTATCATACAATTTTGTTACAGCAAGGTACTGGTTTGTTCCCAGAGCCAATGGGGCTATGTACACAATAGAAAACTATTGCAATTACTTAAAAATCATTCTTTAACATTAAAGAAAATATAATTTTTAATGAATAAGAATCATAAACATCTTGAGGACAGTAATCAAAACATGCAACTTACTGTAATTTAATAAGTATAGTTAACTTTGTTCCTACCATTAATTTTAGTAAAATGAAATGAACCTAGTAAAAAATAAATATGGTACTTTTAGAAGGGTCAAAAGGCCTCCATTCTTGTCAGAAATTGAAAAAAATTTACATAATTTATGTTAACTCTTAATTCAGCAACAATGTTTGAGTGCTTTTTTAGCAAAACAATAAAAAAAATCTTTCAAGGTTACTAAAATTAAAAGATAAAATGAGATTGAACAATTTTCGCTAAAGCATGCAGGTATACAATTGGCAAAAGAACCATTTTTGATAGTCATTGACTCAAATAAGCAATAACATTCTCTCAATATGACAAATTACATACTTCTCATGTTCATTGTTTAGTATAAAATGTGTATCTTTTTTGGGGGGTTTGTAATAATTTTACTACTTAAAGTCTTAAATGATTTTGATTTCATTGGGCAACTTGTAACCATTTTAGTATCTTGCCAAAAAGAAAATTTGAATTATATTTACTTGTTAAAGGTATTTTGTACTCCACTGCCATAATTTTCTTTTTATGATTTATATACAATTAAACATATAGTTGTAAAATGGAGCATATTTGATCAGCAATAAGGAATTAAAGATTAATTTATTATGACATCAACTCAATGGACAAGTGAAAATTATTCTTAAGCATGCATAATAAATCTTCTAATGTTTTCAATCATAAACAACATTTTCTATTCCTTAATACTAAGCAATATTTTAAAATAAATTACAGGATCATTATTTGCTAACTCAGATGATGGTGCCTGATCATCTAGCCGAGTCCAAAATAATGAAGCCTAGTTGTAGATGTTGCGTAATTGTTTCAGTGCAGTTGTCCTCAGGTTGGTTTGTACACTCAACAACCTATTTTTATGCACAATCACGGCTAATCAAGCAGGGACCTACAGCTTAAAATGGATGTCGAACCACAACAAACATCCAAGTCTAACCCGGCACCTTTGTCATGCGAAATCAGAGCTCTAACCACACAGCCATCAGGTTGGCCAGTTCACCTTTAGTAGTACTTGAATTTGACAACTAAATCTACACAGTATAAATTATAATAGTTTATTTATCATTCTCCTCAAAAGACACACCTTGTTTACTGTCCTCGGGCTTTTAAATATTATGATAAGGTATAGTAAAATTCATATTTTGCAATAGAAAAACCTACCACGGTATTCCCCTACCACCATAACAAAAATTCCATCCTGTAATGAAATGCGAACCTTGATATTCGAGGTGTGTTCTTCATATATCCACATTAATGATAATTGAGGATAAAGGGCAGCCCATTTGTTGAAATTTTAGTAAGTTTTCCTAAGAAATATGAACAGCAAGAATTAACAATATTAATAGTAAATAACTACCAAAACACATTTTTAGAAAATAATATGTCCAATAAGGTTTCCGTGTTGCATTACTTTCGAGGCTAGAACCAAAAGACATTTAGTAATGAGAGCATGTTGTAAAATAACATGGCTCCCAAAAACCAAACACCATTTAGCATGTACCAAGAAAGATTTACCAATCAACGGTTTAATAAACATCTCTTTTTAACACATAATAATCGAAAATAATAAAAACAATGGTCATAACTTTGAAGAAATAAGTGTTTCCATTATTACTTATTAATAAAATCCAAGTTTGAAGAGGCGAATTAAATAGATTACTAACAAAATATGCCAAGGGGTTTAATTGTGCATGTGTAACTCATTTTTGTTGCTAACTAGTTCTTTTAACTCTTACAAGCAATACTGAATGTTCAATTAACAATCTCAGTTGTTGGTGTCAAAGCCTAATGCTATGGATATCAACAATGAAATGTAAACAAACTTTTTCTTAAAACATAAACAATATATTACTGAAAATAGTGTTTACTCACCTATGGGACTAATTATAAGAATGTTAGGGCAACAACTTTCACTAGTTAAATAGACTTATTTTTAATTTTTATCCATAATTCATGAAATAAAAGAACACAGTGCTAATCTTGACTGGGGACTGACAAGCCAAAAACAAACGTCGTTTGATTAAAGAAAAAAAAATAAACTACTGCTTTTAAAGTTTATCTACCTATCGGACCACTTATTTGAAGATCTACGCTACAACATTCGCTAGTTAAAATTTTAAAACAATAATTTATTTATCTACAATTCATGGTTGGTTGTATTCAGATTATCTGGCGCCGTCAGCAACACAAGGGCTATAATGCGCCGTAACATTCGTCATTAGACAAGCCAACATACATTTACAAACATCCATGCCAACACGGGACTCGAACCCGCAACCTCGCGGTCTAGAAGCTAGCACGCTAACCACTATACTGTTTGGTCGGCATCTACAATTCATGAAATAAAAACCACAATCCAGACCAACAAATCAAAAACACACTTTCTTTAATTACACAGAAAACATAAACTAGGGCATAAAATGCTTACTCACCTATTGGACCACTTATCGGAAAGTTTCGGCTACAGCGTTTGAAAGTTAGAAATTAAAAAAAACAATTAATTAATTGGTAATTCATGAAATAAAAACAGCACAGTGTTAATTCAGATTGACGTCCATTTCTTAAAAACCCAGCGGCCATTTTGTGACGTCACACTCCGCAGACGTATTCACCACGTTCCAAACCGTTTTGAAGTGCAAAAAAAACATCGATTTTTTACCGAGTGCTATACTTTTATTACCTTATGTTAACAAATGGGTCATTGAAATAAACAAAAACTACATAATCAAATTGCTTAGTGGGTAGTGGCAATGCCAAAAAAAAAAAAAAAAAAAAAATAGCAAATTTGTTGAAAAAATTATTCAAATGAGTTTTTTTTTTTTTTTACCACGATCTGTTCCAGAGAGTTGGTTCTCTCACATATTTACGTGGAGGTAGGTGCTAGTTTACAAAGTCCTTCCTTTCCACCCCTAGCCGGGAGTTCAACCAACCAACCATATTTAAGTGTTAGCGTTACAACGATGTGAGTTTCAAAGAAATCGAAAATCCGTGCACAGTCACAGGATGTTAATAAAATTTTAGTGAATGACGACAAATATCCATTTATGAAAGACATGAGTTAAAAATTCAATTTAAACTTTCACACTTCATTAGCTTATCACAATACGGTTTTTACTTTTTCAGAGATAAAGGAAAGGACTATGACGTAACCATACTGGTAAACATATCTGCCAGTTGGATCTTCCATCTTGATGTTTCTGGTTTCTGTTTGCATAACATTTGGCAAGTACCAGCTGTATTCGTTTGCTCTATCATATTCTTTTATTATTTATTGACTTTTATTTTAAATCTTTGAGTTTCCAAACATGTGATTCTCTGAACCATTCACTCTTGAAACTCTTCTGTTAGGTTGGTATTCTGCTGAAGCACTACTTCTCGTAAGTACTAATACGAACCCTGATGTAGTATTGGGGTTTTCTAAGATCCAGTACATGTAGTCAATGGTGTAGTGTAAAATAAAAAGGTATGGGAACGCTATGTCGCTTCGTTACAAGCGTATACTTTTGTTTCTTTCTTGAAAGAGGGGAGCGAAAATTACAACTAAGAATTAATAACTTTCTTAATTTTACTTTAATAACCTCAAAACAGATAATGAGCTCCTCAAAATTGAAAAAAAAACACGTGTGTTTAGACTTTTTTTTATTTATATTTTTAAAACCATTAAGTTATATGAATTTTTTAACAGTTTGCTTTGCACAACCCATTTTAACAGATTGTTTGACACTTTATAAATGGATTAGAAGATATTTTCAAACATATTATTGACACAAATTTTTAAATAGATTTTTTGCAACAATTTTTAAACAGATTATATACAACTAGGGGGCTCTGCCCCCTGCTCGCTGACGCTCGCCAACCCCTGGGATTGCTATGCAATCCCCTTGGCTCGCTTTGCTCGCCTTAAAGTGAAGCATTTAAAATATGCCCTAGCAAAAAGCTATTTCAGCTGCATAATGCGATGAAACCAAAAACGTTTTGTTATTGATGAAGAACCAGAATACTTGCCACGTCATTATCCTACTGCTGTCGAGACTCGTTAAGCAGGGACAGTGTGGCAACGAAGTAGAAAGTTCTTGGAAAACCAAAATAAACAGTATCGTACACATATTAAAAGAAGGTCGGTTATTTCATTGAACAATTAAAATTTACGGGATGGTTTCGTATGAAGCGCCAAATTAATTAAAGTTGCTTATCGAAATTTCTTAACGAAGCAATCGTATGTTCGCATAATCTTTTTTGCGATACTTAGAAAATGAAACAGTGAAAGGCCAATTATCCGGCATTCAATCAACCGGAATTTTTTGAGAATCAAATTTGGCGAGAAAATTAGCCCTATTTCACCAAAAGTTTTTTTTCAATTTCGTATGAGATTTTGAAGTTGAGTGAGTGGTTTTATTCGTTATTTTGATAGTTTTCAATTCGTAATAGCTGAATTTACACTGATTAGAAATGAATATAGGTGCAGATTTACTGCACAATGCCTCTTAGCAACTTTTTGAAAGTTGGCGATTTAACGCTGAATGCAACTTGGCGACCGCCGGAACATGTTCCAGCAGATAACTTTTCCGAAAAGTCTGGTTTATCCGGAATTCTAATCCAAAAGAAATGTACACATCTTGGATCTATTTATTCTTGCATCATCGTAACTATTAAATCAATACGTTTTAAATAGGCAATAATTTCTATCTGTAGACTGTAATAAGAAACACAAAATATAGCGAATCCAAGTTGTTGCTGCTGCCAAATTGTATTAGTCAAATTTCAAAAGATATATTGTGATTGGCTGGATTGCTGAGTTTGGAAATTTGTGCATAAAATATATTTAGAAGATTTGTGATTTTATGTTTGAAGTCGTTGCCATTCTGCTCACAGAAATACAGCCGAATTTGGACGTTACTCAAGAGAATTATATTATCTACAATTCATTTTAAACAGATTATTTACATGATTTCTTAAATAATTTTTATTCAGAAAAATTTCCATTGGAAATCAAGTTTTGATTCAGACCTGATGGCTGTGTGGTTAGAGCTCTAGCCTGGCATGCCAAAAGTGCCTCGTACGAATCCCGTGCTAGGCATGGATGTTCGGTATGATTCGGAATCCACGTTAAGCTGTAGGACCCGGCCCGATTAGCTGTCATTGTACATAAAAGTAGGCCTTTGAGCGTACAAACAACCAACCAAATGTAGACTCTTCACTTGATAAGACGTTTAGATTTGCTTGGAACATTCCTGGTTTTCTTATATGATATTAATATTGTCATCAAAATCACTGCTATTTAAAAAATATTGGGTCAATTTCCTCCCCTTACCACCACCACTGTATTTAACGTTGATTTTTTTTTAAACTTTTGGTAAAAAGATTTTTTCTTAAGAACCTGTTGCTACATTTTGAAATAAACTCTGAAATAATAACTGTAAATGTAAGCTTTCCCATTCTCAAACCGAAAAGCAATTTACTTTTGAATTTAAAAATACATTTCAATTGCTTTCTTATTATTTCACAGCACGATTTCGATGTATTATACCAATTTACAAAACCATTAGCAATTTTATATTAAGGAAAGTGAAATATATAGCCTCAAAGCAAATAAAATACCTTCACTTTTTGGAAAAGAATAGATTCATTAGCATGAGTTACGGCAGCATTATTTGTAGGTTGCAAGGACATTTTTTTTTATCCTAACTTTGATTTTTTAAAACTATTTCCCTTCTCACAATGACAAATATAAAATCTATTATTAAATGGCAGACAGTATATTTTTTCCGGTGAATTTTGCCTTTTTCTCCACTTTTATAAAAATTTAAGTAACTATTAAGGAGGGGAATGAAGGCATCCTTCCATGCACCTTCCTGAGACCACCCATTTCCATTATTTTTATGTAGTTAGAGCTGTTGAGTTAAAGTAAGCAGGAGTTACAAAATCAATACTGTTTTGAATATATTTTATCATGTTCAAATAACGTATCAGTTTGATTTCCCAATACCTGGCAAGCCAATATAAATGCATAATTCCGTGATTTCAAAACATGTGGGGGAGATAAAAAAAAATTACATAACTTTTGTTGAGAAATCGATTAGCGTTCTTGTTAAAATTCGAAAAGAAACATTCTTCAAGGAAAGGGCATAAAGAACTGCCAGACAGCAGTTTTGTTCTTTAAAAATGGAGAGAGTTAGCATCAATTTGTGTTCTGAAGAATCGTGCAACTTTGACGTCTGGAATTCATCCACAAATATAGATGATGAAGAAGATAATTTGCATTGGATGAATCATAGTTTTAATGAAGGAGTATTGAAACATTGAAAAACTACTTAATACATTTCAACACCATATAGGAGAGGGGGTGAGAAGGAGTCGAATGTATGTGTTGGAGATGGAATGGCCATATGTGTGGGTTGCAGCACCTTTTTCAAGTGTTTGCAAATACTTGAATTTGCTTGCTCAGCTCTGAAGTCAAAGACCGAAAACGACAGCATAGTTCTCATGAAAGAACCTTTTCGTTTTCTTTCTTGACTTTGTGTTTAATGTCACATAATGAAAAAAAAAAAAATAATAATAGGTGAGGGAACGCCATTCCGTTTTCTGAAAAGGTAAAGGATCTCCGTTCCCAAGTGTTCCTGCTCCACTACACCTCTGCATGTGGATCCTTTATTTTTCCACAAATGATGGATAATTCCTTTTGAATGATCTTTAAAAGGGATTTACTTATGGTATTTTTAATTTACTTAAAATGTGTTTTCTCACTCAGAATCCTATGGCACTCTGCGGTTTTCCAACTTTTCCGCAAATCGTAAACAATGGCGAACTCCAAAATTAAACTAATATCCCAATAAAGACGACGATTAAGATTTACTGTAAGCTCCCCCTTAGCGATTTTTTAATAGTTGGCTTTTAGGCACTGAATGTGGCAACCCGTCGCCAAAGTTTTCCAATAACCCTAGTGACCGTTTGGATTTGGCAACACGGTGCATTTTGACGCCATTTTGGATTTGCCAACACAGCCTTTTGACGTCATTTTCAATTTGGTGATTATTTTTTTTTAAATCACAAGGGGGACCCAACAGTAAATTTTAACCAAAGACGACTTAGAAATTTGATAAACAGTCATTGTTTTTATTTTACGATTTTGGAACAGAAACAGTATAGGACCCCTTTGGCGATTTTCCCGGTTTGAACTGATCGGATTGGCGCTTTTGTACACTTCTGGCTACCCCTCTTTCCTACATGATGTCCGGTGGGTTTCAATCTGGCAAACTTTACAGTTTCAAAAAAAAAAAAATCGATTATCATTTGTAATTTTATTACGATAAAAAAATCAATATTTTTTTTTCATTTTATAAAGTGCTATATATTGTTCAATCTATAATAATTGAAGATGCATAAATTGGAGCGTACGGCCTGCGAAAAGCTCTAACATAAGTCATACGGCCTGCCTTCAAGAGCTTGTTGCGAACGCTGGTTTAAAGCAGTTTTAACAGTGTTCATAATCGATTTTAACATACAGAGTGGCTACAAAACCTGGAAATGTCAGGGAGCTTTCTGATTGTGGAAAAAATCAGGGACATTTTTATTGGTTTAGGTGCGTTTCCCCGTTCTCCCGTATTTTGGCGGCATTTACCCGTAAAATTGTTATTGAAATTGTTTGAAATTTAATATTAAGAATAATTTAAACTTCTGATCAACTCTAAAACTATTTTTTTTTAAATTGGTATATTATTTTTGTAGCATACATGTTTTATTTTATCAAAGTGTCTACACATCTGGAAAAATTGTGGAAATTTGAAAAAAAATGTGCAGTAAAATCGCAGAAATTTTTTAGAAATCTATCGGGGAATTTTTTTCCCTGAATTTTGTGGCCACCCTGTACTAAAATTGTTATAAAGTTTTAACACTCACCTTTAGTTTTTAACTGTGATACTACAAATGCCTGTATTAATGGTCTAAGTCTAAAACTCAGGGAAAAAATTCACCCTTGTCTAATTCGCATTGCGTCCAGACTTGTATCTTACTTAAATTTCAAGGAGTCATCATGACAGAGGAAAATATGGGGATTATATCTCTAGAGAAAGGAAAATATATAATCCACATAAAAAAGAACACTATTATCCTGCTTTCAGTTTAATTTGTTCTGACACTTATTGTATTTAAAATATATCTATGCTAGTCAGTTGAATATTAGTTATTTATTAAGTACCCTAGGCTCGAAGCTTCACTAGGTCAGTAGGTTTTAAATCATGTGTAGCTGCAGAAAAATATACCATGTTGCTAGCAAGTCATACAGAGTAATAATAATGACAGAGAACTTTTATAAAAGAAATTAACAAATTTATTAATTTGAAACAATTTTCAAATTTAAAAATAATACATTTAAGAAATTATTTTTAAATATATATAATTTTTGTTTTTTGATATAAATCTTAGTTTTTTTGGGTTGGTCTTCAGTATACCATATTTCATACAAGTTGTTCAATCTGTTCTTGCATTATTTAACCTTTTTATATTTGGAAAGGACAGCTTTAAATATGATTTTACTAGTATTTTTCCCTTTAAGAGATGAATACTGAAAATATAAAAAGAAACACTCACACACATTTAAAATCAAATAGGGTTTAATTTTCCAAAAAGAAAATATATATGTACCTTTAGCTAAGTTTTTCAGTAAAATATCCTATAAGTACTACAATACCCAAAACAGCATTTGATAGATCATACGTAAATATTGATGAAAAATTGAATTTAGGGCAGAAGAAAGTTAACAGCCTTCTTGAATTACGAAACATTCTAAACTATTAGAGAGGCTTTAATCAAATTTGAGTTGTGCTTATTATAAGGTATAAAAACGGGGGTCTATGCAGAAGGAAATTTAGGTCCTTTTAAAGACCCTTCACAAAATTCCATAATCAACAAAAGGACCCTTCACAAAATTCCATGTCCAACAAACTGACCTTTCACAAATTCCAAGTTAAAAAAAAGAAAAAAAAAGTTCAGTTTGAAAATGGACCTATTACAAAGTTACAAAGTTTATTTTATGCCAAAAGGAGAAAATGGATCGCTTGCCCAAATGTTGATTTTAAGGAAGTGACGTCATGGACGCCAAACCATATGCTCAAAATAGTATATAAAATTGGAAATTTTTCACAAAAATAGGACCCTGTAAAAAAAACCTGGATAGACCCTGTGTTAAATTTAGTTGCTGCATTCACAGAAAAACACCCAATACCTATAAATATATTATTATAGTTATAAATTTCTAGTCAATTGTTTTCTCTAATGAAAAGTGTTCCAATACGATATAATTTTTATGTGCGTAAATGTAATATAATTTCTATTACAGAAAATGGATTTGTCGCTGAAATGTGATATATGCAGCAAAGCATTTTCAAAGAGGAGCAATCTCACAAGGCACCTTCTCATTCATACTAGAGAAAAACATTCATGTGATGTATGCAACAAGGAGTTTTTTAAAACGAGTGATCTCAAAAGGCACCTCCTGACTCACACTAGAGTTAAATGTAATGTTTGTAGCAAGGAATTTTCAAGAAAGAGCAGTCTCCTAATACACATGTGCATTCACACTGGAGAAAAACCCCATATGTGTAATGTATGCAACAAGGGATTTTCTCAAAAGGCCCATCTTGCAAGTCATCTGCGCACTCACACTGGAAAAAAACTACATTCATGCAGTGTATGCAGTGAGAGATTTTTTAAAATGAGTGATCTCCAAAGGCACTTTTTGACTCATCCTGGAGCAAAACCTTTTATATGTGATGTTTGTAACAAGGGATTTTCTAAAATGTGCAATCTCATTGCACACATGCGCGTTCACACTGGAGAAAAACCCCATTCTTGCGAGGTATGCAACAAGGAATTTAGTACAAAAAGTGATCTTAAAAGTCACCTTTTGACTCACACTGGTGAAATTCCTTATAAATGTGATATGTGTAGCAAGGGATTTTTTCGAAAGCATAGTCTAATAAGGCATCTCTTCACTCATACTGGAGAAAAACCATATTCATGCAATGTATGTAACAGGAAATTTGCTGGTAGCAGCAGTCTTAAAAAACATCTCCTCACTCATACAGGAGAAGCACCACATTCATGCAATGTATGTAACATGAGATTTACTGATAGGAATAGTCTCAATAGACACACTCTCACTCATACAGGAGAAAAACCATATTCATGCAATGTATGTCACAGGAGATTCTCTGATAGCCACAGTCTCAATCGACACATCCTCACTCATACAGGAGAAAAACCGCATTCATGCAATGTATGTAACATGAGATTTGCTGATAGGAGTAGTCTCAATAGACACATCCTCACTCATACAGGAGAAAAACCACATTCATGCAACTTATGTCACTGGAGATTCTCTGATAGCCACAGTCTCAATAGACACATCCTCACTCATACTGGAGAAAAACCACATTCCTGTCCCATATGCAATAAAGGATTTACTGAAAAACGTGGTCTCAAAAGGCACCTCGGCAAACATAATGGAACGGGAGAAAAACCACATTCATGTAATGTGTGTAACAAGCGATTTTCCCTAAAGGGTAGCCTTACAATTCATCGCCTCACTCACACGAGAGAAAAGCCACATATATGTAATGTGTGCAGCAAGGGATTTTCTCTAAAGGGTAACCTTGCAACTCATCTCCTCACTCACACTGGTGAAAAGCCCCATATATGTAATGTGTGCAGTAAGGGGTTTTCCCAAAGGGGCAGCCTTGCAAGTCATCTCCTCACTCACACGGGTGAAAAACCACACACATGTAATGTGTGCAGCAAGCAGTTTTCTCTAAAGAGCACACTTGCAGGTCATATCCTCACTCACACAGGAGAAAAGCCACATAAGTGTGATGTATGCAATAAGCGGTTTTCTCTAAAGCAAGATCTTAAAAGACATCTTCGCACTCACAGAGAAAACCCACAGGCATGTGATGAGTGAGAATCTTTCCAAAGTTTGTATTAATTACTAGGAAGGAATGAAATATAATTAATTCAGTTTAACTAGAATTTTGTTTTCTTACAGACTAAAATGAAAAGGTTATTAATTAAAGTAATACATTTTAACTCAACTATATTCATTTTTACTGTTGTTGAAGAGATATTTCAGTACTTGTGTACTATCGCAACCATGCCAACTTTCGGGATAACTCGCCAAATTGGTAACCACAATTTGGCATGTGTCTAAGGCATTGAATTGACAACCATTTTATTTGTTTCATGTTCCTTTTTTAGAATAAGTGCGTTTTTTTTTGTTTTTTTTTCAATGTTGCCAATATGGTTGCGAAAGTATGTAAGTACCGATATTTCTTATGTTTGTGTTATGTGATAAAATCCCGTTTGCAATATTTAATCAAATTGCACACTTATCAATATTGATCTATGTATCTACCACTAATTGACTTTAAAAATGAAGGCTCATTATTGTTTTATGTAATTTTATGACCAACATCTGCTATTTAATGTTACATCTTGCAATTCTTCAATAGGTTAGGGTGTGGTAAAATGGGTATGGAAAAATCACTGTTGTTTGATGTTCAGCTAAAAATTTTATGTAAATGTTTAACTATTCAATTTTTATTTTCTTTACATTGCACATCTACAAAATAAGAATACATAATTTTTTAATTATGTATTGCATTGCAAAAGTTTGTTTATGAGTAAGCATTTTAAAAGTAGTATATGGTTACTATACCCATTTTATCTCATGCAGGTGAAAAAGGGTATACTCTAGTTTAATAATGAAAACAATAGAATAAATAATAAACCTTAGATAAATAATTAACCACAGACTCACCAAACATAAGCACATAACTAATGAAGTATGAAAAAATATTGTAAGTCATAAATCATTTAAAACTCTTGTTTTAATCTGAAATTAGTTAATACATCCAACTACAATTTCTATTGGCAATATTTGCATTTGAATCACATTCCTTTTTATATTACACTTAAATTCTGAAAAATACTATTATTATAGTCAAAATCTAACAAAAATATAATTCCACATTTTGCTGAATGCTGATTCATTTAAAATTTCTGTTTGACTATTTTCAAAGACATCTGTGTGCTCCACATTCAGAAAAACATAAAAATTGCTAATCTTGGGTTGTTTAAAAAATTGTACGTCATACGAGTCGTTTTTGATTGCCATAATTTTTGCAATAAATTCTTTTTTTCCTTAAATATTCTACTTTTACCTATTCACTCTTGATCTATAGGCATATTTTCATTGCTCTTTACTTTTAGGCCAATACCTTATGTACTTTGAACTTCATTTGCCTTTTTTTCTTATTTGTTTTCGGATTTATTTTTTAACCTCATCATGACTATTTGATTCGTTGAAATTTTGCCTGCTTTAGCTTGGACATGTTTATATTTTAATTTTTTTATGCATGTTATTGACTTTAAGGTTTTGGAGATAAACAGGCTAACTCTTCTTTGAATAGTGACAATATGGCAGTATCCCATTTAGAAATTCATGATCCTTTTCGTGAAGGCTTTCTAATTATCCATCTTAATTTTAAAAACTTGAAATGCTAATATAAAATTATTTTAATGTGGTACTTGGTTTTTTTAATTCTAATTTTGAAATAGTAAGACTTTACTCGGAGAAACTAGATATAATCACCTTGAAAATACGTACATGTTAAGTCTAACACCATACTCATTTTACCCCATTCACAAAATTTGTGTTTAAAAAAAATTTACAAAAACTCATTTTGTCTGTAATTTGAATAAACAATAAAAATATTTAATTAACACAGTCAAGTCACTGAAATTTAATTTTATTAAATATTCTGAGCTGCAGACATAATTTTTAAATAGACAACATATGGCATGAAGTTTTATACAAGTGTTTTTACTGTTAGTACCATAGACTTATTATAAACACTAGACTGAGCGCTTCCACTTCAATTGTACCACAAGGTTTGAAACCATAATAAAACATACGAGAGGAGGGTTGCAGATTTGGCAGGTTTCTCCTCCTTTTGGCACTGCCCTAGTTTCATTAAGGAATAATTTTGACGTAGTTATCTTGTGTGTTAAATTGTTGGTTGATTGTATTCCTCTGGAACAATAGGTATAACTTTTCTGATCATGTGTGTTTTAAAAAAGCTTGTAAAGTTGTACTCGGAATACAGAAAAGCAAAGCTTTGTATACAGAAAAGCAAATATTATAGAATTATGAAGAAGAATATTATATAAGTAAGTAATACAAATTCTTCCATCTTTAATTAAAAAAAAATTAATAATGATATCTTCATAATAGTACAAAAAATCGATCAGCAAAGTACAAGAAATTATATCCAGGCACAATAAGTGCTTTAATTAGATTCTTACCACATCAGAATCCCAGAACACAATTTTAGACTGAAACACATTAGTAAAAAATAAATAAAAGACACTCGTAAAATAAAACTGGGGGGGGGGGGGTTTGGGGGGGGGGGGGCAGAGTTTGTCAGCTACATTACTGGGAATTTTTAGTGCTGTGGATTTTTTTATTGTGAAACAATCAATTAATTATTGTCAAAACAATTAATTATTGTCTAAGAAATTACTTTAAACTTCTATAAATTCTAATTCTAGCAGTCCTACAACAAGATTATTTTCCAATTTTCAGCCCGATTGGATGAAGGCAAGTGGATTAATTATTCCTTCGAAGTGGTAATATAGTATCATGTGTAGAAGAAGACTTTTAGTGACATCCCCCGATATTTGATAGAATGTCTCGTCTTTGACAGAGTCTATCTGCCAAGTTTCAGTTCTATTGGATGACAGCAAATAGGTTAATTGGCCTTCTGTAGATTTTCCCGCCACAAACAAACACACACAAAATTTAAGTTAATAAAAAATATATTTTAGCATATATAAAATAACTTGTACTTCATGTGTACCCTTTAAAGAAAAATTAACTTTTCTGATAATTTTAAAGGAAAAATCATATTTATAACTCAAAAAGAAATTTAAATATTAATGTTTTATTACATGAAATATTTTATAACCACCCAATATTATGTTAAAGCCAAAAAACTCGTAAGTTTCATTTTAAAAAATCACAAGGTAAACCAATATGAAAGTATCGAAACAATATTATAAACATTCTTAATCATCAGTTTTGAAGATTCAGATTATTTATTGATGGGTAAAAAAAAATAAAAAATTAAGCGTTGCGATCATAACCGCAAAATGTATTTCATTTTGATTCGCGGCAATCTGGCCACTGCACGGAATTTGCTGTTGATACTTAAAAGTGAAATAAAAATCCTTAAATTGCCACTAATTTCTTCAAAAAGCAGCTGTAAACTTGGTCTGTTGTTCTATTTCAATATTAACTGCAATTTTCAGAAGTTAGTTACAAAATAAAATCCGTAATAAACAATTAAATCTAGCTTTCTGAGAAAGCTTATTGAACCCCTTTTCTGAAATTTCTCATTACGACCAAATGCAGATCAATATCGGACCGTTTTTACTGTATTCAATGATTTTTGGTAGGGACACCCGAAAGCGTTTTCTATTGAAATGAATAGGGGTTTTTCCTCCTTCTTTTGGAAAGGCCACCCGTCACGTGGCTTTCATTTTCCGTACACGAGGTAACCCTAAACATACCGTTTAGTTTGTATTGTTATATAGTCTATTGTTGGCACTCGTATAAAACAAATTATGGAAGCAAAAATAAAGTGGGGGCAACAAAGTTTAGGCATCATATAGTTGATCTGGCCAATAAAATGATTAACTCATGTATGTCTTAGTATACGTCCGTCATATTAAGGTGAAACCGTGAATAGCTCATTAATTCTGTTATGGCCACTTAGATTCGTGTCCACATTTACATGGAAAACTGTGGTATTTCTAGAGCTAATCCTTGTAATTCAGAATTCCGACTAGATGAAAGGAACACTTTAATATAAGATAAAAACCAATCGAATCGGTGTGTGTTGGTTATGGGGGTGCTAGGAAATCGCCTTTTTCCGGTTGCACTAACATTTTAGACAACGGGCCGCCACTGGTTTAGCTTTCTTGCTAAAGTAATTCTATACCCTAGCTTTAACACTGCACATTGATATTTCTGATTATTAATATTAAAAGAAAATTAAACATACTTTGATTTGGTTGGTTGTTTTCAGATTATCTGGCGCCGTCAGCAACACGAGGGCTATAATGCGCCGAAACATTCGACATTAGACAAGCCAACATACATTTACAAACACCCATGCCTAACACGGGACTCGAACCCGCAACCTCGCGGTCTAGAAGCTAGAACGCTAACCACTATTCCGTTTGGTCGGCTAAACATACTTTGAATATAAAAATAGACTTTATACTTAGTTACCACATACATAAGTCTGCTTAACTAAAAGTTTCAAAGAATATTTATTAAAAACAATCCCACTGCTGTCACTTTAAATTACTAGTTCTTTAATTTATTACTTTAAATTACTAGTAATTACTGGGGTAAAATAGGTAGTAAAAATGTATTGTGTAAACTTTCAAATATATTCATAGTTTTAAAAATTGTAAATGGTAGTATAATAGGGAGTTTCTTATTTGTTTCACAATTAAATAACTAAAAGTTTAAAAAACTAAAATACACGCTTTAATAGAAAGCGTGTTTTTTTTAGTCGTATTATCCTTACCAGGATCTTCAGGATTAGCGATTTTTCATATTCAGAGCCAAGTACTACGGCGTGTACTAAAGGTATACACATGACTTTTAAATTTGAATAAGTATAATACAATTGGCAGGAACAAACTGGAGAGTTTTGTACACTTAACTAAAAGCAAATTATAGTTTACAACAAAAAATAACAGTTTAAAAAACTAAAAAACATGCTTTAATAGAAAACTGAACTAAAAAGGTAGAAAATAAATAATAGTTTGGTATTAAAGCATGTTTTTTAATTTTTTAAAGTGAACTAAAAAGTAGAAAATAATTTTGAATAAGTTTGAAATAAGAATAGAGTGATTAAAAAGAAAAATTTGTTTTATCGTAAAAATTCGTAGGGTGCTTGATGTCAATTGTTGTAAGTATTTAATGACAGATATTGGTAGAATTCGCCGAACTACTGGCCATCTTTGTTGAAACGAGTGAAAATTTGATAACGGTAAATAACACCAGTTCAAATTTTAATACAATGACCAATATTATAGTGTAATTGAAAGTTGTACGATGTTCCACAACCCTAGTTAGTATTTTAACAATTTAATTTAATACCAACACACAGGCTGAGTTTTTAATTTTTCAAATATGTAAGCTTGTGATATAAAAAATAATTCAAAATTGAGAATCTTGTTTTATATAGAGCGTTTCTGAATGTTCAGCGACAAACCGCCGATAATGGCTTTCTACACTTTTAAACTACGTTATTTGGAAATAATAATTAAATTTTTAGATAACAATACTATTTCTAAAATTGGAGGGAATTTCAGTACCATATTAATTGGTTCAGTTATTGAAGGAAGATATACTTATTACCTGATGTCATTAACCCACTACTACCGACCAAGTCAATAATTTAGTCTAAATAAGCAATATACTTGGTGCAGGTGTTATTTTCAGTTGAGTTTCATTGTTTAAAAGAACTTGTGACCTAATTTTTCTAATAACAATAATACTTGATTTTGAAATTTTTTTACATTCCATTAAGTAATCTCAATAACCATTTAATTTTCGGAAAACTTACAGTTGAATATACCGTCATCATAAAAAGCTCAATTGATGCTGTTGAAGGTTGTAGTTACCAACCAGTCAGCTCAGCATTATGCTTTTGCAAGGCTTAACTCGATTGAAGGGGGAATAAGGCTGTGACAATGGCTGATTTCGCGACGACCAACCTACGAGATAAATTTTCTACTTGGACAGCGCCAATCCGGGGTAGTGGCGAAAATCGTAACCATCAATCAAAACAAACCTCTTCGGTGTACTTGAAAAAGGATTTCTTCCCTTCCATGAGTGTTTAATTTTAATGATTTCAGAATTCTTATAGCCTAGGTATATGCTCACACCTAGAAAAAAATCTTCCCTAATGATTTATTTAACTCAATTTCTTATTAATATTTAAGTTAGTTTTCTACTTTAATTTTTTCTTGTTCATAATAAAATTTTTTACTAAACATATATTTTATTCAATTCAGTGTGAAAAGTAATTTTGATATTTACAAGGATGTTATAGTGATCTGGAAATTTTCCGGCTTAACTTGGACCAGACCAATGCTTTTCTCTTTTAACAGACCATTTGATCTGATTTTTTGAATTTTTCAGGAAATAAAACAATTTAGTAGTTGACCATTTTGGTCATTTACTAAAAGTATAACACTTAGCCTGATCAGTAATTAACCATCTGTTATTCATAATTTGTTTATTGGTTTAAAGAAAAATTACTTTTATATTAATATAAAACAAACATAAATGATCTACATACATTATTTGTATTAAATCATTTAGAAATTATTCATGTTGATGCTAAAAAATCACAGAGAAGCTAAACCACCCTTTACTAATGGTGTCAGTCACTCTTACGAGACCCTGTGATATACCTCTGTGTTTGTTAATTTTTATCATCCAATTGGAAGCTTGGCTACCCCTATAACTTGGCAGTGGCTTTCATTAGTTATTGGATATATTTTAACCAATAAAAATTAGAATACCATCACAACAATCCTTGTTTACTTCCTTTTTGTGTTATTTTCGTCAACTACTAGCATGTGGTCAATTACTGGAGAATCACTCTATATATGTAAAAAGCATTTATAGTATTAGTGTTATAATGCAAAGATATCTAAAGCAAATTTCTAAGCAATACTGATAATATAAGTTAATATGCAGCTACGGGTCCCCAGTGGGTCATTTTTCATTAATTTTAATTTGCCTACTCTGACCCACTTATTATCACAAAAGAGTGAGGGTATCATTCCAGCCACGGAACTCATTGTAGCCCGTATGCAAGCAAATTTGCTAAAAACAATAAAAACATGATGTCCATTTTTGTTAATGTACTAAAATTACAAATAGCCTGTCGAGGGACAAAGAAATGGGTACAACCCGCATATGGGAGACCCCACTCAGATACATAAGGAGGCGATCTTCCATTCATACATTCCCGTTTATAGGGTAGATCTACATTCATACAGATACCCGTTTATAGGGTAGATCTACATTCATACAGATACCCGTTTATAGGGTAGATCTACATTCATACAGATACACCCGTCTATAGAGCGTTATCTTTCACATACACAGATGCAACCCGTCTAATGTTTCTTTATCACAACTTAAGTCCTAGGCCAGTAATTAGAGATAAATGGATTGAGCTGTCACAAGTTGGAATACAATTTATCAGACGCATACAGCGGTCTCTTCAAAAAAAGTACTCGACTCATAGATTACAACAATTCCAAATACATAATAAATGGAGATAGTAGCAACTTAACACAGTAAGTATTTAAAGAGAAAATATTATACCAGTTAAAATTATCATCATATGAAGAACTAGCTAACACAACAGCTTAATAACACATTTGCAGCTTCATTATCTAAAAAGGGAGAAGATGCTCTCAATTTTGTACTTCGGAGACTTAGATTCCCTTTTTGTTTACGTTTTAGAACTCTACGTTCGCTCTTCTGGGGAATCAATTTGTAAGTAGGATATCCATTAAACACGGTTGGGATCGATCCTTTTTTTAAACATCTCCTTGTAGGGAACTGCAAAAAAATCTGAATCCTTAAAGTGATATGCACATACTTTAGATTAGTTAGAAATATTGATAGGCGAAAAATCCTTACGCGAAATGGCTTTCAGCCAAACACGTTTCAGTTCTGAATCAGCTGGGAATTCGTGAAAAGATATTTTATCGAGATTACTATTTGACTTACATAAAGGTACACAGCAATAGATAGGCATGCTGTATTGTTTTGGGAATTAAAAGAGTAAATAATTACAAAAATCACTTACGAAACGGTAGCACACCACATTACAGAAGGCTAGTCAAGGCAAAATGATTCAAAAACTATCCTACTAGACCAATGCCATCTAGTGGTAAACGGTCAAACTAAGGTGGTATTTGAAATCCTTTGATCTTTACCGCACTGTCATAGCCGCGTAGAATCCAGTTTAGCCGTGGCTTTTGATGTTTTCCTTCCTTCACATCCCGGCGTCCTACAAGTTTTTGATGTTTTAAAAAATTATTCTATATATTTAATTATTGCTTTATAGTTTATTACAAAAACGTGGTATGTTTTAAAATTATTCACGCAAGAAAGATAGACCCCTGTGCTTCGTAAGTGTGCTATTTTAACTTAAATATACGATTAGGGATTTTTAGAGTAACTGCTTTGCAAATTTTTTTGAAAGCTATCTTTCGTTTCGTTATAAAAAAAAACCCTCCTAAAAAACATTTCCCTCTTTGTATTTTGTGGAATTCGGATGTTTTGACGACGCATAGCCCTCGTGTTCTTTCACATTTGTAAAATCCGGCAATTGGTATTTTTAGGAATTTTCATTTATTGCTTAAAAATTTCACCTACTTTTGTGTACCATTCGGCTAAGATTTACTGTACGGTCCCTCTTGGCGACTTTTAAAAAAAATCGCCAAATTGAAAATGACATTAAAAGGCTGTGTTTCCAAATCCAAAATGGCGTCAAAACTCGCCGTGTGCTCCCTCTGCTCACAGCCCCCGTTCTGTTCGGAACAGTTCTCTTCTTGTTCGGTTTTTTTAGAATGTTGGTCAAATTATGACGATTGTTTAATTATATGATTTTTAAATTAATGGGAGGCCACTGTACATGCGGAAAGCAATGCAATGGTTATTTAGGACAGTTTTGAATTACGAGGGGGTGGGGGTCTTTTAAATTAATTTCAGAAGATATAAGGCTTATATATATATTTTTTATTTTGATTAAAAACTAGGGGTGTGGAACATTGCATACCGTTTAATTTCACTAAATAATATTGGCATTGTAATAAAATTTAACATGGTGTTTCTTACTATTTTCTTATTTTTTCTCATTTAAATAAAAAGTGTCAGTTTGGCGAGATTTTTGGCAATAATTTTTACGAGAGCAAAAAAAAAAACACCTCTCCAAAATGACAAAATTGCTAGTTTTATTTGATAGACATTTCATTGTCATTGCTTGTGCGTGAAACACCAAAAAATCAATCTGATGGACAAAGCTCAAGGGCAGAGAGCTGTGTGTTAAAGGCACTTGTTTTTAAATTTTTGATGTCAGCTACCTTATGCCTTTGCGTGATTTCCATTTATCCTTTCCAGTGAAATTCTCTTGTTTGATTACGATTACCCTAAGTCTAATCCCCAACCTGGAGTACCAGTGAGTCATTCTTAGTCTGGTGCCTCACCTTCAATCTGTCCAGCAACCTGTCAGTAGCTAAGATACCGCTGGCATACCTCGGAGGATCATAGATACTCGCAAGCTCCCCACATCGACAAGGTGATGACACCTTCAGGATTATTATTAACCTCTAGTCAATTGTTTTCTCTTATGAAAAGTGTTCAAATGTGGTGCAATTTTTATGTCTGTCAATGTAATGTAATTTCTATTACAGAAAAATGGATTTGTCACTGAAATGTGATATATGCAGCAAAGAATTTTCAAAACAGAGCAATCTCACAAAGCACCATCTCATTCATACTAGAGAAAAACATTCATGTGATGTATGCAACAAGGAGTTTTCTAGAAGGAGCTATCTAAAAATTCACCTCTTGACTCACACTGGAGAAAAACCCCATGTGTGTAATGTATGCAGCAAGGGATTTTCTCGAAAGGCCAATCTTGCAAGTCATCTCCTCACTCACACTGGAGAAAAACTACATTCATGTAGTGTGTGCAGCGAGGGATTTTCTAAAATAAGCGATCTCAAAAGGCACTTCCTGACTCACCCTGGAGAAAAGCCTTTTGTATGTGATGTCTGTAACAAGGGATTTTCAAATACAAGCAATCTCATAACACACATGCGTGTTCACACTGGAGAAAGACCCCATTCTTGCGATATATGCAACAAGGAATTTTGTAATAAAAGTGATCTCAAAAGTCACCTTTTGACTCACACTGGAGAAATTCCTTATAAATGTGATATCTGTAACAAGGTATGTTTTCGAAAGCACAATCTAATAAGTCATCTCCTCACTCACACTGGAGAAAAACCACATACATGTGCTGTGTGCAATACTAGCTTTTCACACAGGAATAGTCTCAAAAGACATCTCCTCACTCATACAGGAGAAAAACCACATTCATGCAATGTATGTAACATGAGATTTGCTAGTAGAAATAGTCTTAAAAAACATCTCCTCACTCATACTGAAGAAAAACCACATTCATGTAATGTATGTAACAAGGGATTTTCTGATAGACATGGTCTCAATAGACACATCCTCACTCATACTGGGGAAAAACCACATTTATGCAATGTATGTCACAAGAGATTTTCTGATAGACATGGTCTCAATAGTCACATCCTCACTCATACTGGAGAAAAACCACATTCCTGTCACATATGTCACAAGGGATATACTGAAAAAGGCAGTCTCAAAAAACACCTTGTCAAACACACTGGAACTGGAGAAAAACCGTATTCATGTAATGTGTGTAACAAGGGATTTTCCTATAAGAGCAGCCTTGCATTTCATCTCCTCACTCATACAGGAGAAAAGCCACATATATGTAACTTGTGCAGCAAAGGATTTGCTCTAAAAAGCACCCTTGCAAGTCATCTCCTCACTCACACTGGGGAAAAGCCTCATATATGTCATGTGTGCAGCAAGGGATTTTCCCAAAAGGGCACCCTTAGAGGTCATCTCCGCTCTCACACAGGAGAAAAACCACATATATGTAATGTGTGCAGCAAGCGGTTTTCTCTAAGGGGAACCCTTACAAGTCATCTCCTCACTCACACAGGAGAAAAGCCACATACATGTAATGTGTGCAGCAAGCAGTTTTCTCTAAAAGGTGATCTTGCAAGACATCTTCACACTCACAAAGAAAAACCACAGGCATGTGATGTGTAAGTTAAAAAGCTGTCCAAATTTAGTATTACTAGGAAGGAATGAAATGTAATAAATTCAGTTTAACAAGAATTTTGCTTTTTTACTTTGCAAGATAAAAAGATTATTAACATTTTACTAAACTATTTTATTTTACTATTCATTTTAACTAAACTATATTAATTTTTACTTTTGTTTAAGAGATATTATGGATATTATACATAGTTATGGCAACCACACCAACTTTTGGGATAGCTCGCCAAATTCGCTACTCTGATTTGGCATGTGTGTAAGGCACTGAATAGGCAACCATATGCATTGTTTCATATTCCTTTTTAGAATTGGTGCACATTTTTTTCAATGTTGCTAATATGGTTGCGATAGTATGTAAGTACCAATATTTCTTTTGTTTGTATTATGATGGGATAAAATCCCATTTTGCATATTAATCAAATTGCTCACATATCAATATTGATCTACATATCTACCACTAATTGCTACTAATGGAAATTGACTGTAAAAATGAAGGCTCCTAGTGTTTTATGTAATTTTTTGTCCAACATCTGCTATTTTTATGTTATATCTTGCATTTCTTCAATTGGGTGGGATAAAATGGGTGTGGAAAAATCACTGTTTGATGTTCAGTTAAAATTTTCATGTAAATGTTTAACAATGGAATTTTTATTTTGGTTTTTCTTTACATTGTACATCTTAGAATTGAAAATACATTGGGTAAAATGGGTAGTCAAAATATATTGTTTAAAATTTTAGAAGTTTTTAATATATTCATAGTTTTTAAAGTTGTATTTGGTAGTATGATGTCTAAACTTTATTTCTCAATTTTATTTTTGTTTCAATAATTTATTTTATATGAATGCCAACACTAAAAATACTTGTGTACAGCTTCATGCCATATGTTGTCCACTTAAAACTTCTGTCTGTAGCTCAGAATTTTCGATAAAATCTCATTCCAGTGACTTGAATGTGTTTATTGAACATTTTTATTACTTATTAAAATTGCAAGTAAAATCAGTATAAAGTAGTATAAAGTTTTTTAATATTTAAAAAATTAAGATGGGTAGTAAAAAATCCAATCGTGGAAGGGATGAGGAAAATCTTAATAACAGGACACTGTCATATTATCTAATTCAAAGGAAGAACCACCTGATATCTGTGTTGTTAAAGCTCCGACCTCGCATGCTAAAGGTGCTGGGGTTTTATTCCGGGTTAGGCATGGATGCTCATAGGGATTCGGTATCAATGTTTAGTTGTATGTCCCGGCCTGATTAGCTGTCACTATGCATAAAAATAGGTCTTTCATCGTTATGAACATTTTGTCTTGCAAAACAATTTTGCCTGCTATATCTCCAATTTAATATATTCGTGTATAAAAACATTTATAAAAATAACAAGTATAAAAAATTCAAAATTCAAATATAAACATGTCCAAATAAAAGCTGGTAAAGTTTTAACTAATGAAGAAGTCATGTTGAGGTTAAAAAGTGAATTTGAAAACCAGAGCACTAAAAAAGTTTAAACCAATAAGAATAGATAGTCAAACGAAATTCAAAGTTCATCATAAGGCATCGGCCTAAAAGTAAGGAACAATGAAGATAGTTCTACATATCTAGCGTGCATGGATGAAAGTAGAGTATTTAGGGGGAAAATAACAAGACTTAATTGGAAAAATTATGGCAATCAAAGAAAATTCGTATGACTTAAAAAAATCCAAGATTGACGAGATTTAAGTTTTCAATGATCTATAATTCACAGACGTCCATTAAGAAAATAGCCAAATAACAGAAATTTTAAATGAATCGGCATTCAACAATAGGAGGTATTATAGATTTAATAGTAATAGTATTTTGCAGTTATAATATGGAGAAGAATGCGATTTGAACGCAAATGTAACCAAAAAACATTTGAGTTGGATGTAATAACCAATTTCAGACAAAAACAAGAGTTTTAAATGATTTTATGGCTTACTATATAATTTTTCATACTTCATTGGGCTTTTGCTTTCTTTTGATTTATTACTTATCTATGGTTTATTATTTATTCTATGGTTTTTATTGTTAAACTATGTTTTCTCACAAACACATTTATGTAACATAATAATTAAAAATTGTGTATTTTTATTCCCAAGATGTGCAATGTAAAGAAACACCAGATTAAAAATTGAATTGTTAAACATTTACAAGAACATTTTAGCTGAACATTAAAAAAAAAGTGATTTTTATACCCATTTTACGCCACCCTACCCAAATTTTTCATTATTACATTGCAAAAATAGTATATAAGAAAACATTTTATAAGTATGTTTACCGTACCCATTTTATGCCATGCAGATGAAAATGGGTATTGTGTGGGTTAAAATGGGTATACTATAGTTTAACAATGAAAACCATAGAATAAATTATAAACCATAGAAAAATATGAAACCATAGAAAAATATGAAACCATAGATAAATAATAAGATTTACTGAAAGCACAAAGCTAATGAAATATGCAAAATAATATTGTAAGTCTTAAAATCATTTAAACTCTTGTTTTAATTTGAAATTAGTTAATGCATCCAACTAAAATTTCTATTGGCAACATTTACATTTAAATTACATTCCTTTCCTGGCAACATTTACATTTAAATTGCATTTCTTTCCATATTACACTTAAATAGTGAAAAATACTATTACTATTATTAATGTTCAAAATCTAACAAAAATATCATGCCACCTAATGTTGAATGCTGATTCATTTAAAATTTATGTTGTTTGACTATTTTCAATGACGGCTACACACTCCACATCAGAAAAAAACATAAAACTCGTCAATCTTGGATATATATTTTTTAAATTTGTCGTACAAGTCTTTTTTGATTGCCATTATTTTTGCAATAAATTCCTTTTTTTCCTTAAATACTCCACTGTTATCCATTCACTCTGAATCAGTTGGCCCATTTGTATTGTTCTTTACTTTTAGGCCGATACCTTATGTACTTTGAACTTTGTTTGCCTTTTTATTCCTATTAGTTTAAATTTTTTCAGTGCTCCGGTTTTCAGATTTATTTTTGAACATCATCATGACTATTTCATTCGTTGAAAATTTGCCAGTTTTAGCTTGGACATGTTTACATTTCAGTTTTTAATATTTTTTGGACATGTTATTGTAAAACTTGAAGGGTTTGGAGATTAGCAGACAAAATTGCTTCTTTCGAATCTTTATAAGAAGAAACAAGTATTGTGTTAGAAGCTAACTCTCTTTTGAATGGTGTTAATATGGCAGTATCCCTTTGAGAGATTCATGATCCTTTTCGACTATCAAACGGTATAGTGGTTAGAGTGCTAGCTTCTAGACCGCGAGGTTGCGGGTTCGAGTCCCGTGTAAGGCATGGGTGTTTGTAAATTTGTTGGCTTGTCAAATGACGAATGTTTCGACGCATTATAGCCCTCGTGTTGCTGACGGCGCCAGATAATCTGAAAACAACCAAAAACCATGATCCTTTTGAAGGCTTTTTAACTATCTAATTTTTTTTTAAAAACTTGAATTTATACAAAAGAATTTTAATGTGGTTCTTTGAAACATATTTTTATTCTAATTTTAAAAAAAGACTTTACTCAGAAAAATTATGTATAATCACTAACACATGTTAAGCCTAACACTGTTATACCCATTTTACTTCATTCACAAAATTTGGATTTAAAAAAATTTAACAAATCATTTTGCCTGTCATATAAATAACAGGGATGCCAGTTTTCCTCCTTTTGGAGGATTTCCTCCTTTTTGTTTTTTTATGTAACATTTTCCTCCTCTTTGTCCCTGTCTTGAGGATCCACATTTTTCTGATCTGAACCAGTTTTTCCTGCAAAAAGTATACTTTTCCTCATATCTAAACAAAATATTTTTCCTCTTGGCTCCCCTTTCCTCCCAGGTTACTTCACTAACTCCTAATATTTGAAATGTAATTATTATATAGTATGAAAAATTTTATTGTATCTTTAAAATTATTAAATCATCCTTCCTGCATACTCTTTTGTTGAATTTTTGTGTATTCCATGCGCGAGCTTTTTCAACGAATTTTTGAATTTCCTCCTTTTTGCTCTCTGATCACTCATCCCTGAAATAAGCTACAAGAAAGTGTAATAAACACAGTCAAATCACTGAAATGCAATTTTATTAAATATTCTGAGCTGCAGACATAATTTTTAAGTAGACAATATATATCATGAAGTTGTATACAAATGTTTTTACTGTTGGTACTCATATAAAACAAATTATTGAAAGAAGAAGAAAAAAAGTGGGGAAATACAGTTTAGGGATCATACTACCATGTACCATTTAAAAAATTATGAATTTATAAAAATTACTAAAATGTGAAATAATATATTTAGACTACCCATTTTACTCCATCTTATTCTATGATGGTCATCCGAGAAATTGAAAATATTTATAGTGACTGCAGTGAAATTATTTAAAAAAAAAAAAAAAAAAATTTTGTCTGGCTATATAACCAACCATCTCCGAGCTGGGAGCATCAGACGCTCTCAACATTTCTTACTCTCAACACTTCTTACCATGTGGTTCCGATTGGAGCTTTTAGCCATCCATTATGTGCATTGGTTGCACCCAATGGTACCCAGTATGACTTGTTCTGGCGGATCGTGGACATTGGCACATTTCTGGGGAAAAAGAATCCTTACACTTTTGCAAGCCGTTTCAGCCAAAACATTTGTGGACGCGATGTGATTCCCGGACCTACTCCGTACATGAACGAACGGATACAACTCTGTACGAGCCAACAAGCATACCGTTTTCTGTATCGAGAGAACGTAGAAGCGGCAGAAATGTTTCAACAGGCTTTACAGAACGGTCGAGGATTCGTTGCTATCACTCACCAACCGTTCGTTCAAAGATGTTTTCATGGGCCTATCCTTACGCTCCATCCTGAAGGTATCATTTCCATTCCGGAGTGGATAAATCAGTTTGTCACTGATGTAGAATACCTTCAGAGTTTACCTCAAGATGTCCAAGAACCCATGGCGACCGTGAAGCAGGAACCCATGGCGACCGTGGAGCAAGAACCCATGGCTTCCACGACTGTGGAACCAGAACCCATGGCGACCGTGGAGCAAGAACCCATGCCTTCCACAATCGTGGAACAAGAACCCATGGCGACCGTGAAGCAAGAACCCATGGCTTCCACCACTCCCATGGCGACCGTGGAGCAAGAACCCATGGCTTCCACGAGCGTGGAACAAGAACCCATGGCGACCGTGAAGCAAGAACCCATGGAATTCACCATGGGTTCTGTTGCGGTAGAAACTCAGACCGACCTATATGAAAGCCCCCCGGAAGAGAACCCAGAAACTGCACAAGTGTTTACGATGCGTACCATCAACCAGTTAAAATCAGGGGACTGGCTTCTTATCGAACCGAACCAGTTACCCAAAAGAATTTGGGTGAAGCAAGGGGATGTACATGTAATGTATGAATCAAAGGAGTGAGCCCCTCTCAAAAGATTTCAAGAAAAAAATTTCTGGCTTAGCTATGACTGAAAAAAAAAAAAAAAAAAATTCTTTTTTTTTTCCCAGTAGTCCTATAAAACTCAGCGGATTGCGAGCTCAGGCATCAGACGTTCTCTGACTTGTGCAACTGCTTGTTCTGTTTTCAGCAGTTGAGCTGGTGACTGAAATACTATTCGTATCAACTACCCCCTGCTTTGCAAGGGATCCAGAAGTTGGTTTCCCTTCCAGCCTGCTTTGCAAGTACATCCACTTTAGTACATACTATTCGTGTCAACTGCTTTGCAAGTACTTCTGATCCAGAGGTTGCTTTCCCCTCCAGCCTGCTTTGCAAGTACATCCACTTGAGTGCATACTATTCATATCAATTACCCCCTGCTTTGCAAGTACTTCTGATCCAGACGTTGCTTTCCCCTCCAGCCTGCTTTGCAAGAGATCCCGACGTTGGTTTCATTCATCAGACAATCTTGGTGACTACACCACCCAATCTTGATAACCAGGCATCGCACAACACAATCTTGGTGCAAGCATTACTCAATCTTGGTGTCTGCACAACTCAATCTTGGGTTTCAGACCAACACAATCTTGGTACCAGCACTACTCAATCTTGGTGCCTGCACAACTCAATCTTGGGTTTCAGACCAACACAATCTTGGGACCAACTCAAGGCTACATTCTTTTGGACGGTTGCCAGACTTTTCGCTATAAAAGGAATGGCTTTCCGTGACTCGAAATCATTCCATGCTATGGATTTGTTCCCGAAAGACGTGTCTGATGTCGTCGAGCGTTTGTACGTGGATTTGTGGGAGAAGGACATTCTTTCCAACCGGGTCACAGCTTTCATTTCCTACATGGAGAACTCGAAATACCAACGCATCTTTCACAAGGTGCTACCTGAGGACTGGCATCGGAATTACCTGGAAACATGCCTGAGGTGTTTGTCAGAGGCCAAGCATGTCAATTTTTTTGAGCCTGACGCCATCAAGTGGGAAAAGATTGCCAATCGTTTATTCAAGAGTCCGGACAGAATGCTAAAGAACTCGGATACCAGAATGGCCTTTCGTCTGGGCAACATGTTTTTAGTCAAGCATGGCTTCACCTTTGGACACTGGCAAGTACCAAAGGGACAGTACCACATCTACCAGACAAGCCATGCTCCTATGATTTGTTACCAGTTGCCAGAGTCCAGTGTCAATTCAAAAAGCCAACCGACCGTTTACCGACGCGCTTTTGCTGCCCATGATCAATTTTTGTACAAGAGGTACGTGTTTAAGCCACATACCATCTACTTCATCCCTCCTGGCATTCGCTACCTGGTGATGGCTGCCCAAAAAACGGTGTTTTCCGTGGATGTTGTGGAAAACCCTGTTATGAACAGTGTGTCCTACAACTCTGATCGGTTGTTTCAGCAGTCTACGTACAATGTGCCTCCACCTACACCACGTCCTGAGGACCATTCTTCCTCTTTAAGCCATTCTTCCTCTTCAAGCCATTCTTCTAAACACCACTTTCGTATTCCCAAGCGGATGCCAGAGAAACCTATTCCCAAACTGATGCCAGAAGACCGCATTCGGATGTCAGAAGAGCCAAAGGAAACATTTCGTATTCCCAAGCGCAAGTCGCATATTCAGCAGCTAGAGGAACCACCCAGAAAGCAGTGTGTACCACAAGAAGAGGTTCATGCGTCCTCCAGTGTGTCACAAGACCATGTGCCCCAGTTTCAAGTGCCCCAAGAACATGTTCCCCATGTGCCCCAAGAACAGTTTCAAGTGCCCCAAGAACAGTTTCAAGTGCCCCAAGAACAGTTTCAAGTTCCTCAAGAACATGTGCCACAAGAACATGTGCCCCATGTGCCAGTTCAGCAGTCCATGGAACAAATTCGTGTGCCCTGTGAACAATCCCCACATCCCAGCTTTGAACAACCAGAAGAATCACCGCAACCCACCTATGAACAATTACAACCAGTAACCGATGAGCAACTATTATCATACTTTACAACCCCTGACCTATCCATGCCCGACCTCTTTCAAGACATTCCTGTATTTACAGAAGAACAATTTAATACCTTAGGGCTGGACGAATTTTTCGCCAGCGATATGCCTTTGGACTTGTCCCCAGCTGTACGATACCCCAAACCCAAAACAACCTACCTGTGTAAAGAACCCCTAGATCTATCAGTAAAGCGTACCAATAATCTGTAAACAATCACATGTAAAATGCATCATGTAAACCACATATGTAAATAACTAGTATGTAAATAAACATGTATTGTTTTACCCGTGTGTGTTTATTTTTTTTAAAAAAACATTGTCCAACCTAGGTCCTTGCAGCCACTACATACCTACGTTGGCTTAAAAAAGGCCTTTCACAAGGGCCGTTTTCCTTTTTTGAAATTTTTTTGAAAGGGTCACGGTGCTCCATTATTTTATCGGCCGACTGTACCTGATGTCATTAACCCACTATACTATCTACCAAATCAATAATTTAGTCTAAATAAGTAATGTTCCTGGTGCAGGTGTTATTTTCAGTTGAGTTTCATTGTTTAAAAGAACTTGTGACCTAATTTTTCTAATAACAATAATACTTGATTTTGAATTTTTTTTACATTCCATTAAGTAATCTCAATAACCATTTAATTTTCGGAAAACATACAGTTGAATAAACCGTCATCATAAAAAGCTCAATTGATGCTGTTGAAGGTTGTAGTTACCAACCAGTCAGCATTATGCTTTTGATGTTTTCCTTCCTTCACATCCCGGCGTCCTACAAGTTTTTGATGTTTTAAAAAATTATTCTATAAATTTAATTATTGCTTTATAGTTTATTACGAAAACGTGGTATGTTTTAAAATTATTCACGCAAGAAAGACAGACCCCTGTGCTTCGTAAGTAAATATACGATTAGTTTTTTAGAGTAACTGCTTTGCAAATTTTTTTGAAAGCTATCTTTCGTTTCTTTATTAAAAAGAACCTCCTAAAAAACATTTCCCTCATTATATTTTGGAATTCTAATGTTCCCTCGTGTTCTTTTTGCACATTTGTAAAATCCGGCAAATATGTGGACTTGGTAATTTTTGGAATTTTCCTTTGTTGCTTAAAAATTTCACCTAGTTTTGTGTACCATTCGGTTAAGATTTACTGTACGGTCCCACTTGGTGACTTTTTAAAAAAAATCGCCAAATTAAAAATGACATTAAAAGGCTGTGTTGCCAAATCCAAAATGGCGTCAAAACTCGCCGTGTGCTCTCTCTGCTCACAGCGCCCGTTCTGTTCGGAACAGCTCTCTTCTTGCTCAGTTTTTTTAGAATGTTGATCAAATTATGACGACTGATTAATTATATGATTTTTAAATTAATGGGAGACCACTGTACATGCAGAAAGCAATACAATGGTTATTTAGGACAGTGTTGAATTACGAAAGGGGGGGGGGGGTCCTTTAAATTAATTTCAGAAAATATAATGCTTATATATTTTTTTTATTTTTATTAAAAACTTGGGGTGTGGAACATTGCATAACTTTTAATTACACTATATAATATTGGCATTGTAGTAAAATTTAACATGGTGTTTCTTACTATTTTCTTATTTTTTCTCATTTAAATAAAAAGTGTCAGTTTGGCAATAATTTTTACGAGAGCAAAAAAAAACAAACCTCCAAAATGGCAAAATTTATGGTTTTATTTGATATATATTACATTGTCCTTGCTTGTGCTTGAAACACCAAAAAATCAATCCGATGGACGAAGCTCAAAGGCAAAGAGTTGTGTGTTAAAGGCACTCGTTTTTAAATTTTTGATGTCAGCTACCTTATGCCTTTGCGTGATTCTGACGAAAACCTTATGGTAGGTCCCTGTACCATTACTAACCTGCACGCCAAATTTTAACATTGTAGGTCAATTTGTTCGATAGTTGTGGTGACCACACACACACAGACATACATTTTTTCTAGATAACTTTTTTGAAATTGGGATGTTCCAAAACATGGAGAAATGCACACAAAAAAATCCCAATTTTTTTTTTTTTTTTTTTTGGCCGAATACTATACATCTAGGTAAAAAGTAAGTCAAGTGTTAGCTTTACAACAATGTGGGTTTTAAAGAATTTAAAAATCTGTGCCCAAAATTTCATAAGATGGTAATAAAATTTCAATGAAAGATATCAAATACCTATTTATTAAAGACTTCAGGAAAAGGGAAGTGCTCCTAACTCGTCTAAGGATAGGCCACACACGCTTTACCCATGTGCATCTTTTGCTGGCAGAAGATGCCCCCACATGCAATTCCTGTGGACTTATTTTTTCTGTTGTTCATATTTTAACTAAATGTCCGTCTTTTAATACAATCAGATTTAGATATTTTAATATGGACCATCCTCCATTATCATCTCTTTTATGTTCACCCCCTCATACAAATCTTTTTAAATTAGTTTTTATCATTTGTTTTGGTTTTTATCTTTTTTGGTTTTTATCATTTGATTTGAGTACGTTGTTTTGTCATCTTTACCTTTTATGAACCATCATGTTTTTATTAACTAATTTTAACATTGGTTGACAGCAATCAAAATGTTCGGCGCAGTATGGCCCACGTGAAGCCCTTGCGACAGAAATCCAACCAACCAACCATTAAAGACTTCAGCTGAAATTTAAGTTCAAACTTCATTATCCTATCACAATATGTTTTTTTATTTTTTCACTCGGAAAGGACTGGGACGTAACTAGGCTGGTAAAATTCGATACCAGCACCTCCATCATAACATAACAAATTCGTCATTTGGATTCGGATCTTGATGTCTCTCTTTCCATATCATCCGGCAAGTACCACCAATATTCTTTTACTTTTATTAAACCATAGAGTTTCCAAACATGTAATTCACATTATTTCACGTTTCCCTTTGAGTCATTGTTTTCCTAGCTTCATTTTTGTCTTTAATAGCTTTCATACAATCATCATCAAAACATTCCTGAAGTTTTATTTTTGGTCTTTCACTTATTTTTTCTTCTACAACCTCATTTATAACTGTCCTAATCTTATTCCAGTGTTCTTCTACATTTAGTTGATTTTTATCATTTATTTCTTTTCAAATTTTTTACATATTTCTTCTTGATATTCCTTTTTCATCTCTAGATCATATATTAATTTGTCAACATTTCATTGTTTCATTCTATCTATTGCCATCTTTTTAATATTTGTTTGTGTTCATGTAATTTAACCTTAACTAAATAATGATCAGAGTCTCAATTAGCTCCTCTACACGATCCGACATCTATTATTGATGACGTCATACCTCGTTGTAGTCAAAATATGGTCAATTTGGTTTGTTCAATTCCTGGTATTCTCCATGTACCTAAATGTATAATCTTATGCGGAAACATAGTGCTTTTTATATGTAATTTATTTCTACTTGCAAATTGACCCAACAAATTTCTAAATTCATTTTTCTCTTCCTGCAATGTAAACCTTCACGCAACCTTTCTCATAAAATCTTCTTTTCCTATTTTTGCATTGAAATCTTCCATAATTATTTTCAAGCCATACGCTGGGGATTTATTCAATGTCTCTTTTAAGATTTCATAAAAATCCTCTTTTTCAGTCTCATCCTTTTCTTCAGTTGGTGCATGTGCTGAAATAATGGTAATATTTCTAAACCTCCCTTTAAATCGTATCTTACATACTCTTTTATTGCTTGCTGTGTATTCAAGCAGACTTTTCCTCAGTTTTTATATATCATAAAACCTGTTCCTAACTGTCCATATTTCCCTTCTGATCCACTATGTATCAATGTGAATTAAGATTTATCTATTTTACCTTTGCCATCCCATTTAATTTCCTGCAATGCAATAAGTTTTATGTTATACTTCATCATTTCATCAGCAATTTCTCGCATTCCTCCAGGTTCTTTCATAGTTCTAACATTCCATGAAGCCCAGATCCTATCTCTTTTCCATTTATCATTTCCAGTGAAATTCTCTTGTTTGATTAAGATTACCCTAAGTTTAACCCCCAACCTGGAGTACCAGGGAGTCATTCTTAGTCTGGTGCCTCACCTCCAATCTGTCCAGCAACCTGCCAGTGGCTAAAATACCCCTGGCATACCTCGTAGGATCATAGATACTCGCAAGCTCCCCACCTCGACAAGGTGATGACACCTTCTGGATTATTATTAATCTCTAGTCAATTGTTTTCTCTTATGAAAAGTGTTCAAATGTGGTGCAATTTTTATGTCTGTCAATGTAATGTAATTTCTATTACAGAAAAATGGATTTGTCACTGAAATGTGATATATGCAGCAAAGAATTTTCAAAAGAGAGCAATCTCACAAAGCACCATCTCATTCATACTAGAGAAAAACATTCATGTGATGTATGCAACAAGGAGTTTTCTAGAAGGAGCTATCTAAAAATTCACCTCTTGACTCACACTGGAGAAAAACCCCATGTGTGTAATGTATGCAGCAAGGGATTTTCTCGAAAGGCCAATCTTGCAAGTCATCTCCTCACTCACACTGGAGAAAAACTACATTCATGTAGTGTGTGCAGCGAGGGATTTTCTAAAATAAGCGATCTCAAAAGGCACTTCCTGACTCACCCTGGAGAAAAGCCTTTTGTATGTGATGTCTGTAACAAGGGATTTTCAAATACAAGCAATCTCATAACACACATGCGTGTTCACACTGGAGAAAGACCCCATTCTTGCGATATATGCAACAAGGAATTTTGTAATAAAAGTGATCTCAAAAGTCACCTTTTGACTCACACTGGAGAAATTCCTTATAAATGTGATATCTGTAACAAGGTATGTTTTCGAAAGCACAATCTAATAAGTCATCTCCTCACTCACACTGGAGAAAAACCACATACATGTGATGTGTGCAATACTAGCTTTTCACACAGGAATAGTCTCAAAAGACATCTCCTCACTCATACAGGAGAAAAACCACATTCATGCAATGTATGTAACATGAGATTTGCTAGTAGAAATAGTCTTAAAAAACATCTCCTCACTCATACTGAAGAAAAACCACATTCATGTAATGTATGTAACAAGGCATTTTCTGATAGACATGGTCTCAATAGACACATCCTCACTCATACTGGGGAAAAACCACATTTATGCAATGTATGTCACAAGAGATTTTCTGATAGACATGGTCTCAATAGACATATCCTCACTCATACTGGAGAAAAACCACATTCCTGTCACATATGCCACAAGGGATATACTGAAAAAGGCAGTCTCAAAAAACACCTTGTCAAACACACTGGAACTGGAGAAAAACCGCATTCATGTAATGTGTGTAACAAGGGATTTTCCCAGAAGAGCAGCCTTGCATTTCATCTCCTCACTCATACAGGAGAAAAGCCACATATATGTAACTTGTGCAGCAAAGGATTTGCTCTAAAAAGCACCCTTGCAAGTCATCTCCTCACTCACACTGGGGAAAAGCCTCATATATGTCATGTGTGCAGCAAGGGATTTTCCCAAAAGGGCACCCTTAGAGGTCATCTCCGCTCTCACACAGGAGAAAAACCACATATATGTAATGTGTGCAGCAAGCGGTTTTCTCTAAGGGGAACCCTTACAAGTCATCTCCTCACTCACACAGGAGAAAAGCCACATACATGTAATGTGTGCAGCAAGCAGTTTTCTCTAAAAGGTGATCTTGCAAGACATCTTCACACTCACAAAGAAAAACCACAGGCATGTGATGTGTAAGTTAAAAAGCTGTCCAAATTTAGTATTACTAGGAAGGAATGAAATGTAATAAATTCAGTTTAACAAGAATTTTGCTTTTTTACTCTGCAAGATAAAAAGATTATTAACATTTTACTAAACTATTTTATTTTACTATTCATTTTAACTAAACTATATTAATTTTTACTTTTGTTTAAGAGATATTATGGATATTATACATAGTTATGGCAACCACACCAACTTTTGGGATAGCTCGCCAAATTCGCTACTCTGATTTGGCATGTGTGTAAGGCACTGAATAGGCAACCATATGCATTGTTTCATATTCCTTTTAGAATTGGTGCACATTTTTTTCAATGTTGCTAATATGGTTGCGATAGTATGTAAGTACCAATATTTCTTTTGTTTGTATTATGATGGGATAAAATCCCATTTTGCATATTAATCAAATTGCTCACATATCAATATTGATCTACATATCTACCACTAATTGCTACTAATGGAAATTGACTGTAAAAATGAAGGCTCCTAGTGTTTTATGTAATTTTTTGTCCAACATCTGCTATTTTTATGTTATATCTTGCATTTCTTCAATTGGGTGGGATAAAATGGGTGTGGAAAAATCACTGTTTGATGTTCAGTTAAAATTTTCATGTAAATGTTTAACAATGGAATTTTTATTTTGGTTTTTCTTTACATTGTACATCTTAGAATTGAAAATACATTGGTTAAGGTGGGGTTAAATGGGTAGTCAAAATATATTGTTTAAATTTTTAGAAGTTTTTAATATATTCATAGTTTTTAAAGTTGTATTTGGTAGTATGATGTCTAAACTTTATTTCTCCACTTTATTTTTGTTTCAATAATTTGTTTTATATGAATGCTAACAGTCAACATACTTGTGTACAGCTTCATGCCATATGTTGTCCACTTAAAACTTCTGTCTGTAGCTCAGAATTTTCGATAAAATCTCATTCCAGTGACTTGAATGTGTTTATTGAACATTTTTATTACTTATTAAAATTGCAGGTAAAATCAGTATAAAGTAGTATAAAGTTTTTTAATATTTAAAAAATTGAGATAGGTAGTAAAAAATCCAATCGTGGAAGGGATGAGGAAACTCTTAATAACAGGACACTGTCATATTATCTAATTCAAAGGAAGAACCACCTGATATCTGTGTTGTTAAAGCTCCGACATTGCATGCTAAAGGTGCTGGGTTTTTATTCCGGGTTAGGCATGGATGCTCATAGGGATTCGGTATCAATGTTTAGTTGTATGTCCCGGCCTGATTAGCCGTCATTATGCATAAAAATAGGTTTTTCATCGTTATGAACATTTTGTCTTGCAAAGCAATTTTGCCTGCTATATCTCCAATTTAATATATTCGTGTATAAAAACATTTATAAAAATAACAAGTATAAAAAATTCATAATTAAAATATAAACGTGTCCAAATAAAAGCTGGTAAAGTTTTAACTAATGAAGAAGTCATGTAAAGGTTAAAAAGTGAATTTGAAAACCAGAGCACTAAAAAAGTTTAAACCAACAAGAATAGATAGTCAAACGAAATTCAAAGTTCATCATAAGGCATCGGCCTAAAAGTAAAGAACAATGAAGATAGTTCTACATATCTAGCGTGCATGGATGAAAGTAGAGTATTTAGGGGGAAAATAACAAGACTTAATTGGAAAAATTATGGCAATCAAAGAAAATTCGTATGACTTAAAAAAATCCAAGATTGACGAGATTTAAGTTTTCAATGATCTGGAATTCACAGACGTCCATTAAGAAAATAGCCAAATAACAGAAATTTTAAATGAATCAGCATTCAACAATAGGAGGTATTATAGATTTAATAGTAATAGTATTTTGCAGTTATAATATGGAGAAGAATGCGATTTGAACGCAAATGTAACCAAAAAACATTTGAGTTGGATGTAATAACCAATTTCAGACAAAAACAAGAGTTTTAAATGATTTTATGGCTTACTATATAATTTTTCATACTTCATTGGGCTTTTGCTTTCTTTTGATTTATTACTTATCTATGGTTTATTATTTATTCTATGGTTTTTATTGTTAAACTATGTTTTCTCACAAACACATTTATGTAACATAATAATTAAAAATTGTGTATTTTTATTCCCAAGATGTGCAATGTAAAGAAACACCAGAATAAAAATTGAATTGTTAAACATTTACAAGAACATTTTAGCTGAACATTAAAAAAAAACAGTGATTTTTATACCCATTTTACGCCACCCTACCCAAATTTTTCATTATTACATTGCAAAAATAGTATATAAGAAAACATTTTATAAGTATGTTTACCGTACCCATTTTATGCCATGCAGATGAAAATGGGTATTGTGTGGGTTAAAATGGGTATACTATAGTTTAACAATGAAAACCATAGAATAATTATAAACCATAGAAAAATAAGAAACCATAGATAAATAATAAGATTTACTGAAAGCACAAAGCTAATGAAATATGCAAAATAATATTGTAAGTCTTAAAATCATTTAAAACTCTTGTTTTAATTTGAAATTAGTTAATGCATCCAACTAAAATTTCTATTGGCAACATTTAAATTACATTCCTTTCCTGGCAACATTTACATTTAAATTGCATTTCTTTCCATATTACACTTAACCTTCTGAGGGTCACGGGCGTATATATCCGTCATTTGATCCCCAGTTTTTCCAGCAATACACAACCTTTTTAAATTTATAAATAAAATGCAAAATAAAATATTTTTTAAATCTTTTTATTAGGATAATAGTTTAAAACCTACTTAAAACAAAATAAATAAAAGATAATTTTAAAAAATTATATATTTGGATCAGAAAAAAAATTTTAAAATTATTGCAGGGAAAACAACTGTATAATTTCGCCCATTCCCTTGACGCTCAGAGGGTTAAATAGTGAAAAATACTATTACTATTATTAATGTTCAAAATCTAACAAACATATCATGCACCTAATGTTGAATGCCGATTCATTTAAAATTTCTGTTGTTTGTCTATTTTCAATGACGGCTACACACTCCACATCAGAAAAAAACATAAAACTCGTCAATCTTAGATTATTTTTTTTTAAATTTGTCGTACAAGTCTTTTTTGATTGCCATTGTTTTTGCAATAAATTCCTTTTTTCCTTAAATACTCCACTGTTATCCATTCACTCTGAATCCGTTGGCCCATTTTTATTGTTCTTTACTTTTAGGCCGATACCTTATGTACTTTGAACTTTGTTTGCCTTTTTATTCCTATTAGTTTAAATTTTTTCAGTGCTCCGGTTTTCAGATTTATTTTTGAACATCATCATGACTATTTCATTCGTTGAAACTTTGCCAGTTTTAGCTTGGACATGTTTACATTTCAGTTTTTAATATTTTTTGTTTATGTTATTGTAAAACTTGAAGGGTTTGGAAATTAGCAGACAAAATTGCTTCTTTTGAATAGTGTTAATATGGCAGTATCCCTTTGAGAGATTCATGATCCTTTTTCTAATCAAACGGTATAGTGGTTAGCATGCTAGCTTCTAGACAGCGAGGTTGCGGGTTCGAGTCCAGTGTAAGGCATGGGTGTTTGTAAATGTATGTTGGCTTGTCAAATGACGAATGTTTCGGCGCATTATGGCCCTCGTGTTGCTGACGGCGCCAGATAATCTGAAAACAACCAACAACTATGATCCTTTTCATGAAGGCTTTTTAACTATCTAAATTTTTTTTAAAAACTTGAATTTATACAAAAGTATTTTAATGTGGTTTTTTGAAACATATTTTTATTCTAATTTTAAAAAAAGACTTTACTCAGAAAAATTATGTATAATCACTAACACATGTTAACCCTAACACTTCCTTCATTCACAAAATTTGGATTTAAAAAAATGTAACAAATCATTTTGCCTGTCATATAAATAACAGGGATGCCAGTTTTCCTCCTTTTGGAGGATTTCCTCCTTTTTGTTTTTTTATGTAACATTTTCCTCCTCTTAGTCCCTGTCTTGAGGATCCACATTTTTCTGATCTGAACCAGTTTTTCCTGCAAAAAGTATACTTTTCCTCATATCTAAACAAAATATTTTCCCTCTTGGCTCCCCTTTCCTCCCAGATTACTTCACTAACTCCTAATATTTGAAATGTAATTATTATATAGTATGAAAAATTTCATTGTATCTTTAAAATTATTGAATCATCCTTCCTGCATACTCTTTTGTTGAATTTTTGTGTATTCCATGCACGAGCATTTTCAACGAATTTTTGAATTTCCTCCTTTTTGCTCTCTGATCACTCATCCCTGAAATAAGCTACAAGAAAGTGTAATAAACACAGTCAAATCACTGAAATGCAATTTTATTAAATATTCTGAGCTGCAGACATAATTTTTAAGTAGACAATATATATCATGAAGTTGTATACAAATGTTTTTACTGTAGGTACTCATATAAAACAAATTATTGAAAGAAGAAGAAAAAAAGTGGGGAAATACAGTTTAGGGATCATACTACCATGTACCATTTAAAAAATTATGAATTTATAAAAATTACTAAAATGTGAAATAATATATTTAGACTACCCATTTTATTCCATCTTATTCTATGATGATCATCCGAGAAATTGAAAATATTTATAGTGACTGCAGTGAAATTGTTTTTAAAATGTATGCTGTGAAACTTTTAGCTAAGTAACTTTATATATGAGGAAACTGAGTATGAAGTCTATTTATATTCACAGTATGTTACAATTTGTTTAATGTTAATTATTCAGAACTATAAATGTGCCATGTTTTGTCAATCAAGCTCATTGTCTGGAATCTTTATGTCTGCCCAAATGATGTTCCTTCTTTCTTCATGTTTAAAATGACATTTGAAGCAGTGTTTATGTTAGGATATAAAATTACTTTAGCAAAAAAGCTGAACTTAAATTTTCTTTTTAGCAGAATTCTAAAATGGATGCGAGTTTCAAAACTCTTGATTTTGTATTTAAAGTAATTAAGGAAACTTTTTAGTATATATTTATCAAACTGTAAATATAAAACTATTTTATTCCAAATATTAATTTGAACAGTCTTGAACCTTTAGCTCGTTTGTTCTTTTAGGTTGATGACTAATTTTTAGAAAAAAATAGGTTGTTTTTCTAATTTTGTTGAAATGTTTTAGCAAAAGAGCTAAATAAAATTGTCTAATTTTAACTTTTAAGAAAGTTTTTTAGTGTTCTTTCGCCAAAAAAGCACCCACAGCTTTATCGACGATTTGAAAACTATGGGAGTACTTATAGTTGGTAGTTAAAACAAAAAAAGAGTTTATTGAATTCTTAAATTCCCTGTGAAACCAATTCTTTTCCATTTTGAAATAATTAATAAATTGATGGATAGTCGTCTCGTTCCCATATTCTGAAATATTTAGAAAATTTCAGAATAAAGCATTGTACTTATGATTTTCAGCAATTTAAATAAAGTTACACTAAATTGAATTAATGTTTTATTACATTTTAATTAATACTTTCTTCAGTTGTTAATTAATATTTTATTAATGTTTAAGTGGGAGATTTCATGTTATGTAGGTACTTTTCTTCCTATTACTAGTGCTAGAAGTGTGGGTAGACGCTTCCCCCCACTTTTCAAGAAAATACCCATGCGTCTCCCCACTTTTAAAAACACTGAAATCCATCCTCCCACTTTTAAAAACACTGAAATCCATCCTCTCACTTTTAAAAACACTGAAATCCATCCTCCCACTTTTAAAAGCGTTCAATCCGCCAAAAAACAACTAATGAAAAATAACATTAACCTTTAAATGTAGTGACACTATGAAAAAGTTATTTATTTTTACACTTGAAAACTTTAAAACTATTTATGGTATGTATATCATATTATTATAAAAATGTATTGTATTACTTTGTATAAAGATATTATTATTTTTACTAATAAACACAGTTACACTTGATTAACTTTGGAGGAACTTTCTTATAACTAAAATTTCTACTCTTGTTTCATATAAAGACAAGCTATTCTTTTAAAAAAATATAATTTTTTAATTCTCTATTAATTTAATTTCATGAAAATATGCACATTTATAAATATTATTTAAATCTAAATAAACAGTTATGTATTTAACATTAAATTATTATTTAACTTTATCTCTTACTTCCAAGTTAAAAACTAAATTGCCGAATATTCATTAAAATAACAATAAATTTTGGACCCTCGTTTAATGTTAATGTTAGGAAGTATAAATTATTTTTTTACTAGTTAATAGTTTTATTATAAGTCACGAATTTATAAAATTTATGGTTGAAGATATGAGAAGAGAAGTGGGGAGGGGGGTTGCACTTGTCACCAAATTTTGGGCCTTTTTTTCACCACTGCCTATTACATAAAAAAAATTCATAAATTAGTGTCTTTAATACTTGTCACCTACCACCTCCTTTCCTTTGGTAGAAGTGGGGGTGTTGGTGACAAGTGCAAGCCCCTTCCCCTGCAATGATAAATTTAATGATTTCTTATCTTAAAACAAAAATATTAACAAGTAAGGAAATAATTTATACTTCCTAACGCGAACATTGAACAAGGGTCCAAAATGTATTGCTATTTTAATGAATGTTCTACGACTCTTAGTTTTAGTCCTTGGAAGCAAGAGATAAAGTGAAGTAATACTTCTACATTGCATACATACAACTGTTTATTTAGATTTAAATAGCGCTTCTAAATGCGCACTTATTCATGAAATTAAATTAACTGAGAACTCTAAAATGCGTTTTTTTAATAGTTTGTATATATGAAACAAGTATAGAAATTTAACTTAAAAGAAAATTCCTTAAAAGTTGACCAAGTGTAACAGTATTTGTTAATAAAAATACTTATATCTTACATAAAGTAGAATAATACTTTTTATAATAGTTTGATATAAATACACCATAAATAGATTTTTTTTTCGCATTTGGAAACTTTAAATCACATTTTCCAGGGATGACAGTTTTTTCCTCCTTTTTGAGGATTTCCTCCTCTTTTTTTTTGTGTAACATTTTCCTTCTCTTTATCCCTGTTTTGAAGATCCACATTTTTCTGATTTGAACCAGTTTTTCTTGCAAAAAGTATACTTTTCCTCATGTCTAAACAAAAGATTTTCATTCTTAGCTCCCCTTTCTTCACAGATTACTTCACTAGCTCCTAATATTTGAAATGTAATTATTATATAGTGTGAGAAATTTCATTGTATCTTTAAAATTATTGAATCCTTGGTGCGTACTTTTTTTGTTGAATTTTTGTGTATTCCTTCCACAAGCTTTTTTAACAAATTTTGGGATTTCCTCCTTTTTGCTCTCTGATCACTCTCATCCCTGTTTTTCTCAGTGTTGCTACATTTAAAGATTAAGGTTATTATTATTATTATTTTAATTTTTAGACGGATTGGGTGTTTTTAAAAGTGGGGTGGTGAATTTCAGTGGTTTTAGAAGTGAGGGGACGCATGGAAATTTTCCTGAAATGTGGGGGGACATGTCACCATGCTTCCTGCTCTTCTAGTACTGCTCCTTTCTACATTTATGGTAATTACAGGGTTCCCATGGGTTTCTTAAAAGCCGTTAAGAATGTCTTAATTTCATTTTTAAGGGCCTTAAAGAACATTTTTTTATATACCAGGACCTTGAAAACTGCTTATTTTTTCTTCAAACTGCCAACAATTTAAATTTTCTGAAAAATTTATCATTTAAAAAAATAAATTATTATATTGAAGAAAATCTCCTGTTTCACCTCTTTTGGCATAAAATATGCTTTCAGCAGTGCTAAATAGAGTCGTATAAAAGAACTATTTTTAATGAAATGACTTGTCTATGGAGACGTATAGTAGTCGACTGCTTGTCAGAAAGAATGATAATAGACGATGAACTAATACAGGAATATTTTACGGGTATACCATAGAAATTCCAGTTGTGGACCTATCCTGTAGATACTCATTTCAAACAGTTGCTAGTTGCTGCACAATGATGCAAAAAAATACAGGCGTTTGCAGATGGTATGGTGATATTTCTCAGCTTTCACCTCACGAAAGCAGGTAACAACATTTTGAGAGTGGTAGAAGAATGGGCAAATAATTGGAATTTGAAATTCTGTATCAACAAGGGTGAATTCATGATTTTTAAAGCAAAAAGGAAAATTGCACATGTTCCGAGGATCAAGAGTAAGTACCGGCGGTAAACCTAAGAATGTTAAAGAGCTATAATACTTGGGCATCACTTTTGAAACCAATTTGTCACGGATGGAACACCTCAATAAGGTAAAGGTGATAATAAAACCCATAAAAACAAAGTTTTTAATTTTAATATATGCATTGCCAAATTTTATATTAATATAGCGCTGTTTCTGGTGTCAGCGTGTGCTTGGTGTTTGCATATAACTTTCAATATTAAAAACATCTCTATCAGCAAACTACATTTCAAAATGTATTCATTAAAAATTAATGCTAATTTTGCATTGAAATCCAAATATCTTTTATTTATTAAAACAATTTTACCAACAGGAAAGAATTTTTTCAGTGAGAGGTTTAATGCTATTTCAGCCTGATTGGATGACTGCAAGTTGGTATATGTTAGTATTCCGTAAAAGCGATCTTTTAGTGACTGTGGCAGCCCCAAAAATTTGATAGAATGCATCGACATTCCAAGTTTCAGGGCGATTGGATGACGGCAAGAGGGTTAATTAGGCGTCCGCAGATTTGCCCACCATTGACAAGTATACACACCCAATCATCCATCCATACTCACACAAAATTGAAATTAATATGAAGTATTTAAAAATTAAAGCATTTCTGCTAGCTATTTTCATTGCTAAATGCACGAGGCATTAACAATAAAAATGTCAATCAAGATTTGCTGACTTATAATGTCATATCCCCTCCCGAAAAAATTTCTGCCTACGCTCCTGTCTGAAGTCGGAAAATGTTATTCTATAACAAAATGTTACAAAACTGTATCGACGGAGTCGTCAAATATTTGGAGCGGATGTTCCCCATTACTTATCAAAATAATGGGAGAAGTATTTATTTATGAGTAACAGAAACATTTTCCTCTCTAGCAGCTTAGCTCGACGTGTGTGTCCACGTCCTCACCCGGAGAAAGCATTGAAATGGCAACTTCACAAAATTCCTTCTGCACCGAAATGATTTAATTTCCCCCCTTCCCCCCCTTTTTTTTATTAGTTCTTTTTTTTTTTTTTTACTTCATCCTGTTCCAGAGAGGTGGTTCTCTCACATATGTACGCGGAGTCAGGTGCTAGTTCACAAAGTCTTTCCTTTCCACTCCCAGCCGGGAATTCAACCAACCTATTTATTTATGAGGTAAAAAAAATCAGAAATTTTGTTGTAATTCAAGTGTTTTAGCGTTACGAAGATGTGGGGAAAATACCTATTTATAAAAGGCGAGCTAAAATTTAAGTTAAAATGTTCACACTTCATTAGCTTATCACAATACTGTTTTTATTTTTTCATATAAAAAGGAAAAGACTATGACGTAAGCAAGCTGGTAAAGATTGATACCAGAACCCCCCCCCCCCCCATCTTACAAATCGCTCACTTGGATTTGGATCTTGATGTTTCTGTTTCACTTTCCATATCATCCGGCGAGTACCACCAACATTCTTTTACTATCGATTACCTTTTATTAAACCATATAGAGTTTCCGAATGTGTGATTAACAAAAAAAAAAACAAAAAAAAACATTCATCCTTGAAACGTTTCTGTGTTGTTGGCATTTTGAAGAACTGCTTTTCGTAAGTACTGATTCAAACACTGAAGTATGCAGTTTTGGGGTTTTCTAAGCGAGTTATCCAGTATTTGTGGATCCTTCATTTTTCCACCAATGTTGGATTATTCTTTGTGAACGATCCAAATGATTTAAAAGTCATTTACTTATTGGTATTTTTAATTTGGCTAAAATGTATTATATCAGCTCTCGACGGGTTTCTCAATCGGAATCTTCTCGTTGGTTTTTTGAACTTTTCCGTAAAACGTAAATAGTGGCGAACTCCGAAGCTAAAGCAAACCCAAAACTGCAAAAAGCATCTTGATGCAAAGTTGACCGGCAAACTCAAAGTAACAAAGGAAAGTTATATATATATCAAATCTGCTCTATAATTTACGGTTTATGAAAGTTAGAAGTCCACAGCTGTTAAAGCAGAAGGTGCCCCCACATGCAATACCTGTGGAGTTGTATTTTCTGTTCTTCATATTTTAAATGAATGTCCGTGTTTTAATCCTGTTAGACAGTGACATTTTAAATCTAATCACCCTTCACTATTTAACATTTTAAATTCACCTCCTCATAAAAATCTTTTTAATTTCTTACCAGACATTGGATTTTATCATTTAATTTGAATATTTGTTTTCTTATTTCTGACTTTTCAAACAATTTTTGAAACCTTTTTATATACATTTTAAAATTGATTAACGATTGGTTGGCGCAGTATGGCCCTCGTGTTGCCCTTGCGCCGTTAAGCTTTTAAACAAACCACAGCTGTTAAGCTATGGTCGCGATGCAAATTGTAGCAATATTAGGTATTTTCACTTTCGATCTCAAATAAATTTATATTGAGTACGTATTTTGCGGGAGGAAATTGAAAGCATTTGCGTAAGCAATGAAATTTTAAAAGAACTGAAGTTGCAAACGACAATTAAAAAGGTTTAACCAGTTTAATGTTTAATAATTGAGGACTAGAAATAAAAAACAACCTAAGTACCAAAAAATCTAAAATTATTTTTACGAAAAAATGTCATAAAGACCAAGCTAAACAAAGTGGAGAACGTCCAAAGTGAGAACTCCAGTAACAACAGTTTAAATTCAATCTGGTACTTAGTCATAGCCTTAGTACCAGATGCGAATGTTTTTCATTTTTTGGTTCTCCTGAAAAATTTTCTTTTTTGGACTTGGGTCATTTTCTATTTCTAGTCTTCAATTTAATAGAGGTAATGTTAATTTTAATTACAAATATTTTACCCCTTCCATTATACAGGGTGTTTATAAAGTAACTATACATTCTTGTGATAATCAAATTTTATTACATTATTAATCAAATATCATACAAGGACACTCCTTTAGTGTACTTCAATTATCCTTCTTGTACATCTTGGCACAGAACCCAGCATTCCACTGAGGCTCGTCAAGAACGTGTACTCCCTGGTCACCAAATAAAACCCTCCTTCCTTGTACCTGCTGACCAAACAGTATAGTGGTTAGCGTGCTAGCTTCTAGACCGCGAGGTTGCGGGTTCGAGTCCTGTGTTAGGCATGGGTGTTTGTAAATGTATGTTGACTCAGGGCTCCCACGGTCATTGAAAGTCATTAAAAGTGCTTAATATTTCTGAATTTGTTTTCAAGGCCTTGAAAGTGCTTAGAGGTGCTTAAAAGTCCTTGAAAATGCTTAGAGGTCCTTAAAAGTCCTTAATTTTTGCAGATGTTGTGTGCCCAACTGCAAAAGTTATAAAAATACAACTCAGACTTGCTATGCCCGCTTGAACGCCACTTATCTGCACTGTATCGGAATTCTCTGTCATATTTGTATTACGCATCCACCAACTTATAACTTTTTTTGGTAGAAATGTTTTGACGCATTATAACCCTCTTGTTGCTGACAGCGCCAGATAATCTGAATACAACCAACCAACCAACCTTCCTTGTCCCTCTAGAATTATTTGCACAGAGATTTATGAAATTCAAGATGTACCAGGTGAAGATAAAGCAACATTGAACAGTTTCAACAACGGATTACAGCTACAATTGAGGAAATAGCTATGATGTGAAATGTTTTGCCACTGTAGAACACTGGATGGCTGTACAGAAATATGCAAGGGGGACATATTAAAATACTTACACTTATATTTATATCAGCACGTGGGAACTTTCTTGAAAAATACAGTCAACTGATCTCGAAATTTTCCAATTGTTTTCAATGTTGCCACCTTTTTTTCTAACCTGTATTATTGCTATTTGCTAATAAAATAGAACTTAAAAAGAAATATGTCGCTATTTACAATTATATACAGAAAATTAGTGTAACAATATATATATTTTAAGTATTGTTTTTATTATTATTTTTTTTTTTTTTTTTTTTTTGTAATTAAAAACAGATCTATATTGAAGCTTGTGCATACTTATACAAGTCTTGTCAATAAAACTCGCAGTTTTAACAGTTGGAAGCATAACCTTTTCAGAAGTTTTAACAGTGTTAATACTCAGTTTTAACAATACTAAAACTGTTAAGAAAGTTTCAACATTCGCCAGGAGGTTTCAACAGCAATACACTAGTGCCTATGTTAATGGCCTAAGTCTGGAACTCTGGCAATTAATTCATCCTTGTCTAATGCGCATTGCGTCCAGGCTTGTGTTTTACTTAAATTTCAAGGAATAATCATGACAGTGGAAAATGTGAGGATTATATCTCTATCCACATCAAAAAGAACATTTTTATCCTGCTTTCAGTTTAATTTGTTTTGTCACTTACTGTATTTAAAAAATATCTATTCTAGTCAGTTGAATATTCGTTATTGATTAAGTAGTTATTAAGTGCCAAAGACTCGAAGCTTCACTAGGGCAGTAGGTTTATATGTGTAGCTGCAGAAATATATACCATGTTGCTAGCAAGTCATACAATTACAAATACAAATTTTAAGACCAACAACAGGCTCAATGCCCAACAGGGTTGGTCGAGTAAATATATATATACACGTATAGAGAATTAGAAATAATTTGCATACAATAGTTATAGGATCATACATACAATATATAATAGTTTCAGGATCATACACAGAATATACAATAGTTACAGTATACATAATACAATACATATACAAAGTTGACATAGCGTTTGACAATCACGCTGGAAAAATGCAATACATAATGCAAGCTGAAATTTTTTATAAAAACCAACAGTACGCAAACATAAGTAACCAAATATAGGAACAAAATAACCTAAATTAAATATGTACAAAATATAAGTTACTTACCTAGCCAGTGTAATTCAATTATTGCCCATTGATGATCCCCCAGTGCATATCTGTTTCTTAAAACTCTTTACGCTCTCTGAATTTACAACATTTGTTGGCAAATCATTCCAATCATTGATAATCATATTCCTTCCCTAGAGTAATAGTGGTGATTGAGAACTTTTATTAAAAAAATGGCAAGTTAATTAATGTGGGGTAATTTTCAAATTTAAGAATAATATGACTAAGAAATTAATTTTAGATGTATCTATGTAATTTATTCTTGAAAATAAATCTTGGTTCTTGGGTTTTGTCTTTAGTATATAAATTGTTCAATCTGTTCTTACATTATTTAACTTTTCATATTTCGAAAGGACAGACTTTGATTTTACTAATCTTTTCCCTCCAAGAGAAGAATACTAAAAATGTCAAAGCAAACATTTACTATCAAATGGGGTTGAATTTTGCAAAAAAACAACAACCTTTTAACTAGGTTTTTCAGTCAAATGTCTGGGACGTGCAACAATTACGAAAACAGCATTTGATACATAGTACGTAAATATTGCTAAAAAAAGAGAGTTGGCAGCCTTCTTGAATTATTAAAATTTCTCAACTTTTACTAGGACATCGATCAGGTTTGAGTTGTACATTATATAGTATTAAAAACTGTATAAATCCAAATCTTAAAATTAGATGTTGTATACACAGTAAAACACCCAATACCTATATATATATTAATTTCTAGTCAATTGTTTTCTCTTATGAAAAGTGTTCAAATGTGATGTAATTTTTAAGTGTGTAAAAGTAATATAATTTCTATTACAGAAAAATGGATTTGTTGCCAAAATGTGATATATGCAGCAAAGCATTTTCAAAGAAGAGCAATCTCACAAAGCACCTTCGGATTCACACTAGAGAAAAACATTCATGTGATGTATGTAACAAGGAATTTTATAAAACGAGCGATCTCAAAAGGCACCTCCTAACTCACACTGGATTTATTTGTGATTTTTGTAGCAAGGAATTTACAAGAATGAGCAGTCTCCTAATGCACTTGCGTATTCACACTGGAGAAAGACCACATTCATGTAGTATATGTAACAAGGGATTTTTTAGAAGGTGTGAACTCAAAGTTCACCTTTTGAATCACACTGGAGAAAAACCCCATGTGTGTAATGTATGCAAAAAAGGATTTTCTCAAAAGGCCCAGCTTACAAGACATCTCCGCACTCACACTGGAGATAAACTGCATTCATGTCGTGTGTGCAGCAAGAGATTTTCTAAAATGAGGGATCTCAAAAAGCACTTCCTGACTCACCCTCTAGAAAAGCCTTTTACTTGTGATATCTGTAACAAGGGATTTTCAAAAATGAGCAATCTCATAACACATATGCGTGTTCACACTGGAGAAAGACCCCATTCTTGCGATATATGCAACAAGGGATTTTGTAAAAAGAGTGATCTGAAAAGTCACCTCTTGTCTCACTCTGGAGAAATTCCTTATAAATGTGATATCTGTAGCAAGGGATTTTTTCAAAAGCAGAGTCTCGTAAGTCATCTCCTCACTCACACTGGTGAAAAACCCCATACATGTGATGTGTGCAATAATAGCTTTTCTCACAGGAGCATTCTCAAAAGACATCTCCTCACTCATACAGGAGAAAAACCACATTCATGCAATGTATGTAGCAGGAGATTTGCTGGTAGAAACAGTCTTAAAAAACATATCCTCACTCATACAGGAGAAAAACCACATTCATGCAATGTATGTAACATGGGATTTTCTTATAGGTACCTTCTCAGTAAACACCTCCTCACTCATACTGAAGAAAAACCACAATCATGCAATGTATGTCACAGGGGATTTACTGATAGACACAGTCTCAATAGACACCTTCTCACTCATACTGGAGAAAAACCACATTTATGCAACATATGTCACAGGGGATTTGCTGATAGACACAATCTCAATAGACACATCCTTACTCATACTGGAGAAAAGCCACATTCCTGTCACATGTGCAGCAAGGAATTTACTGAAAAAGGCAGTCTCAAAAAACACCTCTTCAAACACACTGAAATTGGAGAAAAGCAACATTCATGTAATGTGTGTAACAAGGGATTTTCTAACAGCAGCATTCTCAAAAACCACCTACTCACTCACACTGGAGAAAAGCCACATATATGTAATGTGTGCAGCAAGGGATTTTCCCAAAAGGGTAACCTTGCAATTCATCTCCTCACTCACACTGGAGAAAAGCCCCATATATGTAATGTGTGCAGCAAGGAATTTTCCCAAAAGGGGAGCCTTGCAAGTCATCTCCTCACTCATTCTGGAGAAAAGCCACATGTATGTAATATATGCAGCAAGCGGTTTTCTCTAAAGAGCAGCCTTGCAAATCATCTCCTCACTCATACAGGAGAAAAGCCACATATATGTAATGTGTGCAGCAAGAGGTTTTCTAAAAAGAACAATCTTGAAAGACATCTTCTCACTCACAGAGAAAAATCACAGGCATGTGATGTGTAATTTAAGATTCTGCCCAAATTTTGTGTTAATTATTGGATTGGAATTAAATGTAATTTATTCAGTATAACAAGAAATTTGCTTTCTTACTTGATTGCTGTGCAAGATGAAAAGAGTATTAGATAAAATAATACATTTTAATTAAACTATATTCATTTTTTACTTTTGTTTAAAAGATATTTCTTATGTTATGAGATGAAATCCCATTTTGCATATTGAATCCAAATTGTATTTGTATATCAATATTGATATACGTAGCTATCACTAATTTCTACCTAGGGAAATTGACTACTTTAAAAAATGATGGACCCTAATGATTTTTATAATTTTATCCAATATCTGACTTTCTTATGATATATCTTGCATTTGTTCAATATGATGGTTATCCGAGAAATTGAACTAATTTAAAGTGACTGCACTGAAATTGTTTTTAAATACATGCTATGAAACTTTTAGTTAAGTATCCTTATATATGTGGAAACTAAGTATGAAGTTTATATATATTCAAAGTATGTTGCATTTTTTTAGTGTTAATTATTCAGAAATATAAATGTGCCTTGTTTAGTTAATCAAAATCATTGTCTGGATTTATTTTTTCTGCCCAAATAATGTTCCTTTTCTTTCATTATAATGGCATTTTAAACAGAGTTTAAACTAGGATATAAAATTACTTTAGCATAAAAGCTAAACTTAAATTTTATGTTTATCAGAATGCTAGAATGGATATGAAATTTCATAACTCTTGTTTTTTAATCTAAAGTAAATAACAAACTTGTTAGTACAAATTCATTATAAACTGTAAATATACTTTTTTTATACCAAATATTAGCTGAAACTACACTCTTTAACCTTCAGTTCGTTTCTTCTTTTAGGTTTATGACCAATTTTCATATATTACAAAAATGGTGGTTTTTCAAATTTTGTAGGTAGAATGCTCCTTAACTCTCCTGGATTAAGGTGCATATTAGAATGACAAAGAATGAAGAGGCGGACATTTTGGAAAAGAATGGGACAACGCTAACAGAAATTAATCAATATCTTTCGCTTTCTTTAATCAGTCGTTATCTTGGCTCAATATCTTGGACCCTAGTACGCATCAAATTGTACAAAAGGCCTCTAATCAATCTGAGTATAATAATTTGTAGTATTGTACTTGCGGTGCTGTGATCTCTGAGTGTTGTACTTGCTGCGCTGCAATCACTATTCTGCGTTCTTATTACGTCATCATTCCCTGCTCGACCATCAGAGAGTGAGGTCGTGGCAAATCGCTCATGTTGTAAATAAAAGTTGTTGTGTTTACGCACTGTGTTCTCACTTTGAATTGGACCTAATTGCTTGCGCCAAAATGGTGACTTATTCAGACTTGAACACGCCATTCACACGTTACGGTATGCAGGGGTCGCAGACGTCCTATAAATCCTATATATATTTAAAAATCGGGGAAAACGTCCTATATTTTTTAATTGTCCTATATATCCTATATTTCTACGTTGATTTGACCTATATTTTCTTCAAATTCGTAATAACGGCGCAGTTCGTTGTGGTTTTTTATATTTTGGATTCTTTGCCGCGATCGTAAGTGAAAGAGACCTGACTAATAAAACAATGTTTGTAAGCGGCTGCGTCTTATTTCTTGTGACGTCACGTGCTGCACAACCTACAACTCAACTCGATTCAACTGGACCGCGAGAGTTGTAAAAAGTGTAAACATGTTCGTGGGGCGCGGGCTTGAATTTCTGATCTGCTTTCTCCTCAAATTAATTGGTAATTATGCAGCAAGATAGCGAAAAAGAAAGATAAGCAGAAACAATACTCTGCCTCGGGAAGAACGGATAAAAACAACTGGCTGGACTAAAAGAACGATATATCAAGTGCTCAGTCAATAATTGATGAATTAAACAAAAGGATTAAGATTTAATACAAGGTGTCGAATGGCAATATTTTCCAAAAAGTCGCTAAGATTAAAAATGACGTCAAAACGTGTTGTCCAAGTGCCGGAAAACCAAGTCAACGGGTTGCAACATTCGGCGCTAAATCTCCCACTTTCCGCCCCTAATCTATCTGTCACCGAATAGTAAATCTGAACAAAACAAAAAAAACTACAAAGCAAACATGGGTTAAGATTTACTGTACGGTCCCCCTTGGCGACTTTTTGAAAGTTGGCGATTCGGTGCCAAATGTGTTTTGACGCCATTTTGGATTTGGCGACTCAGCCCTATGATGTCATTTTCAATTAGGCGATTTTTTTTTTAAATGTCGCCAACGGGGACCGTCCAGTAAATCTTAAACGACACAGTAGTAAAAATAAAATACTTGAAATTGGGGCAGCTCAAAGCACTTATAGATGCTTGAAGACTCAAGATTGCAAATAATGTAATTAATAAAACTTGATTTATTGATGAATACTAAGAATGGAATATTGAGGTATTAACGAATAAAGGATGACATATTTAGGATCAAGGGATTTCTTTTTTTAATGGTGTGTTTTCTATTCTCTTAAATTCAATATAACGAGTTTTAAAGGGAGGTAGTTATTTTCTAAGTACTTAATTATTGATATTCCTCTCTTAAAAATGAAAATTTATGTTAATTGGTACTGTGTAAAATTCTTCCCGAGTTCGCCTTATATGTTCATTTCAATAACGTTTCATTTAAAGTAGGAATTAATGAAATATATAACGATTTAATTCTAAAATTCAGTAGAGACTGTATGTAGTTATTTGATGTTTTATATTATCCTATGTTTTTTTTGTAAAAATCCTATATATTCTTATTTTGTCACTTTGACCCCTGGGTATGTAAAAACTTTTGAAAATTTATATCGACTTTTGGTTCCCGTTTCGACTTGCTTCAGCCCACCGCCATGGATGAAGGTGCTATATCAGCAGTGAAGATGCCCCAATTCATGCCTAGCTATCCGGCATTGTGGTTCGTTATGGTAGAAGCTACTTTTGAACTTGCAGTTCCTAAACCAATAACTGAATCTAAAGCAAAATACTACTATTGTATTTCACGTCTTCCTCCGGACGCAGCTGCTATGGTGCGTGATATCATTCTGTCGCCTGATAAAAGTGACCCATATGCACAACTAAAAGGAAAGGTTATTGAAAGGTGTGGAGAAAAAATAGGTTGGTTGGTTGGTTGTTTTCAGATTATCTGGCGCCGTCAGCAACACGAGGGCTATAATGCGCCGAAACATATTCGTCATTAGACAAGCCAACATACATTTACAAACACCCATGCCAACACGGGACTCGAACCCGCAACCTCGCGGTCTAGAAGCTAGCACGCTAACCACTATACCGTTTGGTCGGCGGAGAAAAAAAAAAGACACAGGAAATAAGAAGGCTTCTCGCATACGAGCAACTTGGTGATCGAAAGCCCAGCGAACTAATTCACATCCTACAAAGACGTGCCGAGTTTCATCAAGTAGCAGATGCTCTTATACTGGAATTATTTTCGCAGCAACTTCCTGCAAATGTGCAATCCATGCTAGCATCCATCCAACCTCTCACTCCGCAAAAGGCAGCAGAAGTTGCTGATCGTATACTGGAAGCGACTCCACCTGCTGTTAGCTCCATCAGAAATACCTCCGAAGCGACTTACAGTGTTTCTAATTCAGAGAACCTTCTCCTCCTAGAACTTAAACAACTCCGCAAGGAAGTTGAAAGTAGGAAACGTTCAAGAAGTTATTCTCGAAATCGCAACAATGCGCGTTTCCGCAGTAACTTACGAAGTCGTAGCTTCCGGTATCAAGATCTAAGCCCAACTTCAGACATTTGCTGGTATCACCAAAAATACAAATCCAACGCCAAGAACTGTATCCTACCATGTTCTTTCCAATAAAACTAAGACGTGCAAGCGTAGCGGCGACATCCTTCTTGCCATCACACTCTCGTCGCCTCTTCATTCCTGACCGAAAATCAAATGTAAATTTTCTGATTGATACTGGTAGTGACTGCTCTCTTATTTCGGCCAGCAAAAATGATAAAACAACTACCTGTCACTCAAATGTTTAACGCAGCAAATGGAACTCCCATCACAGTGTAGCCGACCAAACGGTATAATGGTTAGCGTGCTAGCTTCTAGACCGCGAGGTTGCGGGTTCGAGTCCCGTGTTTGGCATGGGTGTTTGTAAATGTATATTGGCTTGTTTAATGGCGAATGTTTCGGCGCATTATAACCCTCGTGTTGTGGACGGCGCCAGATAATCTGAATACAACCAACCCATCACAGTGTATGGTAAGAAATTAGTTACAGTTGATTTGGGACTTAGACATAATTTTGTTTTTCCTTTTTATATTTGTAATATATCAACTGCTATTCTTGGTACTGATTTCTTGCATTATTTTAATTTAAAGCCTGATATGCGGAAGCGTTCCTTGATTGGTTCTTGTACTTACTTAAATTGCCACGGCATTGTAAATAATGCTGCAATATTCTCTGTGAACAGTTTTTGGTAATGATATATTTTCAAAATTGTTGCAAGAATTTCCGGATATTACAAAATCTCCTAGTGCTAATAAAATTGTAAAACATAATGTTCATCACATAGACTTCTGGACCTCCGGTTTTTTCTTAACCACGTCGTCTTGCACCCGACAGGTTAAAAATTGCAAAAACCGAAATTCAATATATGCTAGATTTAGGCTACATGCGCCCTTCGAGTAGTAATTATGCGTCAATCTTACATATGGTCCCAAAGAAAAATAGTGACGATTTTCGTTCTGTTGTTGACTATCGTGCTCTTAACGCTCAAACTAAGAAAGGCAAGTACCCCATTCCTAGCATAGCTGATTTCACTGGTGAATTACATGGCACAAAAGTTTTCTCTCGCATTGATTTAGTCAAAGCCTTTCACCAAATTCGTATTGCTGCACAAGATGCAATTTGCACTCCTTTTGGCCTTTTCGAAAGTACCAAAATGCAGTTTGGTTTGTGCAACGCATCAAGTACATTTCAAAGATTCATTGATGAGGTTACCAGAGGTATCAATGGAGTTTATTCATTTATTGATGATATATTAATTACTAGTAGTAGTCTAGAAGAGCGTATTGGCCATCTTCGAGTTCTTTTTCATCGACTCGATCACTATATGGACTCTCGATTAAACCATTTAAATGCAAATTTGGTCTTTCAAAATTAGATTTCTTAGGATTTACAGTTTCTGGAGATGGTCTAACACCCCTTCCTGATCGTGTAACAGCCATTCAAAATTTTTCGAGAACTCAAACACTGACTCAACTTCGCAGATTTTTTGGCATATACAACTTTTATAGACGCTTCGTCTTCAAAGCAGCTCACCTTTTAACTCCCTTGATAAAATTTCTGGAAGGCCAAACTAATCTCTGAAAACCCAATCGTCGTTCTAAAACACCAGAGAAATCGCTGGTTTGGACTGAGGAAGCTGAAACTGCATTTTCTGCTGCAAAGCAGACACTTGCTCAGTCAACTTTACTCAACCACCCAATTCCCGGGGCTCCATTAAGTCTTTGGACTGATGCTTCGGATATGGCCATTGGCAGCTCCCTCATGCATTTTTCAAATTCTAAATGGGAACCCATAGCCTTCTTATCTAATTCTAATAAACTTAGTAAGAGTCAAAAAAGTTGGTCCACTTATGATCGTGAGTTGCTCGCTATATATTTATCTGTTAAGAAATGTTGACATATGTTTGAGGGAAGAAATTTTTCAATTTATACCGATCAAAACCCCCTCATATATGCTTTTCAACAGAAGCCTGAGAAATGTTTTCAAAGACAACTGAGACACTTGGACTATATTTCTCAGTCTTTTACGGATATTCGCCATGTCACTGGTGAGGAAAAGAAGATTGCTGACACATTATCTGGAATTGAGATTGACGTTATTACAACCCCTCCCTTTCAACTACAGCGAATTGGCAGAGGTACAACTTCGTGACACCGAACTCGTCAATGAACTTCTTCAATCACAATCTTCCTCATTGAAGTTAGAGAAACATTATTTTCCTATTGAGAACATACATTTTTTCTGTGACATGTCAACCAACCATCCTCGACCCTTTGTCCCTAAATAACTCAGGCAAACACTTTTTAATATCTTGCATTTTCTTTCTCACCCTGACATATGTCTTTTTTTTGTAATAGATCCATTTCAGTTGGAAAAGTATTCACCTTACAAAAAGCAATCATGAAAAGTAGAAATTTGCCCCAAAAAACTTCGTTTCTGGCAAAATTGAAAATCAAATAAAAAAAATAAAAAATCGATATATCGATATTTTTTTCTATGCAATGATATAATATCGATATTTCTGACCTCTAGTGCAGTTCTCGTGATAAGATGGTATTGTTGCATGAATAGGTTCGAAAGACTTGAAGTCAAAGCAGATCAAAACTTGCAGAAATTTATTCCGATATAACTCTTCGCAGATTCTTTTACAACTCGAGAGCTTTCCGTTCTAATATACTCAATACAGCTCTTTACACAACAATGGAGCACAAACAGCAGTTAAAAACTAGATACACAACTGCTAAAATCAACGCAAAAGACAATTCAATACAGTTCAATTTCGGAACTCTCTGAATTCTCGCTGAGAGGCAACTAACTCAGTAACTCAACTAACTCGATCACCTTCTCTCTTGGCCTTATATAGGGAGGCGAATCATCTAGAGATAGAAATAGCATTATCTCCGTTAAACTCGTTTTGAAACATTAAGAGACGCATTGCAGGAAAGCGAAGTAAAGACGAATTCTTGCACTGCCTTATGCGAAATGTACATAAATTTTTCATTTTACATAATTAATGCTACGAAATATTTACAAATATACAGAAATTCGTTACATTGCCCCCCTCCCAAGGACTGCACGTCCCGGGCAGTAGAGTCCCCGGAAAGGAAGGCTTACCTTCAAAGCAGTAGCAAACACTCTGCGTTCATTACTAAACTTGCTAGCCGACCAAACGGTATATAGTAGTTAGCGTGCTAGCTTCTAGACCACGAGGTTGCGGGTTCGAGTCCCATATGTGTTGCCCTTACGCCGTTAAACTCTCTAACCAAAAGGTTATTAAATGTAATTCTTCTCAAAGTATTCTTGCTCGCGTATGATTTCAGTCTTTTGGGTCTTTAGCCAATCTCATCCTTGATAGATAGAAAACCTTTCTGGATATTACGTACAATCTTTGATATTACACAATTACTGTTGCTTAAAGTTTTCAGCATCTGAATGAAATTAATGTGCAGGGTGGTGGTGATGCAACAATAAATCTATAACTCGCTGCAAAAACTATTCTTGAAGTGTTTGTATTCAGAAATCCATGCACAAAGTTTGCTAATAGATTCTTTGAAATTCAAGTAGTGGCGTAAAATACCCATTTATGTATTCCATGACGTTAATTTTTTTTTCTTATATATTGTTACGGTCTCCAGTCAAAGCTCAATCGATACCATTTCCTTATTAATCTAAATCACTCACTTTGTTGATGTTTGCTTTGCACTTTACTTACATGACATGCATTCTTCTAGATGCGTAATCTGGCAAATAATGAGCACGTAGGTTGGTTCGAGTTAGTCGCGTGCGCTCTATTTTTTGATTTTCCGTTGTTGTGCATACGTATCGAGTTTGTCTTTTCTTCCTTTTTTTTTTTGTCTAAAGAAGCAAGTCGCTTATTAAACTATACCAGGCTGGTATAAGTTTTTTTTTTCTTTTTGCCTTCCCTCCGTGGGACCTCAACCACGGTTCAAGCCGAACCAAGAAATTGTAAGTAGACACTTTAATTTTCTCCCAGGACCCACGCAATACTGCGCTGGCTGCCGACATTCTTCGGCCACCTAAACTAAATGTTGTAAGGATTAACTATGATACAGCAAATATGATTTACACGCGAACAAAACCTATTGATAATATTGAAGCAATTAGGAATGCCGCTGATAATGGCTGCGAAAAGTTTGTTATTTTCCTTTCTGGAAATTCATCTGGTATCCCAAAAAACAAACCTAAACAATTAAAAGAGGAGATTCAAACTAAAATAAAACACCACAAAGCAATTGAGAACCTCACTTTTACCAGACAAAATAAAATTTTGATCGTGACCCCAAGTAAAGACTGCGCTACAGAAATTTGTGAAGTTGTAGAACTGCTCGGTATCCCAATCACGGCGAACATCCAACGAGACAGCATCACCAAACGGTTTCTCCTAAAAAATATCCCAATCGAATTAACGCTTGACGAAATAGAAGAGGAGATCCAAGACTCCAACAATATTGTGGTTACTGAAGTGCGTCGTTTCACTAAGAAAATCGGGGACATTATTACCCCGACCGAATCGGTACTAATCAGCACGCTCGGGACCAAACTACCAGATAGCATCAAGCTTTGGTACGCTAATCATAAAATAACCTCCTTTATAGATAGACCACGCCAATGCGGTCGATGTTTTCATTTTGACCACCCCACAAAATTCTGTACCCGAAACCAGATTTGTGTTGTTTGTGGTACTGAGGGTAAGCACGAGGTATGCACTGAACCTACCAGATGCACCAACTGCAACGAGCAACACCCCGCAGATTACAAAAACTGTAAATCCCGTTTGGATGAAATTGCATTTTTAGAATTCAAAGAACGGTACAACCTGTCATTCGCGGAGGCTAGAAACCGCGCCAAAAACTCCAAAGCCAAGCGATCTTTCGCTGAAGTGTCAAAAATAAGGGAATCACCTAGTAAACCTGATTTTGACTCAGAAGTAAAAAAAGCAATCGATAACAGAGTCGGACAAACACTAAATGATCTAACAACAGCTATATCATCCCTTGCCGAACAACAACAAAAGACGGCAGAAGCACTCACTATTCTCCTAACGCAAGTAGGATACATTGCATCTCAACTTGCAAGTACTGCAACATCCACGGCTCTTCGTGGCACGGCCCCTACCCCAGTGAATAAAGACAAAACACAAACTACAATCAGCACAAATCCAATAAAAAAAATAAGAGTTGCTCTCAAGAATAGTCCGACACTCTCAAAAACATCAAATGTAAAACACTCAAGCTTTACTCCCCCTCCTGAAGAAGAATGCTACATGGAAACCACCCCCGATCAGACTATGGACACTCAAATCCCGCAGAATCCCATTACAAACTCCTAGCTTTTACCTTCCTTTTGACCTGCCTCGGCTTGTATTTTTCAACCTTTTTTTCCTTTTTCTTCCCCATGTTCGAATCTTTAAACATTATCCAATGGAATTGTAGGAGCATCAACAACAAGAGGCATTGGCTCTTGCATCCCTCCTTTCCATCATATGATATTTTAGCTTGTCAGGAAACGTATCTGAAACACCCAAGAACTTTTCATTTACCTGACAAAACCATTTTCCGGAAAGATCGACCAGGGCTTCAACCAGGCGATGGCCTTCTGCTTGCAGTCAGCAACAAAATCCAAGCCTCCCTCATTGACTTCTCAACCCTACCATCCCATGAAAACGAAATTATGGGTATCAGAACCCAATATAAAAATAAAGTAATCGCCATTGTCAATTTATATGCGCCGAGGGGAATCTTCGGTAAAGAATGGCTAAGGAACATATTGCGGGTTGCACCCACCCCCCTAATTATATTAGGGGACTTTAACGCCTCCCACACCCTCTGGGGTGCAGAGAGAAATTCCCAAAGCTCGTGCACCCTGGTCGAATGGATTGAAAATCATGACATTATCCTCATGAATTCTGAAATACCAACTCACATCTCTCCCAGGGGCAACCAAACCCTAATCGACCTAACTTTATGCTCTACGAATATATCGCAGGATGTATCTGTGTCTGTCTTTAACGACCTCTTCGACAGCGATCACTTCCCGATCTCCATCTCCCTTGGGGATCAATCTAAAAGAAATAACTCGAGAACTCGTTACAACTGGCCCGCAATTGAACGAGACCTACAATCCGAACCAATCGAGTCAAATTTGACTCTAAACCAACTGGTAGAAATCTGCAAATCAACCATGAAAAAAAAACATCAGAATACAAAATAATCATCCAAATCAAAACTGCCCTTGGTGGACATCTAAATGCACCCACCTCCTACAAAAAAAGCGGAGATTCCTTAAAATCGCACGAAGCAAATTCTCCAAAAAGGCATTTATTACTTATAAAAAAATCTGTGCCGAACTGAAAAACATTATTTCAAATTTGAAAAGGGAATTCTGGGACAAGGTCTGTGACGAGGCAGGCAATACCGGGTCGATATATCGTATCCTTAAAGCCATTACTAAGAGAGAATCAAACTCTCCACCCTCCATCAACACCCTCCAAGTTGGAGGCATGAGCATTACTTCACCGCTGGCTCAAGCAAATTGCCTGGTAACCACCTTGATCAAGGCAAGAGTCAAAGAATGCATTCCTATAGACTTGAGTGGTACGGTGCAAATCCCCCTTGATAACCCCTTTACCTACAAAGAACTCTTGAACGGGTTAAATAAAACTAATAACACAACCCCTGGACCAGATGGAATCTCTGCCAAACTTATTAAATCTCTCCCCTCCCACCTCCTTCAACACCTGCTTAACATATACAACCGCAGCTGGACCTCCGGTTGCGTCCCCGAACGTTGGAAACAATCTATCATCATCCCGATTCACAAAAAGAATAAACCCCATGACTCCCCCACTTCTTACAGACCCATCGCCCTAACTCAAGTTTTAGTGAAAGTGCTAGAACGTATGATCCTTCAACGCATCATCCCGATCATCCTTAACTCCCCCAAAATTCAACAGCGCCATTCTGGTTTTCTCCCATTTCGAGGTTGTGAAGCCAACCACTCCATTCTCATAAACGATATACAAAAAGCAAGAAGTAAAAAAGAGTTTATTGCAGCAGTTGTCCTGGATCTCAAAGCCGCCTACGACCACGTATGGATTGACGGCCTCATTTTAAAACTCACACAAATCGGTATTAGCGGCCACCCAGCCCTTTGGATAAAAGATTTCCTGTTCGGAAGGGAAATCCAAGTAAAATGGAGAGGAACCCTCTCGACCCCTCTTTCTAGTTTCAGAGGACTCCCGCAGGGGAGCGTTTTGTCACCAACCCTGTTCCTCATTTATATAGCTGACATTTTCAAAATTCTCCCATTTGGAATTAAATGCCTCATATTTGCAGATGACATTATTCTGTACTACCATGGCAACAACTGGGACATAATCCAAAGGAAACTTCAAACCGCTCTCCATTTCATCCACAGATGGTGTAACGAGTGGAAGATGGTCATCTCTCCCGAAAAGAGCGAGTTGATTAACTTTTCTCAAAGGCGCACCCCACCGAATTTTAATTTAACCTATAACAGCTGTATCATCCCTTGGACAACCTCAATCAAGTTCCTTGGCATCAACCTAACGAGCAACTTATCCTTCCAAACTCACTTCCAAGTCCTGAAAAAGAAAGCTTTTAACAGAACTAGCATCCTTAAAGTTATTTCCGGGAAGCGTTGGGGAGCCCGTTCCCACCACTTAGTTAAAATTGTAAATAGCACAATTAGAAGTATTTTCGACTTTGGTTGCCAAACATGGATCTCGGCAAGCCAAACTGATAAAAAATCCATTGAAACCTCCTATTACGCAGCGCTTCGTGCCGCAACGGGACTACCGCGCTGGACGCCCATTCCTATCCTGCTGATGGAGGCTGGCGCTTCCTCCCTGCTGGCTCGGCATAACCTCCTCACCGACATCTTTTGCATCCGCACCTTTGCTTTAGGAAAACTTTCCCCACTTAACATTATCTTCGGAAACATTAGCAATCTCAACACACATAACAGCAACCAAAAAACACTATCGGAAAGACTACTGTCACTTCTTAATAGCTTCAATATTGACAACAAAAACATAATAACAGCCATCTTCCCTAAAACGCTACCCCCAAATATCATCTTTCATGCTGACAACCTCATTTTCCAACGATCAGATCTTCCACCAAACAATATTCGCACCTTATTCGAAGAGCATAAAAAGGATCACTGGGGTGATTTTTTATCATCTCCACAGATGCATCTGTGTCGCTCAAAAGGAAAATATAAAGGTTGCCTACCTTTATTCACAGCGACGGTTCGATTTCTTCTTGATTCCGACGTCGGGCGGGCTGGCTTAGATCTTGAATAACTAAAAATAGCTAAATAATTCTTATATCAACATAGATGATCAAATACCAGTAAGACGAACACAACTACGTTTATTTACAAAATCGAATCTCGAACACCAACTTATTTTCCGTTACAGTTACAGTTAATTGCGACATCCTCCCACCTTGCGAACTTTGGAAAAAAAGTTCGCAACCAACAGTCACTATGTAAAGTCAAAGGTCTAGTTTCTTTACAGATTTCACTAATCTTCCACTTCTAGTTATCTGGCTGGGACAGTCCAGTGGAGGCAAAGTCTCAATCAATGTAGATCTCTCTTCATCATCTGCTTCTAAAGGATAAAGTCTCTGGTATGGTCGAACAAGTTCTCCAGTGGCAGTTTTTACCCTAGCAACACGAGGATTCTTATCTTTTCCTAAATAGATCTCTAGGACTTTGGCCATAGGCCAGTCGAGTCTTTTTAGATTGTCGCTTCCCACAAGAACAACTTGACCAACCTTGAGGGTGGTGGGGGATTTGAGTTTGGAGTTTTTCAATTGACCGAGGTATTCTAATCTGAACCTTTTCCTTAGATCTTCTTTCAGCTTCATCCGATAGCGGAGTCGTTTATTCAAATGAGTAGAATCGAATATATCTAATTCGGGAACAGAGCCGCAACGGATCTCTTGTAGAAATAATGATGGAGTTAAAGGTTGCAGATCTTCTACATCTTCTGAGAGATAAGTAAGAGGACGGCTGTTTATTACGTTCTCTGCTTCGCATATCGTAGTGTAAAGCTCTTCGTAGTTCAGTCGGGCACGTCCAAGTACTCTTCTTAAAATTCGTTTGACGATTCCGATGAGTCGTTCCCACCATCCACCCCACCAAGGAGCGGATGGAGGGATGAAAATCCATTGAATTCTCTTAACTGAAGCCATTTCCTCTACTTTTTGCCAGTCTATGAATTGAAATACGTTGTTAGCACCGGTGAGATTTGTCCCGTTGTCCGAGTAGACATATAGGGGTCTTCCCCTTCTTGACACGAACCTTCGGAACGCAAGAAGAAATGTTTCAGTACTCAGTGAAAGGACAAGCTCGATATGCACCGCTCTGATGACAGCGCACGTAAAAAGCACAAACCAAACTTTTCCACCATCCTTTAAATACAGTGGTCCCCCTAAATCGATTCCTGTTATTTCAAATGTTGCTGCATCTCTGATACGTTTCTCAGGTAGAGGCGCTGGTACAACTTCTGCTCTCGAAGCTTCGAATCTCCGGCAGTTCTTGCATTTTCTTAAAACTTTTCTGACCGTTCTTCTACATTGTAGAATCCAGAAGTTTTCTCTCAATTACGCCATCAAAGTGTGTACTCCTGCATGATGGCTTTTTCTGTGATGCTCTAATATCAGTAAATGAACAACAGGATGCGTGCTGGGGAGGACTATAGGTCTTTTGAAACTTTCGGTGTCTTCTCGTTGTATCAGACGGGTAGTCACACGAATCAAATCTTTATCATCCAACTGTGGTCGCAGGGGCTTCAAGATGGGATTGGAGATGGAAATAAAGGCATCTCGTTGAATAGCTTTCAGTAACATTAACTCGGCCTGCTCGATTTCTACAACAGTCAATGGCAAATAGTTACGTTCTGATGCAAGCTTTTTGGCATTAGCACAGAATCTCTTCATCCAGGCAATAGTTCTGATCAACTTGGAGTAAGAAGAAAGTCTGGTGTGATACCAAGGTATCTCCTTTTCTGTGTTTGTAGCTACCGTCTTTCTTCTTTCTCGATTTAAAGTTTCTTCATCAACCTCAATTTGAGATTTCGGCCATTCTTCCCTAGGAGCTCTTAACCATTCTGGACCAAGTAGCCATCTGGTTTCTATAAGGTGTTTGATTGTACTTCCTCGAGAAGGGATGTCCGCTGGATTATATCTGCCTGGTAAGTGATGCCAGTCATCAGGATGAGACAATTTCCGAATTTCTCTTGCTCTATTGGCGACGAAAGTGGCCCAACAGTCTTCCCTCTTTATCCAGCTGAGGGCGTTACTGGAATCAGTCCAATAATGCGTTTCAATATCTGGTCTTTGAATGTCCTTCTTCACATTCTCAGCTAAGCGAACAGCGATCAGACATGCCAAAAGTTCCAATCGAGGAATCGTGATTGGTTTCAAGGGACATACACGATTCTTGGCACTGACAAATTCACACGACACAGATTCTTCAGTTTCAACTCGGATGAAAATGCAAACAGCGTAAGCACATTTGCTGGCATCGGCGAATACATGTAAACTGCAATATCTCAAGGGAAGTTCTCTCTTCAACAACCATCGAGGGATGGAAACGTCTTTAAAAGATGCAATTTGTTTCTTCCAATTCAAAAATGTTTTCGAGATATCTTCAGGTAGTTCTTCATCCCAAGGTATGTTTGACCTCCAGCATTCTTGAAGTAGCAGTTTAGGCAACAACGTAAATGGACAGATGATGCCTAGAGGATCATAGATTTGTTGCGCAGTAGCCAAAATTTTCCTCTTCGTGACCGGGCGAAAATCTTCCACCTCGTAATGACTTGTGTTGCAGTACAAAACATCTTTGGAGAGATCCCACGTCAGACCCAAAACTGATACCAAATCTCCTTCTTCGTTTTCTTCTGGCTCATTGATGACATTCGGAACTCGGTCAGACTCTGAAATGCAGTAATTTCTTCTCCATCCTCTCAAATCAAATTTTCCAGATCGTATTAATTCCCTGCTTCTTCAATGAACAGCTCACAGCCCTCAACAGTGTCGAAACAAGCAAGACAGTTATCTACATAGAAAGAGTCCATTAACTTCAAGGCAGTGTCCTTAAAGTGAGGAGGAGCCGTCTCCAGATGATGTTTCAAGGTGGCATTCAAGAGGAAAGGACTACACTTTAAACCAAAGACAACTCTGCAGTGACGATACGTTTTCAATTTAGTTGCATCACCGTCTTCCATCCAGAGAAATTTTAGATAGTTCCGATCTGATCCAGAAACACTGATTTGAAGAAATGCCTGTTTGATGTCGGCGGTAACAGCATACTGCTTCATACGAAAACGAGTAAGGACTGTAGGAATGAGTTCTAGGAAATTAGGTCCCTTGACAAGACATTCATTCAAAGATGGTGATCCTCTGATGTGCGCCGAGGCATCAAAAACAGGCCTAATTTTGGTGGTAGCTGAATTCTTCACGACAGCTCGATGTGGAAAGAAATGTCCAGGTGAAGTACTATCTTCCAAACTAACTTCTTCGATTATTCCTTCCTTTAGCCAGGAATGTAAAACGTTTTGATAAGGTTCCAAAATATTAGCTGCTTTCAATCTAGCAATTGTAGTTTTCAATCTTCTTTCAGCTAATTCTCTCCCTTCAGGAAGATCAGGATAAAATTGGAGCCAAGGAAGTTTTACTTGGTATCTTCCTTCTTCATTAAACTTCAAGTTGCTTTGGAAATGTTCATAAGCTGCCTTGTGTAACTCTTCTTCAGTTTGCTGTTCAACTGGATCCGTGATTCCTATTCTATCTAAACTCCACAAGTCTGGCAAGTTTATGTCCCGAGTGTGCAGGCAAATAATGGACAAACAAGATTCTGAAGTCTGTGTTTTTTGTGGAATTTTCCCCATAAGCGTCCAGCCAAGATAAGTACCCACGGCAACAGGTCCAGCATTTAAGTTATGAACCTTCCCATTCAAGAGTTTTCCTGCGACGTCCGCCCCAATCAGTAGATGAATATCAGAATCAGCTTCGCAATAGGAACTCGTAACGACATCAGTCAAATGTATGTCCATCTTACGAAGATCTTTCATCCACGGTCCATGTGGGGTCTTCTTTATATCGCCACATATCTTGTCTTGTTCGAGAGCTTCGAAATTGCAATTATAACTCTCGTTTATACTCGTTAAATACACTCTAATGCAGCGATGTATTTGTTGAGGAGTTTCATGTCCACCAAATAAACTGTGTATAATAGGAAGTTCTCTTACACATTCATAGTTCATTAATTCTACTGCTTTAGAACTTATGTACGAGTGTTGACTGCCTGTGTCGATAAGGGCTCGAATAACGTGTCTAGTGTTTTTACCCCTAAGATATACTTGTAACGTTTGTAATAATACTTCTGCTCTATTAGATTGAGTCGACAGAGCTTGATCTTTATTCGGAATACTATTTGATTCTTCAACAACTTTAAAAGTGCCTATCTTGCCTTCACGAGACGTATTAGGACACATAATTGTACAATGAAATTTGTGGCAACAAAAACACTTAACTTTACTATAGCAATGCTTAGATAAATGGCCTTTCTTCAGACACTTAAAACAGCATGCAGCCTTCCTAACTAGGTCACGCCTTTCATCTAAACCCATACCTTTTGCTTTATTGCAATCAGCGGAATTATGTTTCTTAAAACAGAAAATGCACGAATTTTCATTATTTTCATTGGTATTTAATAACCCTGAAGCAGTCGGAATATTGCAATTATTTTCACTAATACCTCGCTTGAGAGTTTTTCTATGTGTTTCCTTTCCATAATCAAAAGAATTTTTAGCTATCGCTAATCTTTGTTCACCATCTACCTCAGACTTCAAAAATTCCATAAGTGCAGTTAATTTATTTACCTCTTTTCCTTTACTCGTGGATATAACGGAACTAATTTGGCGCTCCCATATTTTTAAAATTTCGTCGGGTAGACAACTTTCAACAAGGGGGTACAACATGGCAGCATATTTATCCGAAGTAACACCCAACGTGCCTAAAGCTCTTAAATATGCTTCAATTTTATCATAAAGTGTAACCAAACTACATTTATTATGATTCAAAACTAAAGTTAACAACTCCCTCACATAAACTTCAATCAAAAGTTCATCTTTCCCAAAGCGCGATTTCAGGCATTCAACTGCTAGCGGATAGTTTTCATCTGTGGGAGGGTAGCTTTCTACAAGTTCACGAGCACGTGACCCCTCGGCTGTACTCTGTATAAGATACACGAATTTATCTCCAGCCGATAAATCAGAATCCTCGTCGATTTTCTTAAACAAACTCCAAAACCCAATCCACCCTTTTATCGATCCATCGTACTTGGGTAACTCTATTTTTGGAAGTTTTACTGTTCTTTTAAAAACGGCATCTAGTTCGACATTAGACGACACACGCGCAGACATATGTGGTTGGTTGGTACCTTTCTGCAAACGTTCAACTTTCGTTCGGAGCGAAACAAATAAATCACAATAAGAAGTTATTTTTTCATATTCGTTTTCAAGGTCCTCCGGTTTGATTGCAGAATCTTTCGATAGCATGTGTAGCATCCAATTGTCAGCGGCTTCTAGTTTGGCGAATTTATCGCTCAAAAGTGAAATCGAAACATTCAATTCTTCTAAATCTACCGTTTCCGAACATAAAATTTCTTCTACTTTCTTTGCTGACCTAGTAAAATTGGATCTTAATGGAGCTCTATACTTTGTGAGCTCGTCTTTACTAAATTCATCCATGTTTCCTAATTAATATCGCCCTTTTTAATAACCCGACGTCCTTGTTCGGGCGCCAGAAAATGTGTCGCTCAAAAGGAAAATATAAAGGTTGCCTACCTTTATTCACAGCGACGGTTCGATTTCTTCTTGATTCCGACGTCGGGCGGGCTGGTTTAGATCTTGAATAACTAAAAATAGCTAAATAATTCTTATATCAACATAGATGATCAAATACCAGTAAGACGAACACAACTACGTTTATTTACAAAATCGAATCTCGAACACCAACTTATTTTCCGTTACAGTTACAGTTAATTGCGACAGCATCTAAAACCGCCGACTCAACTGCTATCGCAGCGGCTAACCTCAATACAAAAATCACCGCTTCGGGAAGAATTCCAAACCTCAATTCTATATACACCGCTGAAGCTCTGGCAATTGATCTTGCCCTGAAACACTTTAAAGATAAAGCAAAAAAAATTAATTATTCTCACAGATAGCAAATCGAACGTTCTCGCCCTTCAACACCTTAATCTCAAATCACCCAAAGTCAGCCTTCTCCTCGCTAACTCCTTCTATAACTTATCGTCAACAATAGACACATGTGAGTTAGTTTGGATCCCAGCTCATATCGGAATTCCTGAAAATAAATTCGCAGACCAAACTGCACGACAAGCGACCTCAAAAGACTTTATTTGTTCCCTCATCTCCCAGGAAGATATCATCAAAGAAATAAAAACGCAAAAATACCCTTGCACAAATCCACAACTGGAACCAGAATATTTATTCTAAAAGATTTCCCTGGATCAAACCATCATCCAATTGGTTAGAAAAGTACTCCCCCAACAGACTTATGGACGTTCAACTTGCTCGCCTAAAAACCAAGTCCACCACCCTCAATGCATCTCTCCACCGTTTCAACCTTGCCACTTCTCCTCTCTGCAACTCTTGCAATAAACCGGAAACCCCAGAACATTTCATCCTGGAATGTGACAAATACAATACCCAACGGCAAAACATGAGAAAAAGGCTTGGTTGCATCCCTTTGTGCTACGATTGGATCATGGACTGGTCCGATCAAGGACAAAAGAAAATTGATGCACTCTGCAAATTTCTAGAGAAGGCTGAAAAATTAATTTAAGCAGAAACTCCAAACAAGAAATGTGTAATCTTAGGAAAAAGAAAGGAAAAAAGTGGAAATAATATAATCTCTCTCCAAAAAAAAAAAAAAAAAAAGTGCATAATAAAATTTCTTTGTGGAAGAAGACTGGAACAAGCACGCACCTTGCGGAGCAAGAATCCAGCGTCAAACCAAATAACCAAAATAACCAAATAACTTCTAGATGCTCAAAATTACGAGACGTATTTGGCTGTGTTAAGCACTTTATAAGTGGCAGAAATAGACAGTAGAGATGTGGTATTTACGTTCTTTTTACTGAACAGGTGTTCTCTGCTCCCGTTCTTTTAAAATGAGCTACTCATTAACCCGTTCTTTTGAAGAACTAGTTCTTTTTTTCCAATTGCCGAAATCATAGCCCTTGGGAAGAAGTGCTATCTTCGGTAGGTCTCTGGGATAGGTCACTAGGGTCAAGGACGAATCTTTCCCCCCACTTCACTGCTCTGTTAACGTGGCGTTTTAAAGAATGAGAGGAAAAGTTACTACGTTTTTGTGTGGTTTTCCAATGACTGCGTCAGAATAACACATACAAATTAGAAGAGACTTTTTTATATTTTCGAAAATATGATTGTGACAGTCGCTCTCCTTAAATTATAAGCTTTACATATAATTTTAGTTTGAATATTTGCATTTATAATGTAGGAATTTTAAATGAATGGAGTTTTTAATATCTAAAGTTTCCAAAACAATGGGACTCACAGAAAGTTCAAAACCTCAATGGACAAATACAAATAAATATTGTTGCATTTTGGTATATAATTTATTAAAAGTTAATGAATAAATGAATTAGAACTCTAAATTAGAAATTAATGGAGGTATACAAAATCATAAACGATGGTGAATTTTGTATAATTTTTTTCCGACACACAAGAAATTATTATTTTTATTTTTTTACTTTCATTTACCCCAAGGGCGTAGCCAAAAAAAAAAAAAAAAATTCGGGAGAAGATATGAAATCATGTCAATAAATCATACAATCTTCTTTATCAATGCCGCATGTATTTAGTAATCAAGATAATATCTATTTTTTTGTATCCTTAGACATTAAAAAAAAAACTATAATAATAAAATAAGCTGTGTGTCTGTCTGTCTGTTTATATATAAACCTACTTAAAATAGGAGTATAGCTTTGAAATTTTCAGCATAAAAAGTTTTGGCCTTCTAATTGTACAATGTTACAATTTTAATTAATTCTTTTTAATTGATCTTTTTTTTTTACAAAGTGATTTCAAATAGAGATACAGCTCTGATATTTTCAACATAAGTAGTTTTTTGCCTTCTAATTGGACTTTTGAAAAACAGCATTTTAAATTTTTATTTAGTTTCTTTTTAATTAATTAATTAATTAATTAATTAATATTTTACAAAAGCATTTCTAAAAGGGCTGCAGGTCTAAAATTTTCAACATAAGTAGTTTTGACCTTCTAATTGGATTTCAGAAAAACAGAATTTTAAATTTTTATTTAGTTCGTTATTAATTAATTTGTTTAATTAATTAATATATATATTACGAAATGATTTCAAATAGGACTACAGCTTTTAAATTTTCAATATAAATAGTTGTGGCCTTCTATTGGATTTTTGAAAAACAGAATTTTAAATTTTTATTCAGTTTCTTTTTAATTAATTTTTTTAATTAATATATATTTTACAAAACGTTTTCAAACAGGGCTACATTTCTGAAATTTTCAACGCAAGTAGTTTTGGCTTTCTAATTGGACTGACAAAAAGAATATTAAAATTTTAATTTGTTTTTTAATCAATTTTTTCACAAAAAGCGACTTCGAATAGGCATAGAGCTCTGAAAGTTTCAACATAAGTAGTTTTGGCCTCTAATTTTGCTTTCCACAAACACACATGTTAAAATAATCTTAAAGGGGTGTTGTTTTAAAGGGGAATTTTTTTTCTCTACAAGGGAGAGAGGCTTCCAATATTAAGGCTTTACGTAGCAATTAGATTTTAGTGAATGAAGTGAGCATATGCTTACGCAGCAATGAATCTTTCAGCGAGAGAAGCGAGCCTATGCTTGCATAGCAATGAACCTTTCAACGAGTGAAGTAAGCCCGTGTTTATGCGTCAGTGAACTATTCAGCGAACGAAGCGAGCTCGATTTTGCGTAGCGATGAACCTTTCTACGAGTGAAGCGCCAAAAACTGTGTCCTATACACGAATGACAGATTTCCGCAACGCGAGGCCTCACAGCTAGCTGAAATATTGCACATGTTAAAATTTCGTAGCGGGTATTCAGCTAGTTTTAATTAAATTTAATATTTTAAACAAAATATCAATTGATTTTTGTGTTTTAATGGCAAACCTAAAAATTTCGGGAAGGGATATATCCCATATCCCTTCCCCTGGATAAACGTTTGAATTACCCATTTGTATACATAGGGTAATGAAAGTATAGCATTCGGTCATTAAAAATCGATTTTTTTTTTTTTTTTTGCACTTCTCCGCGTTTTGAAACATCCAGCTTTCAAAAAAGTGGTATAGAAAAAATATCTGTCTGTGGTCAGCATAACTCCCGAAAAAGTTGACCTACGATGTTCAAATTGAGTATGCGGGTATGTGGTGACCATGGGTACCATTTAGGTTTTCGTCAAAATCACGCATGCGCACAAGGTAACTGCCATTGAAAAAATCATGTTTTTCAATTATTGCTTAAAAAAACGGCTCTAACGATTTTCATCAAAATCACTGTGGAAATGCCTCTTAAGGTGTTCTAGATATACCCACCTTCGAAATTCCCATAAAAATACTTAAATGGCGTAAAAAGTTGAAAAACGAATGCCTTCAACAAAAGTTCTCTTTCCTTGAGTATACCTCATCAACGATCGTTTTTTCTTCTCCCCTCTGTTTCACTTATAATAAAGGATAATATATAAAAACTGTAAATGACACAATTCCACTTCAGTATGTAATTGAAAGTTGTGCGATGTTCCATACCCCTAGTTTTCATTTTAATGGTAAACTATGCTAAAAACAAGTATTTAATCGGCGCCAATGAACAACGTTTTAGTTTTTTTTTTTTTTTTTTAATTTCTAGAAAGTTACAACTTTAAATAAGTAACTCAAAAATTTAAATTATTTTTGAGCATACACGTTTCTGAAAACAAAATTCTTATAGTATTACAACTATCTTTCTATAGAACACTTATTAAACTGAGGTAGAAAAAAAAAAACTTCAAAACTAGTGAGAGATAATTTGTTACTATCACTGTCGTGTCTACTCGTTTCTGGATAGTAGAAATTACATTGGCCCGGTGGGGCGATAGAGGATGAGTAATTTGTGAAAGATTCCCACAGTGATAATGTAGTGTAGAAGAGATTAATTTGAAACAAAAATGTTAGAGATAGCCCAGTTCCTTTTACCAAAATAATATTTCACAATAAATTTACAATATATGGAACACACTAGTTTTATTGCACATTATATAAAAAATACAACCTTCATTACAGTGGATTTCGAAATGTCAACGAACAACTCAGCCTGCTAAGGATTCGAACCTAGCACCTTAAAAATATGACAAGCAACCTTTGGAATTGCATTAAACAAAAAACGACATTTCTCTTCTTTCTTAATTAATACAAATTGTAAGACCAAGAAGAGGCTTAAGATCCAGTAGGGTTATTCTAGACAAAATAAAATACTGAATTTATAAAATACACAATACAAAAAACCGCTAATGCATGAATTCATAATAGAAAATACCGAATTTGTAGAATTCGATATTTTCAATTATGTATTCCTATTATGCATTGTGTATATTGTGTAAGTAAAGAAAATAAAACTGTTTACAATTCCTCACATGGCGAGAATTCTGTGAAAGAACATGTTCTTAACAAATTTATTATAAACTCCGCAAATTTATTTTTTTAATTCTTTCAAAACCAGCTTTTATTTGTTACACACAAATATAGTGAAAAAAATTATAATAATTTCAATTTAAAATCAAGGTAAAATTAAAAAAGAAAAAAAAAAAAACTAAATGTTTTTTTTTATTTGCTGGATTTGATTTACCGGACCAATGTAACATAGACCTAATACATTAAAAAAAAAATAATAATAAAAATAATAATTCCACAACGTTTTGTTACCATAAATTATGTTTCCTTTTTCCAAATTTAAAAAAAATTAAGTTTACTTAATTTAAAAACACACTTGAAACACATTATAATAAAAGAAAAACGCGGTTTCATTCCAATGCATTGATAGTTTGAATATAGAAAGAGAAATAAAATAATTTCCTTATTATTATTTTTTTATACTCAAAATAATAATAATAATAATAATAATAATAAAACTTATAAGCATTAATATCTGCTGAAATTAATTGAAAAGATCTCATCCCCCCCCCCCCCCCCATTTCAACACAGTCCTAATAATGAAATCAACAGCATATCCGAGAAACACGGAACCGGTTCTGTAGAAGCTCCCGTTCCGACACAGAGCGGGAATGAGCAGAGAACAAGTGAACGGGAATAGTTCAAATGAACTAGCTCTTTACGGAGCAGTTCAAACTGAGCCGTTCGGAAAGAGCAACTCAGCTCAACTGTTCTGAACAGAGCTGGTTGAAAAGAACTGGCTCTTTGAAACAAACCTGCTGTTGTCCATCTACTCTGCGCCTGCGCAACGCAGCCCTGCTGTTAGGAGAGAGATCATGGATAAGGAATGTGTGTGAGGTGGGAGAGGGGAAAACGAAACCTTCTTCCTCAAGTGTGACGTCAGAGGTGTGACGCATAGGATCGGAGCGGGAAGGATTTCGCCTAAGAATGTTAAGGAACAGGGTTTTGGTGTGATCAAAGAACAGGATGTTCCTGCTCTTTTTAAGGAACAGGCTCAAAATAGCAGACTGTTCTTTTATTTCCCATCCCTAATAGACGGTGGTTTCTAAACAAAACAAAACAAAACTTACATGCAAATAACATCCTGCAAATACCACTACTTTAAACTATCTTTTTGAAATTTTTTAACGTTTTTATAAAGTTTGGGCGTTCCTAAACGTCCTCTGATATTAAACAACCATTCACCCTTCAAAGACTCCTGTGCTGTTGACATTCTGACGTACTGCTTGTCGTAAGTATGCTATACCAACACTGATATAATATAGTATTGGTTGTTTTCTACTGGAATTTCCCCACAAATACCAGTAAAGCTCATCTTGAATGACCTCGTAAAAGACATTTACTCAATGTGTTATTAATTTACCTTCATGAAGGCATGAACCATTGCCATTCAGAATCACGGGAAATTCTCGTATACAAATGCAATACATGATCCTATTGACGTTTAAAATAAAGCAAAGAAATCGCCAACGAGCCATTTTCATTGGCAAATAAGAAACTACTTGGCTTTTCGCTTCTGCACTGTTCATCCTTAAAACATGGCAGTTTTTTCAGTCCTGTTTGATCTGAAAATACTTTTGGGTTCAAATCCTTTCACAATCCCTGGGATGTTTTCTATTGGTTCTGAAGCATTTGCATTGAAGCCTCCCCCATCTTCTTAATAGATAAAGGAAGTTGTAATAGTTTACGAAACGAGTGATATTCTGGAGATGGAAGTCGATCGTTATAACTTTCCAGATAGACATAAACCCAAGACCTGACTTATTTTTTAAAACTTATGACTGTAATATTTTTTGACTTAGTAATATAAAAGAATTCAATTTTTTAGAACATTTTTTTTTTTACATTTCGATTATTTTTGCACCACATTTGCATTTTTATTCTTGTATCCTAATTAAAACTTTCAATTAATAGCTACTTTATCACTAATTTTAAATCTTATTTTGTTTCCTTTTTTAGTCTGAAATAATTTTTAAATTTACTGTTTTGACTTGTGTTTGGCCCATAACAGCCACTAAACACCAAAACTGCAACACTATTTAAATTTCCCATACTAAAATGCCCAACACTATTGTGTCGACCAAACGGTATAGTGGTTAGCGTGCTAGCTTCTAGACCGCGAGGTTGCGGGTTCGAGTCCCGTGTTAGGCATGGGTGTTTGTAAATGTATGTTGGATTGTCTAATGATGAATATTTTTTTCGGTGCATTATAGCCCTCATGTGGCTGACGGCGCCAGATAATCTGAAAACAACCAATCCTATCATTCTTAGGGAGTATTCTACTGTAGAGGCATGAATTTCCCCCTGTTTTTGAAGCACTGTACAAAGGAAACAAAAAATATTTTTACTATCAATTTTTTTATCATTTGTTTATTGATGTTTTATTATTACATAAAAAAATTATTAAAAAAAAAAATTAAAATTGACAAAGTTATGAGCAGTCAAAGTGGGGGGTCAAAAAAAAAGAGGGTGTCCTGGCGTGCATTATTCCAACCCTCCTGGTGATCTGAAACATAAAAAACAGACGGATTCTTAATTATTATAGATGCCGCTATCGTATAACCCTTGGATAAGTTAAGAATTTTTTTTTTTTTAAATGGCGGCAGTTTGAAAAAAAAATTTCAAGCATTTTTTTTTCAAACTGCCGCCATTTAAAATTTTTTTTTTTTTTAACTTATCCATAGGTTATACAATAGCGGTATCTATAATAATTAAGAATCCGTCTGTTTTTTATGTTTCAGATCACCAGGAGGGTTGGAATAATGCACGCCAGGACACCCTCTTTTTTTTTGACCCCCCCCCCCCCCCCACTTTGACTGCTCATAACTTTGTCAATTTTAATTTTTTTTTTTTAATAATTTTTTTATGTAATAATAAAACATCAATAAACAAATGATAAAAAAATTGATGGTAAAAATATTTTTTTTTCCCTTTGTACAGCGCTTCAAAAACCGGGCGAAATTCATGTCTCTACAGTAGAATACTCCCTTAACCCTAACATTTCGGCCAAACTAACTTCGAAATGATACAAACCTGATTTGCTAATTGACTGATATATCTGAACCACAATTGCAGGCTGATCACCTCTATCTAACGCCAAATTATGAAATTAAAAAAAGTAGTTTTAAATTAATAAAAAAATAGAAAGAGTTATTTAATGCAGTTAAAATCAGCTTAGGATTTTAAGTTGGAACATTTCGAATCATAAAAGCTATATTGTTTGAAGATTCATAGCATAGTTAGGTCGGGACATTTGCCTAAATTTTTACATCAGAAACTGGCAAGATCTCGACTTTTTTTATTTTTTTTTATGTTTTTGGGAATTTCCATATTTTTTTCTCTGTTGTTTTTTTACCCTAGACACTTCATTTTTTTTTCTTGAAAAGATATCGCCGATACGAATCTATGGTATTTTTTGTATGATTATGCGAAGTTTCGTAAGCACTCTAGAAAATAGTTAATTTCGTCTTTTCAAGGGGAAGTTTAACAGGGAATTGTCGTTTCTGCATTTTTAAGGTTGGCGGCGAAATGACCGTTTCTTCTGATGTATTAAATTCTAGTAATTTGAATTTGTTTTCTCTTATGAAAAGTGTTCAAGTATGTTATAATTTTTAGATGAATAAATATAATACCATTTCTATTACAGAAAAATGGATGTGTCACTGAAATGTGATATATGCAAAAGAGAATTTTCAAAAAAGGGCAGTCTCATACGGCACTTGCTCATTCACACTGGAGAAAAACCACATTCATGTAGTGTGTGCAACAAGGGATTTTCACAGAGTAGTATTCTTAAAAGGCACCTCGTGACTCATACTGGAGAAAAGCCTTATATATGTGACCTGTGTGGCAAGGGATTTTACCGAAAGGCCGAGCTTTTAAGTCATCTCCATATTCACACTGGTGAAAAGCCACATACATGTGAAGTGTGTAATAATGTCTTTTCACAAAAGATAAGTCTCAAAAGACACCTACTCACTCATACTGGTGAAAAACCATATTCATGTAATGTATGCAAGAGGGGATTTTCTGATAGGAATGGTCTCAATAGACACCTCCTCACTCATACTGGAGAACCATTATATTCATGTGATGTTTGCAACAGAGGATTTTCTGCCAGGATGTCTCTCAAAAGGCACAACCTTGTTCACACTGGAGAAAAACCACATACATGCGATGTATGCGGCAAGAGATTTTCACAAAAGGGCAGTCTTGCAGATCATCTCCTCATTCACACTGGAGAAAAACCACATTCATGTGATGTATGTAACAAAGGATTTTCTAAGAAGTGCCATCTTGCCAGCCATCTCCTCACTCATACTGGAGAAAGGCCTCGACCACATATATGCAGTGTGTGCAACAAGGGATTTTCTCGGAAGAGTGGTCTTGCAACTCATTTCCTCACTCACACGGGAGAAAAGCCGCATATTTGTAATGTGTGCAACAAGGGATTTTCTCAAAAGTGCGTTCTTGCAAATCATCTCACTCACACGGGAGAAAAGCCGCATATATGTAATGTGTGCAACAAGGGATTTTCTCTAAAGTACAGTCTTTCAAAACATCTCCTCACTCACACTAGAGATAAATCCCCTGTCGATCCCATGTGATGTGTAAGTGAAGAAGCTGTCCAATATTCTTAATACAGAGTTAGAACAAAATTTCAGTTAACAAACATGAATTTTGCTCCCTTACTTCATTGTTCCACGAATATAATTCATAACGTCCTATATATATGGGATAAAAGCATACAATTTAAATTCAAGGTAGGACATATAAGATGAAAATATTTTAAGTATTAATTTCCCAAGTTATCAATTGTAATATGTTAAACGATCTGGTGTAATAATTGTTCGACCACTTTTGGTACGTACTCTAAAAATCTAAACTTTTTACATTTACTTTATATTTATTATGTTTCTTTTCTGAGGTCTCTACACCTCCAAACAATTTTTTACTAACTCTGATCTCCCATAACTTTTCATAACCCATAAGTTTCACAATATCTTGAGTTAAATATGACAAAGAACTACATGTATCAATAATTGCCCTAACTACAATTTTCTTATCCCTGTGGAATATTTTCACTACAAGCATTTGCAACACAATATTTGAACTGCAAGCTTTATTAGCTAAAGGCAATATTATTAGTTTCTTCCTTAACGCTTTCCTCTATGTTGATATATTTTTTATCTTCCAATACAGGACATAAATAAACAAAATGTCTCTTTTGACATAATAAACAAATATGTTAAGACCTACATTCAGCTGTTTTATGCTCACCTCGTTTTAAACATATAAAACAGGCTCCCTTTTTCACAACTAAGTTTTTCCTACCAGTTAAACTCATTTTAACAATTTTACTGCAATTTTCTGAAGCATGGGCTTTATCACAAAAAACGCAAACGTTTTCTTGCTTAATTTAAAATTAAATTTATCCTTAGAATGATAGCTATTATTATACAATTCAGAAGCTGTGCATACATTATACTCATTTTTATAATAGTTGTTTAGTGCCCTACTCGTTATTTTTTTTATCTAGATCGAAGCTATTACGGGCAAGTAGCTATTATGTACCTAAATCATTACCTGCTTCAGCCGCTCCCCTGTAAACAATATTTCTTTCGAACCTTTGCAGCAATTCTTCTGGGAGGCAACTTTCCACTAATGGGAAAAGAATGGCAGCATACTTTTCCTGCTTGACACCCAGGGAATTTAACTCTCTCAATCTGCATTCCAAATCATCGTAAAGTGAAGAAATGTCCTTTTTACCCTTCCTGCGACTCAAAACGATTTTCAGGATGTCTCGTACGTAGTATGGATAAGCAGGTCTTCCCTTCTAAAATGATCCTTCAGCTGTTTAACCGCAAGTTGATAACTATCTGCGGTCTCAGGGAAATTTGACACTAACGAGCGTGCTCTTTCGACCTTTGACTTCAGGAGGTAGTGGAACTTGTCACCATTTTCTATTGTCGCTTCCTCGATGATTTTTCTGAATTGATTCCACCAGGGTAGGAAATCTTGGATGAGGCCTTTGAACTTGCGAAGCTCAATCTCCGGTAGCTGGTGTCTGGGGCTCGCTTGTCTCTCCGTCTTCGCTCGTCTGATGGTGTCCAGATCGGGGTTGCTTGGCTATTGTCTCAGGCATCTGTAGTTTTTCTGATTGCTGGTACGAACTCGGCTTACGATTAATTTATCTTCGTAAGCTTCATTGGCCTTAAACTCCTTCTCATATTAATCTTGGGTGCAATTTTGACCCTGCATAGCCTCCAATAGTGCTGAGTCCAAGGCAAAGAGTTTGCTTCTATTTGTAGTACCGCTATTTCCATGTCTTCTGCGGAAGCCTCGTTTTCAATCAGTTCATTAACTGTATTGAGAGTCCTTGTAAAGAAAGCTTGAACAGGAGCTCGTCTCTGCTTCAACGCTTCCATCTTTCCGCCAAATGTCTTGAGTCCCTGTTCGTTTGCCAAGTAATGTTGAAATTACTAGCTCTAAATACTCTACCAGTGCAAAAGAGCAGTTTAGGTTCTTGGGACTCAAGACAGATGACGACTTAACGATATTGATTTCACTTTTGAAATATTTCTGTTGTGGGAGTTGTTTTTTCTCCAACCATTCTTTATGGCGACCTAATCCTCTCTCTCGCTATTTCCTTCCACTGAAGGAACGCAGGGAAGCTTTACATTCCAACCTAAAAGGGGCCTTTCAACAGAGTGACTCGCATCTGGTTCTGTCTGCAACAGCAATTTCAACAAGTTTTTTTTGTGAAAATTCCTGGTCTATTTATATTTTTCTAATTCATAATCATACATGCTAAGTTTCAATGACCAAAGAAAAAGCCTTCCCCTAAGATTGTTAATGTTTTTAAAACATACTAAGGCTGCATGGTCAGTGTGAATGATAAATCTCTTACCATGGAGATAATAATGAAATTAATCAATAGCATCAATAATGACTAAGCATTCTAGTTCTGTTATGGCATAGTTTTTTTCGTAAGGTCTCAAAGTTCGAGAATGATATGCTATTGGGTGTAATATTCCCTGTTCATAAGGTTGTTTCGAGACTGCACCCACATTATTTAAAGAAGAATCTACAAAGACTCTGGATTAAACAGATGTAAGATAGGTTTAGCTAAAAGTGTATTTTTTAAGAGATCAAAACTCTCCTGACATTTAGTATCCCAAACCCAAGGAACATCCTTTTTAAGTAAATTGTTTAAAGGATATCTAATTTAGGCATACTGGGGAATAAACTTATGATAAACATTTACAGAACCAAGAAATCGTTGTAACTCCTTGACATTAGCAGGGGGTTTCAGTTTTCTGATACTCTCAAGGTTTACATTGTCAGGTGTAATTTGACCTCCTTCTATCTCATATCCAAGAAAGTTTATTTTTTCTTTAACAAATTGACATTTAGACTTTTTGAGTTGGATGTTTTCTTTTTGAAAGATCTCAAAAATGTATCTTAGGTGATCATAGTGCTCCTCCTTAGATTTAGAGAATATTATAATATCGTCAAAATATTTGCACGCGAAATTGACTTTATGTTTATGAAGTATTCTTCTTCTAGCACGATTGAATATGGCTGGCGCTACTTTCAATAAAAAGGGAAGTCTTTTCTATTGATATAAACCAAAGGTTGTGCAAAATGCTAGCTTCTCAGTATCATCAGGGTGAATTTCTATATTCCAATAACCCGAATTCATGTCTAGAGTGCTATACCAACGCGATAGACTTAATTTATTTAATAGAGCATCGATTCGGGGTAATAGTTCAGAGTCTGGTTTACAAATACTGTTCAATTTTCTAAAATCACAACAAAGCCTTGTCTTGACACTTTCATCTCGCTTCATAACTAACGTTACTAGACTTGAATAAGGACTGATTTTCTTCAACAACACCAGCTTTTAACAACTTTTCAACTTGAGATTTAATTTCAATCTCATCACTAAGGGAAGTTCTATATGGTCTTAAACAATTAGGTGTATCAGATGTCAAGACAATTCCTTGAGGTTCTAAGTTAATTTTTCCAATATCATGTCTATCTTTTGAGAAAATACACTGGTATTCCTGAAGCAACATAGAGAGTGCATCATCTTTTTGTACCAACTGTGGACTTTCTTGGACCACAGGGGTCTAAGATGTTGCACACTCCTTGACAACAGGGGAACTTATAATTACTTGATTATCAACATAAGCATCTAACAATTCGGGTACATTTATATTATAAGAATGTTCTTGAATGTCTACTCCTTCTTGCCATACAACACATTTTTCACAGTCCAAAATCAACTTAAATTTTCTACAATCATTTAAACTCAACAATGCATAATTCAAAGGAGTGTGTGTAATAAAAAAGGTTATGAAATGAACCAGATTACCAATCTTAATAGGTAATGTACATGTGTCCCTCAGAATAAGCGTTCCCTTTGCCTGTCTAGCTCGTATCGGAACGATTTTTTGGATATCAAGGGGTTTGTTGCCATGTATGCGTTGGAGTAATTTTAAGGAAATGACTGTCAAACTAGACCCTGTATCAATAACTATTGGAAATGAATTATTGATGTGGGATCCCGTGACAATTGTCGGGATGAGATTACTGAATTATCAGTAGACATTGGCGAAGCTTCATTCTGAAAAACACAAGTATTTGTGTGATGATAAGCGTTCGAAATTCCTCTTTCCTCACATAAATGGCATGGTTTAGTGGGTAGTCCCTGTTGAAGACCATTTAAATGAATATTAGGTGAGATCTGTTGTTGAAATTCATTGAACTGAACATTATGTGGTCTCTGATGACCTGTGTATCGAGGTCGATTATTATTATTTACTGTTCTTGGCTGGTATATTGGGATATGCATAGCCTGCCAATTGGGGTTAACTCGAGGCTGAAAAGGTCGATATTTGGGAGAAAAATTGCCTCTTAATGTCGTATGGTCATACATAGGTCTCTGAAAATTGCTGCGATGTCTAAAGGGCTGTCCCACTGTATTTGATGATTCAATACGTTGACTATTAAGAGAGTGTAAACGAGTGACTAAATTTAACCAATCTATAGGTGTATTAGGCGGATTAGCAATCAACAATTCGCGGGTTTGGTTTGGCAAGGTTCCAACTGACATTTTCACTATTCTGAGATATCGAGGCTCAAAGTTTCATTTAACTATAACTCGAACAATCAAAAAGCAAGTGTTTGGAAATTTTCAGCACTTATTTATATGCCTATAGACCACTAAATGCACAACTAGTATATTTTTTAAATTTACTTAGTTTACAGTTATAGTGGTTTTTGCAGTTGGAACTTTGTCACTTTCGCCAAACGATTTCGGAAAAGTGACTAAGTTCTAATTGCTGTTAGGATAGACCGGGGGAATGCAGCCACCTTAAGGAACTTCAATTTTTATCACCATCAAAAATCGTATTCATGAGCTAGATCAATTTTTGGAACATAGTACGCAATCTTAAGAATGTATACAAAATTTGTTATCAATAAATCTTTAAAGGAAATAGTCACAAAAAATTAACTTATTAACCTCTGCACTGTGGCGGTATTTCCCAGGGAGCTGGGACTAGCTTCTAGACTGCGAGGTTGCGGGTTCGAGTCCAGTGTAAGGCATGGGTGTTTGTAAATGTATGTTGGCTTGTCTAATGACGAAAGTTTCGGCGCATTATAGCCCTCGTGTTGCTGACGGCGCCAGATAATCTGAAAACAACCAACCAACCCAGGGAGCTGGGGCAATCCCGCCACTAACCTAGGGTAATGACACCACTAGCCAATATGACTAAAATACCTAGACGGAAAATTTATTGAAAATCTTATATGGAATTAGCATTACAATATAGGAATTGAAAAGCAAAAGAAATGACATTTTTAGTTTATACGAGTGAAAAAACAGTGTATTTTAAATTTATCTGATTTCTTAAAATTTACAAAAATCACAAATGTAGTTTTCAGCGCCTACCAAACGGTATAGTGGTTAGCGTGCTAGCTTCTAGACTGCGAGGTTGCGGGTTCGAGTCCCGTGTTAGGCATGGGTGTTTGTAAATGTATGTTGGATTGTCTAATGGCGAATGTTTCGGCGCATTATAACCCTCGTGTTGTTATAATGCGCCTCCAGGCTTTTCTTAACAGATTTATTCATTTTCTTTTGCCGTGTTGTCATTGCTTTTTCTTTCCTTGCCTTGAATTCAGTTTTGATGGACATTCCCAAAACCTTAGCTGCAGATTTTCTTTCGGCTTGTTCCTTTTTCAATGTCTTTTCCTTTCTTTTAGCAACTCTTTCTTCCAAAACTGCCCCCCTCGGGGGCTCACATTTTGTGAGTACGGGCCTGGCAAACCCGAGGTACCCTAGCTGGGCCTAGCATTTTTTCTGTTCTTTCCTTTTTGCGAAGGCCCTACCAAGTGCACTGCCTATTGTTTAAGTTTTATTCTGTTCGCTCGTTCATTGTCGTACTTCTTTTGGTTCTTTTCAATATGTTGGTTTTTTTTTTCTTCTTGCAACTCTAATTTCCATACTTCTTTTGCGTTTTACATTTTAAATTGATTTATAACGTTTATTCTTTTGTTTTGTCAGCTTGCTGACCTGCACGTTTGCCGTGTGCGGAGACCCGTAAGGCCGGAAAATGGGATCCTGGGGTTCCTGTGGCGTTCCATATCGGGACAGGTTTTTAGTTTCCTGGGGGCGCTGCTGCGTTCCCTTTGGCCCACGCTTCGGCCAAAACGGGAGGCAGAGTAAGGCCCGACTCTGTCAATCGGCTGGTGGTAACAGAACCTCCGGGTTGCTGACCGCTAAAGGGTTAGGACTGAGTGCTTGAGGTTTGCCTTTCGGTGCCACGCCTCTATGACTTGGAACGACCTCGGCGTACTACCCCCTAGCTAGCATTGGTGCTGCTACCCGTGTTGGGCTCGGTGGTGGGTGGGGGTGTACGTCGAGTTTTTTCTCTTTATCATATGGCTTCTTTTCCTTCTTTGAGCCCCTTGGGAGGCCTTGATCCCAAACATCCAACCATTTCTCAAAAAAACAAAAACGATGAACAAAATACAATGTCTGCACCTGTACCAAAATTTTTAGTCATCACATCTCCCCAAAATATTCTAGGAACCATGTCCCCATTCTTTATTCAAAAAGCTTTGCAGGGCATTTGCGGAAACCCTAAATCAGTCAAAAAATTGAAATCTGGAGACTACCTCATCGAAACAATATCTGAAACTCAATCTAAGTCACTATTACTAGCTAGACAGTTTGGCACAATAACAATAACTGCATCACCACATAATAGCCTTAACTCATCAAAGGGGGTCATATCAGAAACTGACCTTCTTGGTGTGTCCGATGAGGAAATGCTGACTGAGCTCTCTTCTCAAGGTGTCACTGCCGTGAGAAGAATCACACTTAAAAAAGCTGACTCTATCGTTTCCACAAAACATATAGTATTAACTTTTAATAGCCCAAATCTACCTTCACACATTAAAGCTGGCTACCTGAATTGTCCGATACGTCCATTTATCCCAAACCCTTTGCGGTGTTTTAACTGCCAAGGTTTTGGACATTCCACCAACACATGCCGTGGAGTAGAAACATGCTCGCGATGCTCAAATATCGGACACACATTCATAGCTTGCTCTCTTCCGATAAAATGCAAAAATTGCTCAGGCGATCACACTGCCAACTCTCGTGATTGTCCTAGATGGATTGAAGAGAAAGAGATCCAAACATTGAAGGTAGAAGAAAAACTCTCATACCAGGAAGCCAAGCAAAAGGTTATTTCAAGAACACCCAAACCACATACACCATACGCCGCTGTAGTAAAAAAAACTTGTTCTATTGGTGTACAAACCTGTGCACCAATACTTAATATAGCTCCATCAGTTTCAACCAAAGCTCAAACTTCTACCAACCAGACTTCAACACCTCCTAAACCAAAAACAATAACTAAAAAGAAACTCCAAATCAACACATTAAAAACACACCTTCAACAACAAATCCGTTACAAACCAGCACCCCTCTCAAGAAAGGGACGTGCTGCTGAAATAGCTTTAAAAAAACAGAAGATAATGGAAGAAAAAGAAAAAACTACAAATAGCACTAGCGAAGAAAGCTCCGCTGAAACATCTGAAAGCGGAGAGATGGAGGTTGAAAGAGGGTTGGAAACACCGCCTCACTTACAACCACGAAAGCAAGGGTGTAAGGACCCTCCATCTAATCAAACTTAATGGCCAAAAGTCTCTTATCGTGGAACTGCCGTGGATTCCACCACAATTCAATTGATATTAAGCATCTCCTTGATGAACACCAACCTGTCTGCTTTTGCTTACAAGAGACGCTTTTGAAACCATCGCAAAGCTCTCTTATTAGAGGGTACACTCCTGTTCGTAAAGATTTTACAAACGGAGATAGAGTCAGTGGCGGAGTAGCTATCTTCACATCAAATAGCTCTCCGTCCACCTCACTGCCATTGAATACGTCTTTGCAAGCAGTTGCTGTTAGAGTAGCTTTAAACTCTCTCGTAACAGTATGCTCTATCTACCTACCCCCTAATGAAAATATCCGCCAAGCAGACCTCAACAGGTTGTGCGACCAGCTTCCATCCCCATTTGTTATAATGGGCGATTTTAATGGCCACAGTCCTCTTTGGGGTAGTCCCACCGTCAATACCCGTGGAAAACAAATTGAAAAGCTGATAGAAGACAAGAATCTTTGTCTCTTAAACGACGGACAACAAACTTATTTCCATGCCCCAACGAGGACTTTTCATTCCATTGATCTTGTTTTGGTTTCACCATCTCTATTTTCCCTGTGGTCTTTTCATGTGGGAAATGATCCTTTCCACAGTGACCATTTCCCTATTTGCTTTACACATACTGGAAGTGGTGTACCCTGCGCTTCTCGTGTACCACGCTTTAAAATTGAAGCTGCAGACTGGGATCTCTTTACTTTAAACGCACAATTTTCTGACGAGATGGTGGACCAAAACGACATCAATGAAGCTACAACATCAGTCACAAATGCTATAATGGAAGCTGCTCGCAGTTCTATCCCTGTTACATCAAGCAGATTGCCCAAACACCCAAAGCCGTGGTGGAATGACGGTTGCAAAAAAGCCCATAAGAGACAAAAAAAGGCCTGGGGTATTTTCCGTAGATATCCCACAATAACAAATTTGATATTATTCAAACGAGCACGTGCAGAGGCGCGTAAAATCCGCCGTCAAAGCCAGAAGGATTCCTGGAAAAGTTATGTTGGCACCATAACTTCATCAACACCTTCCCAACGGGTCTGGAACAAGGTAAATAAAATTAGAGGACTTTACCCTAAATATCCAACTTCTATCTTGGATACTGATCAAGGTATTGTTTCAGACCCAAAGGATATTGCAAACACAATAGCAGAATCTTTTGCTAAAGTATCGAGTCACGCGAATTACCAAGAGCCGTTTGCTTCATATCGACGTAAGGCTGAACGTGTTAAGCTACAATTTTCATCTGGTGGTGCTGAAGAATATAATGCTGATTTTTCAGTTGATGAGCTAATGAGGGCTTTATCCCGTACAAAAAACTCCGCTTCAGGTCCAGATGAAATTCACTATTGTATGCTCAAACATCTGCCTGCCCACAGTCTTACGTTGATATTAAAATTATTTAATCGCATTTGGCGAGAAGGTATTTTTCCATCATCATGGCAGCGAGCTCTTGTGATTCCTATTGCAAAACCTGGAAAAGACTCCAGGAATCCTTCTAGTTATAGACCCATTGCACTTACCAGTTGTCTGTGCAAACTTCTAGAAAAAATGGTAAATGCACGTTTGCTCTTTTACTTAGAATCAAACAACTATCTCTCCCGGTTCCAAAGTGGATTCCGTCCCGGCCGGAGTACCGTGGATAACCTTCTCCTACTTGAAACTTCAATTAGGGAAGCTTTCGTCAGAAGAAACCACCTGGTATCTATATTTTTTGACATGGAAAAGGCATACGATCGTACTTGGAGATACGGTATTCTCAGAGACCTTCGTAACTTGGGTCTAAGAGGGAATCTACCGTTATTCATCCAGAATTTTCTGCAGTGCAGAACCTTCCAAGTACGTATCAACTCTGTCCTTTCAGATGAGTACATCCAAGAACAAGGTGTCCCCCAAGGAAGTGTATTAAGTTGTCTATTGTTTATAATTAAAATCAACGATATCATGACCTGCCTTCCACCTGCAGTGTCTGGCACTCTGTTTGTAGACGACTTTCAGTTGTCCTGTGCCTCGGTCAATATGACACTTATTGAAAGACAGTTACAGTTGGCTGTGAACAAAGTTTTAGACTGGTCAAATAAAAACGGTTTTGTTTTTTCGACACAAAAAACTGTTGCTATGCACTTTTCCAGAAAGCGTGGGTTGCACCTTCACCCAAAAATACTCTTAAACGGTACTGAAATCCCTGTTGTTTCAGAAGCAAGTTTTTTGGGAATCACTTTCGATTCCAAACTCACATTCCTGCCACATGTGAAACAACTCAGGAAAAAGTGCATGGCTAGTCTCAACCTACTCAAAGTTCTGTCAAACACTTCTTGGGGTGCGGACACAAATTCCATGTTGAAAATATATAGATGCCTTGTGCGTTCTAGACTTGATTACGGTTCGGTCGTTTATGGATCCGCAAGGAAATCTGTATTGAAGATTCTGGATCCTGTGCATCATCTTGGCATGAGAGTTTCTTCCGGAGTTTTTAGCACATCTCCTGTTAAGAGCCTTTACGTGTTGTGCCATGAGCAGGCTCTGCAACTGAGGAGAGATGGTTTAGTTTTTAAAATGTATTTTAAAATTAAGAATCATTTGAATCACCCCCTTTCCAGTAATGTTTTTAACCCTTCATATGAGAGGATCTTTAACGCTCGACCATCCTCGATCCCTACTTTCTCACTACGTGTGAAACAGATTTTAGAACTTCATCACATTGAAAACTTTCGTATTCGTCCATTCTCTTATTCTATTCCACCATGGAATAATCATCAATTAAATATTTTAAGTATTTTTAAAGATTTTAAAAAGTCAGACACGCCAGGAACTGTTTTTGTCGCACAATTTCATCATCATCGAAATGTTTTTTCCAACTTCAAGGCAGCTTTTACAGATGGTTCTAAAAGTGGTTTTCATGTCGGTTCCGCAGCCGTGGTCGATGGCCATGTTTGTGCAAAATTAGTACACACCCATTGTTCGGTTTTTAGTGCTGAGAGCTACGCAATCTCCCTTGCTCTTCATCATATAGCTCAACAGACGTATAAGATGTGGATCATCTATACCGATTCTATGAGCTGTCTGGAAGCGTTAACGCATATACATAAACAAGACCATCCTACCATCATTGAAATTTTTAAATTGCACCAAACTCTGACACAAAGAAATTTTAGTATATTATTTTGTTGGATACCAGGACACGTGGGAATTGTTGGGAATGAGCGTGCAGATAGAATTGCTAAAACTGTTGACGGTACCAGGTCGAGCTGGCTCTACCTTGGCGATGCAATAAGATCAAATGCTAAATCTCTAAATGGCTCATGGCAGGCTTCATGGGACGCAGAAACTTTAAACAAGTTGCATACAATACAGCCGCTTATCTCTGGTTGTGATTTTTGTCAAACAAGTAGGAAGCGAGAAGTGATTCTCTCACGTTTACGTGTCGGCCACACTCGCTTCACCCACGTCCATCTTCTGCTGGCAGAAGATCCACCCACGTGTTCTGGTTGTCATGTCCCTTTTACTGTAAAGCATATTTTAACAGATTGCCCATATTTTAAAAATGTACTACATCACTTTTTTAATGAAAACCATCCCCCATTATCATTGCTTTTAGATTCACCACCTCATGAACATTTGTTTAGGTTTTTGTACAAAATCAGATTTTATCATTTGATTTAGATGTCTATGCAATTTATTTATTCATTACCCTTTTTTAGACTTCGAACTTTTTAATAATTTTATTAAAAAACAAATTCAAATTTTAACAAATTTTATGAAGGCATATTTAAATTCTTAACTAGTGTTTGGCGCAGTATGGCCCAGGTGTTGCCCTTGCGCCAATAAAACCCAAACAACCAACCAACCAATCCAAAACTGCCTTCATTGGGGTTCCCGTTAGAATTGACGAGTGACCTTTTCTTTAAGAACTTTCCTTTACCCTTTCTGCTGCCAATTTTGGAATTGGGGAAAACTTTTCTAGCGATTGAAGAAACGTTTTTTGAAGCACTTCCTGAACGGTCTTTGATGAGCAAGGTTCTACATCCAGTAACCCAACTTCAGAGATGTTGCTCGCATTTACAAGATTATTCTCTTCACCAGTTTCTTCTAAGATCATCTTTTCTGCCTGTTCTTGATTTTCAGATTCTGTGTCATCTGGATCATCGATGCATATTGGCTCCAGATTTTGAACATGGAAGAAATCTTCTTTCTTGAAGGTAGTTTGAGCTTACTGGAAAGATCTCAGTGCTGCGAAATCCTGATACTCCCTTCTCTATTGTTGCAACTGACATATAAGAGCCATAAAAGATTGATGCTATGTCATCAGGAGTGATTTTCTTGTAGGTGCTTGCTCTCATAAACTTGTCACACTCCTTATTGAATGCTCTTTTCAGAGGACCAAAAAATGAGACTTCGAGCGGTTAAATCTTGTGTAAAGTATGGGGGGGGGTTGAGAGCATGTGAATATAGTTCTCACGACAAAATTCATAGCTTTCCAGGGACACGTGGTTCCCATAGTTATCGAAGATAAGTAGAACAGGATCTTCCATAGAGGATTTCACGTTTTTCTGAAAATACTTGAGCCAATCTAATAAAATTTTCTCATTGGACCAGCCGTTATGGGAAGAGGTATATACTGATCCAGCAGGTCCCCCCCCCCCCTCTCCAACAACGGTGACATTCTTTTCCGTGGGTAGATCAACAATGGAGGGATGAATGAGCCAGACGCGCTCATACAGCAAACAACTGTGATATAATACCCCCCTCTCCCAACTGGTGATTCCTCTAACTTGATTTTTCCCCTTAGGTGCAGTGGACCTAGGAGCACTTGGCTATGCCCTGACGACGCATATAAAGCTTGTGACACTGATCTGTCTCTCACTTGGCAGGCCATGTGGGATGCGCAGACAAGCTGCATTCGTTTCAGCCCTTAATTTCCGGATTCGCGCCCATCCAGCAATCCCGGAAAAGGGAAGTGCTCCTAACTCGTTTAAGAATAGGCCACACGCGTTTTACCCATGTTCATCTTCTGCTGGCAGAAGATGCACCCACATGTAATACCTGTGGTGTAATTTTTTCTGTTTTTCATGTTTTAAATGAATGTCCATCCTTTAATACTGTCAGACATCGACATTTTAAATCGAATCATCCTTCACTTTCATGTATTTTATCTTCACCTCCTCACGAAAATCCCCTCGGGGGCTCACTTCTTGTGAGTACGGGCTTGGCGAACCCGAGGTACCCTAGCTGGGCCTAGCATTTTCTTTTCTTTCCTTTTTCTGTTAGGCCCTACCGTATGTACTGTTTTGTTACTTTTGGTTTGATTCTATATTTTATCATACCTTTTTCGTTTTTGGGTTTTCACTTTTGGGTTTCATTTTATCTTACATTTTGGGGTTTAGTTTATAATACTTATGTTTGTGGATTTATTTATATGATTTTCTGTTGGATTGTACCAACCCACGTGTTTGCCGTGCGTGGCGTCCCGTAAGGGGGAGAATGGGATCCTGGGGTTACCTTGCGTAGGATTCACATGGTTGGGTCCTCGCATGCGTGCCCTTTGGCCCAGGATTCACTGTAGACGGGTGGCAGGAGGTAGCCCCCTTCTGTCAATCGGCTGGTAGTGCAAATTCCATCTTCACTGCCCAGGGTTAGCATTGCGGTTAGGGTTGCCCTGCGGATCAACAACTCGAAGCCGTAATGCTATATCTCGATGCTATCCCTGAGACCCCAAGAGTCTCCCCTTGTTGGGCTCTGTGATGGGTGGGGACGCATCGGGATGAACACCATAAAATTAAATATGGAAAATTTAAATTCTTCAGGCACTGGTGAAGCCTTGATTCACCAAAAAAAAACCACCTCTACCACCAAAACATCAAAACGACCATCTGATCTACCACCTGACAACCAAACAACTAATAAAAGAATCTCCGCTAACCTTCCTACCTTTTATATCATCCAGTCCACAGACCCATCCTTTAAAACAAAATCACCGTTTTTTATCGAAAAAGCTGTAAAAGGAGCAATTGGCGAGGCAAAATCTATCAAAAGACTAAGATCGGGAGATCTGCTAATCCAAACAGCAACTCCCCTTCAATCACAAACTCTCAATAATCTAAAATTGCTTGCAACAATACCCATTTCAACAACACCACACAAAACCCTCAACAATAGCCAAGGAGTTATATCAGAAACCGATTTACAAAATGTAGATGAGGACGAACTCGTCTCTGAACTCTCGATTCAGGGCGTGATTCGTGCTCATCGCATTACTATAAAAAAGAAAGACCAGATCCTCACAACCAAACATGTTATTCTAACGTTTAATACCCCTGTTTTACCAGCAAACATCAAAGCTGGATATCTTAACTGCCGTGTACGCCCTTATATCCCGAATCCGTTGCGCTGCTTTAAATGCCAACGGTTCGGGCATTCAAAAACCACTTGCAATCGGCCAGACACATGTGCCAACTGTGGAAAAGCAGACCATGCTGATCGGGATTGTGGCGCAGATTCCCATTGCATCAATCCCCTCAGGGGGTTTACTTTCTATAAGTAAACACGGGCTTCACAACCCCGAGGTGCCCCAGTGATCTAACCCTTCGTCTGTTTATACCTTCTCATTTTGGGTTTTATATTTATCGTTTGTTTTCTCTTCCTTCCCTCATTGTGATTACCTCATCTGAGGTGAGGGCTCCCCTTGAGAAGCTTTGCGCCGCTCTGTTGCTACCAGCTTCTCTTGGAGATTATATCACCCACGTGTTTGCCGTGCGTGGAGACCCGTGTCCCTGGAAAGGGGGATCCTGGTAGTTGAGGGACGACATACAGTCCCAATACACTACTTTGGCCCTTGCTTCAGATAAACGGGAGGTGTACATTGGTCCCATGTGCATCAATCGGCTGGTCGTCCGACTTCGTCGGCGGCTTGGGATCAAGCGTCCGGCTCGTCTGCTGGGAATCTCGTTAAGGGTGGAGACATCTACAGGGACGAGCCGGTTGCGTATAGACACTAGATAACCTGATGGTGTTATGCCGTGCGTAACAGTTTAGTTACTATTTTTTTTCTTTTTCTTGGTTTTGTTGCTTGCCGGTGTGCACCATCCCTGATATCGAGGACTCCATGGTGGGTGGGATTCTAGTGTCCGAATTTCTATTTCTTTATTTTATGATGGCTTTTTCTTTATCCAGCCCCACGGGAGGCCTAAATCCCCAACTTCAACAAATAAAACGACCAATCGATATTGATGACAATAATGCAACAAAAAAACAAGCTACTCCACTTAATGTTCCGTCTTTCATAATAGTTCATTCCGAATCCGGTGAATTAGGAAAAATGTCCCCTTTTTTCATTCAAAAAGGGATAAAAGGTATCTGTGGCAACGAGCCAAAAGCAATTAAGAAGCTAAGATCGGGTGACTTCCTTATCGAAACTAAAGATCCGAGACAATCTCAATATTTACTCTCTGCAACAACAATAGGCACTATCCAAATAACTGTATCACCACATAAAGCCCTCAATTCTAGTCAAGGCGTAATATCTGAATCGGATCTTCAACATGTTGAAGATTCCGAAATACTAAGAGAACTCTCCCCCCAAGGGGTCACAGATATACGCCGTATTACTATCAAACGGGACAACAATATAATAAAGACCAAACACATTATCCTTACTTTCAATACTCCTAACCTCCCTAATAGAATAACTGCTGGCTACCTAAGTTGTCCCGTACGACCTTTCATCCCGAATCCATTGAGGTGCTTTAAATGTCAGAAGTTCGGGCATTCCAAAAACACATGCAGAAGTGATCACGAAGTTTGCGCAGTGTGTGGCAGCATTGAACATCTGAGCGAAGGCTGCAAGGCTGAGCCCACCTGCGTAAACTGCTCTGGAAACCATCCATCTTTTTCCAGAACGTGCAAAACATACATTAAAGAAAAGAATATCCAGGAAATTAAGACCCACAATAACATCTCGTATCCGGAAGCCCGAACTCTCTATGAAACTACAATAGAAAATTCTATGGCCAAAACAATAGCTAAAGCAACTGCCTCCAAACCAACTCAAGTAAAGTCTATGGCCACTCAAACAGATATTCATATCCCAAATACTCAAATGTCACCCGAACAGCTACTTAAGTGCTTTTTCCCTCTCGCCAAACACTGTACCTTTTCTGTTCAAACAGACCCAATTCCCGGAAATTCAAAATCAAATATAAATCCTAAAAAAACTCCTATAAAACCTCCAAAAAATAAGAAACTATCTGATACAAAGCAATCATATAAACCCGGAGAAGCTTTGAAAAACAGAATACAATCAAAAATCCAACAGAATACAAAGAAGAAAGCTAAAGCAAAGGAAGAGAAATCTGGACCATCTGAGTCATCGGAAGATGAAACTGATGTCATCTCGGGTCTTGACCCAGGTGACATGGAGGTCGACCCAGGTCTCGAGACCCCTAAGCTTCTTCAACCAAGAAGCAGGTCACTCGACCGGCGGATCGCTAATCTTTCCAAGTAAAATTCAATATGTTATCTTGGAATTGTCGCGGTTTCCACCAAAATTCGGTAGATATAAAACACCTCGTAGATTTACACAAACCTGTCTGTTTCTGTTTGCAAGAGACGCTCTTGAAGCCTTTTCAGAGCTCTCTTGTTAGGGGGTATAGTCCCCTACGTAAGGACTATATCAGCGGCGACCGAGCTAGCGGTGGTGTTGCTATATTTACATATAATAGCAATCCATCCACCCCGCTATCGCTCTCTACCAACTTACAAGCTGTTGCCGTTAGAGTCGCTGTGAAAAATATATTAGTAACAGTTTGCTCAATCTATCTCCCCCCTAATCGTAACATCCGACAATCAGAATTAGACAGGCTTTGTGACCAGCTTCCACCCCCTATTATTTTAATGGGGGATTTCAATGGTCACAGTCCTCTTTGGGGTAGCCCAGATGTAAATCAACGTGGAAGACAAGTCGAAAAAATGATAGATGACCAAAATCTGTGTCTTCTAAATAATGGGCAACATACACACTTCCACACCCCGTCGAGGACGTTTCACGCCATCGATCTTGTCTTGTGTTCTCCATCTCTCCTACATCTATGGTCGTTTCATGTCGGACGGGATCTCTTCCACAGTGATCACTTCCCCGTCCGTCTGGAGATGCTAGGAGTTGGTGCTGTTCCCTCTGTTCGCGCTCCTCGTTTTATATTTGAATCAGCAGATTGGGAACGTTTTTCTTCCCTCGTCGATATCTCTGACGAGATGGTGAACCAAGACGATATCGATGAAGCGGTAAATTCTATCACCCGTGCCATATTGGAAGCTGCTCGTTTTTCCATTCCTATAACATCTACAAATCTACCGAAAATTCCAAAACCATGGTGGAATCACGACTGTAAAAATGCACATAAAAAGCGGAGGAAGGCTTGGGTCATTTTTCGCCGATGTCCCACTGAAGCCAACCTCATCGCCTTAAAATGTGCCCGAGCTGAAGCTCGTAGGATCCGCCGGCGTAGCCAGAAGGACTCTTGGATGCGTTATGTCAGCACTATAACATCGGATACCTCTTCTAAAAGGGTCTGGAACAAAGTAAATAAAATCAAGGGCCAATACCCAAGACACTCTATTTCTGTCTTGGAAACAGATCTGGGTATTGTTTCAGACCCTAAAGGTATTGCTGATACTCTGGCTGACTCGTTCGCAAAAGTATCCAGCAACTCGAATTACAAAGAGCCGTTCGCCTCTATCAAACGCAAATCTGAGAAAACTAAACTAAATTTTTCATCTACCGAGTTGGAAGACTATAATGCTGATTTCACCATGGCTGAGTTAATGCGAGCTCTGTCAAATTCTCGCGACTCAGCTGTTGGTCATGATGAAATCCATTATAGTATGCTGAAACATCTCCAGCCTCTCCAACTCAAGTTCCTTCTCAAGCTATATAATAGAATCTGGCGGGAAAACAAATTTCCGTCAACATGGCAACGCGCTCTTGTAATTCCGATTGTCAAGCCAGATAAAGACGCTAAGAGTCCTTCCAGCTACAGACCAATAGCTTTAACTAGTTGCTTATGCAAACTATTAGAAAAATTAATCAATGCTCGTCTGCTTTTTTATTTGGAACACAACAATTGTCTCTCTCGGTTTCAAAGTGGTTTCCGTCGTGGACGAAGTACACTTGACAACCTGCTCCTCCTTGAAACATCCATTCGGGAGGCATTTGTCAAGCGGAACCATTTGGTGTCTGTATTTTTCGACATGGAGAAAGCCTATGACCGTACTTGGAGATATGGTATCCTCAGAGACCTTCATAATTTAGGTCTCAGAGGAAATTTACCACTCTTTATTGAGAATTTCCTTTCTCGGAGAGTCTTCCAAGTACGCATCAACTCTGTCTTATCAGATGAGTTTGTTCAGGAGCAAGGCGTTCCCCAGGGAAGTGTATTGAGCTGCGCACTGTTTATCATCAAAGTTAACGACATTATGACCTGCCTACCACCTGCAGTGTCTGGTTCGCTTTTCGTCGACGACTTTCAAATATCGTGCGCCTCAATAAACATGTCTCTTATTGAAAGACAGATTCAAATTGCCATCAGAAGGATTTCGGACTGGGCTAATCAAAATGGCTTTGCATTCAATGCACAAAAAACCGTGGCCATGCACTTCTGCAGGAAACGTGAGCTTCATAACGACCCTGAGCTTTTTATAAATGGGGCTCAGATACCTATTGTATCAGAAACGAAGTTTCTTGGGGTCATTTTCGATCCGAAGCTCACGTTCCTGCCTCATATAAAACATCTGAGAGTAAAGTGCACCAAAGCTCTGAACCTTCTGAAAGTGCTATCTAACACTTCCTGGGGTGCTGATACCACCTCCATGTTGAGAATATACAGATGCCTTATTCGTTCCAAACTTGATTATGGTTCTGTGGTGTACGGATCCGCCAGAAAATCGGTGTTGATGCTCCTTGACCCTGTCCACCACCAAGGTGTCAGAATCGCGTCGGGAGCCTTCCGTACATCACCAATTCCAAGTGTACTTAATATATGTTTGGAGCAACCTTTGAAACTGAGACGAGACAAGCTGTCTCTAAAATTTTATTTTAAAATTAAAAGTCACCCACGTCATCCTCTCTCTCATAATATTTATAGTCCATCTCATACGAGACTTTTTAACTCACGCCCATCTTGCATTCCATCATTTTCATTGCGAATTCATTCAATTCTTACATCTCATAATATTGATAATTTCAGGATTCGTCCTCTCACATTCACACAACCACCTTGGCATCCTCATAACATCAAAGTTTTAAATGTATTTGGTAATTTTAAAAAATGTGAAACACCAGATGTAATATTTACTCAGCTGTTTTATTACCATAGGCATAACTTTTCAAATTTTAAAGCAATGTATACGGATGGGTCGAAAAGCCAGGGACATGTTGGAGCAGCTGCAGTTTACGACGATAACATCTGCTCACGTGAGCTGCATCAAAGCTGCTCCATCTTTACAGCTGAGTCCCTGGCTATCTTCTTGGCCTTGCAATATATTTTACAGCAAGGCCATAGCCAGTGGATTATTTATACAGATTCGAAGAGCTGTTTAGATGCGTTAAGTAATCCACTCAGCCAGACCCATCCTTTTATTTTAGATATTTTAAAGATTCATTCAACACTTTTAGATAGAGGTTTTAATGTTCTTTTTTGTTGGATCCCAGGTCATGTGGGGATCATGGGTAACGAGCGCGCAGACATAATAGCTCGAACTGCAAGTGGACCTAGGAGCACTTGGCTCTGCCCTGACGACGCATATAAAGCTTGTGACACTGCTCTGTCTCTCACTTGGCAGGCCATGTGGGATGCACAGACAGCTAACAAGCTGCGTTCGTTTCAGCCCTCAATTTCCGGATTCGCGCCCATTCAGCTATCTCGGAAAAGGGAAGTGCTCCTGACCCGTCTTAGAATAGGCCACACTCGTTTTACCCATGTGCATCTTCTGCTGGCAGAAGATGCCCCCACATGCAACACCTGTGGAGCTATGTTTTCTGTGTTTCATATTTTAAATGAATGTCCAGCTTTTAACGCCATCAGATTGAGATTTTTTAAAATTAATCATCCTCCAATATCATCTCTTTTAAGTTCACCCCCACATGAAAATCTTTTTAGATTCTTACTTGAGATTGGATTTTATTACTTGATTTAGAATTTTATTTCAAATCTTTTACCCTTTGTTGATCAATATATTTTTAATCGTTTATTTTTAACATGGTAGATTTAGATAAATTTTTTCGGCGCAGTATGGCCCACGTGAAGCCCTTGTGCCAGAAAAATCGAACCAACCAACTCAATAATCTAAAAATGCTTGCAACAATACCCATTTCAACAACACCACACAAAACCCTCAACAATAGCCAAGGAGTTATATCAGAAACCGATTTACAAAATGTAGATGAGGACGAACTCGTCTCTGAACTCTCGATTCAGGGCGTGATTCGTGCTCATCGCATTACTATAAAAAAGAAAGACCAGATCCTCACAACCAAACATGTTATTCTAACGTTTAATACCCCTGTTTTACCAGCAAACATCAAAGCTGGATATCTTAACTGCCGTGTACGCCCTTATATCCCGAATCCGTTGCGCTGCTTTAAATGCCAACGGTTCGGGCATTCAAAAACCACTTGCAATCGGCCAGACACATGTGCCAACTGTGGAAAAGCAGACCATGCTGATCGGGATTGTGGCGCAGATTCCCATTGCATCAATCCCCTCAGGGGGTTTACTTTCTATAAGTAAACACGGGCTTCACAACCCCGAGGTGCCCCAGTGATCTAACCCTTCGTCTGTTTGTACTTTCTCATTTTGGGTTTTATATTTATCGTTTGTTTTCTCTTCCTTCCCTCATTGTGATTACCTCAACTGAGGTGAGGGCTCCCCTTCAGAAGCTTTGTGCCGCTCTGTTGCCATCAGCTTCACTTCTGAGATGACAGCAATTTCTTGTGCACTGCTGCATATCTCACTCTGCCACAATCGCAAATTTTGTGTGTATACTGACAGTTTAAGCTCCTTGTCAAGTCTGGAGCAGGTTAAAACCAATAGCCATCCACTTGCTTTTGACATTTTGTCAAAGTTACACACACTTGAGAGGAAAGGGTTTACTATTTTGTTCTGCTGGGTACCTAGTCACATGGGAATTTCAGGAAATGAATTGGCTGATTCTGCTGCTAAAGCGGCTTCAATCCCGCTGCAGCAGCCAGTTCCCTACCAAGATATTAAGACATCAATTCACAAGTTCATATTATCCTTACGTCAAGAAACATGGGATTTGCAGGTTAATAACAAACTTCATTTCATCAAATATCATCTTCGTAAATGGCCAGTTAATCCTATGCGTCGGACAGATGTCAAACTGACTCGTCTGCGCATTGGTCATACCCGATTGACGCATCGACATCTATTGCTGGGAGAAGATCCACCTGTTTGCGATACTTGTCGTTGCGATCTTTCTGTGGCTCATATTTTAATTTCTTGTTCAAAGTTTCAGTTACATCGTCTTAGGTTTTTTAAGAGTACCACTTTAAATCTTCAGGATTTGATTGGGGAAACTCCCCATCCAAATCTTTTTGCTTTTTTAAGATCAATCGGGTTTTTAAATCACATCTAGTTTTTTAAGCATATCCATTTTTAAAATTTTATTAACATCTTCATTTTAGAAATGTGATTTTAACATTCTTAAATTATATTCTGTCACCTCTCATCATATTTATAATTCATCTTCCATCCTAGTTTTTCTTTTATCTTTTGTTTTGGCGCAGCATGGCCCTTGTGTTGCCTTTGCGCCATAAAACCTCAATCAAACAAACAAACAAACCCCCCACCCCCTCAAACATTGAAAACGTTTTAATCCAAAAATACCCCTCAGGGGGTTTACCTTCTTTAAGTAAACACGGGCTTCACAACCCCGAGGTTCCCCAGTGATCTAACCTTTCGTCTGTTTGTACTTTCTCATTTTGGGTTTTATATTTATCGTTTGTTTTCTCTTCCTTCCCTCATTGTGATTACCTCAACTGAGGTGAGGGCTCCCCTTCAGAAGCTTTGTGCCGCTCTGTTGCCATCAGCTTCTCTTGGGGATTAAATCACCCACGTGTTTGCCGTGCGTGGAGACCCGTGTCCCTGGAAAAGGGGATCCTGGTAGTTGAGGGATGACATACTGTCCCAATACACTACTTTGGCCCTTGCTTCAGATAAACGGGAGGTGTACATTGGTCCCATGTGCATCAATCGGCTGGTCGTCCGACTTCGTCGGCGGCTTGGGATCACCCCTCAGGGGGTTTACTTTCTATAAGTAAATACGGGCTTCACAACCCCGGGGCTCCCCAGTGATCTATCCCTCCTTCTGTTTTACCTTCTCGTTTTGGTTTTGTATTTATTGTTTGGCTTCTCTTCCATCCCTCATTGTGGTTGCCTCTTCAGAGGTGAGGGCTCCCCTTGAGAAGCTTTGTGCCGCTCTGTTGCTATCAGCTTCTCTTGGGGATTATATCACCCACGTGTTTGCCGTGCGTGGAGACCCGTGTCTCTGGAAAGGGGGATCCTGGTAGTTGAGGGGCGACATACTGTCCCAATACACTACTTTGGCCCTTGCTTCAGATAAACGGGAGGTGCACATTGGTCCCGTGTGTATCAATCGGCTGGTCGTCCGACTTCGTCGGCGGCTAGGGATCAAGCGTCCGACTCGTCTGCTGGGAATTTCGTTAAGGGTGGAGACTTCTACAGGGACGAGGCGGTCGCGTATAGGCATTGGTTAACCCGATAGAGTCATTCCGTGCGTAACAGTTCTGTTGATATTTTGTTTTCTTTTATGATTTTTGTTGCTTGCCGGGATGCTCTATCCCCGATATTGTGGACTCCATGGAGGGTGGGACGCTAGTGCCCGAATTTTATTTCTTTTCTTTTATGGCTAGTAAATCTTCTTCTTCTCCCCCTAGTGGGGAGCAACATGGACAAAACTTAACAAACCACATTGCAGCAAAATTCTTTATCGTTCATCGTAAGGAGGGCTCTTTCGAAAAGGTATCTCCATTTCTAATAGAAAAAACTCTGGCATCATTTGTTGGCGATACAGCTTCAGTTAAGAAACTGAAGTCTGGAGATCTTTTAGTTGAAGTTCGTAATGTCCAACAAGCGAAGAATATACTAAAGATCGAATATTTTGGTACACTCCCGGTAAATGTGACAGTACATGGTTCCCTTAATAAATCTCGCGGTGTGGTGTCTGAATCAGACCTTTACCACACACCGGAGGACGAGATTCTTGACCACTTACGTGAGCAACACGTTTCAGCCGTCCACCGTATAACCATACGTCGAGAAGGGAATATCATACCTACTAAGCATTTGATTCTCACTTTTGATTTGCCCACATTACCATCGCATATAAAAGCCGGCTATTTGAATTGCCCTATTCGTCCGTATGTTCCGAACCCACTTCGCTGTTTCAAGTGCCAGAAATATGGTCACTCACAAACAGCTTGTCGTGGGGAAACGGAAACATGTGCACGTTGTGCAAGTACTGGACATGATAGTGCAAATTGCAAGGCACCTGAAAAGTGTGTTAATTGTGATGGCTCCCATCCATCTTACTATCGGAAATGTCCAGTGTGGGTAAAAGAAAAGGAAATCCAGACCGTGCGAGTGAACCAGAATTTGTCATACTTTGATGCTAGAAGACTTGTTGAAGCTAGAACCCCTTCTGTTGGTGTCGCCTATGCTGATGTTTGCAAAAAAACTTTCAGCAGCCAAAGCACACAGACAGAGTCTACTTCCTCAAGTCTAGTCAAATTACCTCAGAGAACATCTACGGAGGTAATTAAACAACCACCTATTTTGAAGAAAACCTTAGCTAAGTCCAAAGCATTACAAGCGATCAAACTTAAATCAGCTAAAGGAGGACCTTCGAGAGAGAAGCCCTCTAACCGTTTTAATATCCTTCGTTCATTTAGGGAGGCGGATGTGGTGAACCTTCACCCATCTGATGATGACGAAGATATTAGTGAAGAGCCTGACCCCCCTTTTAAAATTGCATCAAGTAATTAATGGCTTCTTTTGTTTCTTGGAATTGTCGCGGTTTTAGGTCAAGGAAGGATGATGTGAAAAATATAATTTCGCTTTACCATCCAGCATGTTTGGCACTTCAAGAAACTTTCTTGAATGATACTTATACATCTAAAATTCGTAGGTATAGTTGTATTAGAAAAGATGTTAGACGTGGTAATACGGTGTCTGGAGGAGTATGCCTTTTTATTTCTCATGATTACCCCAGCACTGTACTCACACTACGGACATCTCTACAGGCTGTGGCTGCGAGACTTCATTTACAGTCCCTTCTCACAGTCTGTTGCCTATACCTACCGCCACATGCTATCATCCGCCAAGAGGAGCTGAATAATCTGATAGACCAGCTTCCAGTGCCATTTTTACTGCTCGGTGACTTTAATGGACACAGTACTATGTGGGGTAATGATAATACGAACCCTCGTGGGAGACAGATTGAAAAGTTGCTATCTGATCTCTGTCTCTGTCTCCTGAATAACGAGGATAAAACTTATTTTCACGAACCCACTAGAACATTCCATTCACTTGATTTAGCCATTTGTTCCCCTATACTTTTGCCATACTTGAATTTTGCTGTTGGGAGTGATCTACACAACAGTGATCACTTCCCTATCCTAATTTCCCATACTGGTAATGGTAGCGTCACCAACCGCTTACCGACATATAAATACCATAGGGCAAATTGGGACAAATTTACTGAGTTGGCTATTATAACAGGAACAATGGTGGACAGTGAGAATGTTGATACTGCTGTCCAAAATGTCACTCAAGCAATTTTAAATGCTGCTGACTCCTCCATTCCTAAGACATCACCTAGAACACTGCGGCACTGTAAACCATACTGGAATGCAGACTGTCAGTCTGCATACAAGAAACAAAAGAAGCTATGGGGTATCTTCCGCAGATACCCAACTACAGGAAACCTTATCGCCTTTAAAAAGGCTAAGGCATTTGCTCGTAGAGTTAGACGTCAGAGTCAAAAGGATTCTTGGATAAGTTATGTCTCTTCAATTACATCCAAAACATCAAGTAAACAGTTGTGGAAGAAGGTTAGAGCGGCCAACGGTTTGTATCCGGAATATTCTTGTCCGATACTTCAAACCGGAGCTGCTGTGTTCTCTTCCCCTGAAGATATTGCTAATCTTATAGGTGAAACTTTTGAAAGTGTATCCAGTTCCGATTCTTATAGTCCTACATTTTTAGTGACTAAGAATCGTGCTGAACGGGCTGGAATTAATTTCAAAAGCAATATTGAATATTCCTACAACTGTGATCTTAAGATGTATGAATTGAAGAGTGCTTTATCTAAAGCACATAACACCAGTCCAGGTCCAGATGGGATCAGTTACCAAATGCTTCGCCATTTAAGTCCAGATTCTCTTTTTAACATCCTTTTTCTCTTTAATAGAATCTGGAAGGAGAACATCTTTCCTACTTTGTGGCGGGAAGCTACTGTAATCCCCATTCTGAAACCTGGAAAGGATCCCAAGGATCCTCTGAGCTATCGACCGATAGCCTTAACGAGCTGCCTCTGTAAGACCTTTGAACGTATTGTAAACGCCCGACTCTCTTACATGTTAGAAAAAGATAAATGTATTTCACCTTTCCAGAGTGGGTTCCGACGAGGACGGTCCACTCTTGATAACATCGTGAAACTAGAAACAGATGTCCGCAATGCCTTTGTGCAAAGGAATCATCTAGTTTCAATCTTTTTCGACATTGAGAAGGCGTATGATCATACGTGGCGATCCCCTCAGGGGGTTTACTTTCTTTAAGTAAACACGGGCTTCACAACCCCGAGGTTCCCCAGTGATCTAACCCTTCGTCTGTTTGTACCTTCTCATTTTGGGTTTTATATTTATCGTTTGTTTTCTCTTCTTTCCCTCATTGTGATTACCTCATCTGAGGTGAGGGCTCCCCTTGAGAAGCTTTGTGCCGCTCTGTTGCCATCAGCTTCTCTCGGGCATTTAATCACCCACGTGTTTGCCGTGCGTGGAGACCCGTGTCCCTGGAAAGGGGGATCCTGGTAGTTGAGGGGCGACATACTGTCCCAATACACTACTTTGGCCCTTGCTTCAGATAAACGGGAGGTGCACATTGGTCCCGTGTGCATCAATCGGCTGGTCGTCCGACTTCGTCGGCGGCTAGGGATCAAGTGATCAGTCCATTTGCTGAGAATCTCGTAAAGGGTGGAGGCTTCTTCAGGGATGGACTGCTTGCGTATAGGCACTGGTTAACCCGATAGAGTCATTCCGTGCGTAACAGTTCTGTTCATATTTTGTTTTCTTTTATGATTTTTGTTGCTTGCCGGGATGCTCTATCCCCGATATTGTGGACTCCATGGAGGGTGGGACACTAGTGCCCGAATTTTATTTCTTTTCTTTTATGGATCATAAAACTTCTTCTTCTCCCCCTAGCGGGGAGCAACAAAGTACGCAAGGTCTGAATCGCATTATTGCCAAGTTTTTTGTGGTGCATCGTAAGGAGGGCTCCTTTGAAAAGGTCTCTCCTTTCTTAATAGAAAAAACTTTGAAATCGTTGGTTGGTGATACGGCTTCAGTTAAAAAACTGAGGTCCGGTGACATATTAGTTGAAGTTTGCAACCACCAGCAAGCTACAAACATCCTGAAAATTGAAAATTTTGGCTCACTCCCGGTAACTGTAACTGAACATGGTTCCCTTAATAAATCTCGTGGTGTTGTGTCTGAATCAGACTTGTACCATACAGCGGAGGACGAGATACTCGATCACCTTCGTGATCAGAATGTTTCAGCCGTCCACCGCATAACAATACGACGAGATGGGAATATAATACCAACTAAACATCTAATTATCACTTTTGATTTACCCACATTACCGTCGCATGTAAAAGCCGGATATCTGAACTGCCGTGTACGTCCATATATACCGAACCCACTACGCTGTTTCAAGTGCCAAAAATATGGTCACTCTCAAACAGCGTGCCGTGGGAAAACGGAAACATGCGCACGTTGTGCAGGTAATGGACATGACAGTGCTAACTGCAAAGCACCCGAGAAGTGTGTCAATTGTGATGGCACACATCCGTCATACTCTCGATCATGTCCACAGTGGGTAAAAGAAAAAGAAATACAGACCGTGCGAGTGAACCAGAATTTGTCTTACTTCGAAGCTAAAAAATTATTTGAGTCTAGGACACCTCGTGTTGGTGTTGCCTATGCTGATGTTTGCAAAAAAACTTTCATCAGCAAAAGCACACAAACTGAAACTGAGCCTGCATCATCTCTTATCAAGTTACCTCAACGACCATCTATAGAGGTAACGAAACGACCAACGATTTTAAAGAAATCTCTAGCCAAATCTAAGGCTTTGCAGACAATAAAACTGAAATCAGCCAAAGGGGGATTCTCTCGAGAGAAGCCCTCTAACCCTTTTAATATCCTTCGTTCATTTAGAGATGCGGATGTGGTGAATCTTCACCCATCTGATGATGACGAGGATATAAGTGAAGAGCCTGATCCCCATTTAAATTTTACCTTAAATAAATAATGGCTTCTTTTGTTTCTTGGAACTGTCGCGGTTTTAGGTCTAGGAAGGATGATGTGAAGAACATTATTTCACTTTACCATCCAGCATGTTTGGCCCTTCAAGAAACTTTCTTGAAGGATACATATACATCTAAGATCCGTAGGTATAGTTGCATTAGGAAAGATGTTACCCGTGGTAATACAGTGTCTGGAGGAGTATGTCTTTTTATTGCTCATGATTACCCCAGCACTGTAATTACACTACGCACATCTCTACAGGCTGTGGCTGCGAGACTTCATTTACAGTCCCTTCTCACAGTCTGTTGCCTATACTTACCGCCACATGCTATCATCCGTCAAGAGGAGCTGAATTATCTGATAGACCAGCTTCCAGCACCATTTTTATTGCTCGGTGACTTTAATGGTCACAGTACTCTGTGGGGCAATGATAATACGAATCCTCGTGGGAGACAGATCGAAAAGTTGTTATCAGATCACTGTCTCTGTCTCCTGAATAACGAGGAGAAAACGTATTTCCATGAACCCACAAGAACATTCCATTCACTTGATTTAGCCATTTGTTCCCCCGTGCTTCTGCCATACTTGAATTTTGCTGTAGGGAGTGATCTACATAACAGTGATCACTTCCCTATCCTCATTTCCCATACTGGTAATGGTAGGGTGACCAATCGCCTACCTACATATAAATACCATAGGGCAAATTGGGACAAATTTACCGAGTTGGCTATTGTAACACGAATAATGGTGAATAGTGAGAATGTTGATGCTGCTGTCCAAAATGTCACTGAGGCAATTTTAAATGCTGCTGACTCCTCCATTCCTAAGACATCACCTAGAACACTGCGGCACTGTAAACCATACTGGAATGCAGACTGTCAGTCTGCATACAAGAAACAAAAGAAGCTATGGAGTATCTTCCGCAGATACCCAACTACAGGAAACCTTATCGCCTTTAAAAAGGCAAAGGCAGTTGCTCGTAAGGTTAGACGTCAGAGTCAAAAGGATTCTTGGATAAGTTATGTCTCTTCGATTACATCTAAAACATCAAGTAAACAGTTGTGGAAGAAGGTTAGAGCAGCCAACGGTTTGTATCCGGAGTATTCTTGCCCGATACTTCAAACCGGAGCTGCTGTGTTCTCTTCCCCTGAAGATATTGCTAACCTTATCGGTGAAACTTTTGAAAGTGTATCCAGTTCCGATTCATATAGTCCTACATTTTTAGTGACTAAGAATCGCGCTGAACGGACGGAAATTAATTTTAAAAGCAATATTGAATATTCCTACAACTGTGAACTTACGATGTATGAATTGAAGAGTGCTTTATCTAAAGCACATAACACCAGTCCAGGTCCAGATGGGATCAGTTACCAAATGCTTCGCCATTTAAGTCCAGATTCTCTTTTTAACATCCTTTTTCTCTTTAATAGAATCTGGAAGGAGAATATCTTTCCTACTTTGTGGCGGGAAGCTACTGTAATCCCCATTCTGAAACCTGGAAAGGATCCCAAGGATCCTCTGAGCTATCGACCGATAGCCTTAACGAGCTGCCTCTGTAAGACCTTTGAACGTATTGTAAACGTCCGACTCTCTTACATGTTAGAAAAAGATAAATGTATATCACCTTTCCAGAGTGGGTTCCGACGAGGACGGTCCACTCTTGATAACATTGTGAAACTAGAAACAGATGTCCGCAATGCCTTTGTGCAAAGGAATCATCTAGTTTCAATCTTTTTCGACATTGAGAAGGCGTATGATCATACGTGGCGATATGGTATCCTGCAAACTCTATTTAATTTTGGTTTTAGGGGTAATCTGCCCCTTTTTATTCAAAATTTTTTATCATCTCGTGTTTTTAGAGTTCGTATTGGAGCTTCATTTTCAAATTATTTTAACCAATCTGAGGGAGTTCCTCAAGGTTGTGTTTTAAGTGTCACCCTTTTTAATCTTCATATCAGCAACATCCTTCATGTCCTTTCACCCTTTGTTCATGGAACTTTGTATGTTGATGATTTGCAAATCTCATGCCAAGGATCAAACATGCGCTTAATTGAACGTCAATTACAAACTGCTGTTAACAGACTTGTAGAATGGTGTGACAAAAACGGCCATAAACTTTCACCATCTAAAAGCAGTTGTGTCCATTTCTGTAGGAGGAGGGGTCTTCACCCTGACCCTGAAATCCACATACGTAACACGCCCATCCCTGTTGTCAATCAGATAAGGTATCTGGGAGTCATTTTCGACAATAAGATGAATTTTCTCCCTCATATATTGTCCTTGCGCAAGAAGTGCGATAGGTCACTTAACATCCTCAAGGTGCTTTCTAATACTTCTTGGGGAGCGGACCGCACTTCTTTGCTGCGTATATACAATTCAGTTATCCTGTCTCGTATTGACTACGGATGCGTTTTTTATGGTTCTGCAGGAGCATCTCTTCTGCGCAGATTGGATACCGTCCACCATACTGCTGCCCGTATTTGTTTAGGTGCATTCCGCACCTCACCCATTGAGAGTCTGTTAACAGAGTGTTGTCAACTCCCACTTGACCTTAGACGTAAAAAGTTAAGCGCTAACTACTACTGTAGAATAAAATCTGATCCTTCTCATCCTTTACGGAATTTGAGTCTTGACGCATATCTTGGTAGGCTATATAATGCACGTCCATCTAGCATTCGCCCATTTTCTGAAAGAGCTCAATCTGTTCTGTCGGATGCAGCTCTAAGTGATCTAGATATTCAGCTGGCTAATTCTCAGATCTTTCCTAAATGGGATATTCCATCATTTCAGTTTTTAAATCCATTTGCGATGCATTACAAAGCAGACACTGCCCCAGAAATTTTACAGAAGATCTTTTGTTTGCACCGATCTCAGTATAGTGACTACCATGCAGTCTATACTGATGGATCCAAAGCAGGTGAACGTGTTGGCTGTGGTGTTGTGTCTGACACATCCACAGTCAGTTTCACGCTTCATAAATCCTGCTCGGTTTTTACTTCTGAGATGGTGGCAATTTTTTGTGCTTTGCTGCATATTTCTTTGTGCTCCCATCGCAAGTTTTGTGTATACAGCGATAGCTTAAGTGCTTTAACAAGTCTGGAGCACTTTAACAACATGTGTCATCCAATAGCTCCTGATATATTATCTCTGTTACACAAACTTGAGAGGAAAGGTTTTGTTATTTTATTTTGCTGGGTACCTAGTCACGTAGGTATCTCAGGAAATGAATCGGCTGACTCTGCTGCTAAATCGGCTTCAATCCCGTTTCAGCAGCCTGTCCCCTACCAAGACATTAAATCATCTATTCATAAGTTTATTTTTTCTTTGCGTCAAGAAGCATGGGATTTGCAAACCAACAACAAACTTCACAGCATTAAAAATCATCTTCATATATGGCCAGTAAATCCAATGCGTCGGACAGATGTTAAATTAACTCGTCTGCGCATTGGTCACACCCGATTCACGCATCGACATCTGTTATTGGGAGAAGATCCGCCCATTTGTGATGTTTGTCGTTGCGATATTACTGTGCACCATATTTTAATTTCATGTCCAAAATTTTATTCTCATCGCATTCAATTTTTTAAAAGCACAGTTTTAAACCTACAGGATTTGGTTGGGGAAAACCCCCATCCAAATCTTTTTGCATTTCTTAGAGTAATCGGGTTTTTAAATCATATCTAATGTTTATAATCATATCTATTTTTTAAACTTTGATAAACTTTTTCATAATTTTTAAAATGAGCTTTTAATGTATTTTAATTCTTTTATATCGCATCTCACCATTTTCATATATTTATAATTCATCCTCCATCATTGTCTCTTTTATCGTTTGTTTGGCGCAGCATGGCCCTAGTGCTGCCTTTGCGCCATAAAACCACAAACAAACACAAACAAACATACGTGGCGATATGGTATCCTGCAAACCTTGTTTAATTTTGGTTTTAGGGGTAATCTGCCTCTTTTTATTCAAAATTTTTTATCATCTCGTGTTTTTAGAGTTCGCATTGGAACTTCCTTTTCTAATTATTTTAACCAATCTGAGGGAGTTCCTCAAGGTTGTGTTTTAAGTGTCACCCTTTTTAACCTTCACATCAGCAACATTCTTCATGTCCTTTCACCCTTTGTTCATGGAACTTTGTATGTTGATGATTTGCAAATCTCATGCCAAGGATCAAACATGCGCTTAATTGAACGTCAATTACAAGCTGCTGTTAACAGACTTGTAGAATGGTGTGAACAAAACGGCCATAAACTGTCACCATCTAAAAGCAGTTGTGTCCATTTCTGTAGGAGGAGGGGTCTTCACCCCGACCCTGAAATCCACATACGCAATTCTCCCATCCCAGTTGTGAATCGGATAAGATACCTGGGAGTTATCTTTGACAATAAGTTGAATTTTCTCCCACATATTTTATACTTGCGCAAGAAGTGCGAGAAATCGCTTAATATCCTCAAGGTACTCTCAAATACATCTTGGGGTGCTGATCGCACTTCTTTGCTGCGTATTTACAATTCAGTTATCTTATCTCGCATCGACTACGGATGCGTTGCTTATGGTTCTGCAGGAGCATCTCTTCTGCGCAGATTGGATACCGTCCACCATACTGCTGCCCGTATTTGTTTATGTGCATTTCGCACCTCACCCATTGAGAGTCTGTTAACAGAGTGTTGTCAACTCCCTCTTGACCTTAGACGTAAAAAGTTAAGCGCTAACTACTACTGTAGAATAAAATCTGATCCTTCTCATCCTTTACGGAATTTAAGTCTTGACGCATATCTTGGTAGGCTATATAATGCACGTCCATCTAGCATTCGCCCATTTTCTGAAAGAGCTCAATCTGTTCTGTCGGATGCAGCTCTAAGTGACCTAGATATCCAGCTGGCTAATTCTCAGATCTTTCCTCCATGGGATATTCCATCATTTCAGTTTTTAAATCCATTTGCTATGCATTACAAAGCAGACACTGCCCCAGAAATTTTACAGAAGATCTTTTATTTACACCGATCTCAGTATAGAGACTATCATGCAGTCTATACTGATGGATCCAAAGCAGGTGAACGTGTTGGCTGTGGTGTTGTGTCTGACACATCCACAGTCAGTTTCACGCTTCATAAATCCTGCTCGGTTTTTACTTCTGAGATGGTTGCAATTTTTTGTGCTCTGCTGCACATTTCTTTGTGCTCCCATCGCAAATTTTGTGTATACAGCGACAGTTTAAGTGCCTTAACAAGCCTGGAGCACTTTAACAACATATGTCATCCAATAGCTCCTGACATATTATCTCTGTTACACAAACTTGAGAGGAAAGGTTTTGTTATTTTGTTTTGCTGGGTACCTAGTCATGTGGGGATTTCAGGAAATGAATTGGCGGACTCTGCTGCTAAAGCGGCGTCAATCCCGTTTCAGCAGCCAGTCCCCTACCAAGACATAAAATCACATATTCATAAGTTTATTTTTTCTTTGCGTCAAGAAGCATGGGATTTGCAAACTAGCAACAAACTTCATACCATTAAAAACCATCTTCATATGTGGCCAGTAAATCCAATGCGTCGGACAGATGTCAAACTGACTCGTCTGCGCATTGGTCACACCCGATTCACGCATCGACATCTGTTACTGGGAGAAGATCCGCCCATTTGTGATGTTTGTCGTTGCGATATTACTGTGCACCATATTTTAATTTCATGTCCAAAATTTTATTCTCATCGTCTTCAATTTTTTAAAAGCACAGTTTTAAACCTACAGGATTTGGTTGGGGAAAACCCCCATCCAAATCTTTTTGCATTTCTAAGAGTAATCGGGTTTTTAAATCACATTTAGTGTTTATAATCATGACTAGTTTTAAGCTTTTTTAAAAATGAATTTTTAACATATTTTATTTCTTTTATTAAATCATACCTTACCTTCATCTATTTATAACTCATCATCCATTCTAGTTTCTTTTATCGTTTGTTTGGCGCAGCATAGCCCTTGTGTTGCTTTTGCGCCATAAAACAACAACAACAACAACAACAGCGGCTTGGGATCAAGCGTCCAGCTCGTCTGCTGGGAATCTCGTTAAGGGTGGAGACATCTACAGGGACGAGCCGGTTGCGTATAGACACTAGATAACCTGATGGTGTTATGCCGTGCGTAACAGTTTAGTTACTATTTTTTTTCTTTTTCTTGGTTTTGTTGCTTGCCGGTGTGCACCATCCCTGATATCGAGGACTCCATGGTGGGTGGGATTCTAGTGTCCGAATTTCTATTTCTTTATTTTATGATGGCTTTTTCTTTATCCAGCCCCACGGGAGGCCTAAATCCCCAACTTCAACAAATAAAACGACCAATCGATATTGATGACAATAATGCAACAAAAAAACATGCTACTCCACTTAATGTTCCGTCTTTCATAATAGTTCATTCCGAATCCGGTGAATTAGGAAAAATGTCCCCTTTTTTCATTCAAAAAGGGATAAAAGGTATCTGTGGCAACGAGCCAAAAGCAATTAAGAAGCTAAGATCGGGTGACTTCCTTATCGAAACTAAAGATCCGAGACAATCTCAATATTTACTCTCTGCAACAACAATAGGCACTATCCAAATAACTGTATCACCACATAAAGCCCTCAATTCTAGTCAAGGCGTAATATCTGAATCGGATCTTCAACATGTTGAAGATTCCGAAATACTAAGAGAACTCTCCCCCCAAGGGGTCACAGATATACGCCGTATTACTATCAAACGGGACAACAATATAATAAAGACCAAACACATTATCCTTACTTTCAATACTCCTAACCTCCCTAATAGAATAACTGCTGGCTACCTAAGTTGTCCCGTACGACCTTTCATACCGAATCCATTGAGGTGCTTTAAATGTCAGAAGTTCGGGCATTCCAAAAACACATGCAGAAGTGATCACGAAGTTTGCGCAGTGTGTGGCAGCATTGAACATCTGAGCGAAGGCTGCAAGGCTGAGCCCACCTGCGTAAACTGCTCTGGAAACCATCCATCTTTTTCCAGAACGTGCAAAACATACATTAAAGAAAAGAATATCCAGGAAATTAAGACCCACAATAACATCTCGTATCCGGAAGCCCGAACTCTCTATGAAACTACAATAGAAAATTCTATGGCCAAAACAATAGCTAAAGCAACTGCCTCCAAACCAACTCAAGTAAAGTCTATGGCCACTCAAACAGATATTCATATCCCAAATACTCAAATGTCACCCGAACAGCTACTTAAGTGCTTTTTCCCTCTCGCCAAACACAGTACCTTTTCTGTTCAAACAGACCCAATTCCCGGAAATTCAAAATCAAATATAAATCCTAAAAAAACTCCTATAAAACCTCCAAAAAATAAGAAACTATCTGATACAAAGCAATCATATAAACCCGGAGAAGCTTTGAAAAACAGAATACAATCAAAAATCCAACAGAATACAAAGAAGAAAGCTAAAGCAAAGGAAGAGAAATCTGGACCATCTGAGTCATCGGAAGATGAAACTGATGTCATCTCGGGTCTTGACCCAGGTGACATGGAGGTCGACCCAGGCCTCGAGACCCCTAAGCTTCTTCAACCAAGAAGCAGGTCACTCGACCGGCGGATCGCTAATCTTTCCAAGTAAAATTCAATATGTTATCTTGGAATTGTCGCGGTTTCCACCAAAATTCGGTAGATATAAAACACCTCGTAGATTTACACAAACCTGTCTGTTTCTGTTTGCAAGAGACGCTCTTGAAGCCTTTTCAGAGCTCTCTTGTTAGGGGGTATAGTCCCCTACGTAAGGACTATATCAGCGGCGACCGAGCTAGCGGTGGTGTTGCTATATTTACATATAATAGCAATCCATCCACCCCGCTATCGCTCTCTACCAACTTACAAGCTGTTGCCGTTAGAGTCGCTGTGAAAAATATATTAGTAACAGTTTGCTCAATCTATCTCCCCCCTAATCGTAACATCCGACAATCAGAATTAGACAGGCTTTGTGACCAGCTTCCACCCCCTATTATTTTAATGGGGGATTTCAATGGTCACAGTCCTCTTTGGGGTAGCCCAGATGTAAATCAACGTGGAAGACAGGTCGAAAAAATGATAGATGACCAAAATCTGTGTCTTCTAAATAATGGGCAACATACACACTTCCACACCCCGTCGAGGACGTTTCACGCCATCGATCTTGTCTTGTGTTCTCCATCTCTCCTACATCTCTGGTCGTTTCATGTCGGACGGGATCTCTTCCACAGTGATCACTTCCCCGTCCGCCTGGAGATGCTAGGAGTTGGTGCTGTTCCCTCTGTTCGCGCTCCTCGTTTTATATTTGAATCAGCAGATTGGGAACAGTTTTCTTCCCTCGTCGATATCTCTGACGAGATGGTGAACCAAGACGATATCGATGAAGCGGTAAATTCTATCACCCGTGCCATATTGGAAGCTGCTCGTTTTTCCATTCCTATAACATCTACAAATCTACCGAAAATTCCAAAACCATGGTGGAATCACGACTGTAAAAATGCACATAAAAAGCGGAGGAAGGCTTGGGGCATTTTTCGCCGATGTCCCACTGAAGCCAACCTCATCGCCTTAAAATGTGCCCGAGCTGAAGCTCGTAGGATCCGCCGGCGTAGCCAGAAGGACTCTTGGATGCGTTATGTCAGCACTATAACATCGGATACCTCTTCTAAAAGGGTCTGGAACAAAGTAAATAAAATCAAGGGCCAATACCCAAGACACTCTATTTCTGTCTTGGAAACAGATCTGGGTATTGTTTCAGACCCTAAAGGTATTGCTGATACTCTGGCTGACTCGTTCGCAAAAGTATCCAGCAACTCGAATTACAAAGAGCCGTTCGCCTCTATCAAACGCAAATCTGAGAAAACTAAACTAAATTTTTCATCTACCGAGTTGGAAGACTATAATGCTGATTTCACCATGGCTGAGTTAATGCGAACTCTGTCAAATACTCGCGGCTCAGCTGTTGGTCATGATGAAATCCATTATAGTATGCTGAAACATCTCCAGCCTCTCCAACTCAAGTTCCTTCTCAAGCTATATAATAGAATCTGGCGGGAAAACAAATTTCCGTCAACATGGCAACGCGCTCTTGTAATTCCGATTGTCAAGCCAGATAAAGACGCTAAGAGTCCTTCCAGCTACAGACCAATAGCTTTAACTAGTTGCTTATGCAAACTATTAGAAAAATTAATCAATGCTCGTCTGCTTTTTTATTTGGAACACAACAATTGTCTCTCTCGGTTTCAAAGTGGTTTCCGTCGTGGACGAAGTACACTTGACAACCTGCTCCTCCTTGAAACATCCATTCGGGAGGCATTTGTCAAGCGGAACCATTTGGTGTCTGTATTTTTCGACATGGAGAAAGCCTATGACCGTACTTGGAGATATGGTATCCTCAGAGACCTTCATAATTTAGGTCTCAGAGGAAATTTACCACTCTTTATTGAGAATTTCCTTTCTCGGAGAGTCTTCCAAGTACGCGTCAACTCTGTCTTATCAGATGAGTTTGTTCAGGAGCAAGGCGTTCCCCAGGGAAGTGTATTGAGCTGCGCACTGTTTATCATCAAAGTTAACGACATTATGACCTGCCTACCACCTGCAGTGTCTGGTTCGCTTTTCGTCGACGACTTTCAAATATCGTGCGCCTCAATAAACATGTCTCTTATTGAAAGACAGATTCAAATTGCCATCAGAAGGATTTCGGACTGGGCTAATCAAAATGGCTTTGCATTCAATGCACAAAAAACCGTGGCCATGCACTTCTGCAGGAAACGTGAGCTTCATAACGACCCTGAGCTTTTTATAAATGGGGCTCAGATACCTATTGTATCAGAAACGAAGTTTCTTGGGGTCATTTTCGATCCGAAGCTCACGTTCCTGCCTCATATAAAACATCTGAGAGTAAAGTGCACCAAAGCTCTGAACCTTCTGAAAGTGCTATCTAACACTTCCTGGGGTGCTGATACCACCTCCATGTTGAGAATATACAGATGCCTTATTCGTTCCAAACTTGATTATGGTTCTGTGGTGTACGGATCCGCCAGAAAATCGGTGTTGATGCTCCTTGACCCTGTCCACCACCAAGGTGTCAGAATCGCGTCGGGAGCCTTCCGTACATCACCAATTCCAAGTGTACTTAATATATGTTTGGAGCAACCTTTGAAACTGAGACGAGACAAGCTGTCTTTAAAATTTTATTTTAAAATTAAAAGTCACTCACGTCATCCTCTCTCTCATAATATTTATAGTCCATCTCATACGAGACTTTTTAACTCACGCCCATCTTGCATTCCATCATTTTCATTGCGAATTCATTCAATTCTTACATCTCATAATATTGATAATTTCAGGATTCGTCCTCTCACATTCACACAACCACCTTGGCATCCTCATAACATCAAAGTTTTAAATGTATTTGGTAATTTTAAAAAATGTGAAACACCAGATGTAATATTTACTCAGCTGTTTTATTACCATAGGCATAACTTTTCAAATTTTAAAGCAATGTATACGGATGGGTCGAAAAGCCAGGGACATGTCGGAGCAGCTGCAGTTTACGACGATAACATCTGCTCACGTGAGCTGCATCAAAGCTGCTCCATCTTTACAGCTGAGTCCCTGGCTATCTTCTTGGCCTTGCAATATATTTTACAGCAAGGCCATAGCCAGTGGATTATTTATACAGATTCGAAGAGCTGTTTAGATGCGTTAAGTAATCCACTCAGCCAGACCCATCCTTTTATTTTAGATATTTTAAAGATTCATTCAACACTTTTAGATAGAGGTTTTAATGTTCTTTTTTGTTGGATCCCAGGTCATGTGGGGATCATGGGTAACGAGCGCGCAGACATAATAGCTCGAACTGCAAGTGGACCTAGGAGCACTTGGCTCTGCCCTGACGACGCATATAAAGCTTGTGACACTGCTCTGTCTCTCACTTGGCAGGCCATGTGGGATGCACAGACAGCTAACAAGCTGCGTTCGTTTCAGCCCTCAATTTCCGGATTCGCGCCCATTCAGCTATCTCGGAAAAGGGAAGTGCTCCTGACCCGTCTTAGAATAGGCCACACTCGTTTTACCCATGTGCATCTTCTGCTGGCAGAAGATGCCCCCACATGCAACACCTGTGGAGTTATGTTTTCTGTGTTTCATATTTTAAATGAATGTCCAGCTTTTAACGCCATCAGATTGAGATTTTTTAAAATTAATCATCCTCCATTATCATCTCTTTTAAGTTCACCCCCACATGAAAATCTTTTTAGATTCTTACTTGAGATTGGATTTTATTACTTGATTTAGAATTTTATTTCAAATCTTTTACCCTTTGTTGATCAATATATTTTTAATCGTCTATTTTTAACATGGTAGATTTAGATAAATTTTTTCGGCGCAGTATGGCCCACGTGAAGCCCTTGCGCCAGAAAAATCGAACCAACCAACCAACCCATTGCATCAATTGCGATGGCGCTCACCCTGCGTTTTCCCGATCATGCCCCGTATGGCTGCGTGAAAAGAAAATTCAAGAAGTGAAATCCACAAGCAATGTGTCTTACGCCGAAGCAAGGGCGTTGGTACCGGCGTTACCATCTAAAACAGGTCAGAAAACTTATTCCTCTGCAGTTACACCCAAGCCTTTAAATTCCACTAGTACTCAAACTAATCTCTCATACCCTTGCCAATTGCAAATTCCTGATACATCCAAATCCACATCCAAACCTAAAACTACAACCACTGCAATACAAACAAAGTCAATCAGTACTAAACCTATTAAAACCCAACAAACTGAATCTCCTCTAAATTCAATAGTTAAACCTTTAATAAAATCGAACACTAAACCCGGTGAGGCCCTTAAACATAAGGTTCTCTCCAAACACAAAAAATCTGAACATGAAAACAAAGAATTGCCCTTGACACAGAAAAATAATGTAACTAAACCCTCTAAATATGGTAGATCAGAATTATCATCGGATGAAGATGCCATTTCAGGGCTATCTGATTCCGGTGAAATGGACGTAGAGGTGGGTCTGGAGACGCCTATCAATCTCCAGCCTAGGAGCAAGTCAAAAGAAAGGCGGACTGATATTAATATATCTTAAAATTCAGTCTCCTTTCTTGGAATTGTCGCGGTTTCCACCATAATTCGGTAGACATTAAACATCTAGTTGATGTACATAAACCTGTTTGCATCTGTTTGCAAGAGACGCTCTTGAAGCCTTTTCAGAGCTCTCTTGTTAGGGGATATAGTCCTCTCCGGAAGGACTATGTCAGTGGCGACAGAGCTAGCGGTGGTGTCGCTATATTTACATCAAACAGCAATCCATCCACCCCGCTTGTTCATGGAACTTTGTATGTTGATGATTTGCAAATCTCATGCCAAGGATCAAACATGCGCTTAATTGAACGTCAATTACAAACTGCTGTTAACAGACTTGTAGAATGGTGTGAACAAAACGGCCATAAACTATCACCATCTAAAAGCAGTTGTGTCCATTTCTGTAGGAGGAGGGGTCTGCACCCTGACCCTGAAATCCGCATACGCAACACGCCCATTCCTGTTGTCAATCAGATAAGGTATCTGGGAGTAATTTTCGACAATAAGATGAATTTTCTCCCTCACATATTGTCCTTGCGCAAGAAGTGCGATAGGTCGCTTAACATCCTCAAGGTGCTTTCTAATACTTCTTGGGGAGCGGACCGCACTTCTTTGCTGCGTATTTACAATTCGGTAATCTTATCCCGTATTGACTACGGATGCGTTGCGTATGGTTCTGCAGGAGCATCTCTTCTGCGCAGATTGGATACCGTCCACCATACTGCTGCCCGTATTTGTTTAGGTGCATTTCGCACCTCACCCATTGAGAGTCTGTTAACAGAGTGTTGTCAACTCCCACTTGACCTTAGACGTAAAAAGTTAAGCGCTAACTACTACTGTAGAATAAAATCTGATCCTTCTCATCCTTTACGGAATTTGAGTCTTGACGCATATCTTGGTAGGCTATATAATGCACGTCCATCTAGCATTCGCCCATTTTCTGAAAGAGCTCAATCTGTTCTGTCGGATGCAGCTCTAAGTGACCTAGATATCCAGCTGGCTAATTCTCAGATCTTTCCTCCATGGGATATTCCATCATTTAATTTTTTAAATCCATTTGCGATGCATTACAAAGCAGACACTGCCCCAGAAATTTTACAGAAGATCTTTTGTTTACACCGATCTCAGTATAGAGACTATCATGCAGTCTATACTGATGGATCCAAAGCAGGTGAACGTGTTGGCTGTGGTGTTGTGTCTGACACATCCACAGTCAGTTTCACGCTTCATAAATCCTGCTCGGTTTTTACTTCTGAGATGGTTGCAATTTTTTGTGCTCTGCTGCACATTTCTTTGTGCTCCCATCGCAAGTTTTGTGTATACAGCGATAGCTTAAGTGCTTTAACAAGCCTGGAGCACTTTAATAACATATGTCATCCAATAGCTCCTGACATATTATCTCTGTTACACAAACTTGAGAGGAAAGGTTTTGTTATTTTGTTTTGCTGGGTACCTAGTCACGTGGGGATTTCAGGAAATGAATTGGCGGACTCTGCTGCTAAAGCGGCGTCAATCCCGTTTCAGCAGCCAGTCCCCTACCAAGACATAAAATCACATATTCATAAGTTTATTTTTTCTTTGCGTCAAGAAGCATGGGATTTGCAAACTAGCAACAAACTTCATACCATTAAAAACCATCTTCATATGTCGCCAGTTAATCCAATGCGTCGGACAGATGTCAAACTGACTCGTCTGCGCATTGGTCACACCCGATTGACGCATCGACATCTATTGCTGGGAGAAGATCCACCTGTTTGCGATATTTGTCGTTGCGATCTTACTGTGTATCATATTTTAATTTCTTGTCCTAAGTTTCAATCACAACGTCTTAGGTTTTTTTAAGAGTACTAGTTTAAGTCTTCATGATTTGATTGGGGAAACTCCCCATCCAAATCTTTTTGCTTTTTTAAGATCAATCGGGTTTTTAAATCACATCTAGCTGTTTTAAACATTTTCATTTTTTAAATTTTATTAACCTCTTCATCATTTTAGAAATGTGTTTTTAATATTTTTTAATTATATCATGTCACATCTCATCATATTTATAATTCATCTTTCATCCTAGTTTTTCTTTTATCCTTTGTTTTGGCGCAGCATGGCCCTTGTGTTGCCTTTGCGCCATAAAACCTCAAACAAACAAACAAACAAACAAACAAACCATCCACCCCGCTAACGCTCTTGACCAACCTTCAAGCTGTTGCTGTCAGAGTCGCCACACAAAATAAATTGATTACAATCTGTTCCGTTTACCTTCCCCCTAATCTAAATATCAGACAAACAGATTTAAACAGGCTTTGTGGACAGCTTCCTCCCCCTTTTATTATAATGGGGGACTTTAATGGCCACAATCCTCTTTGGGGTAGCCCAGACATCAATAACCGTGGAAGACAAATCGAAAAGTTTATTACAGACCAACATCTCTGTATTTTTAACAATGGGCAACAGACATACTTCCACGCCCCATCGAGGACTTTTCACGCCATCGATCTCGCCCTGTGTTCACCATCTCTTTTCTCTGATTGGACGTTTTTTATGGAAAGTGATCCTTTCCACAGTGATCATTTTCCTGTGGTCCTAAACTACCAAGGAAGTTTAAATACTCCTGTTATCCGCCAACCCCGATTCATCATCGAACGGGCGGATTGGGACATGTTTTCTTCTGTCGTTTCTCTTTCTGACGAGATGGTGGACCAGGATGACATCGATGTAGCTGTGCAATCTGTCACCAACGCCATTATTGAAGCTGCTCACCTTGCTATACCTGTGTCATCAACAAAACTACCGAAACAATCCAAACCGTGGTGGAACCAAAACTGTAGACTTGCCCATAAAAAACAAAAAAAAATGTGGGGTATTTTTCGTAGGTACCCCACTACGGCAAATCTTGTCAATTTTAAACGGGCACGAGCTGAGGCGCGTCAGATCCGCCGCCGAACCCAGAGGGATTCTTGGAGGATTTATGTTAGCAGCATAACTTCCTCAACGTCTTCCAAAAGGGTCTGGAACAAGATCAATAAGATCAAGGGCCGTTATCCCAATTACTCTATCTCCATCTTAGAGAACCATCTGGGAACTATTTCAGACCCGAAGGATATTGCCGATACTCTTGGAAATGCATTCGCCGAAGTATCGAGCAATTCCAATTATAAAGAGCCGTTCGCATCATATAAGCTTCGAGCTGAGAGAGCAAAGTTAAATTTCGTTTCTGCTTCTTCGGAAGATTATAATTCCGAATTTACTTTTGCTGAGTTGATGCAAGCATTATCTGGTTCCAACAATTCTTCTGTTGGACCAGACAACATACATTATTCAATGCTTAAACATCTCCAGCCTCTCCAGCTCAAGCTTATATTGAAACTGTTTAACCGTATTTGGCAAGAAAATACGTTTCCATCCAACTGGCAACGCCCCTCAGGGGGTTTACTTTCTTTAAGTAAACACGGGCTTCACAACCCCGAGATGCCCCAGTGATCTAACCCTTCGTCTGTTTGTACCTTCTCATTTTGGGTTTTATATTTATCGTTTGTTTTCTCTTCCTTCCCTCATTGTGATTACCTCATCTGAGGTGAGGGCTCCCCTTGAGAAGCTTTGTGCCGCTCTGTTGCTATCAGCTTCTCTCGGGCATTTAATCACCCACGTGTTTGCCGTGCGTGGAGACCCGTGTCTTTGGAAAGGGGGATCCTGGTAGTTGAGGGGCGACATACTGTCCCAATACACTACTTTGGCCCTTGCTTCAGATAAACGGGAGGTGCACATTGGTCCCGTGTGTATCAATCGGCTGGTCGTCCGACTTCGTCGGTGGCTAGGGATCAAGCGTTCGGCTCGTCTGCTGGGAATCTCGTTAAGGGTGGAGACTTCTACAGGGACGAGTCGTCCGCGTATAGGTGCTGGATAACCCGGTAGTGGCATACCGTGCGCAATAGTTGAGTTCTCGTTTTCCTTTTTTCATTATTTTTGTTGCTTGCCGGTATACACTATCCCCGTTTTTTTCGTGGACTCCATGGTGGGTGGGACTCTAGTGCCCGAATCTTGTACATCTACTTTCATGGAAAGTAAAACTTCTTTTTCTTCTCCCTCTCGTGGGGAGCACACTGATCATGCCAATGCAAACTGCCTTACGGCAAAATTTTACATTGTGAAGAGAAAGGAGGGATCCTTTGAAAAGGTTTCTCCTTTTTTAATTGAAAAAGCCTTGAAAGCTTACGTTGGCGATAATGTTTCTGCTAAAAAACTAAGATCTGGAGACCTTTTAGTTGAAGTTCAAAATAATACTCAGGGCCAAAACATCTTAAAAATGGAATCGTTCGGAACATTTCCTGTGAGTGTAGTCCCCCATGGCTCACTCAACAAATCTCGTGGCGTTATTTCCGAATCCGACCTCTACCATACTCCCGAGGACGAGATTCTTGAACATCTGCTAGACCAGCAAGTTTCTGCTGTACACCGGATAACGATACGGAAAGATGGAAATATTCTCCCAACTAAACATCTGATACTGACTTTTGATTTGCCAACTCTGCCAACACACGTGAAGGCCGGATATCTCAACTGTCGTATCCGACCATACGTACCAAATCCACTTCGCTGCTTTAAGTGCCAGAGATATGGACATTCCCAAACGGCTTGCCGCGGGAAAATTGAAATCTGTGCACGCTGTGCAGGAAGTGGTCATGGTAGTTCTGGATGCACTGCACCTGAAAAGTGTGTCAATTGTGAAGCAGCACATCCATCTTTCTCCAGAAAATGTCCCAAGTGGATAGAGGAGAAAGAAATACAAACCATCCGTGCTCTACAAAATTTGACATACTTTGAAGCAAGAAAACAGTTTGAAGCCCGGACTCCCCGTGTTGGCGTTTCATATTCCAATGCTTGTAAAAAGTCAGTATGTAGTAAGAGTACACAGACGGAGAATATTTCTTTGCCACTTGCCAGATTACCCCAACTGGCGTCTTCTTCAAATATCGTCAAAAAAACACCTCTAATAAAGAAATCTCTTGCAAAGTCGAAGGCTTTGCAAACAATGAAATTAAAATCTGCGAAGGGTGTTTCTATTAGAGGGAAACCTGCTAACCCGTTTCACATCCTTGGCTCAATAAGAGGTACAGATGAGGTGAGTTTACACCCATCTGATGACGCCCCTCAGGGGGTTTACTTTCTATTAGTAAACACGGGCTTCACAACCCCGGGGTGCCCCAGTGATCTATCACTTCTTCTGTTTTACCTTCTTTTTTGGGTTCTGTATTTATAGGTTGGTTTTCTTTCTTCCCTCGTTGTGGTTACCTCTTCAGAGGTGAGGGCTCCCCTTGAGAAGCTTTGTGCCGTTCTGTTGCTATCAGCTTCTCTCGGGGATTAAATCACCCACGTGTTTGCCGTGCGTGGAGACCCGTGTCTCTGGAAAGAGGGATCCTGGTAGTTGAGGGGCGACATACTGTCCCAATACACTACTTTGGCCCTTGCTTCAGATAAACGGGAGGTACACATTGGTCCCATGTGTATCAATCGGCTGGTCGTCCGACTTCGTCGGCGGCTAGGGATCAAGCGTCCGGCTCGTCTGCTGGGAATCTCGTTAAGGGTGGAGACTTCTACAGGGACGAGTCGGTCGCGTATAGGCACTGGATAACCTGTTAGTGACATACCGTGCGTAACTGTTTAGTTACGATTTTCTTTCTTTTCATTATTTTAGTTGCTTGCCGGTATGCACTAACCCCGAGATCGCGGACTCCACGGTGGGTGGGACTCTAGTGCCCGAATAAAAATAAACTAAAACTTATGGAAACTTTATCTTCTTTTTCTTCAGGCCCGACGGGAGGCCAAAATCCCCAAAACCTACAGTTGAAACGAACAATAGACAATGATGAAAATACGGTACCTAAGAAACAAGCTCCTCCACTCAATAACTTGCTCCATGAAAATCAAAATCAATTAACCAACCAACCTCATCTCAATAATCCATCTTTCTTAATAGTTAATTCTGAGTCCGGTGAATTGGGGAAAATGTCCCCTTTTTTTATACAAAAGGGCATTAAGGGTATCTGTGGGAACGAACCCCAAAGCATTAGGAAGTTAAAATCGGGTGACTTTCTTGTTCAAACTAAAGACTCCAGGCAATCTCAATATCTATTAGCAGCATCGACAATGGGAAACATCAAAATCAATGTAACCCCTCATAAAGGACTCAATTCCAGTCAAGGCGTCATTTCGGAATCGGATCTTCAACACGTTGAAGATTCCGAAATCCTAAGGGAACTTTCTTCCCAAGGGGTTACAAATGTACGCCGAATCACCATCAAAAGGGATAACAACATACTAAAGACAAAACATATAATACTAACGTTTAACTCCCCTAAATTACCCAGTAAAATTACAGCAGGCTACCTAAGTTGTCCTGTAAGACCGTTTATCCCTAACCCATTGCGATGCTTTAAATGTCAAAAGTTCGGGCATTCAAAAATTACATGCAGAAGTGATCACGAAGTTTGCGCAGTGTGTGGCAGCACTGAACATCAAAGCGAAGGCTGCAAAGCTGAGCCCACCTGCGTAAACTGCTCTGGAAATCATCCATCCTTTTCCAGAACGTGCAAAGAATACTTAAAAGAAAAGACAATTCAAGAAATAAAAACCAACAGTAACATCTCGTATCCGGAAGCCCGAACTATATATGTAAATACAATAGAAAATTCTATGGCTAAAACAATATCTAAAGCAATTGCCTCCAAACCAAACCAAGTAAAGTCTATGGCCACTCAAACAGATATCCACATCCCGAAAACCCAAATGTCACCCGAACAACTTCTTAAGTGCTTTTCTTTACCCGCCAAACACAGTACCCTTTCGTCCCAAACAAACCCTATTCCCGGTACTTCAAGATCAATAGAAAACCCACCCAAAACTTTTGTCAAACCCAAAAAAAATAAGAAACTACTAGAAATGAAGCTTTCAAATAAACCTGGAGAAATTCTAAAAAATAAAGTGCAATCCAAAATCCAATATAATACACAACGAAAAACTAAAACAAAGGGAGAGAAATCAGTGTCATCGGGACCATCAACTGATGACGAAACTGATGTCATCTCGGGTCTTGACCCAGGTGACATGGAGGTCGACCCAGGCCTCGAGACCCCTAAACTTCTTCAACCAAGAAGCAGGTCACTAGACCGGCGGATCGCTAATCTTTCCAAGTAACATTCAATATGTTTTCTTGGAATTGTCGCGGTTTCCACCACAATTCGGTAGATATAAAACATCTCGTAGATTTACACAAACCTGTTTGTTTCTGTTTGCAAGAGACCCTCTTGAAGCCTTTTCAGAGCTCTCTTGTTAGGGGGTATAGTCCCCTACGTAAGGACTATATCAGCGGCGACCGAGCTAGCGGTGGTGTTGCTATATTTACATGTAATAGCAATCCATCCACCCCGCTATCGCTCTCTACCAACTTACAAGCTGTTGCCGTTAGAGTCGCTGTGAAAAATATATTAACAACAGTTTGCTCAATATATCTCCCCCCTAATCGTAACATCCGACAATCAGAATTAGACAGGCTTTGTGACCAGCTTCCTCCCCCTCTTATTTTAATGGGGGACTTCAATGGCCACAATCCTCTTTGGGGTAGCCCAGATATAAATCAACGTGGAAGAAATATTGAAAAAATGATAGAAGACCAAAATCTATGTCTCCTAAATAATGGGCAACATACATACTTCCACACCCCATCGAGGACGTTTCACGCCATCGATCTTGTCTTATGTTCTCCATCTCTCCTACATCTATGGTCGTTTCATGTCGGACGGGATCTCTTCCACAGTGATCACTTCCCCGTCCGTCTGGAGATGCTAGGAGTTGGTGCTGTTCCCTCTGTTCGCGCTCCTCGTTTTATATTTGAATCAGCAGATTGGGAACAGTTTTCTTCCCTCGTCGATATCTCTGACGAGATGGTGAACCAAGACGATATCGATGAAGCGGTAAATTCTATCACCCGTGCCATATTGGAAGCTGCTCGTTTTTCCATACCTATAACATCTACAAATCTACCGAAAATTCCGAAACCATGGTGGAATCACGACTGTAAAAATGCACATAAAAAGCGGAGGAAGGCTTGGGGCATTTTTCGCCGATGTCCCACTGAAGCCAACCTCATCGCCTTAAAATGTGCCCGAGCTGAAGCCCGTAGGATCCGCCGGCGTAGCCAGAAGGACTCTTGGATGCGTTATGTCAGCACTATAACATCGAATACCTCTTCTAAAAAGGTCTGGAATAAAGTAAATAAAATAAAGGGCCAATACCCAAGACACTCTATTTCTGTCCTAGAAACAGATCTGGGAATTGTTTCAGACCTTAAAGGTATTGCTGATACTCTGGCTGACTCGTTCGCAAAAGTATCCAGCAACTCGAATTACAAAGAGCCGTTTGCCACTGTTAAACGTAATGCTGAGAAAACTAAATTAAACTTTACATCTACTGAGTTGGAAGACTATAATGCTGATTTCACCATGGCCGAGTTAATGCGAGCTCTTTCGAACACTCGCAACTCGGCTGTTGGTCATGATGAAGTCCATTATAGTATGCTGAAACATCTCCACCCTCTCCAACTCAAGTTCATTCTCAAGCTGTATAATAAGATCTGGCGGGAAAATAAATTTCCGTCAGCATGGCAACGTGCTCTTGTAATTCCAATAGTCAAGCCAGGTAAAGATCCTAAGAGTCCTTCCAGCTACAGACCAATAGCTTTGACCAGCTGCTTATGCAAGCTACTAGAAAAAATGGTCAATGCCCGTCTTCTGTTTTATTTAGAAAATAACAATTGTCTCTCTCAGTTTCAGAGTGGTTTCCGCCGTGGGAGAAGTACACTTGACAACCTGCTCCTCCTTGAAACAACCATTCGGGAGGCTTTTGTCAAGCGGAATCATTTGGTGTCTGTATTTTTCGACATGGAGAAAGCCTATGACCGTACTTGGAGATATGGTATCCTCAGAGACCTACATAATTTAGGTCTCAGAGGAAATTTACCACTCTTTATTGAGAATTTCCTTTCTCGGAGAGTCTTCCAAGTACGCGTCAACTCTATCTTATCAGATGAGTTTATTCAGGAGCAAGGCGTTCCCCAGGGAAGTGTATTGAGTTGCGCACTGTTTATCATCAAAGTCAACGACATTATGACCTGCCTACCACCTGCAGTGTCTGGTTCGCTTTTTGTCGACGATTTCCAGATAACATGCGCCTCAATAAATATGACTCTTATTGAAAGACAGATCCAACTCGCCATCAGGAGAATTTCAGACTGGACCAACCATAATGGATTTACATTTAATGCCCAAAAGACCGTGGCCGTGCACTTTTGCAGGAAACGTGGGCTTCATAACGACCCCGAGCTTTACTTAAATAGGGTGCAGATACCTATTGTATCTGAAACAAAATTCCTTGGAGTAATTTTCGACTCGAAGCTCACCTTCCTGCCTCATATAAAACATCTGAGACTAAAGTGTACTAAAGCTCTGAATCTCCTGAAAGTGCTTTCTAACACTTCCTGGGGTGCTGATACCACCTCCATGTTGAAAATATACAGATGCCTTATTCGTTCCAAACTTGATTATGGTTCTGTGGTGTACGGATCTGCCAGTAAATCGGCGTTAAAGCTCCTTGACCCTGTTCACCACCAAGGTGTCAGAATCGCGTCTGGAGCCTTCCGTACATCACCAATCCCAAGTGTACTTAACGTATGTTTGGAACGATCTTTGAAACTGAGACGAGACAAGCTGTCTTTAAAATTTTATTTTAAAATTAAAAGTCATCCATCTCATCCTGTCGCTCAAAATATTTATGACCCATTATATATCAGACTTTTTAACGCGCGACCATCTTGCATACCATCATTTTCATTACGAATTCATCAAGTTCTTTTATTTTATGGTTTGGACAACTTCAGAGTTCGTCCTGTTATTTTTAATATTCCTCCCTGGCATGATCATAAAATCATAATTTTAAATATTTTTAGTCATTTTAAAAAAAGTGACACTCCTGACGTTGTTTTTACTACTCTTTTTCATTTTCATAGAACTAATTTTTCTCATTTTAAATCAATATATACCGATGGGTCGAAAAGCCAGGGGCATGTCGGAGCTGCTGCAGTTCATGACAATAACATCATGTCCCGCGAACTGCACAGTAGCAGCTCCGTTTTTTCTGCTGAGTCCCTGGCGATTTTTATGGCCTTGCAATACATCTTACAGCAAGTGCACGACCAGTGGATTATTTACACAGACTCTAAGAGCTGTTTGGATGCTCTGAATAATCCACTGAGCCAGACCCATCCTTTCATACTAGACATTTTAAATACTCGGATTTTACTTTTAGAGAGAAATATCCAAGTTCTCTTCTGTTGGATCCCAGGTCATGTGGGGATCATGGGTAACGAGCGCGCAGACACAATAGCTCGAACTGCAAGTGGACCTAGGAGCACTTGGCTCTGCCCTGACGACGCAAATAAAGCTTGTGACACTGCTCTGTCTCTCACTTGGCAGGCCATGTGGGATGCACAGACAGCTAACAAGCTGCGTTCGTTCCAGCCCTCAATTTCTGGATTCGCCCCTATACAGCAATCCCGGAAAAGGGAAGTGCTCCTAACTCGTTTAAGAATAGGCCACACTCGTTTTACCCATGTGCATCTTTTGCTGGCAAAAGATGCCCCCACATGCAATTCCTGTGGACTTATTTTTTCTGTTGTACATATTTTAACTGAATGTCCGTCTTTTAATACAATCAGATTTAGATATTTTAATATGGACCATCCTCCATTATCATCTCTTTTATCTTCACCCCCTCATACAAATCTTTTTAACTTCTTATTTGAAATTGGTTTTTATCATTTGATTTAAGTACGTTGTTTTGTCATCTTTACCTTTTATGAATCGTCTTGCTTTTATTAACTTTTTTTAACATTGGTTGACAGCAATCAAATTGTTCGGCGCAGTATGGCCCTCGTGAAGCCCTTGCGCCAGAAATCTAATCAACCAACCAACCAACCAACCAACCCATCTGATGACGATGAGATCCTTGAAGAAGAGCCCGACCCCCTTTTGAAGTTTTCTTTTAATAGTTAATGGCTTCTTTTGTTTCTTGGAACTGTCGCGGTTTTAGATCTAGGAAGGATGATGTTAAGAATATTATTTCAACTTATCATCCAGCATGTTTGGCACTTCAAGAAACTTTCTTGAAGGATCCATATACATCAAAGATCCGTAGGTATAGTTGCATTAGAAAAGATGTTACCCGTAGTAATACAGTGTCTGGAGGAGTATGTCTTTTTATTGCTCATAATTATCCCAGCACTGTAATCACACTACGCACACCTCTACAGGCTGTGGCTGCGAGACTTCATTTACAGTCCCTTCTCACAGTCTGTTGCCTATACCTACCACCACATGCTATCATCCGCCAAGAGGAGCTGAATGACCTTATTGATCAGCTTCCAGCACCATTTTTACTGCTCGGTGACTTTAATGGACACAGTACTATGTGGGGTAATGACAATACGAACCCTCGTGGGAGACAGATTGAAAAGTTGCTATCTGATCACTGTCTCTGTCTCCTGAATAACGAGGAGAAAACATATTTCCATGAACCCACTAGAACATTCCATTCACTAGACTTAGCCATTTGTTCCCCTATACTTTTGCCATACTTGAATTTTGCTGTTGGGAGTGATCTACATAACAGTGATCACTTCCCTATTCTCATTTCTCATACTGGTAATGGTAGCGTGACCAACCGCCTACCTACATATAAATACCATAGGGCAAATTGGGAAAAATTTACCGAGTTGGCTATTATATCAGGAACAATGGTGGATAGTGAGGATGTTGATACTGCTGTCCAAAATGTCACTGAAGCAATTTTAAAGGCTGCTGATTCCTCTATTCCTAAGACTTCACCTAAAACATTGCGGCACTGTAAACCATACTGGAATGCAGAATGTCAGTCTGCATACAAGAAACAAAAGAAGCTATGGGGTATCTTCCGCAGATACCCAACTACAGGAAACCTTATCGCCTTTAAAAAGGCAAAGGCAGTTGCTCGTAAGGTTAGACGTCAGAGTCAAAAGGATTCTTGGATAAGTTATGTCTCTTCGATTACATCTAAAACATCAAGTAAACAGTTGTGGAAGAAGGTTAGAGCAGCCAATGGTTTGTATCCGGAGTATTCTTGCCCTATACTTCAAACCGGAGCTGCTGTGTTCTCTTCCCCTGAAGATATTGCTAACCTTATCGGTGAAACTTTTGAAAGTGTATCCAGTTCCGATTCTTATAGTCCTACATTTTTAGTGACTAAGAATCGCGCTGAACGGACTGGAATTAATTTCAAAAGCAATATTGAATATTCCTACAACTGTGACCTTAAGATGTACGAATTGAAGAGTGCTTTATCTAAAGCACATAACACCAGTCCAGGTCCAGATGGGATCAGTTACCAAATGCTTCGCCATTTAAGTCCAGATTCTCTTTTTAACATCCTTTTTCTCTTTAATCGAATCTGGAAGGAGAACATCTTTCCTACCTTGTGGCGGGAAGCTACTGTAATCCCCATTCTGAAACCTGGAAAGGATCCCAAGGATTCTCTGAGCTATCGACCGATAGCCTTAACGAGCTGCCTTTGTAAGACCTTTGAACGTATTGTAAACGCCCGACTCTCTTACATGTTAGAAAAAGATAAATGTATATCACCTTTCCAGAGTGGGTTCCGACGAGGACGGTCCACTCTTGATAACATCGTGAAACTAGAAACAGATATCCGCAATGCCTTTGTGCAAAGGAATCATCTAGTTTCAATCTTTTTCGACATTGAGAAGGCATATGATCATACGTGGCGATATGGTATCCTGCAAACTCTATTTAATTTTGGTTTTAGGGGTAATCTGCCCCTTTTTATTCAAAATTTTTTATCATCTCGTGTTTTTAAAGTTCGCATTGGATCTTCATTTTCTAATTATTTTAACCAATCTGAGGGAGTTCCTCAAGGTTGTGTTTTAAGTGTCACCCTTTTTAATCTTCATATCAGCAACATCCTTCATGTCCTTTCACCCTTTGTTCATGGAACTTTGTATGTTGATGATTTGCAAATCTCATGCCAAGGATCAAACATGCGCTTAATTGAACGTCAATTACAAACTGCTGTTAACAGACTTGTAGAATGGTGTGAACAAAACGGCCATAAACTATCACCATCTAAAAGCAGTTGTGTCCATTTCTGTAGGAGGAGGGGTCTGCACCCTGACCCTGAAATCCGCATACGCAACACGCCCATCCCTGTTGTCAATCAGATAAGGTATCTGGGAGTAATTTTCGACAATAAGATGAATTTTCTCCCTCATATATTGTCCTTGCGCAAGAAGTGCGATAGGTCGCTTAACATCCTCAAGGTGCTTTCTAATACTTCTTGGGGAGCGGACCGCACTTCTTTGCTGCGTATTTACAATTCGGTAATCTTATCCCGTATTGACTACGGATGCGTTGCGTATGGTTCTGCAGGAGCATCTCTTCTGCGCAGATTGGATACCGTCCACCATACTGCTGCCCGTATTTGTTTAGGTGCATTCCGCACCTCACCCATTGAGAGTCTGTTAACAGAGTGTTGTCAACTCCCGCTTGACCTTAGGCGTAAAAAGTTAAGCGCTAACTACTACTGTAGAATAAAATCTGATCCTTCTCATCCTTTACGGAATTTGAGTCTTGACGCATATCTTGGTAGGCTATATAATGCACGTCCATCTTGCATTCGCCCATTTTCTGAAAGAGCTCAATCTGTTCTGTCGGATGCAGCTCTAAGTGACCTAGATATCCAGCTGGCTAATTCTCAGACCTTTCCTCCATGGGATGTTCCATCATTTCAGTTTTTAAATCCATTTGCGATGCATTATAAAGCAGACACTGCCCCAGAAATTTTGCAGAAGATCTTTTGTTTACACCGATCTCAGTATAGAGACTATCATGCAGTCTATACTGATGGATCCAAAGCAGGTGAACGTGTTGGCTGTGGTGTTGTGTCTGACACATCCACAGTCAGTTTCACGCTTCATAAATCCTGCTCGGTTTTTACTTCTGAGATGGTTGCAATCTTTTGTGCTCTGCTGCACATTTCTTTGTGCTCCCATCGCAAGTTTTGTGTATACAGCGATAGCTTAAGTGCTTTAACAAGCCTGGAGCACTTTAATAACATATGTCATCCAATAGCTCCTGACATATTATCTCTGTTACACAAACTTGAGAGGAAAGGTATTGTTATTTTGTTTTGCTGGGTACCTAGTCACGTGGGGATTTCAGGAAATGAATTGGCGGACTCTGCTGCTAAAGCGGCGTCAATCCCGTTTCAACAGCCAGTCCCCTACCAAGATATAAAATCACATATTCATAAGTTTATTTTTTCTTTGCGTCAAGAAGCATGGGATTTGCAAACTAGCAACAAACTTCATACCATTAAAAACCATCTTCATATGTGGCCAGTAAATCCAATGCGTCGGACAGATGTCAAACTGACTCGTCTGCGCATTGGTCACACCCGATTCACGCATCGACATCTGTTGCTGGGAGAGGATCCGCCCATTTGTGATGTTTGTCGTTGCGATATTACTGTGCACCATATTTTAATTTCATGTCCAAAATTTTATTCTCATCGCATTCAATTTTTTAAAGGCACAGTTTTAAACCTACAGGATTTGGTTGGGGAAAACCCCCATCCAAATCTTTTTGCATTTCTTAGAGTAATCGGGTTTTTAAATCATATCTAATGTTTATAATCATATCTATTTTTTAAACTTTGATAAACTTTTTCATAATTTTTAAAATGAGCTTTTAATGTATTGTAATTCTTTTTTATCGCATCTCACCATTTTCATATATTTATAATTCATCCTCCATCATTGTCTCTTTTATCGTTTGTTTGGCGCAGCATGGCCCTAGTGCTGCCTTTGCGCCATAAAACCACAAACAAACAAACAAACAAACAAACAAACAACCAACTGGCAACGAGCTCTAATTATACCAATTGTAAAACCTGGCAAAGACCCCAAGAATCCCTCTAGTTACCGCCCAATTGCATTAACCAGTTGTTTTTGTAAACTCCTAGAAAAACTGGTTAATGCACGTCTTTTATTTTATTTAGAATATAATAACTGTCTGTCTCGGTTCCAGAGTGGTTTTCGTCGTGGACGAAGCACTATTGACAACTTGCTCCTCCTCGAAACTTCAATTCGGGAGGCTTTTGTCAAGCGGAACCATTTGGTATCTGTATTCTTTGACATGGAGAAAGCGTATGATCGTACTTGGAGATATGGTATACTCAAGGACCTACATGATTTAGGTCTGCGAGGAAATCTACCTCTATTTATTGAAAACTTCTTAAAACGAAGAATCTTCCAAGTGCGAATAAACTCAATATTATCTAATGAGTTCATACAAGAACAAGGTGTCCCCCAGGGAAGTGTGTTGAGTTGCGCACTGTTCATCGTCAAAGTCAACAGCCTTTTGTCCTGTCTACCTCCATCTGTGTCAGGGACGTTGTTTGTTGACGATTTTCAAATGTCTTGCGCCTCAACGAATATGTCACTCATAGAGAGACAGCTTCAGCTGGCTATCAGGAGAATCACAGACTGGGCTAACCAGAACGGGTTTACCTTTTCTGCAGAAAAAACCGTAGCCATGCACTTCTGCAGGAAACGTGAGCTTCACCATGATCCCGAAATATTTTTAAATGGTATGCAAATACCCATAGTCAAAGAGAATAAGTTTCTGGGTGTAATATTTGACTCTAAGCTCACTTTCCTGCCACATATTAAATATTTAAAATTAAAGTGCAATAAAGTCTTGAATCTCCTGAAAGTTCTCTCTAACACTTCCTGGGGAGCTGACACAACCTCCATGTTAAAGATATACAGGTGCCTGGTCCGTTCCATACTTGACTACGGCTCGGTGGTGTACGGATCAGCCAGAAAATCGGCTCTAATGCTCCTGGATCCTGTTCACCATTCAGGTCTCAGGATCGCATCAGGAGCATTTAGTACATCACCGGTGCAAAGTTTATACGTGCTTTGTCGGGAAGCCTCTCTTGCGCTGAGAAGGGACAAACTTTCTTTAAAATTTTATTTTAAAGTAAAAAATCATCCATCTCATCCTCTTTTAGAACATATTTTTAACCCTCTTTATCAACATCTTTTTAACGCACGCCCATCATGCATTCCATCTTTTGCATTGAGAGTCAAATCCATTCTCTCATTTCACAATATTGACAATTTTAAAGTTCGCCCCATTTCATTCTCCATTCCACCCTGGCATGCTCATCAAATTGTTGTTTTGAATATATTTAACAATTTTAAAAAAAGTGATACTCCAGACATAATTTTTACAAATTTATTTTACTATCATCGATGTAATTTTTCTAATTTTAAGTCAGTATATACGGATGGGTCTAAAAGTCAGGGGCATGTAGGAGCTGCTGCAGTTCATGACAATATCATCATGTCTCGAGAACTGCACCATAGCAGCTCCGTTTTCTCAGCTGAGTCCCTGGCTATTCTCTTGGCCTTGCAATTTATTTTAAAGCAAGGCCATTGTCAGTGGATTATTTACACAGATTCCAAAAGCTGTTTAGACGCACTAAATAATCCACTGAACCAGACCCATCCTTTTATTCTAGAAATTTTAAAAACTCACATCATTCTATGTGAAAGAAATTTTAAAGTCCTTTTTTGTTGGATCCCAGGTCATGTGGGGATCATGGGTAATGAACGCGCAGATTCCATCGCACGATCAGCAAGTGGACCTAGGAGCACTTGGCTCTGCCCTGACGACGCAAATAAAGCTTGTGACACTGCTCTGTCTCTCACTTGGCAGGCCATGTGGGATGCACAGACAGCCAACAAGCTGCGTTCGTTTCAGCCCTTAATTTCCGGATTCGCGCCCATCCAGCAATCCAGGAAAAGGGAAGTGCTCCTAACTCGTTTAAGAATAGGCCACACGCGTTTTACCCATGTACATCTTTTGCTGGCAGAAGATGCCCCCACATGTAATACCTGTGGTGTCATTTTTTCTGTTTTTCATGTTTTAAATGAATGTCCATCTTTTAATACTGTCAGACATCGATATTTTAAATCCAATCATCCTTCACTTTCATGTATTTTATCTTCACCTCCTCACGAAAATCTTTTTGATTTCTTACATGACATTGATTTTTATCATTTGATTTGAATAAGTTGTTTCTCTAATCTTTGACTTTTATATTTTTATCTCATAAATGAGTCTTTTAAATCAATTTTAAAAATGAGCAACGAATGGTTGGCGCAGTATGGCCCATGTGTTGCCTTTGCGCCGTTAAACTCTTACCAACCAACCAACCAACCAACCTCACGAAAATCTTTTTGATTTCTCACATGACATTGGTTTTTATCATTTGATTTGAATAAGTTGTTTCTCTAATCTTTGACTTTTTATATTTTTAACTCATAAATGAGTATTTTAAATCATTTTTAAAAATGAGCAACGAATGGTTGGCGCAGTATGGTCCATGTGTTGCCCTTGCGCCGTTAAACTCCTACCAACCAACCCCTTAGGTGCAAGGACATGAACAGGCTTTTGAACACTAGATATTCCCGTTTCATCCATATTGAAAATGCGTGACGGTTCAAAGGTATGCTTATCCATTAAAGACTCTAGATTATGGTAGAAAATATCAACTTCTTTATTAAAACCCATTACCCTGTTCATGCTTGTTGCAGAGGGCTTTCTTAGAGAAATCTTAGGGTTTCTTTTCCAAAAACCATTCACCCAATCCTCTCTGGCCATTCTTGTTGTGCGATTCAAATTGTGTTTGATATTTAAGTCTTCTGCCACCTCAAATGCCATACGTCTTAATTCTGTGATTGTAATTCCATAGAATAGGTTTGCCATTGTAAAAACTCTGTCCTTCAATTTTTCTTCTTGTTCCCTGTTAAAAACTGGGTTTCTGCCCATGGTAGGAGTCGATGTTTTATTATTTTTTATTCTATCACGAAGAGTCGATCGTGGAATATTGAAGTGTAGAGCAACACTTTTCACTGATTTCCCTTCAGACACATGCTGCAAAGCTGCTTTCAAATCTTGCTCAGACCATTTAGCCTTATCGGTAAACCTTTTATGAACTCTAGGCATCTAGAAAATAAACGAAAAAATTGTGTTAGTTATCCAAAATAATATAAAAAATGGCATTCTTTGCATATTATTTTGACGAGTCAATCTTTTTTTTTTTTTTGTCTTTTTTGGAAGGTGTTTATATCTCCTAAATCCCTCGAAGATTTCCCAAAAAGTTTTTACCAAGCAGTTTACTTTTGCGCTTTTCGCTCCTTTAAAAAATTGTTTTTGACCTATACAGTGGAAAGACGCGTCCGGGGGTAATGCCGCCACCATGGCGGCATCATCCCTGGAGAGGTGGCGTAACCCCGTTCCGACAAGATGGAAGAGAAGTAGATTTAAAGACATCAAAACAAACGGAAGTGAATTAAACGGAACGGAAGTTGATTAAAATATAGGCTAAAATGTCTAGTCAAAGGTTATTCATAGCAAATGCAGGCATTGTAACATCTAAAGGTACATACCTCAGCTTATTCAAAGTGGAAAAATAAGATCAAACTTCTTCAAAACAACGTTCGTCACTGTAAAAACAAGACAACACGCGCAATGGCTGCCATCCACTCTGGGCATTAGTTGTAGCATCGTTCGCTTGAGGTCAGGAGCTGTCAGGCCGGCTAACCGGTGTCCTTGACTAGAATACCGGGAGTGGCGGCAATCCTCCTGTCTACCCTTAACCTTTTCGTAACAAGCTTGTCGCAAGGTTTTCACTGTAAAGGGTACGAAAACCTTTTCATTATATGATTGTTATAAGGTAGATATAAGAAATAATGTTTCGTACTTTATGAAGGAAATGCATCGAATTTTTAAGGTCAAAGAGAAGCATTTTATTTTGAGAGTTCCAATATTGTCAGAAAAATGGACAAACTCAACATTATAAAAATTTGGTGGCTATTGAAATAGATATTTAATCAATTAGAATTTAATTACAATAAATTTAGACAACCATTTAGAAGAAGATATCTTTTCGATTTGGCGATAAATGGTTTTACGTGCTTGTGATTCGTGAAGATATGGTTTGGCGACGTCTTGCGTGCTTGTGATTCGTCAAGATCTATTTTGGCGCATAACTCTGGCGTGCGACGGACGATAGCATAAATCAACATCGCCATTTTGTTTACCGAATACTTTAATTCTGCTGCATTTTCTGTTTCAAACACGTTTAGTTTGCTGTATTTTCTGTTCCGAAAACGTAAATACTACTGCATTAAGAGTGCTATAAATTATATTAAATGCCATTTCAATGCTCTGTGATAAACTGCAAAGGAAATTTTAAAAATGGGCCAAGAGTTCCGGTATTTATATTTCCCACGGATATTTAACTTAAAAGAAGATGGATAACTGCTGCTTCGAGAAAAGTTTTCGTAGTTACTTCTAGTTCAAGGGTAAGCTGAGAGATGGAGTGGTTCCTTCTATTTTTGAAAGCTATCCTAGCCAAGGCTGTAGCCAGGATTTTTTTTCGGGGGGGGGGGGGGGGGGGGGGTAAGGTGGAAGATTTAAGTTGCAGTTTTGCAACCACTCAAAGCAGATTTTTTTTTTCATTTTTGATTTTATCTCATTAAGCAAGAGACTCAAATTCATATTGTATTGATGACAGGTATAATAATTATTCAGGTCATCGATGTAATATGAGTTTAAGTCTCTCGATTTAAAATTATTAATGCAAATACATACAACAATGAAAATATCTTTGAAGACCATGAATTTAAGTCATCTTTTTTAACTGACATCTCAAGAAATTGACAAAGATATTCAGAGACCAGGTTGTAGTTATCAATCTGAAGTACTTCAAATAAATGAAGTCGACTATCCAAACTGTAGAAGAGGTTCGTCCATTCTTTATAACTTGAAATCCGAAATCAAAGAAAGGAAGACATCAAAAATATAAAGATACCCATTAAAAATACATTCGAAAAAGGCCATTATGAAGGAAATAAAACAATGCCATAAAAAGTCTTAAAGTTTCATTTTCAAATATGTTTACTCATTTTGTTTATATTTTTACAATTGTAATTTTATGATAAGTATTTTTTATATAAACTGATAACTTTTTGTTACATTTAAGCTTGCATTACATCATCTTGCAAAATTAAGTAATTTATTAATTAAAAAGTCCCATTTGTACCGTTAAGTTCAGTTCATGGGCACATATAAAATGTTTCTTTTTTAATTACATGAATTAAAAATTATGATCTTAAAAAATTGAGTTGAGTTATATTCAGGTGAATTAACTTTTCCATTTAAGTAGAAAGAAAAAAAACTGTAAAAGTGAACCACTGTGCTCCCATCTACAATAGGATACGCCGAGAAGTTTTTGAAAAGTTTTCTACAACTTTTTTGGGGCAAACAGGAATGTCTCGAAATGTGCTTAACAGCACTAAGCCAGTCAATCTTTCTTCTTTCATTGAATTTCTAGAATAAGTTTTTACACGCTTCAGGGTCGAGAATGTCCTTTCGGCAGTTGCTGTAGTTTGGCAGTGTTCCTAATATTGCCAACAAACAATAAACATTTGGAAAAAAGTCTCTATTACAATGCTCAAGAGCCGAAAGAGCTGTATCCGGTCTGTCAACTGAATGCTCCCACTTTGACTTCCAGACATCTAATTCCCCTTTTAAATTACTAAGATCAAGGAACTGTGAATACATGCTGAAATTGCTAGTGTCAAATTCAGTGTCTATACAGTGTTTCGGAAGTACTTGACTGAGGGAGGCAAGTGTGTTTTCATGTTTGGAAAACCTCTCATTCATTTGAGAAGTAAAATATTCTAAAAAAGGAATATATATCGTTTGGCGAAAGTACTGTTCAGGATCAGTGTTCTGGTGATTAGTGTTGCCACGATGGTTTTGTCTTGTTGTCAACCTAGGCAGTTTAACATCTATACCCATAGATTTGAATCTATCACAGAGTTCAGTATAAATCTTTTTAAATTCGACGTCTGCATTTTGTCTCTTTTTGCACTGTGCTTGTGATTGATTGGATATGATGCAAAGCTCCACTCAAGTCTAAATTTATTTGTTGGAGCACCTTGCAAAGAGGAAGTGTCAAAGAAAAAATATCTTTACATATAAGTAATGCAACTAAAAACTCACTTTTTGTTATGGAAGCTAACAATTGATCTGCTTTACACGACGCATCAGAATTCCCATGATCTTTAACTTCTTCCAGAACTTCTATAATCTCTTTGTACAGTTCATTAAATCTGATTAAAGCATCATGGTTCTCCACCCACCGTGTCTCGCACATTGATATTATCTTCCGAAACTTTTCATGCGGCAAATTTGCCTTAATAGTGTCTTCAAGACTTCTTGTTCGTTGGGCAGAGGATTTGATAAATTTTGTGACATATTTTATTGTTCCTACACAATTTCTTATTGCCTGAATGTCACACGCATGACACAAAGCCAAATTAAGCGAATGAGAAGCACAATGAACATATACAGCAGCAGGATATTTTTCTCTTATCACAGCTTGCACCCCGTTGAAATCTCCACGCATAGCAGACGCTCCATCGTATCCTTGACCAACCATTTTTGCTACATTGACTTCCAAATTTTCTAAAGTTTTCAATATTATATCAACTACTCCTCGTCCAGTCATATCATAAATTGCCACAAACTGTAAGAAATCTTCTCTTACTATCGGCAAATTTTCAACTACATCAATGTATCTTGCGCAAAGTGTTAATTGTTCTGTTTGCGAGATGTCCATTGTTTCATCTGCCAAAACAGTAAAACAACCTGCTCTGTTTATTCTCTTCAAATTGTTTCCCCCTCAGGGGGTTTACTTTCTTTAAGTAAACACGGGCGTCACAACCCCGAGGTGCCCCAGTGATCTAACCCTTCGTCTGTTTGTACCTTCTCATTTTGGGTTTTATATTTATCGTTTGTTTTCTCTTCATTCCCTCATTGTGATTACCTCTTCAGAGGTGAGGGCTCCCCTTGAGAAGCTTTGTGCCGCTCTGTTGCTATCAGCTTCTCACGGGGATTATATCACCCACGTGTTTGCCGTGCGTGGAGACCCGTGTCCCTGGAAAGGGGGATCCTGGTGGTTGAGGGACGACATACTGTCCCAATACACTACTTTGGCCCTTGCTTCAGATAAACGGGAGGTGCACATTGGTCCCGTGTGCATCAATCGGCTGGTCGTCCAACTTCGTCGGCGGCTAGGGATCAAGTGATCAGTCCATTTGCTGGGAATCTCGTAAAGGGTGGAGACTTCTTCAGGGATGGACTGCTTGCGTATAGGCACTGGTTAACCCGGTAGAGTCATGCTGTGCGTAACAGTTTTGTTGATATTTTGTTTTATTTTATGATTTTTGTTGCTTGCCGGCAGGCTCTATCCCCGATAATGAGGACTCCATGGTGGGTGGGACTCTAGTGCCCGAATTTATCTTCCTTTTATTTCATGGCAAACAAAACTTCTTTCTCTTCTCCCCCTCGAGGGGAGCAACATCGACAAGACAATTCTAATCACCTTGCTGTTAAATTCTTTATTGTTCGGAGAGAGGAGGGTTCCTTTGAAAAGGTCTCTCCCTTCTTAATTGAAAAAGTATTAAAATCCCAGATTGGAGACACTGCTTCAGTAAAAAAACTAAGGTCTGGTGACCTTTTAGTTGAAGTAAAAAATGAAACCCAGGCTAAGAATATTTTAAAGTTAGTATCTTTTGGAACCTTTCCCGTGACTGTTACTAAACACGGCTCTCTCAACAAATCTCGTGGTGTAATATCTGAGAGTGATCTCTTTCATACAACGGAGGAGGAGATCTTGGACCATCTACGTGACCAACAAGTCTCAGCAGTGCATCGCATAACTATACGCAAAGATGGGAATATCTTGCCTACAAAACATCTGATATTAACCTTTGATCTTCCCACTTTGCCAACACACGTTAAGGCTGGGTATCTAAACTGTAAAACCCGACCGTACATACCGAACCCACTTCGCTGCTTTAAGTGCCAAAGATTTGGACATTCCCAAACGGCTTGCCGCGGGGAAATTGAAATCTGTGCACGCTGTGCAGGAAGTGGCCATGGTAGTAGTACATGCACCCTACCTGAAAAGTGCGTCAATTGTAAAGGAGCTCATCCATCTTTCTCCCGGAAATGTCCCAAGTGGATTGAGGAGAAAGAGATACAAACCGTTCGTGCCAACCAAAACTTGACGTACTTTGAGGCAAAAAAACAGGTAGAGGCCCGGACTCCTCGTGTTGGCGTTGCATATGCTGACGCTTGTAAAAAGTCAGTGTCTCAGAAAAGCACACAGACAGAGAGCCTTTCACTGCCAGTTACTAGATTACCCCAAAGGGAATCTTCTTCACAAATAGTTAAAAAACCAATAATAGTTAAAAATCTCTAGCAAAGTCCAAAGCTTTGCAATCAATAAAGCTAAAATCAGCAAAGGGTTTTACTCTAAGAGATAAATCTACCAACCCTTTTAACATCCTTGGCTCTCTTAGAGATTCAGATGAGGTGAAATTATACCCATCTGATGACGATGAGATCCTTGAAGAAGATCCCGACCCCCCTTTAAAATTTTCTTTTAATAATTAATGGCTTCTTTTGTTTCTTGGAACTGTCGCGGTTTTAGGTCTAGGAAGGATGATGTGAAGAACATCATTTCACTTTATCATCCAGCATGTTTGGCACTTCAAGAAACCCTCTTGAAGGATTCTTGTATATCTAAGATCCGTGGGTATAGTTGCATTAGAAAAGATGTTACCCGTAGTAATACAGTGTCTGGAGGAGTTTGCCTTTTTATCTCTCATGATTACCCCAGCACTGTACTCACACTGCGCACATCTCTACAGGCTGTGGCTGCGAGACTTCATTTACAGTCCCTTCTCACAGTCTGTTGCCTATACCTACCGCCACATGCTATCATCCGCCAAGAGGAGTTGAATGACCTTATTGATCAGCTTCCAGTACCATTTTTACTGCTCGGTGACCTTAATGGACACAGTACAATGTGGGGTAATGCTAATACGAACCCTCGTGGGAGACAGATAGAAAAGTTGCTGTCTGATCACTGTCTATGCCTCCTGAATAATGAGGAGAAAACGTATTTTCATGAACCCACTAGAACATTCCATTCACTTGACTTAGCCATTTGTTCCCCTATACTTTTTCCATATTTGAATTTTGCTGTTGGAAGTGATCTACACAACAGTGATCACTTCCCTGTCCTCATTTCCCATGCAGGTGAACAAAACGGCCATACATTGTCACCATCTAAAAGCAGTTGCATCCACTTCTGTAGGAGGAGGGGTCTTCACCCTGACCCTGAAATCCACATACGCAATTCTCCAATCCCAGTTGTGAATCAGATAAGATACTTGGGAGTCATTTTCGACAGCAAGTTGAATTTTCTCCCACATATTTTATACTTGCGCAAGAAGTGCGATAGGTCGCTTAATATCCTCAAAGTACTTTCAAATACTTCTTGGGGTGCTGACCGCACTTCTTTGCTGCGTATTTACCAATCTGTAATTTTATCTCGCATTGATTATGGATGTGTTGCGTATGGGTCTGCAGGAGTATCCCTTCTACGAAGATTGGATACTGTCCATCACACTGCTGCCCGTATTTCTTCAGGAGCTTTTCGCACTTCACTCATTGAAAGTCTGTTGACAGAGTGTAGTCTACTTCCACTTGACTTGAGACGGAAAAAATTAAGCGCCAACTACTACTGTAGAATTATGTCTGATCCTTTTCACCCTTTACGTAAGTTGAGACTTGATACTTATCTTGGTAGGTTATATGATGCTCGTCCATCTAACATCCGACCACTTTCTGAAAGAGCGAAATCCATCTTGATGGATGCAGCTCTTAGTGACGTAGTTACCCAAACATTTACCACTCAATCCTTTCCACCGTGGGATATTCCATCTATCCACTTTCTCAATCCATTTGCGATGTATTGCAAGGCAGACACTGCCCCAGAAATTTTGCAAAAAATCTTTTGTGATCACCGCTCTCAGTATGCTGACTATGAAGCAGTTTTTACTGATGGATCCAAAGCAGGTGAACGTGTTGGCTGTGGTACTGTGTCCGACACATCCACAGTCGCTTTTACACTTCATAAATCCTGCTCGGTTTTCACTTCTGAGATGACAGCAATTTCTTGTGCACTGCTGCATATCTCACTCTGCCACAATCGCAAATTTTGTGTTTATACTGACAGTTTAAGTTCTTTGTTAAGTCTGGAGCAGGTTAAAACCAATAGCCATCCACTTGCTTTTGACATTTTGTCAAAGTTACACACACTTGAGAGGAAAGGATTCTCTATATTGTTCTGCTGGGTACCTAGTCACATGGGAATTTCAGGCAATGAATTGGCTGATTCTGCTGCTAAAGCGGCTTCAATCCCGCTGCAGCAGCCAGTTCCCTACCAAGATATTAAGACATCAATTCACAAGTTCATATTATCCTTACGTCAAGAAACATGGGATTTGCAGGTTAATAACAAACTTCATTTCATCAAAAATCATCTTCGTAAATATCCAGTTAATCCTATGCGTCGGACAGATGTCAAACTGACTCGTCTGCGCATTGGTCATACCCGATTGACGCATCGACATTTATTGCTGGGAGAAGATCCACCTGTTTGCGATACTTGTCGTTGCGATCTTTCTGTGGCTCATATTTTAATTTCTTGTCCAAAGTTCCAGTCACATCGTCTTAGGTTTTTTAAATGTACCAGTTTAAGTCTTCAAGATTTGATTGGGGAAACTCCCCATCCAAATCTTTTTGCTTTTTTAAGGTCAATCGGGTTTTTAAATCATATCTAGTGTTTTAAACATATCCATTTTTAAAATTTTATTAACATCTTCATCATTTTAGAAATGTGTTTTTAACATTCTTAAATTATATTCTGTCACCTCTCATCATATTTATAATTCATCTTCCATCCTAGTTTTTCTTTTATCTTTTGTTTTGGCGCAGCATGGCCCTTGTGTTGCCTTTGCGCCATAAAACCTCAATCAAACAAACAAACAAACAATCAAATTGTTTCTTGGATTATATTTCCACACGTTTCAATCAGATCATTTTGAATCATAGGGCTGATGTAAAGTGCATTACCACCAGCAGTCTCAATATGAGATTTCAAGGTATTGTCACCACACCTTGCTCTCATTCGGAGTAAACACCGAAAATTACCATCATTTATGTTCGGCTCACCCAATTCTAAATTTAATGGCCCACAGTCCCTTGTTCCTCTAAGAGCCAACTCTTGACGACCACAAAAAATGATTGTTTCAACGATAGGGATCAGTCGCTGTCGATTTTCTTCGGCTTGCTTCCTGGCAGAGGAATTTATTTGCATTTCTACGCTTTCAGTTTTTCTCTCAAAAACAGATGCAAAGTTTTCTGCTTTAGTTACACATGCTTTGTGGTAATCAGCGATGGCATGAGCTTTAAAAATTTCATGAGCATCTTTCCACCGTTTAAATCCAGAATTTGCAAGACTCGATAACTTCTGGTGTCCACCTTTCCCACAAGTAGTAGAGGCAAATATTGTGCAATATTTGCACAGAGCAGCTTCCAACTTCTTGGAATATACGAGCCATTTGTATTCTTCCAGCCATTTACGCTGAAAACGTAAATTCCTCTTTCCTTCAGTTGGAAAAACATACTTAGTCTCCGGAATGTAAGGCTGCTTCATTAACTTGTACATAAGATTCCGATCCATATTGGTATTGTCTTTGTTATAAAATCCTAGATCTAAATAATTTACCGAAGTATCTGGTGCAGCTTCACCGAACGTTGTACTCGTCTCCACGTGGTCGGAATATCCATTATTTGTGTTATTGCTACTAGTATCCGCTGTAGCTTCTTTTGCACAACTTCGTTTAGAAGGCATAACATTAAATAATGATGTTTGCTTACTTCTTTTCATTGTAACGATTGCGAATAATAAATGTTATGATAAATGCTTTCACCAAGCTGAAAAATATCAATCATTGAAAGTTCAGGCTCAGTTCACTTCTTTTCGGAACGCTTCTTTCTAACCAGATTAAAAACAAAAAATAAGTTTTTCTATGTGACGTCATAGTTAACTTTTTTTTTTATGGTTTTGCAACTTTGGTGGTCGTCATTGCAAGTTTGTTTGTTTTCTTGGATTCAAGAAGGAAAAAAAAAGAGAAAAGTAAAGAAGGGGAAGTGGTGAAGCAAGATTTTACACAATTTCGGGGGGGGGGGTTGTCCCGGGGGTCCCCCCCCTCCCTACGGCCCTGATCCTAGCTACATGTCTAAAGCTACTGTATCAAGATTCAAGTCCTGCAGAAAAGATGGTAATAGCGAATGAACAAAATAACAGCAAAGCTATCCAACGGACTCTAAAGGATTGAAATGTGTCATTCACTGATTTAAAAGAATGTGGTCAATTTAAAAAAGTCGACGTATCTTTTTTTAAAGAAATTACATTTTCCGAAAAATATTTTATTGCTATTGTTAACTTACAGTGCCGGTTTTTTTTACCATTCCATTGTAAAATTCAGCAAATGTTCTAGCTTTAAAAATATTTTGACACTTGAAAACATCGATGATGTTTTTGATTTTCTTGACAATGATAAGAATAGTTATACTTGGAATTTGGATAAAGATGGTTTATGCTATCCAAAACTTGAGGTTTTGAATGTCAATTTGTATTTATATGTTGTAATTCAAAAGTTCATTTCTGTAATATATGCGAAGTTGTTTTAGAATTTTTGAAGGTCAGAGATTACTTTCAACAAGCTTAACTTTAGATATTATTATTAATGGTAAAGAAATATATAACATTCCGCATGAATGTAAAGAACTTAGTATTAAATTTATTGTTGAAAGTATTCTAAGGGATGCTGCAAACATATATCCAAATAGTTATTGTAGGCAACAAAATGACAACCTGTTAGTGCAAAAAAATGTTGAAAATAAAAAAGAAAACTTCAAATATTAAAGTAATTTTGAAGTTAATGAATAGCAACACTAAACTATTTTGCCTTAAAATGTTTTATTGAACTAAGATTTCTTAATAACTAAGATTTGTGAATAAAATAAAAATAGTTTATTTAGATTTGGTATTTTATTTCGGAATAAAATTCAAAATAATAGTTGAACATAAATATTAAAAAAAAATTCAATTATCTCTGTCAATAAAAAAGATATGTTTTCTAAATGCTCTCCTATTCAAATTAACTAGCAAAACTAAGAAAAGGATAATTCATATGCTACCAATGCGAAGGACGATTGACTACTCTATGTGACGTCACGCAGTCAGTGCGAAGGCTTTCTTATATAGGAGGTGTTGATATGACCCTAATGTGTTAAACTTTTTATTTGACTAGGGTAGTTTAAGTGCATATTCAACTCTGAACGAGCTTGGTTGGCTGTGAATTTATGTTTTTGGGATAAAATTCTTTAAGCATTCTTCCTTTTCTTTCTGCAGTTCAATTTGATGGAGGTTATTTTACCCTCTTTCTGTGATACTTCGAAACAGTGTTTCTTGAAGCACCACAGTTACTTGTCTGTCAAAAGATTCTCCGGCGTGATGCATATTGACGCCTCATGTGGCAAGGATAGAAATATTTGATGTATACTATGGCATTTACTCGATAAATTTAACCTTTAAATACATACCTATACATGAAATTCCTAAATATTGATGAATGGCATTAACTTTGCACAAATATCAGCATAAAAATAGTGCAACTATTAACAGGCTTTACATTTTTATTGCCCATCCTATTTCAGAAAACACAATAATCAGACTATCAAAAGTTAAAATTTATTTTTGTACATATATATAAATTAATCATCAAAAAATCAAAGCAGGCACAAGTTAATCTTGCAGAGGCAAGTCGGCTGGTTCACTTTTTCTTTTTTCTATGAAAAATAAAGTTTACAATTGAGAAATGGCATTAAACAATACTTTATTAACAAAAATTTCTTTAAATAATACTTTATTAGGGGTTTGGTATCTTTATGTAAGCGAAGCTATAAGTGAATATATTGCTTCTAAAATTAAATAATAAACTATTTAATTTTAACTGTGGACTGCTTAAATGCCACGTATTCTGATCATTTAAATGTTTCTAATAAATGATTCAATTCGTAGACTTTTTGAAATAATATATATTTAACGAAAATCAGTGCTCTTTTAATTCTTTCATTTTTATGAAACATACATGGAAAATTCAATTAAAATGTATTATTTTTTCTTTTTTTTATTAAATTATTTTCTAAAAGTTGACAACTTTGATGTAAGTGGATAGTGCACTTTCAAAAGAGTAAAATAATTGATTTTTTTACTAAGGGATTTTAAAATTATTGCTTCAAATAGTAAAAATGGTTGAAACAAGTTTTCGATAATTGCATTTTTGTAGTTGATTCTAAAATAGATTTTTCGTATAACGCAAGTTACCATAGAAAGACCCTTACCTTCTACTCTTCCTAAATTTCGCTTGCATAAGCCAGTCGCTGTCAGCTTCCCTTACAGCACTCTCTTGAGAGTTTCCAAAACAGCGGAAACAGATTTCTGAAACGGTGAATATCGAGAATAAATCAAAATGAAGTTGCTAGAAACTCAATTTCATATAATAAACAGGCATCCCACTGAAGGCACATAATGAAAATCAATGACTTTTAAAGGACCTTCAAACTAGGATTATTATAAGTTTTGCTGTCAGGCACACAACATCCGTGAAAATTAAGGACCTTTAAGCAATTCCAAATACTTTTAAGACCTTCAAAACAAGTTAAAAAAACATTAAGCAGTTTTAATGACTGTGGGAACCCTGATAAATACCCTAATAATGTGCCTTTTAAAGACTTAAGTCTGTAGAAAGACATGCAGGAATGCTAAATTATCTATCGAAGGGCCACCACCAATAAATACCATAATCAAATTACCAGGGCTGCATTGCACCATGGGACAAACAATACAAAGTAAAAACACAAAAATCTTAGAAAAGCTTTAGATACCCAAACACCAGCACACACACTACCTTATTAGTTCCATGATAGAAAACAAATACTTTATTTGATTAAACCAGGCTGTTTAATCTATTTGTGGAAAAATTCATCTCAATAGTTCCAAGATTGATTGCGTAATCCAATAACTTATTCACATTTAAAACTCACCCAAGATCATTCTGTAGGTCCCTGTCTTGTCAAACGGCTGCTTAGATGGCCCAGATTTTGTAGATCTCCCAGTTAGAGAATATATGTCGGCAATGTCATCGACAACTATTTTCCTTAAGAGGTTGGCCGTTAGCGTCTTTACATCTTTCCCACCTGTGGTAAGCAGTAGTCTTTTCGAAAAAAAAATCATACTGGTGATTAGCCCACAATAATCATATCCGAGAGGATTGAAGTAACTATATTTAAAGAAATTGTTAAAGTTATTCATTTACATAACACCCAAAAATAATAACAAATTAAATTTTTATTTTTTTATTTCTTTGCTTAACTTTTAGCTGCACAGAGGATTATAGCAATTAAATAGAACATATATAACACATTTTGAATATACAAACAAGTCTTTGCCTGAAGGACTGATTTTCCATCTAGTTGTTTAATTCGGCAAATCCCCTCAGGGGGTTTACTTTCTTTAAGTAAACACGGGCTTCACAACCCCGAGGTGCCCCAGTGATCTAACCCTTCGTCTGTTTATACCTTCTCATTTTGGGTTTTATATTTATCGTTTGTTTTCTCTTCCTTCCCTCATTGTGATTACCTCTTCAGAGGTGAGGGCTTCCCTTGAGAAGCTTTGTGCCGCTCTGTTGCCATCAGCTTCTCTTGGGAATTAAATCACCCACGTGTTTGCCGTGCGTGGAGACCCGTGTCCCTGGAAAGGGGGATCCTGGTAGTTGAGGGACGACATACTGTCCCAATACACTACTTTGGCCCTTGCTTCAGATAAACGGGAGGTGTACATTGGTCCCATGTGCATCAATCGGCTGGTCGTCCGACTTCGTCGGCGGCTTGGGATCAAGCGACCGGCTCGTCTACTGGGAATCTCGCTAAGGGTGGAGACATCTACAGGGACGAGCCGGTCGCGTATAGGCACTGGATAACCTGTTAGTGACATGCCGTGCGTAACTTTTTAGTTGCGATTCTCTTTCTTTTCATTATTTTAGTTGCTTGCCGGTGTGCACTAACCCCGAGATCGCGGACTCCACGGTGGGTGGGACTCTAGTGCCCGAATAAAAATAAAATAAACCTATGGAAACTAAATCTCCTCTTTCTTTCAGCCCGACGGGAGGCATAATTCCCCAACAAAATTCTCATCAAAATGCAACATCAGTTAAAAGAGCAATAGAATCAATTGAAAACCCCAACGCAAAGAAACAACCCACAAATAATGAACCTACTTTCCTAGTAATGCAATCTGAAACCGGTGAACTCGCCAAAATGTCTCCCTTCTTCATTCAGAAGGGAATAAAAGGTATTTGCGGCGGGGAGCCAAAAACAATAAAGAAACTTCGATCAGGTGACTTCCTGATCGAAACCAAAACCGCACAACAATCCCGTACCTTACTCTCAGCTACTACAATAGGCAACATTAAAATAAATACTACCCCACATAAAGGACTCAACTCATCTCAAGGCGTGATTTCAGAACATGATTTAATAGAAATAGATAAAGAAGAACTAATCCTAGAGCTATCTTCCCAAGGGGTCACTGATGCCAGGAGGATAACTATAAAACGAGATGGAAAAATAATAAAAACAAAACACATAATTCTGACTTTCGACACCCCAAATCTTCCAAATAGAATAATAGCTGGTTATCTACATTGCCCTGTCCGCCCTTATATTCCTAATCCTCTTCGATGCTTCAAGTGTCAAAAATTTGGGCACTCAAAAAATGCTTGCCGAGGCAAGCATGACGTTTGCGCAGTATGTGGAAGCTTAGACCACCTCAGTGATGGTTGCAAAGCTGAACCCAACTGCGTAAATTGTCCTGGAAAACACCCATCATTTTCCAGAGAGTGCCCCAAATGGAAAGAGGAGAAGGATATACAAGAAATCAAAGTTAAAAACAATATATCTTACCCAGAAGCCCGAAATAGATATAATAGTAGCTCTTCAACATCCACCACTTATGCTCAAGTCCTCAATAAAAGCGAACCTAAAACAAAATCAACTCAAACTGATATCTCCCTCCCTCCTGGCATTCTTTCAAATGAACAACTCATTAATTACTTTACATCTCCTCACCTAAATACAAGTACTGCTGGAACATCCGAAAAACCAACGCAACCAATAAAGAAAACAAACTCAAAAACGCAAACTCAAAAGAAACAATCTGTAAATATACAATATGTTAATAAACCTCACTCTAAACCAGTGCAAAATCTGAAACAAAAAATAGAAAAGAAAAAAGCTAATATTGAAACTAAAAAAGTAAAACCAACAAAGGAAGAGGCATCCCTTTCCTCATCAGATGAGGAGTGCATCTCCGGGCTCTCAGAGTCCGGAGATATGGAAATAGAGGAAGGCCTTGAGACCCCTCCTAATCTCCAACCAAGGAGGAGGTCAAAAGAACGGGGCAATGATAACCATCCTGCATAATATTCAATCTAATATCTTGGAACTGTCGTGGTTTCCACCGTAACTCGGTGGATATTAAACACCTTATAGATGACCACCAACCTGTCTGCTTCTGTCTACAAGAGACTCTTTTAAAACCATTTCAGAGTTCTCTCATTAGGGGGTATAGTCCAATCCGAAAGGACTGCACTAGCGGTGATAGAGCCAGCGGAGGAGTAGCTATTTTTATATCTAACAGCACTCCTTTTAACCCGCTGCCACTCACTTCTAACTTACAAGCTGTCGCAGTTAGAGTTGCCTTAAGACATCTGATCACCGTGTGTTGCATATATCTACCTCCTAACATTACTATACAGCAAGCAGAGCTTAACAGGTTGTGCGAGCAGCTTCCGTCTCCCTTTGTCATCTTAGGAGATTTTAATGGCCATAATCCTCTTTGGGGTAGTTCCGATAGTAATAACCGTGGAAGACAAATAGAAAAGCTATTGCAAGACAAAAATCTGTGTCTTCTCAACAATGGAGAAGACACTTACTTCCACACCCCATCGAGGACGTTTCACGCTATTGATCTAGCCTTGTGTTCACCATCTCTCTTATCTTCATGGACTTTCGATGTCGGGAAAGATCTTTTTCACAGCGACCACTTTCCTATAAAACTTTTACATATAGGAAATGGATTAGCTCCTGTTACCCGCTCTCCCCGTTTCAGATTCGAAGCGGCGGATTGGGAGTTGTTTTCCTCCTCTGTTCACCTTTCTGAAGAGATGGTGGACCAAGGCGACATTGATGAGGCCACGGCCTCTATTACAAATGCTATAATAGAAGCTGCTCGTAACTCCATCCCTATGTCATCTTCCATTATCACAAAAATACCTAAACCGTGGTGGAATCACGAATGCAGGATGGCTCACAAAAAACAAAGAAAGGCTTGGGGTGTTTTTCGCCGCCACCCTTCTGAGGCTAACCTTATCATCTTTAAGCGTGCTCGAGCTGAGGCTCGTAACATTCGCCGACGGAGCCAGAGGGATTCTTGGCAGAAGTATGTCAGCACGATAACATCTTCGACATCTTCTAAAAGGGTCTGGAACAAGGTCAATAAGATCAAGGGCCGTTATTGCAATTACTCTATTTCCATCTTAGAGAACCATCGAGGAGTTGTTTCAGACCCTAAGGATATTGCCGATACACTTGCGGACGCATTCGCTAAGGTATCGAGCAATTCCAATTATAAAGAGCCGTTTGCCACATATAAGCTTCGAGCTGAGAGAAAGAAATTGAATTTCGCTTCCGCTTGTACGGATGATTACAATTCTGAATTTACTATGGCTGAGTTAGTAAAAGCATTATCTGGTTCCAACAATTCTGCTGTTGGTCCAGACAACGTACATTATTATATGCTTAAACATCTACAGCCACTCCAGCTCAAGCTTATATTGAAATTATTTAACCGTATCTGGCGGGAAAATAAATTTCCTTCTAATTGGCAACGTGCTCTTGTAATACCAATTGTCAAACCTGGTAAAGATCCCAAGAATCCCTCTAGTTATCGTCCTATTGCATTGACCAGTTGTTTTTGCAAACTGATGGAGAAACTGGTTAATGCACGTCTTTTATTTTATCTCGAAGTTAACAATAGTTTGTCTCAATTCCAGAGTGGTTTCCGCCGTGGACGTAGCACTATAGATAACTTTCTCCTCCTTGAAACTTCGATTCGGGAGGCTTTTGTCAAGCGGAACCATTTGGTATCTGTATTCTTTGACATGGAGAAGGCCTATGACCGTACTTGGAAATATGGTATACTCAAGGACCTACATGATTTAGGTCTGCGAGGGAACTTACCGTCCTTTATTGAAAACTTCCTGAAACGGAGAATCTTCCAAGTACGAGTCAACTCGATTCTATCTGACGAGTTCATTCAAGAACAAGGTGTTCCCCAGGGAAGTGTGTTGAGTTGCGCACTATTCATCATCAAGGTCAACAGCCTTTTGACCTGCCTTCCACCAGCAGTGTCGGGCACGTTGTTTGTTGATGACTTTCAGATGTCATGCGCCTCAACTAATATGACAACCATAGAGAGACAACTTCATCTCGCTATCAGGAGAGTCACGGACTGGGCCAATAAAAACGGATTTACTTTTTCACCTGAAAAAACTGTGGCAATGCATTTCTGCAGGAAACGTGAGCTTCATCATGATCCGGAAATTTATTTAAATGGAGTCCAAATACCCATTGTCAAAGAAACTAAGTTTCTTGGTGTAATTTTTGACTCCAAGCTCACTTTCCTGCCACATATCAAACATTTAAAGTTGAAGTGCAACAAAGTCCTGAATCTCCTGAAAGTTCTCTCTAACACTTCCTGGGGTGCAGACACCCCCTCCATGTTAAAGATCTACAGATGCCTTATCCGTTCCAAACTTGACTATGGCTCGGTGGTGTACGGATCAGCCAGAAAATCGGCGTTAATGCTCCTGGATCCTATTCACCATTCAGGTCTTAGGATCGCTTCAGGAGCATTTAGTACATCACCGGTGCAGAGTTTATATGTGCTATGTCGAGAAGCCTCGTTGGGATTGAGACGTGACAAGCTTTGTCTTAAGTTGTTTTTTAAAATCAAGGCTCATCCTTCTCATCCACTTTTAGAGCACATTTTTAACCCTTCCTATCATCGTCTTTTTAATGCACGTCCATCCACTATACCATCTTTTACTCTAAGGATGTCATCCATTCTTTCATCTCATAGCATCGAAAATTTTAGGGTTCGCCCCATTTCATGCTCTATACCACCCTGGCATGTTCATCAGATAATAGTTCTCAACATTTTTAGTAATTTTAAAAAATGTTATACACCAGGTATAGTTTTTACAAATTTGTTTTATTACCATAGATCCAACTTCTCTAATTTTAAACCAATATATACCGATGGGTCAAAGAGCCAGGGGCATGTCGGAGCTGCTGCAGTTCATGACAATACCATCATATCTCGAGAACTGCACCATAGCAGCTCCGTCTTTTCATCAGAATCCCTGGCTATTCTATTGGCATTGCATTTTATTTTAAAGCAAGGCCATGGTCAGTGGATTATTTACACAGATTCCAAAAGCTGTTTAGATGCATTAAATAATCCACTGAACCAGACCCATCCTTTTATTTTAGAAATTTTTAAAGTTCATATCACTCTCTGTGAAAGAAACTTTAAAGTTCTTTTTTGTTGGATCCCAGGTCATGTGGGGATCATGGGTAATGAACGAGCAGATTCTATCGCACGATCAGCAAGTGGACCTAGGAGCACTTGGCTCTGCCCTGACGACGCAATAAAAGCTTGTGACACTGCTCTGTCTCTCACTTGGCAGGCCATGTGGGATGCACAGACAGCTAACAAGCTGCGTTCGTTTCAGCCCTCAATTTCCGGATTTGCTCCCATACAACAATCCCGGAAAAGGGAAGTGCTCCTGACACGACTAAGAATAGGCCACACTCGTTTTACCCATGTGCACCTTCTGCTGGCAGAGGGTGCCCCCACATGCAACGCCTGTGGAATTATTTTTTCTGTTTTACACATTTTAAATGAATGTCCTACTTTTAAAAATCTCAGACTGCGTTATTTTAATACGACTCATCCATCACTGTCATTTATTTTAAATTCACCACCTCATCAAAATCTTTTTGCATTTTTACAAGAAATTGGCTTCTATTGTTTGATTTAGACATTTGGTCGCTTTATACTTATATTTTCTGTACTATTTTAATCTGTATATTTTTAAAAGTTTTACTTTTTAGAATATAAATACAATTGTTTGGCGCAGTATAGCCCTTGTGTAGCTCTTGCGCCATAAAACCCCAACCAACCAACCAACCAACCAATTCGGCAAATCTTTCGATATCCAAAGGAAGGGTAAACATTAGACTAACCTCTTAGTCTTCGGTAGAGGAGCTGCAACATTGTTCAGCATTCCTTGCTAGGAGCAAATCTACTTTCGCCTCAATTCTGCTCAGAAATGAAGTTATCTCTGAATTCAACGCCCATAGCTTTTTGTTATTGTTTAACAGGCTTCGATCGACTTTTGAAGTCCAGTAATTTCTTCTAAAATAATAATGAAAAATTATACAGGGTGGCCACAAGATTCAGGAAATAAAGCTTCCTGATAATTCCCTGACAGATTTCTAAAAAATTCCCCGATTTTAAGAACAACTTTTTTTTTCAAATTTCGACAATTTTTCCAGATGTGTAGATCAAATAGAACGTTTATGCCAAAGAAGAAAATATGCCGACTTTTTTTTTAAAATAGTTTTGGCAGTTACAAAAAGTTTAAATTATACCGTAATATGAAACTTGTAACGATTACCACAATTCCACAGGAAAGTGGCGCCAAAATACAGAGGAACGGGAAAGTACCTTTAACACGATATAAAAAGTCCTTGATTTTTTTCCAGAATCGGAAAGCTTCCTGACATTTCCCGGTTCTGTGGCCATCTCAGGGGCTCGCATCTTGCGAGTACGGGCTTGTCGAACCCGGGGTGCCCTAGCTGGGCCTAACATTTTTCTTTTCTTTCCTTTTTGCAAAGGCCCTACCATTTGTGTTTCTTTTGTTGGTTATGTTCTTATTTTAAACATTATTTGTTACATTTGCCTGATTTCTTTTTAATTTCTAAATCGTCTTGAGTTTTATATTATTCAGTTCATTACTCTGATTCAGTTTACCATTTGATATCTGTTGGTTCAATTCAGCTTTTGTTACATTTGCCAATTTAATGGCCTGCACTTTTGCCGTGGCCGACCAAACGGTATAGTGGTTAGCGTGCTAGCTTCTAGACCGCGAGGTTGCGGGTTCGAGTCCCGTGTTAGGCATGAGTGTTTGTAAATATATGTTGGCTTGTCTAATGACGAACCCCTGAGGGGGTTTACTTTCTATAAGTAAATACGGGCTTCACAACCCCGGGGCGCCCCAGTAATCCACCCCTCCTTCTGTTTTACCTTCTTTTTTGGGTTCTGTATTTATTGTTTGGCTTCTCTTCCTTCCCTCGTTGTGGTTACCTCTTCAGAGGTGAGGGCTTCCCTTGAGAAGCTTTGTGCCGCTCTGTTGCCATCAGCTTCTCTTGGGAATTAAATCACCCACGTGTTTGCCGTGCGTGGAGACCCGTGTCCCTGGAAAGGGGGATCCTGGTAGTTGAGGGGCGACATACTGTCCCAATACACTACTTTGGCCCTTGCTTCAGATAAACGGGAGGTGCACATTGGTCCCGTGTGCATCAATCGGCTGGTCGTCCGACTTCGTCGGCGGCTAGGGATCAAGCGTTCGGCTCGTCTGCTGGGAATCTCGTTAAGGGTGGAGACTTCTACAGGGACGAGTCGTTCGCGTATAGGTACTGGACAACCTGGTAGTGTAATGCCGTGCGCAATAGTTTAGTTGTTATTTTCTTTCTTTTCATTATTTTTGTTGCTTGCCGGTGTACACTATCCCTGATATCGCGGACTCCATGGTGGGTGGGACTCTAGTACCCGAATTTATATTCTCTTTATTTCATGGCTAACAAAACTTCTTTCTCTTCTCCCCCTCGAGGGGAGCAACATAGACTTGACAATTGTAATCGCCTTGCTGCAAAATTTTTTATTGTTCGGAGAGATGAGGGTTCCTTTGAAAAGGTCTCTCCCTTCTTAATTGAAAAAGTTCTGAAATCACAGATTGGAGACACTGCTTCAGTGAAAAAACTAAGGTCTGGTGACCTTTTAGTTGAAATAAAAAACGAAACTCAGGCCAAGAATATTTTAAAGTTAGTATCTTTTGGAACCTTTCCCGTGACTGTTACTAAACACGGCTCTCTCAACAAATCTCGTGGCGTAATTTCTGAGAGTGATCTCTTTCATACAACGGAGGAGGAGATTTTAGACCATCTTCAAGACCAACAAGTCTCAGCAGTGCATCGCATAACTATACGCAAAGATGGGAATATCTTGCCTACAAAACATCTGATCTTGACCTTTGATCTTCCCACTTTGCCAACACACGTTAAGGCCGGGTATCTAAACTGTAAAACTCGACCATACATACCGAACCCACTTCGCTGTTTTAAGTGCCAAAGATTTGGACATTCCCAAATGGCTTGCCGCGGGGAAATTGATATCTGTGCACGCTGTGCAGGAAGTGGCCATGGTAGTAGTACATGCACCCTACCTGAAAAGTGCGTCAATTGTAAAGGAGCTCATTCATCTTTCTCCCGGAAATGTCCCAAGTGGATAGAGGAGAAAGAGATACAAACCGTTCGTGCCAACCAAAACTTGACGTACTTTGAGGCAAGAAAACAGGTAGAGGCCCGGACCCCTCGTGTTGGCGTTGCATATGCTGACGCTTGTAAAAAGTCAGTGTCTCAGAAAAGCACACAGACAGAGAGCCTTTCACTGCCACTTACTAGATTACCCCAAAGGGCATCTTCTTCAGAAATAGTTAAAAAACCAATAATAGTTAAAAAATCTCTTGCAAAGTCCAAAGCTTTGCAAGCAATAAAGCTAAAATCAGCAAAGGGTGTTGCTCTAAGAGATAAATCTACCAACCCTTTTAACATCCTTGGCTCCCTTAGAGATACAGATGAGGTGAAATTATACCCATCTGATGACGATGCGATCCTTGAAGAAGATCCCGACCCCCCTTTAAAATTTTCTTTTAATAATTAATGGCTTCTTTTGTTTCTTGGAACTGTCGCGGTTTTAGGTCTAGGAAGGATGATGTGAAGAACATCATTTCACTTTACCATCCAGCATGTTTGGCACTTCAAGAAACTCTCTTGAAGGATTCTAGTATATATAAGATCCGTGGGTATAGTTGCATTAGAAAAGATGTTACCCGTAGTAATACAGTGTCTGGAGGAGTTTGTCTTTTTATCTCTCATGATTACCCCAGCACTGTACTCACACTGCGCACATCTCTACAGGCTGTGGCTGCGAGACTTCATTTACAGTCCCTTCTCACAGTCTGTTGCCTATACCTACCGCCACATGCTATCATCCGCCAAGAGGAGTTGAATGACCTTATCGATCAGCTTCCAGTACCATTTTTACTGCTCGGTGACTTTAATGGACACAGTACTATGTGGGGTAATGCTAATACGAACCCTCGTGGGAGACAGATGGAAAAGTTGCTTTCTGATCACTCTCTCTGTCTCCTGAATAATGAGGAGAAAACTTATTTTCATGAACCCACTAGAACATTCCATTCACTTGACTTAGCCATTTGTTCCCCTGTACTTTTTCCATATTTGAATTTTGCTGTTGGAAGTGATCTACACAACAGTGATCACTTCCCTGTCCTCATTTCGCATGCAGGTAGTAGTGGCGTGACCAGCCGTCTACCTACTTACAAATACCATAGGGCAAATTGGGATAAATTTTCTGAATTGGCTGTTATAACGGGAACAATGGTGGACAGTGAGGATGTTGATACTGTCGTCCAAAATGTCACTGAAGCAATTTTAAATGCTGCTGACTCCTCCATTCCTAAGACATCACCTAGAACACTGCGGCACTGTAAACCATACTGGAATGCAGATTGTCAGTCTGCATACAAGAAACAAAAGAAGTTATGGGGTATCTTCCGCAGATACCCAACTACAGGAAACCTTATCGCCTTTAAAAAGGCAAAGGCAGTTGCTCGTAGGGTTAGACGTCAGAGTCAAAAGGATTCTTGGATAAGTTATGTATCTTCAATTACGTCTAAAACATCAAGTAAACAGTTGTGGAAGAAGGTTAGAGCGGCCAACGGTTTGTATCCGGAATATTCTTGTCCGATACTTCAAACCGGAGCTGCTGTGTTCTCTTCCCCTGAAGATATTGCTAACCTTATTGGTGAAACTTTTGAAAGAGTGTCCAGTCCCGATTCTTATAGTCCTACTTTTCTAGTGACTAAGAATCGTGCTGAACGGACTGGAATTAACTTCAAAAGCAATATTGATTACTCCTACAACTGTGACATTAAGATGTACGAATTGAAGAATGCTTTATCTAAAGCACATAACACCAGTCCAGGTCCAGATGGGATCAGTTACCAAATGCTTCGCCATTTAAGTCCAGATTCTCTTTTTAACATCCTTTTTCTCTTTAATCGAATCTGGAAGGAGAACATCTTTCCTACCTTGTGGCGGGAAGCTACTGTAATCCCCATTCTGAAACCTGGAAAAGATCCCAAGGATCCTCTGAACTATCGACCGATAGCATTAACGAGCTGCCTTTGTAAGACCTTTGAACGTATTGTAAACGCCCGACTCTCTTACATGTTGGAAAAAGATGGATGTATTTCACCTTTTCAGAGTGGATTCCGACGAGGACGGTCCACTCTTGATAACATCGTGAAACTAGAAACAGATGTTCGTAATGCCTTTGTGCAGAGGAATCATCTTGTTTCAATCTTTTTCGACATTGAGAAGGCGTATGATCATACGTGGCGATATGGTGTCCTGCAAACTCTATTTAATTTTGGTTTTAGGGGTAATCTTCCCCTTTTTATTCAAAATTTTTTATCATCTCGTGTTTTTAGAGTTCGTATTGGAACTTCATTTTCTAATTATTTTAATCAATCTGAGGGAGTCCCTCAAGGTTGTGTTTTAAGCGTCACCCTTTTTAACCTTCACATTAGCAACATCCTTCATGTCCTTTCACCCTTTGTTCATGGAACTTTGTATGTTGATGATTTGCAAATCTCATGCCAAGGATCAAACATGCGCTTAATTGAACGTCAATTACAAACTGCTGTTAACAGACTTGTAGAATGGTGTGACAAAAACGGCCATAAACTGTCACCATCTAAAAGCAGTTGCATCCACTTCTGTAGAAGGAGGGGTCTTCACCCTGACCCTGAAATCCACATACGCAACACGCCCATCCCTGTTGTCAATCAAATAAGGTATCTGGGAGTCATTTTTGACAATAAGATGAATTTTCTCCCACATATATTGTCCTTGCGCAAGAAGTGCGATAAATCGCTTAATATCCTCAAAGTACTCTCAAATACATCTTGGGGTGCTGATCGCACTTCTTTGCTGCGTATTTACAATTCGGTTATCTTATCCCGTATTGACTACGGATGCGTTGCGTATGGGTCTGCAGGAGTATCCCTTCTACGAAGATTGGATACTGTCCATCACACTGCTGCCCGTATTTGTTCAGGTGCATTTCGCACTTCACCCATTGAAAGTCTGTTGACAGAGTGTAGTCTACTTCCACTTGGCGCTTAATTTTTTACGTCTCAAGTCAACTACTACTGTAGAATTATGTCTGATCCTTTTCACCCTTTACGTAAGTTGAGACTTGATGCTTATCTTGGTAGGTTATATGATGCTCGTCCATCTAACGTCCGACCACTTTCTGAAAGAGCGAAATCCATCTTGATGGATGCAGCTCTAAGTGACGTAGTTACCCAAACATTTATCACTCAATCCTTTCCACCGTGGGATATTCCATCTTTCCACTTTCTCAATCCATTTGCGATGTATTGCAAGGCAGACACTGCCCCAGAAATTGTACAGCAAATCTTTTGTGATCACCGCTCTCAGTATGCTGACTATGAAGCAGTATTTACTGATGGATCCAAAGCAGGTGAACGTGTTGGCTGTGGTACTGTGTCCGACACATCCACAGTCGCTTTTACACTTCATAAATCCTGCTCGGTTTTCACTTCTGAGATGACAGCAATTTCTTGTGCACTGCTGCATATCTCACTCTGCCACAATCGCAAATTTTGTGTGTATTCTGACAGTTTAAGCTCCTTGTCAAGTCTGGAGCAATTTAATACCAATAGCCATCCACTTGCCTTTGACATTTTGTCAAAGTTACACACACTTGAGAGGAAAGGATTTACTATATTGTTCTGCTGGGTACCTAGTCACATGGGAATTTCAGGAAATGAATTGGCCGATTCTGCTGCTAAAGCGGCCTCAATCCCGCTGCAGCAGCCAGTTCCCTACCAAGATATTAAGACTTCAATTCAGAAGTTCATATTATCCTTACGTCAAGAAGCATGGGATTTGCAAACGAACAACAAACTCCATACCATCAAAAATCATCTTCTTAAATGGCCAGTTAATCCAATGCGTCGGACAGATGTCAAACTGACTCGTCTGCGCATTGGTCATACCCGATTGACGCACCGACATCTATTGCTGGGAGAAGATCCACCTGTTTGCGATATTTGTCGTTGCGATCTTACTGTGTCTCATATTTTAATTTCTTGTCCTGAGTTTCACTCTCGTCGTCTTAGGTTTTTTAAGAGTACCAGTTTAAGTCTTCAGGATTTGATTGGGGAAACTCCCCATCCAAATCTTTTTGCCTTTTTAAGATCAATCGGGTTTTTAAATCACATCTAACTGTTTTAAACATATCCATTTTTTAAATTTTATTAACCTCGTCATCATTTTAGAAATGTGTTTTTAACATTCTTAAATTATATTATGTCACATCTCATCATATTTATTATTCATCTTCCGTCCTAGTTTTTCTTTTATCTTTTGTTTTGGCGCAGTATGGCCCTTGTGTTGCCTTTGCGCCATAAAAAGCCTAAACAAACAAACAAAAACAATTGTCTAATGACGAAAGTTTCGGCGCATTATAGCCCTCGTGTTGCTGACGGCGCCAGATAATCTGAAAACAACCAACCACGTTTGCCGTGTGCGGTGACCCGTAAGGCTGGAAAATGGGATCCTGCCTCTCGGGGGCTCACATCTTGTGCGTATGGGCCTGGCAAACCCGAGGTACCCTAGCTGGGCCTAGCATTTTTCTTTCCTTTCCTTTTTTGCGAAGGCCCTACCTTGTGCACTGCTTTTTTGTTAATTAGTTTGTGTTTGTGCTTTACATTTTATATTATTTTTGAACCATATGAGTTATTTGTGTTTTTTCCAATGTATGGTTTCCTTATCTCTGTTTGATTTTTCCAGTTCTGTTTGGTTATTTTGCCAGTTTCATGACCTGCATGTTTGCCGTGTGCGGTGACCCGTAAGGCCGGAAAATGGGATCCTGTGGCGTCCCATTTCAGGACAGGTAATTAGTTTCCTGGGGGCGCTGCTGCGTTCCCTTTGGCCCACGCTTCGGCCGAAACGAGAAGCAGAGTATAGCCCGACTCTGTCAATCGGCTGGCGGTAACAGAACCTCCAGGTTGCTGACTGCTTAAGGGTTAGGACTGGGTGGTTATGGTGCTCGAAGGTACTTCGCCTGAGGGAGCCACATTCTGACCACTCGGAACGACCTCGGCGTACTACCCCTTAGCAGGCCCAATGTCTGCTACCCATGTTGGGCTCGGTGGTGGGTTGGGTTGTACGTCGAGTTTTCTTTCATTTCAAAATATGGCTTTCTCTTCTTTAAGCTCCACAGGAGGCATAATTCCTCAGTCTTGTAACTTAAACAATACAGATGCATCTACACAATCCATTCCTAAATTTCTGATCATTACTTCTCCTCAAAATATACTACGTACTATATCCCCATTCTATATACAAAAAGCTTTACAAGGAATATGCGGCAATCCGAAATCAGCAAAAAAACTCAAATCTGGTGACTATTAGATTGTATTGCAGTAGATGTTTCAATTAAAATCATTACTCTCTGCCAAACAGATGGGAACTATATCCATCTCAGTCTCACCTCATAATTCTTTAAATTCATCCCGTGGCGTCATCTCCGAGTCTGACCTCCAAGATGTTAATGAAATTGAAATTGAGGCAGAACTCGCTTCTCAAGGTGTCACTAACGTGAGAAGAATCACCATCAAAAGAGATGACGTCATTATTAAAACAAAACACTTGATCCTAACTTTCAATAGACCAGACTTACCCCCACACATCAAAGCTGGATACGTAAACTGTAAAGTCCGTCCTTTTATCCCAAATCCGTTAAGGTGTTTTAATTGCCAAAAATATGGCCATTCTAAGAACTCCTGCCATGGCCAACAGACTTGCTCGAGATGTTCGACAGTTGACCACTCGTTTGAATATTGTTTTCTTCCACTGAAATGCTTAAACTGGGAAGGCGCACACTCAGCCAACTCCAGACAATGTCCGCAGTGGGGAATGCTGACCAAACGGTATAGTGGTTAGCGTGTTAGCTTCTAGACCGCGAGGTTGCGGGTTCGAGTCCCTTGTTAGGCATGGGTGTTTGTAAATGTATGTTGGCTTGTCTAATGACGAATGTTTCAGCGCATTATAGCCCTCGTGTTGCTGACGGCGCCAGATAATCTGAAAACAACCAACTGATCGGGGTCTGTACCTCCTTTCCTCTGGGAGTGGTTTGGGCTTTGGCCTTTTTTCTTCCCAGGTGCCCTTGGCTAATTTCCTCTCTTTGGTCAGCCGTTTTTTGGCAGCCCCAGAGATTTTTTTCTCTTTTTTTTTTCTGTAGGTTGATTCTATCAAGCCCCGAGACCACCTTTTGGAGATCGGGATCTCTTTCAAGGTCTGTCTGTAGGGTTGAAGAGCCTGGTACAAAAGATTGGGTCTCCGCCAAGGTCTGGGTTTCTTCCTCGTCGGAGTCGTTTTTTTTTTTTCGTGTTTTTTTTCCCTTTCCATTTCATTTTTATCCATAGAAGGTTGTATTATTCTCAGGAAGTACTATGTAGTTCTCCCCGCCAGAGCCTGCATGCCAGGGTAAGGTAAATTACTCTTAGAGGTCACCAAGCACTCTAGGGAAACTGAATCACCTAATTGAAAAGATTTGTGAGAAACTCGGTTTTATGTTTTAGGTCAAAAACAGGAACTCCTGATTGTTGATGCCGACCAAACGGTATAGTGGTTAGCGTGCTGGCTTCTAGACCGCGAGGTTGCGGGTTCGAGTCCCGTGTTGGCATGGGTGTTTGTAAATGTATGTTGGTTTGTTAAATGACGAAACGTTTCGGCGCATTATAGCCCTCGTGTTGCTGACGGCGCCAGATAATCTGAATACAACCAACCAACCTGATTGTTGATAAAGTCCAAGATTCACTATCGCTGCCGCAATCATGTGCATGGCTCTATAAGTATTCTTAGTTTGTACACTCATTGCAGTCAAGGTCGTTCCTACAACTTCCAATTCAGCAGAGGCACCCGGAAACTCCAAATGGTAAGTAACATGTTCATTGTTTACTTTTTTTAGATAAGTGAATGTTTCATGATGTCCCTGCAGCAAGTTGTCATTTATCCATATTCTGTAAGCTGAGACAATCTTAATTTCTCTATCAGTATTCAATTTCAATAGAGCTTTTATTTCTTCATCATCTGTTGTTCCGTAGGCATCATTTCTTTGCTTCTTAATGAATTTTACCCCTTTAAACTGATTGAATTTTGGAATGCTTTTTCCTAGTGCTGCCTGACAAACTGACATTATTAAGTCTGTGTATGATTCCCTATTCAGCATAAGTTCTTCAAGAGTGTTATTTCCTAAAAATGTTTGTCTCATCATTTCACATAATAGTTGCTGCACATTAATTTGTCCCATTGTAAAGGCAGTAGCTAACAGGTAACCGCAAGTGCACCTAAGGATGTCAGTTTCTACATTACTTGATATTGGAATTCCTACTGGATGAACTTCCCAATAATCTGATTCCAACGCATGTCTCATTTCAACAGCATTTACATTTGACAAGTTGTTAACAGGAATGTATCTCATCTTTTTATCAGTTAAGTCTTTAGTGATTCTTATTATATCATCAGGGTCATTCACTTGGGTCATCAAACCTGTCCCTATCCTACGTAAGTGTCCTCTATCATTATCTGACAAAAGCTCAGGGATTTCTGTTTCTTCAAACAAAGATTGAAAGAAATCGTTTTTTTGCCCCATTATCTCTTTGATGTTTCTATCCCTTGTTTTGAGCCCCTCAGGGGGTTTACTTTCTTTAAGTAAACACGGGCGTCACAACCCCGAGGTGCCCCAGTGATCTAACCCTTCGTCTGTTTGTACCTTCTCATTTTGGTTTTTATATTTATCGTTTGTTTTCTCTTCTTTCCCTCATTGTGATTACCTCATCTGAGGTGAGGGCTCCCCTTGAGAAGCTTTGTGCCGCTCTGTTGCCATCAGCTTCTCTCGGGCATTTAATCACCCACGTGTTTGCCGTGCGTGGAGACCCGTGTCCCTGGAAAGGGGGATCCTGGTAGTTGAGGGACGACATACTGTCCCAATACACTACTTTGGCCCTTGCTTCAGATAAACGGGAGGTGTACATTGGTCCCGTGTGCATCAATCGGCTGGTCGTCCGACTTCGTCGGCGGCTTGGGATCAAGCGACCGGCTCGTCTACTGGGAATCTCGTTAAGGGTGGAGACATCTACAGGGACGAGCCGGTCGCGTATAGACACTAGATAACCTGATAGTGTTATGCCGTGCGTGACAGTTCAGTTACTATTTTTTTCTTTTCTTGGTTTTTGTTGCTTGCCGGTGTGCACTATCCCTGATATCGAGGACTCCATGGTGGGTGGGATTCTAGTGTCCGAATTTCTATTTATTTTATGATGGCTTCTTATTCTCTCTCCAGCCCCACGGGAGGCCTAAATCCCCAAAATTCGCCAACTAAAAGACAAAATGATACCGATGACCTTACCACAGTTGAAAAACAAGCTCCATCTCTTAATTTGCCTTCATTTTTAATAGTCCAATCTGAATCCGGTGAATTGGGAAAAATGTCCCCGTTTTTCATCCAAAAGGGGATAAAAGGTATTTGTGGCAACGAGCCGAAAAGCATAAAAAAGCTAAAGTTGGGTGACTTCCTTGTCCAAACCAAAGACCAAAGACAATCGCAATATCTATTAGCTGCATCGACAATGGGAAACATCACAATCAAAGTAACCCCTCATAAAGGTCTTAATTCAAGCAAAGGCGTCATCTCGGAATCGGATCTTCAACACGTTGAAGATTCCGAAATCCTAAAAGAACTTACTCCCCAAGGGGTTACAGATGTTCGCCGAATAACAATTAAAAGGGATAACAATATACTAAAAACCAAGCACATAATATTAACATTTAACTCTCCTACACTACCTAATAAGATCACAGCTGGCTACTTAATCTGCCCTGTAAGACCATTCATCCCTAACCCATTGCGATGCTTCAAATGTCAAAAGTTCGGGCATTCCAAGAACGCTTGTCGTGGTGACCACGAAGTTTGCGCTGTGTGTGGCAGCATTGAACATCTAAGCGATGGCTGCAAGGCTGAGCCCACCTGCGTAAACTGCTCTGGAAACCATCCATCTTTTTCCAGAACGTGCAAAACATACATTAAAGAAAAGAGAATTCAGGAAATTAAGTCCCACAATAACATCTCGTATCCGGAAGCCCGAACTATATATGAAACTACAATAGAAAACTCTATGGCCAAAACAATAGCTAAAGCAACTGCCTCCAAACCAACCCAAGATAAGGCTACGGCCACTCAAACAGATATTCACATACCACATACCCCAATGTCACCCGAACAATTGCTTAAATGCTTTTCCTTGCCCGCCAAACACAGTACCTTTTCTTCCCAAACAAACCCAATTCCTGGTACTTCAAAACAAACAGAAATTCCACCAAAAACTTCTGTTAAACCCAAAAATAATAATAAAAAACAACCTGAACTAAAGCTTTCAAATAAACCTGGTGAAATTCTAAAAAGTAAAGTGAAATCCAAAATCAAACATAATACGCAACAGAAAATTAAAACAAAGGGAGAGAAATCAGAGTCATCGGGAGCATCAACCGATGACGAAACTGATTTCATTTCGGGTCTTGACCCAGGTGACATGGAGGTCGACCCAGGCCTCGAGACCCCTAAGCTTCTTCAACCAAGAAGCAGGTCACTCGACCGGCGGATCGCTAATCTATCCAAGTAACATTCAATATGTTATCTTGGAATTGTCGCGGTTTCCACCACAATTCGGTAGATATAAAACATCTTGTAGATTTACACAAACCTGTCTGTTTCTGTTTACAAGAGACGCTCTTGAAGCCTTTCCAGAGCTCTCTTGTTAGGGGATATAGTCCTCTACGCAAGGACTTAGTCAGCGGCGGCAGAGCTAGCGGTGGTGTTGCTGTATTTACATCTAATAACAATCCAACAACCCCGCTATCGCTCACGACTACCTTACAAGCTGTTGCCGTTAGAGTAGCTGTGAAAAATGTATTGGTAACAGTTTGCTCTATCTATCTCCCCCCTAATCGTAACATCCGACAAACAGAACTAGACAGGCTTTGTGACCAGCTTCCACCCCCTATTATTTTAATGGGGGATTTCAATGGTCACAATCCTCTTTGGGGTAGCCCAGACATTAACAACCGTGGAAGACTGATTGAGAAATGTATGGATGACCAGAATCTCTGTCTTCTCAATGATGGGCAACATACATACTTCCACGCCCCATCGAGGACGTTTCACGCCATTGATCTTGTCTTGTGTTCGCCATCTCTCCTACATCTATGGTCTTTTCATGTCGGACGGGATCTCTTCAACAGTGATCATTTCCCTGTCCGTCTGAAGATGTTGGGAGTCGGTACTGTTCCCTCTGCTCGTATCCCTCGCTTTAAAATTGAGTCCGCAGATTGGGAACAGTTTTCTTCCCTCGTCCAGTTCTCTGACGAGATGGTGAACCAAGATGACATCGATGCTGCAGTAAATTCTGTCACCCAGGCCATATTGGAAGCTGCTCGTTTTTCCATACCTGTGACATCTACCAATCTACCGAAGATTCCAAAACCGTGGTGGAACAACGACTGTAAAATTGTTCACAAAAAGCAGAGGAAGGCCTGGGGTATCTTTCGCCGATACCCCACTGAAGCCAACCTCATAGCTTTTAAATGCGCTCGAGCTGAAGCTCGTAGGATCCGCCGGCGTAGCCAGAGGGATTCTTGGATGCGTTACGTCAGCACTATAACATCGAATACCTCTTCTAAAAGGGTCTGGAACAAAGTTAATAAAATCAAGGGCCAATATCCTAGACACTATATTTCTATCTTGGAGACTAATCTAGGAATAGTTTCAGATCCTAAAGGTATTGCTGACACTCTGGCTGACTCCTTTGCAAAAGTTTCCAGCAACTCGAATTATCAAGAGCCGTTTGCCTCTATTAAACGCAAAGCTGAGAAGACTAAATTGAATTTCACATGTACTTCGTTGGAAGACTATAATGCTGATTTCACCATGGCCGAGCTAATGCGAGCTCTTTCCAACACTCGCGGTTCGGCTGTTGGTCACGATGAAATCCATTATAGTATGCTGAAACATCTCTAACCTCTCCAACTGAAGTTTATTCTCAAGCTGTATAATAGGATCTGGCGGGAAAATAAATTTCCGTCAGCATGGCAACGTGCTCTTGTGATTCCAATAGTCAAGCCAGATAAAGACCCTAAGAGTCCTTCCAGCTACAGGCCTATTGCATTGACTAGTTGTCTGTGCAAACTTCTCGAAAAACTAGTCAATACTCGTCTTCTTTTTTATTTGGAGCAAAACAATTGTCTCTCTCAGTTTCAAAGTGGTTTCCGGCGTGGTCGTTGTACACTTGACAACCTCCTGCTTCTTGAAACATCTATTCGGGAGGCTTTTGTCAAGCGGAACCATTTGGTCTCTGTATTTTTTGACATGGAGAAAGCCTATGACCGTACTTGGAGATATGGTATCCTTAGAGATCTACATAATTTAGGTCTCAGAGGAAATTTACCACTCTTCATTGAGAATTTCCTTTCTCGAAGAGTCTTCCAAGTACGCGTCAACACCATCTTATCCGATGAATATATTCAGGAGCAAGGCGTTCCCCAGGGAAGTGTATTGAGTTGCGCACTGTTTATCATTAAGGTCAACGACATTATGACCTGCCTACCACCTGCAGTGTCTGGTTCGCTTTTTGTCGACGACTTTCAGATATCGTGCGCCTCAGTAAATTTGTCTCTTATTGAAAGACAAATCCAACTCGCCATCAGGAGAATTTCAGACTGGGCCAACCATAATGGATTTACATTTAATGCCCAAAAGACCGTGGCCGTGCACTTTTGCAGGAAACGTGGGCTTCATAACGACCCCGAGCTTTACTTAAATAGGGTGCAGATACCTATTGTATCTGAAACAAAATTCCTTGGAGTCATTTTCGACTCGAAGCTCACCTTCCTGCCTCATATAAAACATCTGAGACTAAAGTGTACTAAAGCTCTGAATCTCCTGAAAGTGCTTTCTAACACTTCCTGGGGTGCTGATACCACCTCCATGTTGAAAATATACAGATGCCTTATTCGTTCCAAACTTGATTATGGTTCTGTGGTGTACGGATCTGCCAGAAAATCGGCGTTAAAGCTCCTTGACCCTGTTCACCAACAAGGTGTCAGAATCGCGTCTGGAGCCTTCCGTACATCACCAATCCCAAGTGTACTTAACGTATGTTAGACAGCGGCATTTTAAATCTAATCATCCTTCACTATTTAACATTCTAAATTCACCTCCTCATAAAAATCTTTTTAATTTCTTACAAGACATTGGATTTTATCATTTGATTTGAATAATTATTTTTCTTATTTGTGACTTTTTAAATAATGATTGAAACCTTTTTATATCCATTTTAAAACTGATTAACGATTGGTTGGCGCAGTATGGCCCTCGTGTTGCCCTTGCGCCGTTAAACTTAAATCAACCAACCAACCAACCAACTTAACGTATGTTTGGAACGATCTTTGAAACTGAGACGAGACAAGCTGTCTTTAAAATTTTATTTTAAAATTAAAAGTCATCCATCTCATCCTGTCGCTCAAAATATTTATGACCCATTACATATCAGACTTTTTAACGCGCGACCATCTTGCATACCATCATTTTCATTACGAATTCATCAAGTTCTTTTATTTTATGGTTTGGACAACTTCAGAGTTCGTCCTGTTATTTTTAATATTCCTCCCTGGCATGATCATAAAATCATAATTTTAAATATTTTTAGTCATTTTAAAAAAAGTGACACTCCTGACGTTGTTTTTACTACTCTTTTTCATTTTCATAGAACTAATTTTTCTCATTTTAAATCAATATATACCGATGGGTCGAAAAGCCAGGGGCATGTCGGAGCTGCTGCAGTTCATGACAATAACATCATGTCCCGCGAACTGCACAGTAGCAGCTCCGTTTTTTCTGCTGAGTCCCTGGCGATTCTTATGGCCTTGCAATACATCCTACAGCAAGTGCACGACCAGTGGATTATTTACACAGACTCTAAGAGCTGTTTGGATGCTCTGAATAATCCACTGAGCCAGACCCATCCTTTCATACTAGACATTTTAAATACTCGGATTTTACTTTTAGAGAGAAATATCCAAGTTCTTTTCTGTTGGATCCCAGGTCATGTGGGGATCATGGGTAACGAGCGCGCAGACACAATAGCTCGAACTGCAAGTGGACCTAGGAGCACTTGGCTCTGCCCTGACGACGCAAATAAAGCTTGTGACACTGCTCTGTCTCTCACTTGGCAGGCCATGTGGGATGCACAGACAGCTAACAAGCTGCGTTCGTTCCAGCCCTCAATTTCTGGATTCGCCCCTATACAGCAATCCCGGAAAAGGGAAGTGCTCCTAACTCGTTTAAGAATAGGCCACACTCGTTTTACCCATGTGCATCTTTTGCTGGCAAAAGATGCCCCCACATGCAATTCCTGTGGACTTATTTTTTCTGTTGTACATATTTTAACTGATGTCCGTCTTTTAATACAATCAGATTTAGATATTTTAATATGGACCATCCTCCATTATCATCTCTTTTATCTTCACCCCCTCATACAAATCTTTTTAACTTCTTATTTGAAATTGGTTTTTATCATTTGATTTAAGTACGTTGTTTTGTCATCTTTACCTTTTATGAATCGTCTTGTTTTTATTAACTTTTTTTAACATTGGTTGACTGCAATCAAATTGTTCGGCGCAGTATGGCCCTCGTGAAGCCCTTGCGCCAGAAATCTAATCAACCAACCAACCAACCCTTGTTTTGAGGGTTGAAGGAGTCAACTACCTTGTGATTGCTGATAGTTACTCAGGGTTCTTTGATCCCCTCAGGGGGTTTACTTTCTTTAAGTAAACACGGGCGTCACAACCCCGAGGTGCCCTAGTGATCTAACCCTTCGTCTGTTTATACCTTCTCATTTTGGGTTTTATATTTATCGTTTGTTTTCTCTTCCTTCCCTCATTGTGATTACCTCATCTGAGGTGAGGGCTCCCCTTGAGAAGCTTTGTGCCGCTCTGTTGCAATCAGCTTCTCTCGGGCATTTAATCACCCACGTGTTTGCCGTGCGTGGAGACCCGTGTCTCTGGAAAGGGGGATCCTGGTAGTTGAGGGGCGACATACTGCCCCAATACACTACTTTGGCCCTTGCTTCAGATAAACGGGAGGTGCACATTGGTCCCGTGTGCATCAATCGGCTGGTCGTCCGACTTCGTCGGCGGCTAGGGATCAAGTGATCAGTCCATTTGCTGAGAATCTCGTAAAGGGTGGAGGCTTCTTCAGGGATGGACTGTTTGCGTATAGACACTAGTTAACCTGATAGAGTCATGCCGTGCGTAACAGTTCTGTTGATGTTTTGTTTTCTTTTATGATTTTTGTTGCTTGCCGGGATGCTCTATCCCCGATATCGTGGACTCCATGGAGGGTGGGACACTAGTGTCCGAATTATCATTTCATTTCTTTTATGGCAAACAAAATTAATTTTTCTTCTCCCCCTCGTGGGGAGCAACAAGGACTAGAACTTAATGCAAAATATTTTATTGTTAAAAGAGTAGAGGGATCCTTTGAGAAGGTCTCTCCCTTTTTAATTGAAAAGACCTTAAAATCATTCGTTGGAGATGTTGCCACTGTTAAAAAACTGAGATCTGGCGACTTGCTAGTTGAAGTCAAGAACACAAAACAAGTCGAGAGTATTTTGAAGATGGAAGCTTTCGGGACTTTCCCAGTGACTGTGACTGCACATGCGTCACTTAATAAATCTCGTGGGGTAATATCCGAATCTGACCTTTACCATACTACTGAGGAGGAGATTTTGGATCATTTGCGTGACCAGCAAGTTTCAGCTGTTTACCGTATAACCATACGGAAAGATGGGGACATAATCCCAACCAAACATCTCATACTGACTTTTGACCGACCAACTTTGCCAACACACGTGAAAGCCGGGTATTTGAACTGTAAAATCCGACCGTACATACCTAACCCACTTCGCTGCTTTAAGTGCCAGAGATATGGACATTCCCAAACGGCTTGCCGCGGGAAAATTGAAATCTGTGCACGCTGTGCAGGAAGTGGTCATGGTAGTTCCGGTTGCACTGCACCTGAAAAGTGTGTGAATTGTGAAGGCACACATCCATCTTTCTTCCGCAAATGTCCTCAGTTTGTGATGGAGAAAGAAATCCAGACTGTACGTGCCAATCAAAATGTATCATACTTTGAGGCAAAAAAACAGGTAGAAGCTCGGACTCCACGTGTGGGCGTAGCATATGCTGATGCTTGCAAAAAGTCAGTATGCAGTCAAAGTACTCAAACTGAAACACTTAGCTTGTCACATACCAGATTACCCCCACGACCAACTTCCTCGGAAATTACTAAAAAACCGACTATTATTAAGAAATCACTAGCAAAGTCAAAGGCACTTCAGGCAATTAAACTGAAGTCGGCAAAGGTTGGCGTTTCTAGAGGGAAACTTGCCAATCCTTTTAGCATCCTCAACTCACATAAAGACTTGGATGAGGTAAGACTTTACCCATCTGATGACGAGGAGAGCTTTGAAGATCCTGACCCCTCTTTTAACACATCTATAAATAGTTAATGGCTTCTTTTGTTTCTTGGAACTGTCGCGGTTTTAGGTCTAGGAAGGATGATGTGAAAAACATAATATCTAATTACAATCCAGCATGTTTGGCACTTCAAGAAACCTTCTTGAAGGATTCATATACATCTAAGATCCGTAGGTATAGCTGCATTAGAAAAGATGTTATCCGTAGTAATACAGTGTCTGGAGGAGTATGTCTCTTTATTTCTCATGATTATCCCAGCACTGTACTCACACTACGCACATCTCTACAGGCTGTGGCTGCGAGACTTCATATACAGTCCCTTCTCACAGTCTGTTGCCTATACTTACCGCCACATGCTATCATCCGTCAAGAGGAGCTGAATGATTTGATAGACCAGCTTCCAGCACCATTTTTATTGCTCGGTGACTTTAATGGTCACAGTACTCTGTGGGGCAATGATAATACGAATCCTCGTGGGAGACAGATCGAAAAGTTGTTATCAGATCACTGTCTCTGTCTCCTGAATAACGAGGAGAAAACGTATTTCCATGAACCCACAAGAACATTCCACTCACTTGATTTAGCCATTTGTTCCCCTGTGCTTCTGCCATACTTGAATTTTGCTGTTGGGAGTGATCTACATAACAGTGATCACTTCCCTATTCTCATTTCCCATACTGGTAATGGTAGCGTGACCAACCGCCTACCAACATATAAATACCATAGGGCTAATTGGGAAAAATTTACCGAGTTGGCTATTATAACAGAAACAATGGTGAATAGTGAGGATGTTGATACTGCTGTTCAAAATGTCACTGAAGCAATTTTAAATGCTGCTGACTCCTCTATTCCTAAGACCTCAACTAAAACACTGCGACACTATAAACCTTGGTGGAATGCAGACTGTCAATCTGCATACAAGAAGCAAAAGAAGCTATGGGGTATCTTCCGCAGATACCCAACTACAGGAAACCTTATCGCCTTTAAAATGGCTAAGGCAGTTGCTCGTAGGATTAGACGTCAAAGTCAGAAAGATTCTTGGATAAGTTATGTCTCTTCGATTACATCTAAAACATCAAGTAAACAGTTGTGGAAGAAGGTTAGAGCAGCCAACGGTTTGTATCCGGAGTATTCTTGCCCGATACTTCAAACCGGAGCTGCTGTGTTTTCTTCCCCTGAAGATATTGCTAACCTTATCGGTGAAACTTTTGAAAGTGTATCCAGTTCCGATTCTTATAGTCCTACATTTTTAGTGACTAAGAATCGCGCTGAACGGGCTGGAATTAATTTCAAAAGCAATATTGAATATTCCTACAACTGTGAACTTAAGATGTATGAATTGAAGAGTGCTTTATCTAAAGCACATAACACCAGTCCAGGTCCAGATGGGATCAGTTACCAAATGCTTCGCCATTTAAGTCCAGATTCTCTTTTTAACATCCTTTTTCTCTTTAATCGAATCTGGAAGGAGAACATCTTTCCTACTTTGTGGCGGGAAGCTACTGTAATCCCCATTCTGAAACCTGGAAAGGATCCCAAGGATCCTATGAACTATCGACCGATAGCCTTAACGAGCTGCCTCTGTAAGACCTTTGAACGTATTGTAAACGCCCGACTCTCTTACATGTTGGAAAAAGATGGATGTATTTCACCTTTTCAGAGTGGATTCCGACGAGGACGGTCCACTCTTGATAACATCGTGAAACTTGAAACAGATATCCGCAATGCCTTTGTGCAAAGGAATCATCTAGTTTCAATCTTTTTCGACATTGAGAAGGCGTATGATCATACGTGGCGATATGGTATCCTGCAAACCTTGTTTATTTTTGGTTTTAGGGGTAATCTGCCTCTTTTTATTCAAAATTTTTTATCATCTCGTGTTTTTAGGGTTCGCATTGGAACTTCATTTTCTAATTATTTTAACCAATCTGAGGGAGTTCCTCAAGGTTGTGTTTTAAGTGTCACCCTTTTTAACCTTCACATCAGCAACATTCTTCATGTCCTTTCACCCTTTGTTCATGGAACTTTGTATGTTGATGATTTGCAAATCTCATGCCAAGGATCAAACATGCGCTTAATTGAAAGTCAATTACAAACTGCTGTTAACAGACTTGTAGAATGGTGTGAACAAAACGGTCATAAACTGTCACCATCTAAAAGCAGTTGTGTCCATTTCTGTAGGAGGAGGGGTCTTCACCCCGACCCTGAAATCCACATACGCAACACGCCCATCCCTGTTGTCAATCAGATAAGGTATCTGGGAGTCATTTTTGACAATAAGATGAATTTTCTCCCACATATATTGTCCTTGCGCAAGAAGTGCGATAAATCGCTTAATATCCTCAAAGTACTCTCAAATACATCTTGGGGTGCTGATCGCACTTCTTTGCTGCGTATTTACAATTCGGTCATCTTATCCCGTATTGACTACGGATGCGTTGCGTATGGGTCTGCAGGAGTATCCCTTCTACGAAGATTGGATACTGTCCATCACACTGCTGCCCGTATTTGTTCAGGTGCATTTCGCACTTCACCCATTGAAAGTCTGTTGACAGAGTGTAGTCTACTTCCACTTGACTTGAGACGTAAAAAATTAAGCGCCAACTACTACTGTAGAATTATGTCTGATCCTTTTCACCCTTTACGTAAGTTGAGACTTGATGCCTATCTTGGTAGGTTATATGATGCTCGTCCATCTAACATCCGACCATTTTCTGAAAGAGCGAAATCCATCTTGTTGGATGCAGCTCTAAGTGACGTAGTTACCCAAACATTTATAACTCAATCCTTTCCACCGTGGGATATTCCATCTTTCCACTTTCTCAATCCATTTGCGATGTATTGCAAGGCAGACACTGCCCCAGAAATTATGCAACAAATCTTTTGTGATCACCGCTCTCAGTATGCTGACTATGAAGCAGTATTTACTGATGGATCCAAAGCAGGTGAACGTGTTGGCTGTGGTACTGTGTCCGACACATCCACAGTCGCTTTTTCACTTCATAAATCCTGCTCGGTTTTCACTTCTGAGATGACAGCAATTTCTTGTGCACTGCTGCATATCTCACTCTGCAACAATCGCAAATTTTGTGTGTATACTGACAGTTTAAGCTCCCTGTCAAGTCTGAAGCACTTTAAGACCAATAGCCATCCAATTGCTTCTGACATTTTGTCAAAATTACACACACTTGAGAGGAAAGGATTTACTATATTGTTCTGCTGGGTACCTAGTCACATGGGAATTTCAGGAAATGAATTGGCTGATTCTGCTGCTAAAGCGGCTTCAATCCCGCTGCAGCAGCCAGTTCCCTACCAAGATATTAAGAGTTCAATTCAGAAATTCATATTATCCTTACGTAAAGAAGCATGGGATTTGCAAACTAACAACAAACTCCATACCATCAAAAATCATCTTCTTAAATGGCCAGTTAATCCAATGCGTCGGACAGATGTCAAACTGACTCGTCTGCGCATTGGTCATACCCGATTGACGCACCGACATCTATTACTGGGAGAAGATCCACCTGTTTGCGATATTTGTCGTTGCGATCTTTCTGTGTCTCATATTTTAATTTCTTGTCCTAAGTTTCAATCGCATCGTCGTAGGTTTTTTAAGAGTACCAGTTTAAGTCTTCAGGATTTGATTGGGGAAACTCCCCATCCAAATCTTTTTGCTTTTTTAAGATCAATCGGGTTTTTAAATCACATCTAGTTTTTTTAACTTATCCATTTTTTAAATTTTATTAACCTCTTCATCATTTTAGAAATGTGTTTTTAGCTTTCTTTAATTATATTATGTCATATCTCATCATATTTATATTTCATCTTCCATCCTAGTTTTTTTTATCTTTTGTTTTGGCGCAGTATGGCCCTTGTGTTGCCTTTGCGCCATAAAACCCAAAACAAAACCAAAAACCAAACCAGGGTTCTTTGATTTTTCTGTACTTCCAAGTATAACGTCATGTAGTGTCATACAGTGCCTGAAAAAATGGTTTGCTGTCCACGGAGTTCCGGAGACCTTGAGATGTGATGAGGGTACTCAGCTAGTGTCCAGAGAGATGCAGAAATTTGCAGAAGAATGGAATTTTTCTGTTGAGACCTATCACAAACGCTCAAATGGATTAGCTGAAAGATATGTTCAGGAAGCGAAACTTCTTCTTGTGAAGTGTGCGGCTGATAAATCTGACATGTATCTTGCCCTTCTCAATCAACGGAATACGCCTAATGGTAACTTGGGATCACCAGTGCAAAGGCTAATGACCTCAGTTTCACCAGTAACGCATGTGGCTCCTGAGGTGTTTCAACAAGTGATGGAACAACTTTTGGCTGGCATTCAGGGTGTCGAGGTGGCCATGGATGATATTCTTATTCACGCTCCAACTAAAGTGGCTGTTGATGAACTGACGAGTAAAGTCATGGCTATTTTTAAAGAAGCCGGATTGACCCTTAATGCTGAAAAGTGTGTATTTTCAGTTAATACTGTCAAGTTCCTTGGTCATTTGGTTACGTCTGAAGGACTAAAGGCTGACCCAGCAAAAATTGAAGCCATTAGAGATCTAAAAGAGCCTACTGATGTCAAAAGTTTGCAAAGATTCTTGGGTATGATTACTTATTTAGCTAAATTTCTACCAAATTTGTCAAATAGCACTACTATTTTAAGATAATTAGGTAAAAAAGATGTTCCTTGGAGTTGGCAACGAGAGCACAAAGATGCATTTGAATACTTAAAATCACAACTGATGAATTTACCTGTTTTGAAATATTTTGATATAAATGCACCCATTGTTTTATCAGTAGATGCTAGCAGATATGCTGTTGGTGCTGTGCTCATGCAAGAAGGTAGACCAGTGTAAGAACCAAGAATTTCTTCGAAATACTCGGCCATCACCTGTCTTAACCATATAAGATCGAGAAGTAGGTCCTGGAGATACTATCACCGCTGGCTTCCAATTTCTCCGTTTTAGGCGTAACAAAACTTTTTGTCCCACCGAAAGAGGTTGTTGAGATTTGGTTCCTCTGTCATGATATTCTTTATACTTGCTTCTTTTTTCCTGAAGTTTACGACTAACATTTTGAATTAGTTGAGGTTTCAGCAATTTTTCATTGATCAACAGAGTTTCTCTAGTTCTTCGGCCCATTAGCCTTTGCACTGGTGATCCCAGGTTACCATTAGGCGTATTCCGTTGATTGAGAAGGGCAAGATACATGTCAGATTTATCAGCCGCACACTTCACAAGAAGAAGTTTCGCTTCCTGAACATACCTTTCAGCTAATCCATTTGAGCGTTTGTGATAGGGACTTGAGGTCTCAACAGAAAAATTCCATTCTTCTGCAAATTTCTGCATCTCTCTGGACACTAGCTGAGTACCCTCATCACATCTCAAGGTCTCCGGAACTCCGTGGACAGCAAACCATTTTTTCAGGCATTGTATGACACTACATGACGTTATACTTGGAAGTACAGAAAAATCAAAGAACCCTGAGTAACTATCAGCAATCACAAGGTAGTTGACTCCTTCTAACTGATAAATATCAGCACCAACAATTTGCCAGGGTCTCTCAGGAATCTTATGTGTCAAAACGGGATCCTCCGGCTTGTCTTTTCCCCTCAGGGGGTTTACTTTCTATAAGTAAACACGGGCTTCACAACCCCGAGGTACCCCAGTGATCTTTTCCTTCTTCTGTGTTATCTTCTCTTTTTAAGTTTGGTATTTTTCTTTTGAGTTCTTTTCTCCCTCGTTGTGGTTGCCTCTACTGAGGTGAGGGGTCCCCTTGAGAAGCTTTTTGCCGCCCTGTAGCTGTCAGCTCCTCTCGGGCATTTAATCACCCACGTGTTTGCCGTGCGTGGAGACCTGTGTCCCTGGAAAGGGGGATCCTGGTAGTTGAGGGACGACATACTGTGCCAACACACTACTTCGGCCTTTGCTTCAGGTAAACGGGAGGTGCACATTGGTCCCGTGTGCATCAATCGGCTGGTCGTTTGACTTCGTCGGCGGCTAGGGATCAAGCAAGTGATCCGTTTTCCGGTAATCTCGTTAAGGGTGGAGACTTCACCGGGGCCGAATTGCCTGCGTATAGACCCTGGACAACCTGGTAGTGGATAGCCGAGCGCGCTTGTTTAGTTTTCCTTTTGTTCCTTTTTCTGGTTTTTGGTGCTTGCCGGCATCCTCTATCCCTTTCTTTTGTGGACTCCATGGTGGGTGGGACTCCAGAGTCTGAATTTTTTCCCTTTCTCTCATGGCAACAAATTTTACAACTTCTTCTCCTTCATTGGAGCAACCATCGTTACAATCTCTAAATAATGCTCGATTCTTCGTAATGAAAAGATCTGAGGGTTCCTTTTTCAATGTTTCTCCCTTTTTAATAGAAAAAGGTATTACTGGTTCTATTGGTGAAGCTAAATCAATCAGCAAAATGCGTACTGGAGATCTTCTTATTGAAGTTTCTTCAGATAAGCAAGCTGCCTCTTTATTAAAATTGACTTCACTTGCAAACTTGCCTGTAAATGTTTCTCCTCATGGTAATTTAAACTTCTCTCGTGGTGTGATTTCGGCTCCAGATTTATTGCATGTTCCGGAATCGGAAATACTGGAAAATCTTCGAGATCAGAAGGTGTGCAAGGTGGCACGTATAACTATGAGGCGTGATGGTGAGATAATGAACACCAAACACATCATCCTGACCTTTGAGACGCCTATTCTACCTCAACATATTAAGGTCGCATATTTAAGGTGTTCCATCCGCCCATACATTCCTAACCCCTTGCGATGTTTCCAATGTCAACAATTTGGCCATTCCAAGCTAACATGTCGAAGTCCGCCTAAATGTGCTCGCTGCGCAAAAGAGGGTCATGACAGTGAAAACTGCATAGCAGAAGAAAGATGTGTCAATTGTAACGGTAACCATCCTTCCTATTCTCGTACATGCCCAACCTGGAAACTTGAGAAAGAAATCACAGCTACAAAATTCAAGGACAATATTTCATACCCGGAAGCGCGACGAAAAGTAACATCTCGAACGCCGGTGCCCGGGAAGAGCTACTCATCTTCCACTCAAGTAGCAATGAAAACCACTAGTACACAAACTGAAACGTTTAACATGTTTGCGAATTCACCATCCACTAGCACTTCAAAACCAGTATCTAAATTTTCTAACACGCAAGTATTGTCCCCTTTAAATAGCTCTCACAAACAACTTGGATCTAAGACAAAAATTGCCAAATCTAAAGCTGTTCAAGCTTTAAAACTGAAATCAGCGAGAGAATCCAGCTCTCGCAAATTTAGAAATCCTTTCAGGATACCCACGTTGGATGAAGATCTAATGCATCTGCATCCATCTGATGATGAAGAGGCGTTGCTGCGTGGGGATCCTGATGATTGTGCCATGACAACTTCCCCCATTCAATAATGGCTTTTATTTCTTGGAACTGCCGTGGTTTGCGGTCTAGAACGGATGACTTGAAATCCATCATTTCAACATACCATCCAGCATGTGTTGCTCTTCAGGAAACCTTTTTGAAGTCCACCCACTCTGTGAAGATTCGTAGATATAGTTGTGTACGAAAAGATCTAGATTCTGGCTCTACAGTGTCTGGCGGTGTATGTATTTTTACTTCCCATGATTATCCCAGCACTGTAGTACCATTGCGTACATCTTTACAAGCAGTGGCAGTGAGAATTCACATCCAGTCTCTTATCACAGTCTGCTGTCTATATCTACCGCCGCATGCTAACATCCGTCAACATGATTTGAATGACCTTTTGGATCAGCTACCTGCTCCTTTTTTGCTTCTTGGTGACTTGAATGGTCACAGTACGTTGTGGGGAAATGATGACACGAACCCTCGTGGACAACAGATTGAGCACCTGCTCTCTGATTACCATCTTTGCCTGCTTAATAACGAGGAGAAGACCTATTTTCATCAACCCACACGAACTTTTCACTCAATTGACCTAGCTATCTGTTCACCTGCACTTCTACCTTTTTTAAATTTCGCTGTTGACAGTGACTTGCACAACAGCGACCATTTCCCTTTACGTATCACTCATGTTAACAGTACTCGTAGTAGGCTTCACCCATCTACGTACTTATACAAACGAGCAGATTGGGGTGTATTTGGGGAAGAAGCAGTGATAACAGAAGCTATGGTAACTGTTGATGATATTAATCATGCTGTGCATAACGTCACCGAAAGTATCATAGGGGCAGCGGAAATTGCGATCCCTAAGAGTTCATCCCGTGAGATTAAGCACTACAAACCATGGTGGAATAATGAGTGCCAAACGGCATACAAGAAACAGAGGAAGTTGTGGGGTATCTTTCGGCGATACCCAAGTACACAGAATCTCATTGCATTTAAAAAGGCCAAGGCATTTGCCCGAAAAGTGCGACGCCGTAGTCAGAAGGAATCATGGAAGAATTATGTGTCTTCAATAACATCTTCGACATCTAGTAAGCAATTGTGGAAGAAGGTCAAGGCAGCAAACGGTTTATATTCGGAATTTTCCTGTCCGATTTTAGAAACCAGAGGCGCCACTTATTCTTCCGTAGAGGATGTAGCCAACGTCATCGGTGAAGCTTTTGAAAAAGTGTCTAGCTCTGAATCTTACAATCCAACTTTTTTGGTTGTTAAAAATCGTGCTGAGCAGACACCTATCAATTTCAAAAGCAAACTCTCTCTACCATACAACTGCGAATTCAGGATGTTCGAATTGAAACGATCTTTATCAAGGGCACATAACACTAGTCCAGGTCCAGATCAAATTGGTTACGACATGCTCAGGCATTTAAAACAAGACTCCATCTCAAATGTCCTTCTCCTCTTTAATAGAATCTGGAGGGAGCAAACCTTCCCTTCTGCATGGAGAGAAGCTGTCGTTATTCCAATTCTGAAACCTGGTAAAGATCCCAAGGATCCTCTGAATTATCGGCCGATAGCTTTAACCAGTTGTCTTTGCAAGACCTTTGAGCGCATGGTCAATGATCGTCTTATTTATGTCCTGGAAAAGAACAAATGCATTTCTCCTTTCCAGAGTGGGTTCAGACGTGGCCGGTCCACTTTGGACAACATTCTCTTTCTGGAAACGGAGATTCGTAATGCATTTGTAAGGAGGAACCATTTGGTTTCAATTTTCTTTGATGTCGAGAAGGCATATGATCGCACTTGGCGATATGGAATTCTGCGTACCTTGTTCGATTTTGGTTTTAGAGGTAACTTACCTGTTTTTATTTTTAACTTTTTAGCTTCACGTGTTTTTAGAATCAGAATTGGTTCTACCTTTTCCCGTGATTTTATTCAATCTGAGGGCGTCCCTCAAGGAAGCATTTTAAGTGTTACTCTTTTTAACCTTCATTTTAGCCAAATTCTTCAGAAGCTTCAGCCATCTGTTCGCGGAACACTGTATGTTGACGATCTTCAGATCTCATGTCAAGGAACTAACATTCGTCTTATTGAAAGGCAACTTCAAACTGCGGTTAACAATCTTGTTCAGTGGTGTGATCAGAACGGCCATACACTTTCTCCTACAAAGAGCAACTGTGTCCATTTCTGCAGAAAAAGGAACCTCCATCCTGATCCTGCTATCCATATTCGCAACACCCCCATCCCGGTAGTTAATGAGATACGTTTCCTTGGAGTGATTTTTGACAGTAAACTGACTTTTCTTCCGCATGTCCTCTCTCTACGGAAGAAGTGCGAAAAGTCATTGAACATCCTCAAAGTGCTGTCTAATACATCTTGGGGTGCTGATCGCACATCCTTACTCCGAGTGTATCAGTCGATCATTCTATCTCGTATCGACTATGGATGTATTGCCTATGGTTCAGCTCGAGACTCCGTCTTGCGCAGATTGGACACCATTCACAACTCGGCCATGAGGATATGCTCTGGTGCATTTAGAACATCTCCCATTTCTAGTCTGGCCATAGAATGCTACCAGCTTCCTCTTGATCTCAGAAGGAAAAAGTTGGCTATCAATTTTTATTTTAAAGTTTTATCCATATCATCTCACCCTTTGAAACCCATGATTCTTGCTCCTAATTTGAATCGCCTTTATGTTGCTCGCCCATCTCACATTTTTCCATTCAGTGAACGGGTTAAAACCATACTTAACAATACAGACTTGAGTGATGTTGTAGTGCAGATAAACGAAGGCATATGGTTCCCACCATGGGATTTTTCATCTTTCCCTCATTTTAACCCCTTCATTTCACATTTTAAATCTGATACTGCTCCAGCCATTTACCAACAACTATTCCATCAACACAGATGTCAGTATAGTACATACTTGCCAGTATTTACTGATGGGTCGAAAGGAATGGGATACGTCGGTTGTGGTGTCATTCTTGATAACACAACTCATAGCTACAGGCTTCATCCTTCCTGTTCTGTATACACTGCCGAAGCAGTGGCAATTTCCCAAGCCCTCCAACTAATATCTAGGAGTCCCCATCGTAATTTCTGCATATACACAGACAGTATGAGTGTATTAAAGCAGCTGGAGCATTATGACACCAACTGCCATCCAGTAGTATCAAATATTTTTAACATTTTAAAATCAATTAGAAATGAAGGTTTTGATATTGTTTTTTGTTGGGTGCCGAGTCACGTAGGTATTAAAGGTAACGAGCTTGCTGATAGCGCTGCAAAGGCAGCTTCTGTGATATTGCAACATGCCGTTCCTTTAGTTGACATAAAGCCGTACACCAAGAAGTTTTTTAACTCCTTGTGGCAAGAATCTTGGGATATGCAACTCAGCAACAAGTTGCACTCCATTAAACCCACCATTCATCAGTGGACCATTGCACCAATGCGGAAGACTGACGTTAAAATGACAAGACTCCGTATCGGACACACTCGTTTCACTCACCGTCATCTTTTATTAGGGGAAAATCCTCCATTTTGTCTTTCATGTCAAACTGATTTTACTGTTTTTCATATTTTAATTGTCTGTCCTGCTTTTAATCAACAACGCCTTAAATATTTTAATAGCACAATTTTAAACTTGCACGATTTGATTGGAGAAAATCCCCATTCAAATCTTTTTTCATTTTTAAATGACATTGGGTTTTTAAATCACATCTAGTTCCATTTTACTATTTTCGTCAAGTTGCTGGCCAACATCTTTTGTCACTCTTTTTTATATTTATACCTCTGTTTTTAGTGTTTTACACATAGGTTTTATATTTTAACTGGTTTTATTATTTTATCTTGAGCTTGGCGCAGCATGTCCGAAACCGGACCTTGTGCCATTAAAACTAACATCAAACTCAAACCGGCTTGTCTTTTTGGTGATACTGGCAAGACCTGCAATCTTTGACATATTGATCAATATCAGCATTCATTTTATGCCAATATACATTCTCTCGAGCTCTACTAAAGGAACGTTGTATCACCAAATGTCCTCTGTGAATTTCCTTTAAAGTTGAATCCTTCAATTTTGATGGAATAACGATCCTATCACTTCTGAAAATTATATCTTCATAAACTGCAAACTCATCCCGGAAAGTCCAATACTTCTTTAAACACTCGGGCACTTCCTCTACAGTGGAAGGCCAACCTTCTAAAATTTGAGATTTTAACTGAGACAATTCAACGTCTTCAACAGTTGCAGTTTTCAATTCTTCTACCTTAACAGCGGTCATAGGTACACAAATGTGAATTTCCATTCGTTCCACATCAGACGTCTGCGTTTCCTGAAGGTGACAATCTCGGCTTAGAGTACCCCTCAGGGGGTTTACTTTCTCAAAGTAAATACGGGCTTCACAACCCCGGGGCGCCCCAGTGATCTATCCCTTCTTCTGTTTTACCTTCTTTTTTGGGTTCTGTATTTATTGTTTGGCTTCTCTTCCTTCCCTCGTTGTGGTTACCTCTTCAGAGGTGAGGGCTCCCTTTGAGAAGCTTTGTGCCGCTCTGTTGCCATCAGCTTCTCTCGGGGATTAAATCACCCACGTGTTTGCCGTGCGTGGAGACCCGTGTCTTTGGCCCCTCGGGGGCTCACTTCTTGTGAGTACGGGCTTGGCGAACCCGAGGTACCCTAGCTGGGCCTAGCATTTTCTTTTCTTTCCTTTTTTGTTAGGCCCTACCGTATGTACTGTTTCGTTACTTTTGGTTTTGTTCATTCATTTGATTCCATATTTTATCGTACGTTTTTCGTTTTAGTTTACTTTTTTCTTATATTTATGGGTTTAGTTAGTTTACTTTTATTTTGGGGTTCAGTTTATTTTTACATTTTTTCCTTGGCTTCATTTATGTTGTTTTTTGTTGGATTTTCCCAACCCACGTGTTTGCCGTGCGTGGCGTCCCGTAAGGGGGAGAATGGGATCCTGGGGTTACATTGCGTAGGATTCACATGGTTGGGTCCTCGCATGCGTGCCCTTTGGCCCAGGATTCACTGTAGACGGGTGGCAGGAGGTAGCCCCCTTCTGTCAATCGGCTGGTAGTGTAATACCATCTTCACTGCTTAGGGTTAGCATTGCGGTTAGGGTTGCCCCGCGGACCACAACCCGAAGCCGTAATGCTATATCTCGATGCTATCCCTGAGACCCCAAGGGTCTCCCCTTGTTGGGCTCTGTGATGGGTGGGGACGCATCGAGATGAATCAAATACCTTAAAATATGGATACCAACTCTTTCCCGGGCACTGGTGAAGCCTCAATTCACCAAAAAAACCACCCCAACTCTACCACTAAAAACTCTAAACGACCATCTGACTTGCCACCTGACGATCAAACTCTCAATAAAAGACTCTACACCAACCTTCCTACCTTCTTTATTATCCAATCTACAGACCCGTCCTTTAAATCCAAATCTCCGTTTTTCATCCAAAAAGCAATTCAAGGAGCAATTGGCGAGGCAAAATCAATAAAAAGGCTACGATCGGGAGATTTGCTAATCGAAACAGCAACTCCCCTTCAATCACAATCTCTGAATAAATTAAACATGCTTGCTACAATACCCATTTCAGTAACAACCCACAAAACCCTCAACAATAGTCAAGGTGTAATATCGGAAATAGACTTACAAAATGTGGATGAGGACGAACTCGTCTCTGAACTATCTAGTCAGGGCGTGATTCGTGCTCATCGCATAACAATAAAAAAGAAAGACCAGATTCTGAAAACCAAGCACATTATCCTAACATTTAATACCCCTGTCATGCCAAAAAACATCAAAGCTGGATATCTTAACTGCCCTGTTCGCCTTTATATCCCGAATCCGTTGCGCTGTTTTAAGTGTCAACGGTTCGGGCATTCAAGGAATACGTGCAATCGGCCGGACACATGTGCTAATTGTGGAAATGCATACCATGCTGATCGGGACTGTAACGCAGATTCCCATTGCATCAATTGCAATGGCGCCCACCCTGCGTTTTCCCGATCATGCCCCGAATGGCTGCGTGAAAAAAAGATACAAGAAATTAGATCCACAAGCCGTGTGTCCTATGCTGAGGCAAAAGCCCTGGTACCAGCAAATCCATCTGCAACTGGCCGAAAGACATATTCCGCTGCACTTCACCCTACACCTTCAAATAGTACAAGTGTCCAAACCGACCTCTCCTACCCTTGCCAATTGCAAATACCTAATACATCAAAATCCGTATCCAAACCTAATACTACAACTACTGCAATACAAACAAAATTAGTCTGCATTAAATCTCTTAAAACTCAACAAACTGAATCTCCTCTAGCTACAATAGCCAAACCTTTAACAAAATCTACAACTAAACCTGGGGAAGCCCTTAAGCTTAAGGTGCTCTCAAAAAACAAAAAAAATGCCGAACCTGAGAACAATGCTTTACCCTTGAAACAAAAAACTACTAAAATAAAATCAATAGATCCTACTAAATCAGATTCCTCATCGGAAGAAGATGCCATTTCCGGACTATCTGATTCCGGTGAAATGGAGGTAGAGTTGGGGCTGGAGAATCCTATTCATCTCCAACCTAGGAGCAAGTCGAAAGAAAGGCGGACTGATATTAATAAATCTTAAAATTCAGTCTCCTTTCTTGGAATTGTCGCGGTTTCCACCACAATTCGGTTGACATCAAACAACTAGTTGATGAACATAAACCCGTTTGCATCTGTTTGCAAGAGACGCTCTTGAAGCCTTTTCAGAGCTCTCTTGTTAGGGGATATAGTCCTCTCCGGAAGGACTATGTCAGCGGCGACAGAGCTAGCGGTGGTGTCGCTATATTTACATCAAATAGCAATCCATCAACACCGCTGACGCTCTCGACAAACCTTCAAGCTGTTGCTGTCCGAGTCGCCATACACCATCAATTAATAACTGTATGTTCTATTTATCTGCCCCCTAATCTTACTATCAGACAAGCAGATTTAAACAGGCTTTGTGGACAGCTTCCTCCCCCTTTTATTTTAATTGGGGACTTTAATGGCCACAATCCTCTTTGGGGTAGCCCTGACATCAATAATCGTGGAAGACAAATCGAGAAGTTAATTACAGACCAACATCTCTGTATTTTTAACAATGGCCAACATACCTACTTCCACGCCCCAACGAGGAGTTTCCACGCCATCGATCTCGCCCTGTGTTCACCATCTCTTTTTTCTGATTGGATTTTTCTTGTGGAAAATGATCCTTTTCATAGTGATCATTTTCCTATAGTCCTTAATCATATAGGAGGTGCATCTACTCCTGTAATCCGCCAACCCCGATTCGTCATCGAAAGGGCGGATTGGGACATGTTTTCTTCTGTCATTTCTCTTTCTGACGAGATGGTGGACCAGGATGACATCGATGTAGCTGTGCAATCGGTCACCAACGCTATTATTGAAGCTGCTCACCTTTCTATACCCGTATCATCAATCAAGCTACCGAAACAATCCAAACCGTGGTGGAACCAAAACTGTAGACTTGCTCATAGGAAGCAAAAAAAATTGTGGGGTACTTTTCGTAGGTGCCCCACTACAACTAATCTAGTCAATTTTAAACGGGCACGGGCGGAGGCGCGTCAGATCCGCCGCCGAAGCCAGAGGGATTCTTGGAGGAATTATGTTAGCACCATAACTTCCTCAACGTCTTCCAGGAGGGTCTGGAACAAGGTCAATAAGATCAAGGGCCGTTATCCCAATTACTCTATCTCCATCTTAGAGAACCATCAGGGAGTTGTTTCAGACCCTAAGGATATTGCTGATACTCTTGGAGATGCATTCGCCAAGGTATCGAGCAATTCCAATTATAAAGAGCCGTTCGCATCATATAAGCTTCGAGCTGAGAGAACAAAGTTAAATTTCGCTTCTACCTCTTCGGAAGAATATAATTCCGATTTTACTTTGGCTGAGTTGATGCAAGCTTTATCTGGTTCCAACAATTCTGCTGTTGGGCCAGACAGTATACATTATGCAATGCTTAAGCATCTCCAGCCACTCCAGCTCAAGCTTATATTGAAATTATTTAACCGTATTTGGCGGGAGAATACATTTCCGTCCAACTGGCAGCGTGCTCTTATAATACCAATTGTGAAACCTGGTAAAGACCCCAAGAATCCCTCAAGCTACCGCCCAATTGCATTAACTAGTTGTTTTTGTAAACTCTTGGAGAAACTAGTTAATGCACGCCTTCTATTTTATCTTGAATTTAACGACTATCTGTCTCGGTTCCAGAGTGGTTTTCGTCGGGGACGAAGCACTATTGACAACTTGCTCCTCCTGGAAACTTCAATTCGGGAGGCTTTTGTCAAGCGGAACCATTTGGTATCTGTATTCTTTGACATGGAGAAAGCGTATGATCGTACTTGGAGATATGGTATACTCAAGGACCTACACGATTTAGGTCTGCGAGGAAATCTACCACTATTTATTGAGAACTTTTTAAAACGAAGAATCTTCCAAGTACGAATAAACTCAATATTATCTAACGAGTTCATACAAGAACAAGGTGTCCCCCAAGGAAGTGTGTTGAGTTGCGCACTATTCATCATCAAAGTCAACAGCCTTTTGACCTGCTTACCACCATCAGTGTCAGGCACGTTATTTGTTGACGATTTCCAACTGTCTTGCGCCTCAACGAATATGTCACTCATAGAGAGACAGCTTCAGCTGGCTATCAGGAGAATCTCAGACTGGGCTAATAAGAACGGATTTACGTTTTCAGCTGAAAAAACCGTTGCCATGCACTTCTGCAGGAAACGTGAACTTCACAATGACCCAGAAATTTTTTTAAATGGTGTCCAAATGCCCATTGTTTCCGAGACCAAATTTCTCGGAATAATTTTTGATTCTAAGCTCACTTTCCTGCCACATATTAAACATCTAAAGTTGAAGTGCAATAAAGTCCTGAATCTCCTGAAAGTTCTCTCTAACACTTCCTGGGGAGCTGACACCAGCTCCATGTTAAGGATATACAGATGCCTGGTCCGTTCCATTCTTGACTACGGCTCGGTGGTGTACGGCTCAGCCAGAAAATCGGCTCTATTGCTCCTAGATCCTGTTCACCATTCAGGTCTCAGGATCGCGTCAGGAGCATTTAGTACATCACCGGTGCAAAGTTTATACGTGCTTTGTCGGGAAGCCTCTCTGGGGCTGAGACGGGACAAGCTCTCTTTAAAGTTTTATTTTAAAGTAAAAAGTCATCCTTCTCATCCTCTTTTAGAACATCTTTTTAATCCTCTTTATCATCGACTTTTTAACGCACGCCCATCATGCATTCCATCATTTGCATTGAGAGTAAAATCAATACTTTCATCTCACAATATTGACAATTTTAAAGTTCGCTCCATTTCATTCTCCATTCCACCTTGGCATGATCATCAAACCATTGTTCTTAACATTTTTAACAATTTTAAGAAAAGCTGTACACCAGATATTATTTTTACAAACTTATTTTACTATCATCGACATCATTTTTCCAATTTTAAGGCAATATATACGGATGGGTCCAAAAGCCAAGGGCATGTCGGAGCTGCTGCAATTCATGACAATAACATCATTTCCCGAGAATTGCACCTTAGCAGCTCCGTCCTTTCAGCTGAGGCCCTGGCTATTCTATTGGCCTTGCAATTTATTTTAAAGCAAGGCCATGGTCAGTGGATTGTTTACACAGATTCCAAGAGCTGTTTAGATGCACTAAATAATCCACTGAACCAGACTCATCCTTTTATCTTAGACATTTTAAAACTTCATCTCACTCTTTTAAACAGAAATTGTAAAGTTCTTTTTTGTTGGATCCCAGGTCATGTGGGGATCATGGGTAATGAACGCGCTGATACCATCGCTCGATCTGCTAATGGACCTAGGAGCACTTGGCTCTGCCCTGACGACGCATATAAAGCTTGTGACACTGCTCTGTCTCTCACTTGGCAGGCCATGTGGGATGCACAGACAGCCAACAAGCTGCGTTCGTTTCAGCCCTTAATATCCGGATTCGCGCCCATCCAGCAATCCAGGAAAAGGGAAGTGCTCCTAACTCGTTTAAGAATAGGTCACACGCGTTTTACCCATGTGCATCTTCTGCTGGCAGAAGATGCCCCCACATGCAATACCTGTGATGTCATTTTATCTATTATTCATATTTTAACTGAATGCCCGTCTTTTAATACAATCAGATTTAGATATTTTAATATGGACCATCCGCCATTATCATCTCTTTTATGTTCACCCCCTCATACAAATCTTTTTAACTTCTTACTTGAAATTGGTTTTTATCATTTGATTTGAATAAGTTGTTTCTCTAATCTTTGACTTTTTATATTTTTAACTCATAAATGCGTTTTTTAAATCAATTTTAAAAATGAGCAACGAATGGTTGGCGCAGTATGGCCCATGTGTTGCCCTTGCGCCGTTAAACTCTTACCAACCAACCAACCAACCAACCCGTGTCTTTGGAAAGGGGGATCCTGGTAGTTGAGGGACGACATACTGTCCCAATACACTACTTTGGCCCTTGCTTCAGATAAACGGGAGGTGCACATTGGTCCCGTGTGTATCAATCGGCTGGTCGTCCGACTTCGTCGGCGGCTAGGGATCAAGCGTTCGGCTCGTCTGCTGGGAATCTCGTTAAGGGTGGAGACTTCTACAGGGACGAGTCGTTCGCGTATAGGTACTGGACAACCCGATAGAGTCATGCTGTGCGTAACAGTTCTGTTGATATTTTGTTTTCTTTTATGATTTTTGTTGCTTGCCGGCAGGCTCTATCCCCGATAATGAGGACTCCATGGTGGGTGGGACTCTAGTGCCCGAATCTTTTATCCCTACTTTCATGGAAAGTAAATCTTCTATTTTTTCTCCCCCTAGTGGGGAGCAACAACGACAAGTATCTTCATCAAGTCAAATGTCACTTAAATTCTTTATTGTACATCGAGTGGAGGGTTCTTTTGAAAAGGTGTCTCCTTTTCTAATTGAGAAAACTTTAAAATCGTTCGTTGGAGATACAGCTTCAGTCAAAAAACTGAAGTCTGGAGATCTGTTAGTGGAAGTCCGCAATGATCAACAAGCCAAAAGCATATTAAAAATCGATAATTTTGGAACATTCCCTGTTACTGTTACAGCCCATGGATCACTTAATAAATCTCGTGGTGTTGTGTCCGAGTCGGACCTTTACCATACAGCGGAGGACGAGATTCTTGACCACCTACGCGATCAACACGTTTCGGCCGTCCACCGCATAACAATACGACGAGACGGGAATACCATCCCCACTAAGCATTTGATCCTAACTTTTGACTTACCCACTTTACCGTCGCACGTAAAAGCCGGATATCTGAATTGCCAAGTACGTCCGTATATTCCGAACCCACTACGCTGTTTCAAGTGCCAGAAATTTGGTCACTCGCAAACAGCTTGCCATGGGAAAACGGAAATATGCGCACGTTGTGCAGGTATTGGACATGGTAGTGCTAACTGCAAAGCACCCGAGAAGTGTGTCAATTGTGATGGCACACATCCGTCATACTCTCGATCATGTCCACAGTGGGTAAAAGAAAAAGAAATACAGACAGTACGAGTAAACCAAAATAAGTCGTATTTCGATGCTAAAAAAATTGTTGAATTGAGGACTCCACGCGTTGGTGTTGCTTATGCTGATGTTTTGAAAAAAACATTCAGCAGCAAAAGCACACAAACAGATTCTCCAGTATCTTCTCTTGTTCAAATACCTCAACGATCATCTACTGAGGTTGTAAAACGACCAACGATTTTAAAGAAATCTCTGGCAAAATCAAAGGCTTTACAGACTTTGAAACTTAAATCGGCTAAAGGGGGACCTTCTCGAGAGAAACCCTCTAATCCTTTCACCATCCTTCGATCTTTTAAGGATGCGGATGTGGTGAGGCTTCACCCATCTGATGAGGATGTAGATATCAGTGAAGATCCCGACCCCCCTTTAAAATTTTCTTTTAATAATTAATGGCTTCTTTTGTTTCTTGGAACTGTCGCGGTTTTAGGTCTAGGAAGGATGATGTGAAGAACATTATTTCACTTCACCATCCAGCATGTTTGGCCCTTCAAGAAACTTTCTTGAAGGATTCTATTATATCTAAGATCCGTGGGTATAGTTGCATTAGAAAAGATGTTACCCGTAGTAATACAGTGTCTGGAGGAGTTTACCTTTTTATCTCTCATGATTACCCCAGCACTGTACTCACACTGCGCACATCTTTACAGGCTGTGGCTGCAAGACTTCATTTACAGTCCCTTCTCACAGTCTGTTGCCTATACTTACCGCCACATGCTATCATCCGCCAAGAGGAGCTGAATGATTTGATTGACCAACTTCCAGCTCCATTTCTATTGCTTGGTGACCTTAATGGACATAGTACTATGTGGGGTAGTGATAATACGAACCCTCGTGGGAGACAGATTGAAAATATGTTATCTGATCACTGTCTCTGTCTCCTGAATAATGAGGAGAAAACCTATTTTCATGAACCCACTAGAACATTCCATTCACTTGACTTAGCCATTTGTTCCCCTATACTTTTGCCATACTTGAATTTTGCTGTTGGGAGTGATTTACATAATAGTGATCACTTCCCTATTCTCATTTCGCACACAGGTAGTGGTAGCGTGAACATCCGTCTACATACATACAAATACCACAAAGCGAATTGGGACAGATTTACTGAGTTGGCTGTTGTAACAGGAACAATGGTGGACAGTGAGGATGTTGATACTGCTGTCCAAAATGTCACTGAAGCAATTTTAAATGCCGCTGACTCCTCCATTCCTAAGACTTCACCTAAAACATTGCGGCACTGTAAACCATACTGGAATGCAGAATGTCAGTCTGCATACAAGAAACAAAGAAGCTATGGGGTATCTTCCGTAGATACCCAACTACAGGAAACCTTATCGCCTTTAAAAAGGCAAAGGCAGTTGCTCGTAAGGTTAGACGTCAGAGTCAAAAGGATTCTTGGATAAGTTATGTCTCTTCGATTACATCCAAAACATCAAGTAAACAGTTGTGGAAGAAGGTTAGAGCAGCCAACGGTTTGTATCCGGAGTATTCTTGCCCGATACTTCAAACCGGAGCTGCTGTGTTCTCTTCCCCTGAAGATATTGCTAACCTTATCGGTGAAACTTTTGAAAGTGTATCCAGTTCCGATTCTTATAGTCCTACATTTTTAGTGACTAAGAATCGCGCTGAACGGACTGGAATTAATTTCAAAAGCAATATTGAATATTCCTACAACTGTGACCTTAAGATGTACGAATTGAAGAGTGCTTTATCTAAAGCACATAACACCAGTCCAGGTCCAGATGGGATCAGTTACCAAATGCTTCGCCATTTAAGTCCAGATTCTCTTTTTAACATCCTTTTTCTCTTTAATCGAATCTGGAAGGAGAACATCTTTCCTACCTTGTGGCGGGAAGCTACTGTAATCCCCATTCTGAAACCTGGAAAGGATCCCAAGGATCCTCTGAACTATCGACCGATAGCCTTAACGAGCTGCCTCTGTAAGACCTTTGAACGTATTGTAAACGCCCGACTCTCTTACATGTTAGAAAAAGATGGATGTATTTCACCGTTACAGAGTGGTTTCCGACGCGGGCGGTCCACTCTTGATAACATCGTGAAACTAGAAACAGATGTTCGCAATGCCTTTGTGCAGAGGAATCATCTAGTTTCAATCTTTTTCGACATTGAGAAGGCTTATGATCATACGTGGCGATATGGTATCCTGCAAACCTTATTTAATTTTGGTTTCAGGGGTAATCTACCTCTTTTTATTCAAAACTTTTTATCATCCCGGGTTTTTAGAGTTCGTATTGGAACTTCATTTTCTAATTATTTTAATCAATCTGAGGGAGTCCCTCAAGGTTGTGTTTTAAGCGTCACCCTTTTTAACCTTCACATTAGCAACATCCTTCATGTCCTTTCACCCTTTGTTCATGGAACTTTGTATGTTGATGATTTGCAAATCTCATGCCAAGGATCAAACATGCGCTTAATTGATCGTCAATTACAAACTGCTGTTAACAGACTTGTAGAATGGTGTGAACAAAACAGCCATAAACTGTCACCATCTAAAAGCAGTTGCATCCACTTCTGTAGGAGGAGGGGTCTTCACCCTGACCCTGAAATCCACATACGCAACACGCCCATCCCTGTTGTCAATCAAATAAGGTATCTGGGAGTCATTTTTGACAATAAGATGAATTTTCTCCCACATATATTGTCCTTGCGCAAGAAGTGCGATAAATCGCTTAATATCCTCAAAGTACTCTCAAATACATCTTGGGGTGCTGATCGCACTTCTTTGCTGCGTATTTACAATTCGGTTATCTTATCCCGTATTGACTACGGATGCGTTGCGTATGGGTCTGCAGGAGTATCCCTTCTACGAAGATTGGATACTGTCCATCACACTGCTGCCCGTATTTGTTCAGGTGCATTTCGCACTTCACCCATTGAAAGTCTGTTGACAGAGTGTAGTCTACTTCAACTTGACTTGAGACGTAAAAAATTAAGCGCCAACTACTACTGTAGAATTATGTCTGATCCTTTTCACCCTTTACGTAAGTTGAGACTTGATGCCTATCTTGGTAGGTTATATGATGCTCGTCCATCTAACATCCGACCATTTTCTGAAAGAGCGAAATCCATCTTGTTGGATGCAGCTCTAAGTGACGTAGTTACCCAAACATTTACCACTCAATCCTTTCCACCGTGGGATATTCCATCTTTCCACTTTCTCAATCCATTTGCGATGTATTGCAAGGCAGACACTGCCCCAGAAATTATGCAACAAATCTTTTATGATCACCGCTCTCAGTTTGCTGACTATGAAGCAGTATTTACTGATGGATCCAAAGCAGGTGAACGTGTTGGCTGTGGTACTGTGTCCGACACATCCACAGTCGCTTTTACACTTCATAAATCCTGCTCGGTTTTCACTTCTGAGATGACAGCAATTTCTTGTGCACTGCTGCATATCTCACTCTGCCACAATCGCAAATTTTGTGTGTATACTGACAGTTTAAGCTCCTTGTCAAGTCTTGAGCAATTTAAGAACAATAGCCATCCACTTGCCTTTGATATTTTGGCAAAGTTACACACACTTGAGAGGAAAGGGTTTACTATTTTGTTCTGCTGGATACCTAGTCACATGGGAATTTCAGGAAATGAATTGGCTGATTCTGCTGCTAAAGCGGCTTCAATTCCGCTGCAGCAGCCAGTTCCCTACCAAGATATTAAGACCTCAATTCACAAGTTTATATTATCCTTACGTCAAGAAACATGGGATTTGCAGGTTAATAACAAACTTCATTTTATCAAAAATCATCTTCTTAAATGGCCAGTTAATCCAATGCGTCGGACAGATGTCAAACTGACTCGTCTGCGCATTGGTCACACCCGATTGACGCATCGACATCTATTGCTGGGAGAAGATCCACCTGTTTGCGATATTTGTCGTTGCGATCTTACTGTGTCTCATATTTTAATTTCTTGTCCTAAGTTTCAATCACATCGTCTTAGGTTTTTTAAGAGTACTAGTTTAAGTCTTCAGGATTTGATAAGGGAAACTCCCCATCCAAATCTTTTTGCTTTTTTAAGATCAATCGGGTTTTTAAATCACATCTAGTTTTTTAAACATTTCCATTTTTAAAAATTTTATTAACATCTTCATCATTTTAGAAATGTGTTTTTAACATTCTTAAATTATATTATGTCACCTCTCATCATATTTATAATTCATCTTTCATCATAGTTTTTCTTTTATCCTTTGTTTTGGCGCAGCATGGCCCTTGTGTTGCCTTTGCGCCATAAAACCCAAAACAAACAAACAAACAAACAAACTCGGCTTAGAGTATCAGCGATAAAAAGTTCAGAACCCTTTTTATAAACTATCAAAGGTCTGTAAGGCATCAGGTCAAACATGATTCTTTGTAGTCTAGGTGGAGCACAATGTAGAGGTTTTTTGGCAATTGAGACCAAAGGTTTATGGTCTGTCTCAACAGTTAGACTTTTGCATCCATAGACATACTGATGAAATCTTACACATCCAAACTTAATAGCAAATGCCTCCTTTTCAATTTGTGCATAATTTTGCTGGGTTTTATCTAAAGCCTTAGTAGCATAAGCCACTGGTCTACCTTCTTGCATGAGCACAGCACCAACAGCATATCTGCTAGTATCTACTGATAAAACAATGGGTGCATTTATATCAAAATATTTCAAAACAGGTAAATTCATCAGTTGTGATTTTAAGTATTCAAATGCATCTTTGTGCTCTGGTTGCCAACTCCAAGGAACATCTTTTTTACCTAATTCTCTTAAAATAGTAGTGCTATTTGACAAATTTGGTAGAAACTTAGCTAAATAAGTAATCATACCCAAGAATCTTTGCAAACTTTTGACATCAGTAGGCTCTTTTAGATCTCTAATGGCTTCAATTTTTGCTGGATCAGCTTTTAATCCTTCAGATGTAACCAAATGACCAAGGAACTTGACAGTATTAACTGAAAATACACACTTTTCAGCATTAAGGGTCAACCCGGCTTCTTTAAAAATAGCCATGACTTTACTCGTTAGTTCATCAACAGCCACTTTAGTTGGAGCGTGAATAAGAATATCATCCATGGCCACCTCGACACCCTGAATGCCAGCCAAAAGCTGTTCCATCACTTGTTGAAACACCTCAGGAGCCGAGGCTAGACCCATTGGCATCCTCAGGTAAGAGTAACGACCCCAGGGAGTAGCCATTGTGAGGTACTCACTTGATCTTTTTGTTACTGGTAACTGCCAGAAGCCTTTCTTACAGTCAAGCAAAGAAAACCATTTGGAATTACCAATCCGAGCAGCTATTTCCTCCAATGTATTCAATGGGTGATGACGCCTTTTCAAATTTTTATTAATACTAGATGGGTCAATGCATACTCTAATTTTACTCTTTTGACGTACTACTACCGTAGGTGACACTGCAGGGGTAGGCTCTCTAACCGGTACAATAATTCCTAGTTCCTGCATTCTATCTAACTCAATTTTCACAACATCTCTTAAAGAATGAGGAATTCTATGAGCAGGGAAAATTTCCAGGACAGGGTTCTCAATAAGGTCTATGTCATAAATAAAATTTTTTATACATCCTAACTCATCTTCCTGCTTCATCAAATTATCTGTTAAACCCAAACTTTCAATTCTCTTAATAAGTTTCAATGTCACACAGGCATCTTTACTGATAATTGTCTGAAAGTCTCCATTTACAACCAAAAATTTCAACACATAGCTTCCACTTTTTACATGCACTTGACCAGAACACTCACCAGCAACCTTCAATGAACTATGGCTGTAAGTGATAATGTTTCTAACAGTGGACGGTCTAACTTTCAAACCCGCCTGCTTTGCATGATACAGTGACAACACATTACACTGGGCTCCAGTGTCCAATTTTGCCTTCACAACACAGCCGTTGTCAAAACGCAAGTCTTCAAACCAAGACAATTCAGCCGATCTACTATTTGACATTTCATGCACAACGAAATCACCGGCTCTTTCAACATTACGAACAGAATCTAATGTCGACACCTGCTTCGCCTTACAAAATCTTGAAAAATGTCCTGTTTTTTTACAAGTGTGACCTACCTTCTGAAATGCTGGGCACTTTTTCCAGGCATGTTTAGTACCACAAAGGTAACACGGTTTATTAGAAGAAGTATTATGAATTTTCTTCTTCACCGCATCAACCTGCACCGGATCTGATTTCAAAGATGTAAGCTGAGCTCTAGCTTGCTCGGCAGCACGACAAAACTGAACAGCTTTATCCAATGTCAAATCAGTAACAGATAGCAGATGAGCTCGGTCACTGTCATGAAAAACACCAATAACAATCCTGTCCATGACTAAACTGTCACGCAAGGTATTAAAGTCACAAGATTGGCTTTTGTTCAGCAAATCTGTATAAAAATTATCAAATTTCTGGTTAGCATCTTGGACGACTTGGTTGAATAAAAATCTTTCATAGGTGACGTTGACCTTGGGAGTAAAATAGTTGAACTCTTCTTTCAGCAAATTCAAGTCTTCCTGCTTACACTTAGGAAAGGTATTGAAAATATTCAGGGCGTCTTGCCCTATAGCAGACATAAATACAGCTACTTGAACATTAGCAGCCTTTTTCTCCAGCTCCGAAACTAGAGCATACCACTCGAAATGCTGCAACCAGTCTTTCCACTGCCTAGAACAGTTCGTCGCTGTTGCACCAAGCATTAACGGGGGCGGTAACCGAGCATTCGCCACAGCCATTGTTTTGCGCTAAAATACTTTTGAAAACCTTTAAAACTTTCTAATACGAAGTTAAACGTATGCCGGCCGCTAATAATTTAAAAAAATACTTATATTATTCGGCACCATGTAACGACTCGGCAAGGAACAGAACAAACTCTTTATTCAAAACTCATAATAACACGAGCTATTATATACATAACAACACGAGCTATTATATACAGGTCACGGGCTTGGTACGTTAACAAGAGTATGTAAACTATGGGGAATTAAATAGGCATTTTACTGTGACGTCATATATATGTATATGACACATATCAATTAACATTCTTAATATCCATGTGGAAATACTTAAAAATTCCAAAAATTTCAATCTAAAAAAATTAATTTTTCTCAAAATTGGGATTTTATTCCGTCTTATTTCATGATGACAACAGTGTTTAAAGCTGGTATGCAAAAAATTTGTTGCAAATTTTTTTTTTGAAAAATGATAAAACAGTTGCATATAGTGTTTTAATTTGTATTCTTTTGGGTGAGTGGAATTTGGTGACAATGAGCAAGTGATAAAGTTCAGATATTTTTCAAACCTATTTCTTGAATAGCAATTAGGTTTCTGACTTGGCAACAAACGGAAAAATACACAATTTTCCCCTTGTAAGTCAATTTTTAGAAATTGTTTTATCCAACTTTAGATAAGAAATTCACCAAGTGTTACATCACACCCATAACTAAGTTTTTACATATTGCATAAAAGTATTAACAAAGTAAGTAATTTACTTTTTGCATTTTTTTAATACATATATTTTGTGATGTATTAAAATGGTGTGAAGCTATTAAACAGCGATATATGTAATGAAGTTATTAAGGTAATAAATGTAAGCCAGGTATCATCGTGCCTAATTGGTCGCCTTAACAGCATTACATAAAGATGAAAAATTAGATTTTATTTTTGGTACAGATACACTATAAGACCTAGATATTATTGGTATGATGTTCAAGTTAATCCATGGGTGATCAAATTCTTAATGCCCACTCTTGTTTGTTATTACTTTAAATTATAAAATAATGTGCATGTTTTAAATATATTTTTACAAACTTTGCAACAACATTAATTATTCATTTACCACCTTCTCTAAACAGTTAAAAAAAATTGCTGGGTTGATTTTGCAGCTCCAAATATCACTAGGTGCAAATAGTGCATCTATGCTACATATTTAAAAATAGTGCATCCATACTACATTTAAAAAGATAGACTTATCTGGATTTCGTTCGAGTTCATCGATTCTTTTAGCGTCACGAAAGGAACCAAGAAGGATAGAGCAGTAAAGAACGGCCAGCATGGTACATAAATGCTGTCCGTACCAGTTCCGCTCTTTTTTTGATTTTTCAACTAATTGTAACTAAGCCGTAGATTGCGAACGCATATTATGTATTTTTTTTTTTTTAATTTCAGCGCAACTGATATTCATAGCTTTGGCAATACATTGCCACCCACTTTCTTTTATATTTCTGTCTTTATATTCAGCCAGAATTGGATTATACAATTCTTGCTGACATTCGTAGAGCTCCAGTAATTGAAAAGTAGCCTCACGGCTCCAAACAAAGGTACCAGCAGAAGGAGAATAGTCCATAGTAGCCATCATACAAAAACACACAGTCAAGAGTCGAGTCAAAACGTCATACACTCGGTACAAAATATCGCACGAGGCTTGCAAGTGTTTCCTGATCCTTGGAACCGAGAGAGAAAAATTGCAAAGGGTGTGTCCACTAGCTTATTTCGCGACCGAACGAGTCTTGCTACGAGAACCTAAAAATTGTCGCTAGGGCACTTGCAAGGGCGAGAAGACGTTTTACTTCAATCTCGCCCGAGTTTTCTCGCCCGTGGACTCATACCTTAACGCTCCCCTGTTCAAAATCATTCTGGGGGTCCACCGTATGCATAGCAGAAGCCAGCTCGAACTCCACATCCAACTCCCTGCAACCTTAATCTTGCGGGGGCTAAGTAGGGATGGTGGAAAAATTTGGATAAATCCTCAATATTTCCAGACCAAGCCACTAAATAGTGTGCAGTAGATTTACAGACAATTCAAGGTCCGGTACAGAGTGATCCACTAGCCTAGTGAATTTAGAGAAGGATGCGGAAAAGTACACGAGGTACTTAGGCCTAATGATGGTGTTGAAATGGTAGAATGGTTTATAAGAGATAAGGGCTCTTATGAGGTGCGTCCACTCACTTCCAATTCCAATCCCTGAATGAACGGTGTAGTGGTTAGCGTGCTAGCTTCTAGACCGCGAGGTTGCGGGTTCGAGTCCCGTGTTTGGCATGGGTGTTTGTAAATGTATGTTGGCTTGTCTAATGACGAAAGTTTCGGCGCATTATAGCCCTCGTGTTGCTGACGGCGCCAGATAATCTGAAAACAACCAACCAATCCCTGAATGATGAGATGGAAAAGCTTAAATAAATTTATTTAACTGGGTGGTGGCCCGAGGGCACTATACCCATTCAAACTGTTTGAAGTTGCATATGACTGGTTACATGTTTTGATGGTGGATGACAATAATAAACTTAACAAGTCTAACAAACGGAGCCAAAGGCAAAAAATGGAAACTCAACAACTAAAACTTAACGAGTAACAAACGGGGCCGTGAGGCAGGTCTTGAGTATACAGATGAAAACAATGATGACACAGGTGGTGAATAACAGAAATGGCTTGGATACATATGAGTACGATAATACAATTGGTGAGATACAGATATGATTATTTACAGATGAGTGATGAGGATTTCAGTTATGGGCGTTTGAAATGATGGCATCTGAAGTCATGAGGGCAGCAAAGGAACGGATGTGGACATTTTCAGGGAGGACTTGGTAGAGCAGGGAATCATGGATGATGGAATTACGGGTGGTCGCTTTCTTCTAGAAGGGGATGCTGAGCCTGTAGAAGTGTTGGTGGATAAGGTCTATCTTGAGGTCTGTGAGTTCCTGACAAAGGTCGAAGGCAATATATACGGATGGGTCGAAGAGCCAGGGTCATGTAGGAGCTGCTGCAGTTCATGACGATACCATCATGTCCAGAGAACTGCACTATAGCAGCTCCGTATTTTCAGCTGAGTACCTGGCTATTCTATTGACCTTGCAATTTATTTTAAAGCAAGGCCATGGTCAGTGGATTATTTACACAGATTCCAAGAGCTGTTTAGATGCACTAAATAATCCACTGAACCAGACCCATCCTTTTATCTTAGAAATTTTAAAACATCATCTCACACTTTTAAACATAAATTGTAAAGTTCTTTTTTGTTGGATCCCAGGTCATGTGGGGATCATGGGTAACGAGCGAGCAGACAAAATTGCCCAATTTGTTAGTGGACCTAGGAGCACTTGGCTTTGCCCTGGCGACGCACATAAAGCTTGTGACACTGCTCTGTCTCTCACTTGGCAGGCCATGTGGGAGTCACAGACGGCTAACAAGCTGCGTTCGTTTCAGCCCTCAATTTCCAGATTAGCCCTCATACAAAAATCCCGGAAAAGGGAAGTGCTCCTGACCCGTCTTAGAATAGGCCACACTCGTTTTACCCATGTGTTTCTTCTGCTGGCAGAAGATGCCCCCACATGCAATGCCTGTGGAGTTGTTTTTACAGTTTTTCATATTTTAAATGAGTGTCCATCTTTTTAACCACATCAGATATAGACATTTTAATATGAATAATCCCCCATTGTCATCTCTTCTGAATTCACCTCCTCATAAAAATCTCTTTTACTTTTTACTTGAAATTGGCTTTTATCACTTGATTTGATTATTCCGTTCTCAATCTTTTAACTTTTACAAATCAATATATTTCTTAAACATTTTTAACTTGGTTGACATTTATTAATTTGTTCGGCGCAGTATGGCCCAAGAGTTGCCCTTGCGCCAGTAAAGCAACCAACCAACCAAAAAAGCTAGGCCCAGCTAGGGTACCTCGGGTTTGCCAAGCCCGTACTCACAAGATGTGAGCCCCCGAAGTTTTTTTAAAAAGTAATTTAACATATTTTAGTTATATTTATAACATATTTATTATATCATATATGACCTTCATCTATTTATAACTCATCACCCATCCTAGTTTCTTTTACCGTTTGTTTGGCGTAGCATGGCCCTTGTGTTGCCTTTGCGCCACAAAACAACAACCAACCAACCTACGACGTCAGAGACATATTTCATGAGTTTTCTGCTTTCTTTAACGGCTTCTTCTTCTAAAGAATTTTTTTCGTCATTACCAATGACATTCTCACACTTGTTGATTGCTAATGTATGTGGGTTTACCGATGATGAAACGTTTAAGATACTTGTATTATCTGAAACAATACACTTTCCAGTATCTGATGTCATAATTTTGATGATGTATCAGCAACTGCTTGTACACTGCCTTAAATTGGCGTGCTGTGGGATTATTATTAAATCCACCTTTGCTACGAACAGCACTAAAAACATTTAAAGGTGGTCTTGAGAAAGTTTATACGTTAAAAGAAAATCCATTGGTGGCTTTAAAGTAGTTAGATGATGGGATTGCGGACTGAGGACATTTAGTAAGAATTTTGTACGTAGAACTTATACTGCCCCTGTTAATCAAAAATCCGAGGAAACCAGTCTTTCGGTCACTAACTAGAATGGAAGGGCCTTTTGGAGCAGTTAGTAATTGCTCCATATAAATTTCAGTTTCCTCAAAGTAATTACTAAAAAGTTGCTCTGTAGATTCTCTAAATGGAGACTTAAAACCTTTACTGAAAAGGTTTCGACTGTTCATAATGTCGAATAAATTATTGACGGTACGTAGGAAACGTACAGTGGCTTCACAGCCTTCAAATTCTGCAATCTTTAAATCTTTTGCAAAGTATTCTAACGCATCAGCAACGCAATTGCTTAAAGTCTGCACTGCCAGACGTACCTTCATTTTCTCTCGGTGCCACTGAATATGGCGTAACTTTAGTTTATTTGCTGCTAGAAGACCTTACTCTGATTGCCCCTCGGGGGCTCACTTCTTGTGAGTACGGGCTTGGCGAACCCGAGGTACCCTAGCTGGGCCTAGCATTTTCTTTTCTTTCCTTTTTCTGTTAGGCCCTACCGTATGTACTGTTTTGTTACTTTTGGTTTGATTCTATATTTTATCATACCTTTTTCGTTTTTGGGTTTTCACTTTTGGGTTTCATTTTATCTTACATTTTGGGGTTTAGTTTATAATACTTATGTTTGTGGATTTATTTATATGATTTTCTGTTGGATTGTACCAACCCACGTGTTTGCCGTGCGTGGCGTCCCGTAAGGGGGAGAATGGGATCCTGGGGTTACCTCCCCCTCACGGGGTTTACTTTCTTTAAGTAAACACGGGCGTCACAACCCCGAGGTGCCCCAGTGATCTAACCCTTCGTCTGTTTGTACTTTCTCATTTTGGGTTTTATATTTATCGTTTGCTTTCTCTTTCTTCCCTCATTGTGATTACCTCATCTGAGGTGAGGGCTCCCCTTGAGAAGCTTTGTGCCGCTCTGTTGCAATCAGCTTCTCTCGGGCATTTAATCACCCACGTGTTTGCCGTGCGTGGAGACCCGTGTCTCTGGAAAGGGGGATCCTGGTAGTTGAGGGGCGACATACTGTCCCAATACACTACTTTGGCCCTTGCTTCAGATAAACGGGAGGTGCACATTGGTCCCGTGTGCATCAATCGGCTGGTCGTCCGACTTCGTCGGCGGCTAGGGATCAAGCGTCCGGCTCGTCTGCTGGGAATCTCGTTAAGGGTGGAGACTTCTACAGGGACGAGTCGTTTGCGTATAGGTACTGGACAACCCGGTAGTGTTATGCCGTGCGCAATAGTTTAGTTGTTGTTTTCTTTTATTTTTCATTATTTTTGTTGCTTGCCGGTGTACACTATCCCCGATATCGAGGACTCCATGGTGGGTGGGACTCTAGTGCCCGAATTATTATATTTTTCATTTATGGCTAGCATTTCTTTTTCCTCTCCCCCTTGTGGGGAGCAACAAAGTCAAGTTCCGAATCGCCTTACTGCAAAATTCTTTGTTATAAAACGAAAGGAGGGCTCATTTGAAAGAGTTTCTCCTTTTTTGATTGAAAAAGCAGTAAAAGCTTATATTGGAGACGTAATCTCTGTAAAGAAACTAAGATCTGGTGACCTATTAGTTGAAGTCAAGGATAATACTCAAGCTAACAATATTCTGAAAGTGGACATGTTTGGAACATTTCCAGTGACTGTATCTACACATGGTTCATTAAATAAATCTCGTGGTGTAATTTCTGAGCCTGACCTTTTTCACACAACTGAGGATGAGATTCTGGATCATCTTCGTGATCAACAAGTTTCAGCAGTGCACCGTATTACTATACGCAAAGATGGGCATATCTTGCCAACAAAACATCTTATACTTACCTTTGATTTGCCCACTCTGCCAACACGTGTGAAGGCCGGTTACCTTAACTGTCGCATTCGACCGTACATACCCAACCCACTTCGCTGCTTTAAGTGCCAGAGATTTGGACATTCCCAAACGGCTTGCCGCGGAGATATTGAAATCTGTGCACGCTGTGCAGGAAGTGGTCATGGTAGTAGTACATGCACCCTACCTGAAAAGTGCGTCAATTGTAAAGGAGTACATCCATCTTTCTCCCGAAAATGTCCCAAGTGGATAGAGGAGAAAGAAATACAAACCGTTCGTGCCAACCAAAATTTGACGTACTTTGAGGCCAGAAGACAGGTAGAAGCCCGGACTCCCCGTGTTGGTGTTGCATATGCTGACGCTTGTAAAAGGTCAGTATCTCAGAAAAGTACCCAGACAGAGAGTATTTCCTTGTCACTTGTCAATCTACCGCACCGACCTTCTTCTTCAGAGATTATCAAAAAACCATCACTTGCAAAGAAATCTCTGGCAAAGTCAAAAGCTTTGTAAGCCATTAAATTAAAATCAGCAAAGGGTGTTTCTTTTAGAGAGAAATCTAATAACCCTTTCAACATCCTTAGCTCTCATAGAGATACAGATGAGGTAAGATTATACCCATCTGATGATGAGCTACCTGAGGAAGACCCCGGTCCAACCTTTTATTCAACTACTAGTAATTAATGGCTTCTTTTGTTTCTTGGAATTGTCGCGTTTTTAGGTCTAGGAAGGATGATGTGAAAAACATACTTTCTAATTACAATCCAGCATGTTTGGCACTTCAAGAAACTTTCTTGAAGGATCCATATACATCAAAGATCCGTGGGTATAGTTGCATTAGAAAAGATGTTACCCGTAGTAATACAGTGTCTGGAGGAGTATGTCTTTTTATTGCTCATAATTACCCCAGCACTGTACTCACACTGCGCACATCTCTACAGGCTGTGGCTGCGAGACTTCATTTTCAGTCCCTTCTCACAGTCTGTTGCCTATACCTACCGCCCGGTGACTTTAATGGACAGAGTACTATGTGGGGTAATGACAATACGAACCCTCGTGGGAGACAGATTAAAAAGTTGCTGTCTGATCACTGTCTCTGTCTCCTGAATAACGAGGAGAAAACATATTTCCATGAACCCACTAGAACATTCCATTCACTAGACTTAGCCATTTGTTCCCCTATACTTTTGCCATACTTGAATTTTGCTGTTGGGAGTGATCTACATAACAGTGATCACTTCCCTATTCTCATTTCTCATACTGGTAATGGTAGCGTGACCAACCGCCTACCTACATATAAATACCATAGGGCAAATTGGGAAAAATTTACCGAGTTGGCTATTATATCAGGAACAATGGTGGATAGTGAGGATGTTGATACTGCTGTTCAAAATGTCACTGAAGCAATTTTAAAGGCTGTTGACTCCTCTATTCCTAAGACTTCACCTAAAACATTGCGGCACTGTAAACCATACTGGAATGCAGAATGTCAGTCTGCATACAAGAAACAAAAGAAGCTATGGGGTATCTTCCGCAGATACCCAACTACAGGAAACCTTATCGCCTTTAAAAAGGCAAAGGCAGTTGCTCGTAAGGTTAGACGTCAGAGTCAAAAGGATTCTTGGATAAGTTATGTCTCTTCGATTACATCTAAAACATCAAGTAAACAGTTGTGGAAGAAGGTTAGAGCAGCCAACGGTTTGTATCCGGAGTATTCTTGCCCGATACTTCAAACCGGAGCTGCTGTGTTCTCTTCCCCTGAAGATATTGCTAACCTTATCGGTGAAACTTTTGAAAGTGTATCCAGTTCCGATTCTTATAGTCCTACATTTTTAGTGACTAAGAATCGCGCTGAACGGACTGGAATTAATTTCAAAAGCAATATTGAATATTCCTACAACTGTGACCTTAAGATGTACGAATTGAAGAGCGCTTTATCTAAAGCCCATAACACCAGTCCAGGTCCAGATGGGATCAGTTACCAAATGCTTCGCCATTTAAGTCCAGATTCTCTTTTTAACATCCTTTTTCTCTTTAATCGAATCTGGAAGGAGAACATCTTTCCTACCTTGTGGCGGGAAGCTACTGTAATCCCCATTCTGAAACCTGGAAAGGATCCCAAGGATCCTCTGAACTATCGACCGATAGCCTTAACGAGCTGCCTCTGTAAGACCTTTGAACGTATTGTAAACGCCCGACTCTCTTACATGTTGGAAAAAGATGGATGTATTTCACCTTTCCAGAGTGGATTCCGACGAGGACGGTCCACTCTTGATAACATCGTGAAACTAGAAACAGATGTTCGCAATGCCTTTGTGCAGAGGAATCATCTAGTTTCAATCTTTTTCGACATTGAGAAGGCGTATGATCATACGTGGCGATATGGTATCCTGCAAACCTTATTTAATTTTGGTTTCAGGGGTAATCTACCTCTTTTTATTCAAAACTTTTTATCATTCCGGGTTTTTAGAGTTCGTATTGGAACTTCATTTTCTAATTATTTTAATCAATCTGAGGGAGTCCCTCAAGATTGTGTTTTAAGCGTCACCCTTTTTAACCTTCACATTAGCAACATCCTTCATGTCCTTTCACCCTTTGTTCATGGAACTTTGTATGTTGATGATTTGCAAATCTCATGCCAAGGATCAAACATGCGCTTAATTGAACGTCAATTACAAACTGCTGTTAACAGACTTGTAGAATGGTGTGACAAAAACGGCCATAAACTGTCACCATCTAAAAGCAGTTGCATCCACTTCTGTAGGAGGAGGGGTATTCACCCTGACCCTGAAATCCACATACGCAACACGCCCATCCCTGTTGTCAATCAAATAAGGTATCTGGGAGTCATTTTTGACAATAAGATGAATTTTCTCCCACATATATTGTCCTTGCGCAAGAAGTGCGATAAATCGCTTAATATCCTCAAAGTACTCTCAAATACATCTTGGGGTGCTGATCGCACTTCTTTGCTGCGTATTTACAATTCGGTTATCTTATCCCGTATTGACTACGGATGCGTTGCGTATGGGTCTGCAGGAGTATCCCTTTTACGAAGATTGGATATTGTCAATCACACTGCTGCCCGTATTTGTTCAGGTGCATTTCGCACTTCACCCATTGAAAGTCTGTTGACAGAGTGTAGTCTCCTTCCACTTGACTTGAGACGTAAAAAATTAAGCGCCAACTACTACTGTAGAATTATGTCTGATCCTTTTCACCCTTTACGTAAGTTGAGACTTGATGCTTATCTTGGTAGGTTATATGATGCTCGTCCATCTAACATCCGACCACTTTCTGAAAGAGCGAAATCCATCTTGATGGATGCAGCTCTAAGTGACGTAGTTACCCAAACATTTACCACTCAATCCTTTCCACCGTGGGATATTCCATCTTTCCACTTTCTCAATCCATTTGCGATGTATTGCAAGGCAGACACTGCCCCAGAAATTATGCAACAAATCTTTTATGATCACCGCTCTCAGTTTACTGACTATGAAGCAGTTTTTACTGATGGATCCAAAGCAGGTGAACGTGTTGGCTGTGGTACTGTGTCCGACACATCCACAGTCGCTTTTACACTTCATAAATCCTGCTCGGTTTTAACTTCTGAGATGACAGCAATTTCTTGTGCACTGCTGCATATCTCACTCTGCCACAATCGCAAATTTTGTGTGTATACTGACAGTTTAAGCTCATTGTCAAGTCTTGAGCAATTTAAGAACAATAGCCATCCACTTGCCTTTGATATTTTGGCAAAGTTACACACACTTGAGAGGAAAGGGTTTACTATTTTGTTCTGCTGGGTACCTAGTCACATGGGAATTTCAGGAAATGAATTGGCTGATTCTACTGCTAAAGCGGCTTCAATTCCGCTGCAGCAGCCAGTTCCCTACCAAGATATTAAGACCTCAATTCACAAGTTTATATTATCCTTACGTCAAGAAACATGGGATTTGCAGGTTAATAACAAACTTCATTTTATCTAAAATCATCTTCTTAAATGGCCAGTTAATCCAATGCGTCGGACAGATGTCAAACTGACTCGTCTGCGCATTGGTCACACCCGATTGACGCATCGACATCTATTGCTGGGAGAAGATCCACCTGTTTGCGATATTTGTCGTTGCGATCTTACTGTGTCTCATATTTTAATTTCTTGTCCTAAGTTTCAATCACATCGTCTTAGGTTTTTTAAGAGTACTAGTTTAAGTCTTCAGGATTTGATAGGGGAAACTCCCCATCCAAATCTTTTTGCTTTTTTAAGATCAATCGGGTTTTTAAATCACATCTAGTTTTTTAAACATTTCCATTTTTAAAAATTTTATTAACATCTTCATCATTTTAGAAATGTGTTTTTAACATTCTTAAATTATATTATGTCACCTCTCATCATATTTATAATTCATCTTTCATCATAGTTTTTCTTTTATCCTTTGTTTTGGCGCAGCATGGCCCTTGTGTTGCCTTTGCGCCATAAAACCCAAAACAAACAAACAAACAAACCTGGGGTTACCTTGCGTAGGATTCACATGGTTGGGTCCGGGGCAGCCCAGACACCAACAGACGTGGGACAGTATTAGAACGTGTTATTTTGAAAAGCAATGTTTGTGTTCTTAATGACGGTTCGAATACATATTTTCACTTTCCAAGCAGAACATTTCATGCAATCGACCTTGCGCTTTGCTCGCCTCCACTGTTATCATCTTGGGAATTTCAAGCAGGTGACGATCCCTTTGGAAGTGATCACTTCCCTATCTCCATCTCTTCTGGGAGCTGTTCAGCACCTACCCCAAGGATGCCTCGCTTCAAATTCAACTTAGCTGATTGGACGAGTTTCACTTCTCTGTCTGAGAACACCCTAGAGATGGTCTCAGTCGAGAACTTAAATGAGGCAGTAGGACTTGTCTCTGAAACCATTATTACAGCAGCTGATGTCTGCATTCCAAAGACAAAAACAGGTCATTTAAAATTTTCTAAACCATGGTGGAACGATGAGTGTAAAGGAACACTGAAATCCCAAAAGAAAGCTTGGGGGACTTTTCGTCGGTACCCGACGACCGAAAACCTTACCATCTTTAAACGAGCTAGAGCAGAGGCCCGTAGAGTTCGACGAATAAGTCAAATTAAGTCCTGGAGTTCCTATGTTTCAACCATTACCACAAAAACTTCTAGCAAGGTGGTATGGAATAAAATAAAGAAAATTACAGGCAGTTATAAACCAAGTTCCACCCCAATTTTAAATTCCAATGGAAATTTATTTTCTGATTTAAAAGACGTCGCCGACTGCTTTGGTGCTAAATTTGCAGCGGTGTCGAGCTCTTCTAGCTACTCACCCGATTTTATCCTCACTAAAAACCGTGAAGAGCAGAAGATTTTAAATTTTAATCATTCCTGTACAGAACCATATAATTCACCTTTTACATTTAATGAATTGATGACTGCATTGCATCGATCTCATCCTACATCTGCTGGACCAGATAACATTCATCACAACATGCTTATTTATTTATCATCCTCATCTTTATACAACATTTTATACCTTTTTAACCGCATTTGGACGGAACAAAAGTTTCCTACTGCTTGGCAGGAAGCTACTGTGATCCCTATTTTAAAACCTGGGAAAGAACCAAGCAACCCATCCAGTTACAGACCCATAGCTCTCACAAGTTGCCTGTGCAAATGGTTGGAGCGTATGGTCAACGCCCGTCTAACTTTCTTCCTTGAATCCAACAAATTGCTTTCACCATTTAAAGTGGATTTCGACGATCAAGGTCCACCATAGACAATATCTTACTTCTCGAAACGTCAATTCGTGAAGCATTTCTACAACGCCATCATTTAGTGAGCGTCTTTTTCGATATGGAAAAGGCATATGACAGAACCTGGAGATACCGCATCTTAAAGGTTCTTCATGACTTTGGCCTTCGAGGACACTTGCCTATTTTTATAGCCAACTTCTTGAAGAAGCGCAAGTTTCGGGTACGTGTCTTGTCTACTTTATCTGAAGAATTTATACAAGAGGAAGGAGTTCCTCAAGGCAGTGTACTGAGCGTTTTATTATTTATCTTAGCCATTGATGAAATGATTAAAATTTTACCACCCTCAGTTTCAGGAACTTTGTTCGTGGATGACTTTCAAATTTCAATTTCATCTTCGAACATGAGTATTATTGAACGACATTTGCAGCTAGCCATTAATAAAATTACAGCATGGGCTAAAAATAATGGTTTTGCCTTCTCAACCCAGAAGACCGTATGTATGCATTTCTGTCGCAGAGTAGGTCTCCATTTAGACCCTGAAATCTATCTTAACAATCAACAGATTCCCGTGGTGCCAGAGGTTAAATTTCTGGGATTAACTTTCGATTCTAAATTAACCTTTAAATCTCATGTCAAGAATCTACGTCAGAAATGTACAAAGATCCTTAATATACTGAAAGTACTATCGAATACCTCCTGGGGAGCTGATACCCAATCAATGCTAAGAATTTATAGAGCTCTAGTGCGATCTAAATTAGACTATGGATCACAGATCTATGGATCAGCAAGACAATCCATACTAAAAGTATTGGACCCTATCCATCACCATGCGCTGCGAATTTGCAGCGGAGCTTTCCGTACTTCTCCTGTTGAGAGTTTGTATGTTTTATGTCATGAGCTGTCACTATATTTTAGACGAATCAAACTGATCTTAAACTATTATTTTAACATCAAATCAAATCGTTTTCATCCCGCATTTAATAAAGTCATGTATCCATCTCATCAGATTTTATTTGCAAATCGACCCAACTCCATTCCTTCGTTTGGGTTACGCACTCGTTCGCTTTTATCAGATTTTAACCTTGATGATTTTAATATTTTACCTTATTTTAACCTACACCCTCCGTGGATGGCTTCACCCATTACTATCATGAACCCATTTGCATACTTAAAAAAGTCGGAAACAGCAGATATCATCTATCAGCAGCTCTTCTTCGAGCATCGGCAAAAATATGAAACTTGCTCCGCTGTTTACACTGATGGCTCGAAGAGCTTGGATCATGTTGGGGCAGCTGCTGTTTTTGATAATGAAACGCTGGCTGTGAGACTTCATCCGTCATCTTCCGTTTTCACAACGGAATTGCATGCCATTTGTTTAGCTCTGGAAAACATTCTCCAAAGATCAGTTAAGAATCATGTCATCTATACTGACTCTTACAGCTGTCTCCAAGCTATACGTCACACACCATTCAAAACACACCCTCTCATTTACCGGTGCCAGTCTCTTTGTAGATTGTTATTGAGTAAGGGATGCCGTATAGGATTTTGTTGGGTACCGGGTCATGCCGGAATACCAGGCAATGAAGCAGCCGATAGAGCTGCCAAGACAGCGACCATCCCATCAACAGACTTCCTAGCGCTTGGTGACATAAAGGCAGCATGCACACTTGCTATTTCATCTCAGTGGCAGATAAAATGGGACAGAGAAATCTGTAACAAACTCAATTATATCCAGCCATCGATTAAAGGTTTTACAAATGTATCACCGGGTAACCGTCGACATGAAGTCATTTTATCAAGACTGCGCATAGGTCACACCCGTGCAACACACCTTTTTCTTCTCTTTGCAGATCCGCCTCCTCTTTGTTTTAACTGTAAATGTGTTTTAACAGTTTTACATGTTTTAATAGAATGTCCTTTATTTCTTAATCAAAGACGACTTCATTTTGGCATCAATATGCATTTAAAAGATCTTTTAAGTGATCAGGTCAACCCTAATCTCTTTTCTTTCCTACATTCAATAGGATTTTACAATTATATTTAAATTGATCATATTATATTTTTATGTTCTTTCTCTAATATTTTTATCCATTTCTTTTGTTTTTAAAAGATTGGTCCCTTTTGGTTAGACAATAAATCATCGTTTGGCGCAGTATGGCCAAGTGTGGCCCTTGTGCCAATAAACACCAACCAACCAACCAACCAACCATGGTTGGGTCCTCGCATGCGTGCCCTTTGGCCCAGGATTCACTGTAGACGGGTGGCAGGAGGTAGCCCCCTTCTGTCAATCGGCTGGTAGTGCAAATTCCATCTTCACTGCCCAGGGTTAGCATTGCGGTTAGGGTTGCCCTGCGGATCAACAACTCGAAGCCGTAATGCTATATCTCGATGCTATCCCTGAGACCCCAAGGGTCTCCCCTTGTTGGGCTCTGTGATGGGTGGGGACGCATCGGGATGAACACCATAAAATTAAATATGGAAAATTTAAATTCTTCAGGCACTGGTGAAGCCTTGATTCACCAAAAAAAAACCACCTCTACCACCAAAACATCAAAACGACCATCTGATCTACCACCTGACAACCAAACAACTAATAAAAGAATCTCCGCTAACCTTCCTACCTTTTATATCATCCAGTCCACAGACCCATCCTTTAAAACAAAATCACCGTTTTTTATCGAAAAAGCTGTAAAAGGAGCAATTGGCGAGGCAAAATCTATCAAAAGACTAAGATCGGGAGATCTGCTAATCCAAACAGCAACTCCCCTTCAATCACAAACTCTCAATAATCTAAAATTGCTTGCAACAATACCCATTTCAACAACACCACACAAAACCCTCAACAATAGCCAAGGAGTTATATCAGAAACCGATTTACAAAATGTAGATGAGGACGAACTCGTCTCTGAACTCTCGAGTCAGGGCGTGATTCGTGCTCATCGCATTACTATAAAAAAGAAAGACCAGATCCTCACAACCAAACATGTTATTCTAACGTTTAATACCCCTGTTTTACCAGCAAACATCAAAGCTGGATATCTTAACTGCCGTGTACGCCCTTATATCCCGAATCCGTTGCGCTGCTTTAAATGCCAACGGTTCGGGCATTCAAAAACCACTTGCAATCGGCCAGACACATGTGCCAACTGTGGAAAAGCAGACCATGCTGATCGGGATTGTGGCGCAGATTCCCATTGCATCAATCCCCTCAGGGGGTTTACTTTCTATTAGTAAACACGGGCTTCACAACCCCGGGGTGCCCCAGTGATCTATACCTTCTTCTGTTTTACCTTCTTTTTTGGGTTCTGTATTTATAGGTTGGTTTTCTTTCTTCCCTCGTTGTGGTTACCTCATCAGAGGTGAGGGCTCCCCTTGAGAAGCTTTCTGCTGCTCTGTTGCTATCAGCTTCTCTCGGGGATTAAATCACCCACGTGTTTGCCGTGCGTGGAGACCCGTGTCTCTGGAAAGGGGGATCCTGGTAGTTGAGGGACGACATACTGTCCCAATACACTACTTTGGCCCTTGCTTCAGATAAACGGGAGGTGTACATTGGTCCCATGTGCATCAATCGGCTGGTCGTCCGACTTCGTCGGCGGCTTGGGATCAAGCGACCGGCTCGTCTACTGGGAATCTCGTTAAGGGTGGAGACATCTACAGGGACGAGCCGGTCGCGTATAGACACTAGATAACCTGATGGTGTTATGCCGTGCGTAACAGTTTAGTTACTATTTTTTTCATTTCTTGGTTTTGTTGCTTGCCGGTGTGCACCATCCCTGATACCGAGGACTCCATGGTGGGTGGGATTCTAGTGTCCGAATTTCTATTTATTTACTTTATGATGGCTTCTTCCTCTCTCTCCAGCCCCACGGGAGGCATAAATCCCCAAACATGTAAAACGAACAAACGTACAATACAAAATGAAGTCTCTATAACAGCAAAAAAACAAGCTCCAATCCCTAACATTTCTACCACACTTGAACCCTCTACCTCCAATACTCCCATAGCATCTACATCTCCCACATTTCTCATAGTTCAATCCGAAGATGGTAAATTAGGTCAAATGTCTCCATTCTTCATACAAAAAGGAATAAAAGGAATCTGCGGCAACGAGCCAAAAACAATAAAAAAACTACGATCAGGCGACTTTTTAGTAGAAACAAAAGACTCCAGGCAATCCCAATACTTACTTTCAGCAACAACAATAGGAAACATAGCAATAACTGTAACACCACATAAAGGTTTAAATTCATGCCGAGGGGTGATATCTGAATCCGATCTTCAACACGTTGAAGAATCGGAAATACTTAAAGAACTCACCCCCCAAGGTGTCATAGAAGTCCGCCGAATAACTATCAAAAGGGACAATAATATCATAAAAACAAAGCACATTATCTTAACTTTCAGCACCCCTAAACTCCCTAGTAGACTAATTGCCGGTTATTTAAGTTGCCCAGTACGTCCTTTTATTCCTAATCCGCTGAGATGCTTCAAATGTCAAAAGTTTGGGCACTCCAAAAATGCTTGCAGAAGTGAAATCGAAACTTGCGCAGTGTGTGGCAGCAATGAACACCATTCTGAAGGCTGCCAAGCTGAGCCCACCTGCGTAAACTGCAATGGAAAACATCCATCTTTTTCCAGGAAGTGCCCAATTTACGACAAAGAGAAGCAAATCCAAGTAATAAAAACCAACAATAATATCCCATATCCCGAAGCCAGAGCCATCTACGAAACAACAATAGAAAATTCAATGGCCAAAACAATAGCTAAAACTTTAGTAGTTCCCAAACCAGCTCAAGTAAAATCCATAACCACACAAACTGATATCCACATCCCGAATATCAGAATGTCACCCGAAGAACTCCTTAAATGGTTTTCCTCACCGGCTAAAAACAGTAACTCTTCTTCTCAGACAAACCCAATTCCTAGCACTTCAAAACCAACAGCAAATCCACCCAAAACTACAGCAAAACCTAACAAAAACAAGAAACAAACGGAACAAAAACTATCAAATAAACCTGGAGATGCCTTAAAAAATAAAATACAATCCAAATTACAAATGAATACAAAACAAAAAACTGTATCAAATAAAGATAAGCCAGAATCATCGGGAACATCCACCGATGATGAAACAGATGTCATCTCGGGTCTTGATCCAGGTGACATGGAGGTAGACCCAGGCCTCGAGACCCCTGCTCTTCTTCATCCGAGGAGCAAGTCAATAGACCGGCGGATCGGCAATTCTTCCAAGTAACATTCAATATGTTATCTTGGAACTGTCGCGGTTTCCACCACAATTCGGTAGACATAAAACACCTCGTAGATTTACACAAACCTGTCTGTTTCTGCTTGCAAGAGACGTTCTTGAAGCCTTTTCAGAGCTCTCTTGTGAGGGGGTACAGTCCTCTGCGTAAGGACTTTGTCAGCGGCGACAGAGCTAGCGGTGGTGTTGCTGTATTTACATCTAACAGCAGTCCATTCACCCCGCTATCGCTCACGACTACCTTACAAGCTGTTGCCGTTAGAGTCGCTGTGAAAAATCTATTAATAACAGTCTGTTCAATCTATCTCCCCCCTAATTGTAACATCCGACAATCAGATTTAGACAGGCTTTGTGACCAGCTTCCTCCCCCTCTTATTTTAATGGGGGACTTCAATGGCCACAATCCTCTTTGGGGTAGCCCAGATATAAATCAACGTGGAAGAAATATTGAAAAAATGATAGAAGACCAAAATCTATGTCTTCTAAATAATGGGCAACATACATACTTCCACACCCCATCGAGGACGTTTCACGCCATCGATCTTGTCTTGTGTTCACCATCTCTCCTACATCTATGGTCGTTCCATGTCGGACGGGATCCATTCCATAGTGATCATTTCCCCGTCCGTCTGGAGATGTTAGGAGTCGGTGCTGTTCCCTCTGCTCGTATCCCTCGTTTTAAAATTGAATCCGCAGATTGGGAACAGTTTTCTTCCCTCGTCCATTTCTCTGACGAGATGGTGGACCAGGATGACATCGATGAAGCTGTTAATTCTATCACCCATGCCATCTTGGAAGCTGCTCGCCTCTCTATCCCGCTGACATCTACCAATCTACCGAAAATTCCAAAACCGTGGTGGAACCACGAATGTAAAATTGCACATAAAAAGCGGAGGAAGGCTTGGGGTATTTTCCGCAGATATCCCACAGAAGCCAACCTTATCGCTTTTAAATGTGCCCGAGCAGAAGCTCGTAGAATCCGCCGGCGTAGCCAGAAGGAATCTTGGATGCTTTATGTCAGTACCATAACATCAAATACCTCTGCAAAAAGGGTCTGGAATAAAGTAAATAAGATAAAGGGCCAATACCCAAGATACTCGATTTCAATCTTGGAGACAGACCAGGGAACTGTTTCAGACCCTAAAGGTATTGCTGACACTCTGGCTGACTCTTTCGCTAAAATATCCAGCAACTCGAATTACAAAGAGCCGTTCGCCTCTATCAAACGCAAAGCTGAGAAAACTAAGCTAAACTTTACATCTACTGAGTTGGAAGACTATAATGCTGATTTCACCATGGCTGAATTAATGCGAGCTCTTTGCAACACTCGCGGCTCAGCTGTTGGTCATGATGAAATCCATTATAGTATGCTGAAACATCTCCAGCCTCTCCAACTCAAGTTCCTTCTCAAGCTATATAATAGAATCTGGCGGGAAAACAAATTTCCGTCAGCATGGCAACGCGCTCTTATAATTCCGATTGTCAAGCCAGATAAAGACGCTAAGAGTCCTTCCGGCTACAGACCAATAGCATTAACTAGTTGCTTATGCAAACTATTAGAAAAATTAGTCAATGCTCGTCTGCTTTTTTATTTGGAACAAAACAATTGTCTCTCTCGGTTTCAAAGTGGTTTTCGTCGTGGGCGAAGTACACTTGACAACCTACTCCTCCTTGAAACAGCCATTCGGGAGGCATTTGTCAAGCGGAACCATTTGGTATCTGTTTTTTTCGACATGGAGAAAGCCTAGGACCGTACTTGGAGATATGGTATCCTCAGAGACCTACATAATTTAGGTCTCAGAGGAAATTTACCACTCTTTATTGAGAATTTCCTTTCTCGGAGAGTCTTCCAAGTACGAGTCAACTCTGTCTTATCCGATGAGTTTATTCAGGAGCAAGGCGTTCCCCAGGGAAGTGTATTGAGTTGCGCACTGTTTATCATCAAAGTCAACGACATTATGACCTGCCTACCACCTGCAGTGTCTGGATCGTTATTTGTCGATGACTTTCAAATATCGTGCACCTCAATAAACATGTCTCTTATTGAAAGACAAATCCAACTCGCCATCAGGAGAATTTCAGACTGGGCCAACCATAATGGATTTACATTTAATGCCCAAAAGACCGTGGCCGTGCACTTTTGCAGGAAACGTGGGCTTCATAACGACCTCGAGCTTTACTTAAATAGGGACCAGATACCTATTGTATCTCAAGCAAAATTCCTTGGAGTCATTTTCGATTCAAAGCTCACCTTCCTGCCTCATATAAAACATCTGAGACTAAAGTGCACTAAAGCTCTGAATCTCCTGAAAGTGCTTTCTAATACTTCCTGGGGTGCTGATACCACCTCCATGTTGAAAATATACAGATGCCTTATTCGTTCCAAACTTGATTATGGTTCTGTGGTGTACGGATCCGCCAGAAAATCGGTGTTGATGCTCCTTGACCCTGTCCACCACCAAGGTGTCAGAATCGCGTCAGGGGCCTTCCGTACATCACCAATCCCAAGTGTACTCAATATATGTTTGGAACAACCTTTGAAACTGAGACGAGACAAGCTGTCTTTAAAATTTTATTTTAAAATTAAAAGTCATCCATCTCACCCTGTCGCTCAAAATATTTATGATCCATTACATATCAGACTTTTTAACGCGCGACCATCTTGCATCCCATCATTTTCATTACGTATACATAAAGTTCTTTTATTTTATGGTTTGGACAACTTCAGAGTTCGTCCTGTTATTTTTAATGTTCCTCCCTGGCATGATCATAAAATCATAATTTTAAATATTTTTAGTCATTTTAAAAAAAGTGACACTCCTGACATTGTTTTTACTACTCTTTTTCATTTTCATAGAACTAACTTTTCTCATTTTAAATCGATATATACCGATGGGTCGAAAAGCCAGGGGCATGTCGGAGCTGCTGCAGTTCATGACAATAACATCATGTCCCGCGAACTGCACAGTAGCAGCTCCGTTTTTTCTGCTGAGTCCCTGGCGATTCTTATGGCCTTGCAATACATCCTACAGCAAGAGCACGACCAGTGGATTATTTACACAGACTCGAAGAGCTGTCTGGATGCTCTGAATAATCCACTGAGCCAGACCCATCCCTTCATACTAGACATTTTAAATACTCAGATTTTACTTTTAGAGAGAAATATCCAAGTTCTTTTTTGTTGGATCCCAGGTCATGTGGGGATCATGGGTAATGAACGCGCAGACTCCATCGCACGATCACCCCTCGGGGACTCACATCTTGTGAGTACGGGCTTGGCGAACCCGAGGTACCCTAGCTGGGCCTAGCATTTTTCTTTTCTTTCCTTTTTTCTGTTAGGCCCTACCGTATGTACTGTTTCGTTTTTTGGTTCTGTTCATTCATTTGGTTCCATATTTTGTCACATGTTTTTCTTGTTTAGTTCTTTGCGTATTTTGTGGGTTGATTTATCTTACTCTTTGTTCTGAGATTAGTTTATTTTATATATATCTTTGGGTTTAGTTTGTTACTTGTATATTTGGTGTCATTTCTATGATTTTTGTTGGATTTTCCCAACCCACGTGTTTGCCGTGCGTGGCGTCCCGTAAGGGGGAGAATGGGATCCTGGGGTTACCTTGCGTAGGATTCACATGGTTGGGTCCTCGCATGCGTGCCCTTTGGCCCAGGATTCACTGTAGACGGGTGGCAGGAGGTAGCCCCCTCCTGTCAATCGGCTGGTAGTAGAACTTCCATCTTCACTACTTAGGGTTAGCATTGCGGTTAGGGTTGCCCTGCGGATCAACAACCCGAAGCCGTAATGCTATATCTCGATGCTATCCCTGAGACCCCAAGGGTCTCCCCTTGTTGGGCTCTGTGATGGGTGGGGACGCATCGGGATGAACACTATAAACTTAAAAATGGAAAATAAACAACCTTTCGGCCCAGGTGGAGCCTTTAATCCCCAAAACAATAATCAACAAACAACTAAACGTCCTTCAGAACCTGAAACTACACAATCATTCAAGAAACTCTCCACTTCTCTACCGACTTTTTTCATTGTGCAATCGACTGATCCATCCTTTAAATCTAAGTCTCCGTTTTTTATACAAAAATCTGTGCAAGGAGCGATAGGTGAGCCAAAATCCATCAAAAGACTACGATCGGGAGATCTGCTAATCGAAGCAGCTACTCCCCTTCAATCCCAATCTCTGAACAAATTGACAATGCTTGCAACTATACCCATCACTACAATGCCGCATAAAACACTCAATAGTAGCCAAGGCGTTATCTCAGAACCAGACTTACAACATGTAGATGAGGACGAGCTCGTCTCTGAACTCTCAAGTCAGGGCGTGACTCGTGCTCATCGCATTACCATTAAACGAAACAATGACATACTAAAAACAAAACATATAATTCTGACCTTCAATAGCCCTGTTCTGCCACCTAACATTAAAGCTGGCTACCTAAACTGTCCTGTCCGCCCATATATTCCGAATCCGTTGCGCTGTTTTAAGTGCCAACGGTTCGGACACTCAAAAAATTCATGCGATAGGCCGGATGCATGCGCGAAATGTGGAAGTACAGAACATGCCGATCGGGATTGCACCGCAGCTGCCCATTGTATTAACTGCAATGGGGACCACCCTGCGTTTTCCCGGTCGTGCGAGATTTGGATTTATGAAAAAGAAATCCAAACTGTAAAAGCCACGCGCAATGTGTCCTACGCCGAGGCAAAAGCCATAGTACCACCACTTGCATCTAAAACAGGAAAAAAAACTTACGCCATTGCAACTAAATCCAAAACCTTAAACAACATTAGTATACAGACTAATGTTTCATATCCCTGCCAACTCCAAACTCCCAGTGTATCTAAATCCAATAGTTCAACTGTATCTAAACCTAAAACCACTACAACTGCAATTCAAACTAAATTAACCTCAATAAACTCTGTCAATAAAACCCCATCGCTACCATCTCAATCGCCAGCTTTAAAACAAATAAAACCTATATCCAAACCTGGAGAAGCCCTTAAGCAAAAGGTCTTCTCTAAAACTAAAAAACTTGAATCCACTAAATCCTCACCTTTGCCCTTGCACAAACCCATTACCATACCGGCTGACTCAATCCCATCCAATTCATCATCGGAAGAAGATGCTATTTCTGGCCTCTCTGATTCCGGTGAAATGGATGTGGAACCCGGTCTCGAGACTCCTAATAATCTTAAACCTAGGAGCAACTCGAATGAAAGGCGGACCAACAATAAGCCATCTTAAAATTCAATCTCCTTTCTTGGAATTGTCGTGGTTTCCACCGTAATTCGGTAGACATCAAACATCTAATTGATGATCATAGACCTGTCTGCTTCTGTTTGCAAGAGACGCTCCTGAAGCCTTTTCAGAGCTCTCTTGTTAGGGGATATAGTCCTCTCCGAAAGGACTATGTCAGCGGCGACAGAGCTAGCGGTGGTGTCGCTATTTTTACATTGAATAGCAGTCCATCTACCCCGCTATCGCTCTCGACCAACCTTCAAGCTGTTGCTGTCCGAGTCGCCCTGCAAAATGAATTAATCACTGTCTGCTCGATATACCTCCCCCCTAATCTTAACATCAGACAAACAGAACTAAACAGGCTTTGTAATCAGCTTCCACCCCCATTTATTGTAATGGGGGATTTTAATGGTCATAATCCTCTTTGGGGTAGCCCAGACACAAACAATCGTGGACGTCAAGTAGAGAAACTAGCAGAGGATCATAACCTCTGTCTACTAAACAATGGGCAGCCTACTTACTTCCACGCCCCATCGAGGACATTCCATGCCATCGATCTCGTCTTGTGCTCGCCATCTCTTTTTCCTAAATGGTCCTTCCATGTAGGACGCAATCCGTATAATAGTGATCACTTTCCTCTTCGCCTTGAGGGTTTTTGCACTGGTGTTGCTCCTCAAGGCCGTCCTCCTCGTTTCATTTTCGAGGCAGCCAATTGGGACCTTTTTGCATCAGTTATAAATTTAACGGACGAGATGGTGAGTCAAGATGATATTGATGAAGCCACAACATCTGTGACGGACGCTCTTCTGGAAGCTGCTTACATTTCAATACCCGTCTCATCAGTTCATCTACCGAAAATACCAAAACCGTGGTGGAACCATGCTTGTAAGATGGCTTATAAGAAACAGAGGAAGGCTTGGAATACCTTTCGCAGGTACCCTTGCGAAGCCAACCTTATCTGTTTCAAACGTGCTAGAGCAGAAGCACGCATTATCCGCCGACGGAGCCAGAGGGATTCTTGGCAAAGCTATGTCTCTACTATTACCGCTTCAACATCTTCTAAAAGGGTCTGGAACAAGGTCAATAAGATCAAAGGCCGTTATCCCAACTACTCCATCTCCATCTTGGAGAATGATCAGGGAATTGTTTCAGACCCCAAAGACATAGCTGACACACTTGGCAATGCTTTTGCCAAGGTGTCTAGTAATAATAATTATAAAGAACCCTTTGCCACGTATAAGCTTCGAGCTGAGAGGACAGAAATTCCATTTACCTCCACTATTGTGGAGGATTATAATTCTCCCTTCACACTGGCCGAATTAATGAAAGCCCTATCTGGGACTCGTAACTCCGCAACAGGACCAGATAAAATACATTACAGCATGTTTAAAAATCTACATGCACTCCAGCTCAAGCTTATACTTAAATTGTTCAATCGCATTTGGTGCGAAAATAAGTTTCCATCTGCATGGCAAAGGGCTCTTGTTATACCAATCGTAAAACCTGGGAAAGATCCCAAGAATCCCTCTAGTTACCGTCCAATTGCTTTAACGAGTTGCTTCTGTAAACTTATGGAGAAGTTGGTCAATTTCCGTCTGCTTTTCTTTTTAGAGAAAAATAACCATCTCTCTCGGTATCAAAGTGGATTCCGTCATGGACGCAGCACAGTAGATAACCTTCTCCTCTTAGAAACATCTGTTAGAGAGGCATTTGTCAAGAGGAACCATATGGTATCTGTTTTTTTCGACATGGAGAAAGCCTATGATCGTACTTGGAGGTATGGTATCCTCAGAGATCTGCATAATCTAGGTCTCCGGGGAAATTTACCACTCTTCATTGAAAATTTCCTTTCACGAAGAGTCTTTCAAGTACGCATCAACTCTATCCTTTCTGATGAGTTTGATCAAGAACAAGGTGTTCCTCAGGGAAGTGTGTTGAGTTGCGCCTTATTCATCATTAAAGTCAACGACATCATGACCTGCCTACCACCTGCAGTGTCCGGCACCTTATTTGTCGACGACTTTCAGATGTCGTGCGCCTCAACAAGCATGTCTCTCATTGAGAGGCAGCTCCAACTTGCAATCAGGAGAGTTACAGATTGGGCCAACACTAACGGGTTTACTTTCTCGGCAGAAAAAACCGTGGCCATGCACTTTTGCAGGAAACGTGAGCTGCATCACGATCCGGAAATCTATTTGAATGGGGCTCTGATTCCCATCGTCCCGGAAACTAAGTTTCTGGGCGTTATTTTTGATTCCAAGCTCACTTTCCTGCCTCATATAAAACACCTAAAGATCAAATGCCAAAAAATCTTGACTCTCCTGAGAGTCTTGTCTAACACTTCCTGGGGAGCGGATACCGCCTCCATGTTGAGAATTTACAGATGCCTTGTCCGTTCCAAACTTGACTACGGATCGGTGGTGTATGGATCAGCCAGACCATCGGCCTTAAAACTCCTTGACCCTGTTCACCATTCTGGTCTCAGGATTGCGTCAGGAGTATTTTCTACATCACCGATACCAAGTTTATATGTGCTGTGTCTCGAACCCTCTTTGAAACTAAGAAGAGATAAACTCGTTTTAAAAATATTTTTAAAAATCAAATGCAACCCTCGTCATCCACTTTTAGATCACATTTTTAATCCTTCATATCAACGCCTTTTTATCGCACGCACATCATGCATTCCAACTTTTTCATTGAGGATTAAATCTCTCCTCTCTATTTATGATCTGGGAATCATGAAAATTCATCCTGCAACCTTCAATCTTCCCCCATGGCATATTCATCAAATCACCGTTTTAAATATTTTTAGTAATTTTAAAAAATCAGAAACACCGGATGCTGTGTTTTTATCTTTATTCCATTATCATCGCAATACCTTCTCATATTTTAGCCCAATATATACAGACGGGTCCAAGAGCCAGGAGCATGTGGGTTCAGCCGCTATTCACGATGACACCATCTTATCAAACGAACTGCACCCAGGCAGTTCTGTTTTTACGGCTGAATCCCAAGCCATTCTCCTGGCTTTGCAATATATTTATCATCAAAATCATCTTCAGTGGATTATTTATACTGATTCAAAAAGTTGCCTTGATGCATTAAATAATCCACTGAATCAAACTCACCCTCTCATTTTAAAGATTTTACATCTTCATGCCTCACTTTTAATAAGAAATTTTAAAATTCTTTTTTGCTGGATCCCAGGTCATGTGGGGATCGTGGGGAATGAGCGTGCAGATGAAGTGGCTCGATCTGTAAAAGGACCTAGGAGCACTTGGCTTTTCCCTGATGACGCCATCAAACTTAGTGATAATGCTCTGTCTCTCACATGGCAGGCACAGTGGAATGCAGAGCTGAGTAATAAGATGCGGTCATTTCAGCCCTCAATTTCTGGGTTTGCTCCAACCCAGCTATCTCGGAAAAGGGAAGTGCTCCTGTCGCGTCTAAGAATCGGCCACACTCGTTTCACCCACGTACATCTTCTGCTGGCAGAAGATGCCCCCACATGCAGTTCCTGTGGTGATGTTTTTACTGTCCTCCATATTTTATCAGATTGTCCAGTTTTTAATTCTATGCGAATGCATTTTTTTAATTCAAATCAGCCATCACTCTCATCACTTTTAAATTCACCCCCTCATGCGAATCTGTTTAGCTTTTTAAATCAAATCTCATTTTATCACCTTATTTAAGATGTTTAGTATCTACATTGAATTTTTTTTTTTTTTTTTTTTTTTTTTTTTTAGCAATTTGCCAATGATGTGTTTTCAATGATGTATCATCTCTTTGTTTGTATTTTAATTATTGTTTCAAAAATGGTTACTCTGATGGCGCAGTTTGGCCCTTGTGTTGCCCTTGCGCCAAATAAGTTCTAAACACAACCAACCAACCATCGCACGATCAACAAGTGGACCTAGGAGCACTTGGCTTTGCCCTGACGACGCATATAAAGCTTGTGACACTGCTCTGTCTCTCACTTGGCAGGCCATGTGGGATGCACAGACGGCTAACAAGCTGCGTTCGTTTCAGCCCTCAATTTCCGGATTCGCCCCCATACAGCAATCCAGGAAAAGGGAAGTGCTCTTGACACGACTAAGAATAGGTCACACACGTTTTACCCATGTGCATCTTCTGCTGGCAGAAGATGCCCCCACATGCAATGCCTGTGGAGTTGTTTTTACAGTTTTTCATATTTTAAATGAGTGTCCATCTTTTAACCCAGTCAGATACAGATATTTTAATATGAATAATCCCCCATTGTTGTCTCTCCTGAATTCACCCCCTCATAAAAATCTTTTTCGTTTTTTACTTGAAATTGGCTTTTATCACTTGATTTGATTATTTCGTTTTTAATCTTTTAACTATTACAGATCAATTTATATTTCTTAAATTTTTTTAACTTGGTTGATATAGTTTAATTTGTACGGCGCAGTATGGCCCATGAGTTGCCCTTGCGCCAGTAAAGCAACCAACCAACCAACCAACCCATTGCATCAATTGCGATGGCGCTCACCCTGCGTTTTCCCGATCATGCCCCGTATGGCTGCGTGAAAAGAAAATTCAAGAAGTGAAATCCACAAGCAATGTGTCTTACGCCGAAGCAAGGGCGTTGGTACCGGCGTTACCATCTAAAACAGGTCAGAAAACTTATTCCTCTGCAGTTACACCCAAGCCTTTAAATTCCACTAGTACTCAAACTAATCTCTCATACCCTTGCCAATTGCAAATTCCTGATACATCCAAATCCACATCCAAACCTAAAACTACAACCACTGCAATACAAACAAAGTCAATCAGTACTAAACCTATTAAAACCCAACAAACTGAATCTCCTCTAAATTCAATAGTTAAACCTTTAATAAAATCGACAACTAAACCCGGTGAGGCCCTTAAACATAAGGTTATCTCCAAACACAAAAAATCTGAACATGAAAACAAAGAATTGCCCTTGACACAGAAAAGTAATGCAACTAAACCCTCTAAATATGGTAGATCAGAATTATCATCGGATGAAGATGCCATTTCAGGGCTATCTGATTCCGGTGAAATGGACGTAGAGGTGGGTCTGGAGACGCCTATCAATCTCCAGCCTAGGAGCAAGTCAAAAGAAAGGCGGACTGATATTAATATATCTTAAAATTCAGTCTCCTTTCTTGGAATTGTCGCGGTTTCCACCATTATTCGGTAGACATTAAACATCTAGTTGATGTACATAAACCTGTTTGCATCTGTTTGCAAGAGACGCTCTTGAAGCCTTTTCAGAGCTCTCTTGTTAGGGGATATAGTCCTCTCCGGAAGGACTATGTCAGTGGCGACAGAGCTAGCGGTGGTGTCGCTATATTTACATCAAACAGCAATCCATCCACCCCGCTAACGCTCTTGACCAACCTTCAAGCTGTTGCTGTCAGAGTCGCCACACAAAATAAATTGATTACAATCTGTTCCGTTTACCTTCCCCCTAATCTAAATATCAGACAAACAGATTTAAACAGGCTTTGTGGACAGCTTCCTCCCCCTTTTATTATAATGGGGGACTTTAATGGCCACAATCCTCTTTGGGGTAGCCCAGACATCAATAACCGTGGAAGACAAATCGAAAAGTTTATTACAGACAAACATCTCTGTATTTTTAACAATGGGCAACAGACATACTTCCACGCCCCATCGAGGACTTTTCACGCCATCGATCTCGCCCTGTGTTCACCATCTCTTTTCTCTGATTTGACGTTTTTTATGGAAAGTGATCCTTTCCACAGTGATCATTTTCCTGTGGTCCTAAACTACCAAGGAAGTTTAAATACTCCTGTTATCCGCCAACCCCGATTCATCATCGAACGGGCGGATTGGGACATGTTTTCTTCTGTCGTTTCTCTTTCTGGCGAGATGGTGGACCAGGATGACATCGATGTAGCTGTGCAATCTGTCACCAACGCCATTATTGAAGCTGCTCACCTTGCTATACCTGTGTCATCAACAAAACTACCGAAACAATCCAAACCGTGGTGGAACCAAAACTGTAGACTTGCCCATAAAAAACAAAAAAAATTGTGGGGTATTTTTCGTAGGTACCCCACTACGGCAAATCTTGTCAATTTTAAACGGGCACGAGCTGAGGCGCGTCAGATCCGCCGCCGAAGCCAGAGGGATTCTTGGAGGATTTATGTTAGCAGCATAACTTCCTCAACGTCTTCCAAAAGGGTCTGGAACAAGATCAATAAAATCAAGGGCCGTTATCCCAATTACTCTATCTCCATCTTAGAGAACCATCTGGGAACTATTTCAGACCCGAAGGATATTGCCGATACTCTTGGAGATGCATTCGCCGAGGTATCGAGCAATTCCAATTATAAAGAGCCGTTCGCATCATATAAGCTTCGAGCTGAGAGAGCAAAGCTAAATTTCGTTTCTGCTTCTTCGGAAGATTATAATTCCGAATTTACTTTTGCTGAGTTGATGCAAGCATTATCTGGTTCCAACAATTCTTCTGTTGGACCAGACAACATACATTATTCAATGCTTAAACATCTCCAGCCTCTCCAGCTCAAGCTTATATTGAAACTGTTTAACCGTATTTGGCAAGAAAATACGTTTCCATCCAACTGGCAACGAGCTCTAATTATACCAATTGTAAAACCTGGCAAAGACCCCAAGAATCCCTCTAGTTACCGCCCAATTTCATTAACCAGTTGTTTTTGTAAACTCCTAGAAAAACTAGTTAATGCACGTCTTTTATTTTATTTAGAATATAATAACTGTCTGTCTCGGTTCCAGAGTGGTTTTCGTCGTGGACGAAGCACTATTGACAACTTGCTCCTCCTCGAAACTTCAATTCGGGAGGCTTTTGTCAAGCGGAACCATTTGGTATCTGTATTCTTTGACATGGAGAAAGCGTATGATCGTACTTGGAGATATGGTATACTCAAGGACCTACATGATTTAGGTCTGCGAGGAAATCTACCTCTATTTATTGAAAACTTCTTAAAACGAAGAATCTTCCATGTGCGAATAAACTCAATATTATCTAATGAGTTCATACAAGAACAAGGTGTCCCCCAGGGAAGTGTGTTGAGTTGCGCACTGTTCATCGTCAAAGTCAACAGCCTTTTGTCCTGTCTACCTCCATCTGTGTCAGGGACGTTGTTTGTTGACGATTTTCAAATGTCTTGCGCCTCAACGAATATGTCACTCATAGAGAGACAGCTTCAGCTGGCTATCAGGAGAATCACAGGCTGGGCTAACCAGAACGGGTTTACCTTTTCTGCAGAAAAAACCGTAGCCATGCACTTCTGCAGGAAACGTGAGCTTCACCATGATCCCGAAATATTTTTAAATGGTATGCAAATACCCATAGTCAAAGAGAATAAGTTTCTGGGTGTAATATTTGACTCTAAGCTCACTTTCCTGCCACATATTAAATATTTAAAATTAAAGTGCAATAAAGTCTTGAATCTCCTGAAAGTTCTCTCTAACACTTCCTGGGGAGCTGACACAACCTCCATGTTAAAGATATACAGGTGCCTGGTCCGTTCCATACTTGACTACGGCTCGGTGGTGTACGGATCAGCCAGAAAATCGGCTCTAATGCTCCTGGATCCTGTTCACCATTCAGGTCTCAGGATCGCATCAGGAGCATTTAGTACATCACCGGTGCAAAGTTTATACGTGCTTTGTCGGGAAGCCTCTCTTGGGCTGAGAAGGGACAAACTTTCTTTAAAATTTTATTTTAAAGTAAAAAATCATCCATCTCATCCTCTTTTAGAACATATTTTTAACCCTCTTTATCATCGACTTTTTAACGCACGCCCATCATGCATTCCATCTTTTGCATTGAGAGTCAAATCCATTCTCTCATTTCACAATATTGACAATTTTAAAGTTCGCCCCATTTCATTCTCCATTCCACCCTGGCATGCTCATCAAATTGTTGTTTTGAATATATTTAACAATTTTAAAAAAAGTGATACTCCAGACATAATTTTTACAAATTTAATTTACTATCATCGATGTAATTTTTCTAATTTTAAGTCAGTATATACGGATGGGTCTAAAAGTCAGGGGCATGTAGGAGCTGCTGCAGTTCATGACAATATCATCATGTCTCGAGAACTGCACCATAGCAGCTCCGTTTTCTCAGCTGAGTCCCTGGCTATTCTCTTGGCCTTGCAATTTATTTTAAAGCAAGGCCATTGTCAGTGGATTATTTACACAGATTCCAAATGCTGTTTAGAAGCACTAAATAATCCACTGAACCAGACCCATCCTTTTATTCTAGAAATTTTAAAAACTCACATCATTCTATGTGAAAGAAATTTTAAAGTCCTTTTTTGTTGGATCCCAGGTCATGTGGGGATCATGGGTAATGAACGCGCAGATTCCATCGCACGATCAGCAAGTGGACCTAGGAGCACTTGGCTCTGCCCTGACGACGCAAATAAAGCTTGTGACACTGCTCTGTCTCTCACTTGGCAGGCCATGTGGGATGCACAGACAGCCAACAAGCTGCGTTCGTTTCAGCCCTTAATTTCCGGATTCGCGCCCATCCAGCAATCCAGGAAAAGGGAAGTGCTCCTAACTCGTTTAAGAATAGGCCACACGCGTTTTACCCATGTACATCTTTTGCTGGCAGAAGATGCCCCCACATGTAATACCTGTGGTGTCATTTTTTCTGTTTTTCATGTTTTAAATGAATGTCCATCTTTTAATACTGTCAGACATCGATATTTTAAATCCAATCATCCTTCACTTTCATGTATTTTATCTTCACCTCCTCACGAAAATCTTTTTGATTTCTTACATGACATTGATTTTTATCATTTGATTTGAATAAGTTGTTTCTCTAATCTTTGACTTTTATATTTTTATCTCATAAATGAGTCTTTTAAATCAATTTTAAAAATGAGCAACGAATGGTTGGCGCAGTATGGCCCACGTGTTGCCTTTGCGCCGTTAAACTCTTACCAACCAACCAACCAACCAACCTTACTCTGATTGATATTTCTGCAGCAATACTATGTATTTCCACAATATGAAGCCATATTTAGTGTGTAAATGGATCCTTTAGAAACCAATGTATTTCGGACTAGCTTTATCATATGACTGGGGTCCAGAATAATAAATGCATCTTTTCCAGTAACAGGATGCTTAAAAAAAGACTTCATATTGTGAATTTCAGTTTCCACACCAAGTTTGTTGGCTGTTGAAATATTAGAGCTGGTGCCTTCAAAAGTAAGCGATATTACTTGAACAGCAGTTTCATGGACACACTTCAAGCACTCTTTAATGAGGTTTGCACTTTCAAGGCTGTTGAGGCCATCTATAAGGAAATACCCAACAGGAATTTTCCACTGGGAATTCAAAGAATTGAGCATAAATACATATGCTTCTTTTGCATAAGGAAATTGATCATTATCAATCCCAGTTCCTAAATCAACATACCCGCTGAACTTTTTACCATCCCATCATTCCAATTGCTTGCGTATAGCCATCTCATCCACTATCAACCCATAAATGATTTATTTACCCATTGCTTGGGCTTCTTTTACTTTAATGGTTAAAGCTGCTAAAGCATACTTACCGCCACATGCTATCATCCGTCAAGAGGAGCTGAATGATTTGATAGACCAGCTTCCAGCGCCATTTTTATTGCTCGGTGACTTTAATGGTCACAGTACTCTGTGGGGCAATGATAATACGAATCCTCGTGGGAGACAGATCGAAAAGTTGTTATCAGATCACTGTCTCTGTCTCCTGAATAACGAGGAGAAAACGTATTTCCATGAACCCACAAGAACATTCCACTCACTTGATTTAGCCATTTGTTCCCCTGTGCTTCTGCCATACTTGAATTTTGCTGTTGGGAGTGATCTACATAACAGTGATCACTTCCCTATCCTCATTTCTCATACTGGTAATTGTAGGGTGACCAATCGCTTACCTACATATAAATACCATAGGGCAAATTGGGAAAAATTTACTGAGTTGGCTATTATAACAGAAACAATGGTGAATAGTGAGGATGTTGATACTGCTGTCCAAAATGTCACTGCCCCTCAGGGGGTTTACTTTCTCAAAGTAAATACGGGCTTCACAACCCCGGGGTGCCCCAGTGATCTAACCCTTCGTCTGTTTGTACCTTCTCATTTTGGGTTTTATATTTATCGTTTGTTTTCTCTTCTTTCCCTCATTGTGATTACCTCATCTGAGGTGAGGGCTCCCCTTGAGAAGCTTTGTGCCGCTCTGTTGCCATCAGCTCCTCTTGGGGATTAAATCACCCACGTGTTTGCCGTGCGTGGAGACCCGTGTCCCTGGAAAGGGGGATCCTGGTAGTTGAGGGACGACATACTGTCCCAATACACTACTTTGGCCCTTGCTTCAGATAAACGGGAGGTGTACATTGGTCCCATGTGCATCAATCGGCTGGTCGTCCGACTTCGTCGGCGGCTTGGGATCAAGCGTCCGGCTCGTCTGCTGGGAATCTCGTTAAGGGTGGAGACATCTACAGGGACGAGCCGGTCGCGTATAGACACTAGATAACCTGATGGTGTTACACCGTGCGTAACAGTTTAGTTACTATTTTTTTATTTCCTTGGTTTTGTTGCTTGCCGGTGTGCACCATCCCTGATATCGAGGACTCCATGGTGGGTGGGATTCTAGTGTCCGAATTTCTGTTAAATTTTTCTTATGATGGCTTCTTCTTTCTCCAGCCCCACGGGAGGCCTAAATCCCCAAACATTGAATGGTAACAAAAGACAACTAAACAACGAAAACACTATCACAGCAAAAAAACAAGCTCAAACTATTAGTAATTCCATCACAGTTGAACCATCTTCCTCTAATATTCTTATACCCACTACATCTCCATCATTTCTAATAGTTCAATCTGAAGACAGCAAGTTAAGCCAAATGTCCCCATTTTTTATACAGAAAGGAATAAAGGGAATCTGCGGCAACGAACCAAAGATGATAAAAAAACTTAAATCAGGCGACTTTCTAGTCGAAACCAAAGACTCAAGACAATCCCAATACCTACTTGCAGCCACAACAATAGGAAATTTACCCATAACTGTTACACCACACAGAGGTCTTAATTCATGCCGAGGGGTGATATCAGAATCCGACCTTCAGCATGTTGAAGAGTCGGAGATTCTTAAAGAACTATCACCCCAAGGTGTCATAGATGTTCACCGAATTAATATCAAGAGAGACGGTAACATCATAAAAACTAAGCATATTATTTTAACTTTCAGCACCCCTAAACTCCCCAATAGAATAACTGCTGGTTATTTAAGTTGCCCAGTACGTCCTTTTATTCCTAATCCGCTAAGATGCTTTAAGTGCCAAAAGTTCGGGCACTCCAAAAATGCTTGCAGAAGTCAAACCGAGACTTGCGCAGTGTGTGGCAGCAATGAACACCAATCTGAAGGCTGCCAAGCCGAGCCCACCTGCGTTAACTGCAATGGAAAACATCCATCCTTTTCCAGGAAGTGCCCAACTTACGATAAAGAAAAGCAAATCCAAATAATAAAAACCAACAATAACATCCCATATCCTGAAGCCAGAGCTATCTACGAAACTACAATAGAAAATTCTATGGCCAAAACAATAGCTAAAACAACAATAGTTCCCAAACCAGCTCAAGTAAAATCTATAACCACACAAACTGATATCCACATCCCAAATACCAGAATGTCACCCGAAGAACTCCTTAAATGCTTTTCCTCACCGGCTAAAAACAACAACTCTTCTTCTCAAACAAACCCAATTCCCGGCACTTCAAAAGTAACAGGAAATTCCATCAAAACCTCTGTAAAAAACAAAAAAAAATTGGAAACAAAGCAATCAAATAAACCTGGAGGACTTCTAAAAAATAAAATACAAACGAAAATCCAATTAAATACTCAACAAAAAATTGACACAAAGAAAGGGAAGTCGGAATCATCTGAAACATCAACCGATGATGAAGCAGATGTCATCTCGGGTCTTGATCCAGGTGACATGGAGGTCGACCCAGGCCTCGAGACCCCTGCTCTTCTCCAACCGAGGAGCAAGTCACTAGACCGGCGGATCGGCAATCCTTCCAAGTAACATTCAATATGTTATCTTGGAATTGTCGCGGTTTCCACCACAATTCGGTAGATATAAAACATCTTGTAGATTTACACAAACCTGTCTGTTTCTGCTTGCAAGAGACACTCTTGAAGCCTTTCCAGAGCTCTCTTGTTAAGGGATATAGTCCTCTACGTAAGGACTACCTCAACGGCGAAAGAGCTAGCGGTGGTGTTGCTATATTCACTTCTAATACCAGTCCATCCACCCCGCTATCGCTCACGACCTCATTACAAGCTGTTGCCGTTAGAGTCGCTATAAAAAATCAACTAGTCACAGTATGCTCAGTTTACCTCCCCCCTAATCGTAACATCCGACAAGCAGATTTAGACAGACTTTGTGACCAGCTTCCACCCCCTATTATGTTAATGGGGGATTTCAATGGTCACAATCCTCTTTGGGGTAGCCCAGATATTAACAACCGTGGAAGGCAGATTGAAAAATTTGTAGAGGATCAGAATCTCTGTCTCCTCAATGATGGGCAACATACATACTTCCACACCCCATCGAGGACGTTTCACGCAATCGATCTTGTCTTATGTTCACCATCTCTCCTACATCTATGGTCGTTTCATGTCGGACGGGATCCCTACCATAGTGATCATTTCCCCGTCCGACTGGAGATGTTAGGAGTTGGTGCTGTTCCCCGTACTCGTGTCCCTCGTTTCAAAATAGAATCAGCAGATTGGGAACAGTTTTCCTCCCTCGTCCAGTTCTCTGACGAGATGGTGAACCAAGATGACATCGATGATGCAGTTAATTTTGTCACCCACGCCATCTTGGAAGCTGCTCGCTTTTCCATACCTATGACATCTGCCAATCTACCGAAAATACCAAAACCGTGGTGGAACCACGAATGTAAAATTGCTCACAAAAAGCAGAGGAAGGCCTGGGGTAAGTTTCGTCGATACCCCACTGAAGCCAACCTCATCGCTTTTAAATGTGCTCGAGCTGCAGCTCGTAGAATCCGCCGGCGTAGCCAGAAGGAATCTTGGATGCGCTATGTCAGCACTATAACATCGAATACCTCTTCAAAAAGTGTTTGGAGCAAAGTAAATAAAATCAAGGGCCAGTATCCTAGACACTCCATTTCTATCTTGGAGACTAATCTAGGAATTGTCTCGGACCCTAAAGGTATTGCTGACACCCTGGCTGACTCTTTTGCTAACGTATCTAGCAACTCGAATTACCAAGAGCCATTTGCTACTATTAAACGTAATGCTGAGAAAACTAAATTAAACTTTACACCCACCGAGTTGGAAGACTATAATGCTGATTTCACCATGGCCGAGTTAATGCGAGCTCTTTCAAACACTCGCGGCTCGGCTGTTGGTCATGATGAAATCCATTATAGTATGCTGAAACATCTCCAGCCTTTCCAACTCAAGTTCATTCTCAAGCTGTATAATAAGATCTGGCGGGAAAATAAATTTCCGTCAGCATGGCAACGTGCTCTTGTAATTCCAATTGTCAAGCCAGGTAAAGATCCTAAGAGTCCTTCCAGCTACAGACCAATAGCTTTGACCAGCTGCTTATGCAAGCTACTGGAAAAAATGGTCAATGCTCGTCTTCTGTTTTATTTAGAAGATAACAATTGTCTCTCTCGGTTCCAGAGTGGTTTCCGCCGTGGAAGAAGTACACTTGACAACCTGCTCCTCCTTGAAACATCCATTCGGGAGGCTTTTGTCAATCGGAACCATTTGGTGTCTGTATTTTTCGACATGGAGAAAGCCTATGACCGTACTTGGAGATATGGTATCCTCAGAGACCTACATAATTTAGGTCTCAGAGGAAATTTACCACTCTTTATTGAGAATTTCCTTTCTCGGAGAGTCTTCCAAGTACGCGTCAACTCCATCTTATCAGATGAGTATATTCAGGAGCAAGGCGTTCCCCAGGGAAGTGTATTGAGTTGCGCACTGTTTATCATCAAAGTCAACGACATTATGACCTGCCTACCACCTGCAGTGTCTGGATCGTTATTTGTCGATGACTTTCAAATATCGTGCGCCTCTATTAACATGTCTCTTATCGAAAGACAGATGCAAATTGCAATCAGAAGGATTTCAGACTGGGCCATTCAGAATGGCTTTGCATTCAATGCGCAAAAGACCGTGGCCATGCACTTCTGCAGGAAACGTGAGCTTCATAACGACCCTGAGCTTTTTATAAATGGGGCTCAGATACCTATTGTATCAGAAACTAAGTTCCTTGGGGTCATATTCGACCCGAAGCTCACTTTCCTGCCTCATATAAAACATCTGAGATTAAAGTGCACTAAAGCTCTGAATCTTCTGAAGGTGCTTTCTAACACTTCCTGGGGTGCTGATACTACCTCCATGCTACGGATATACAGATGCCTTGTTCGTTCCAAACTTGATTATGGTTCCGTGGTGTACGGATCCGCCCGAAAATCGGTGTTAATACTCCTCGACCCTGTTCACCATAATGGTGTCAGAATCGCATCAGGAGCCTTCCGTACATCACCAATCCCAAGTGTGCTTAATGTATGTGTGGAACGACCTCTGAAACTAAGACGAGACAAGCTGTCTTTAAAATTTTATTTCAAAATTAAAAGTCACTCACGTCATCCTCTCTCACATAATATTTATAATCCATGTCATACAAGACTTTTTAATGCACGCCCTTCTTTTATTCCATCATTTTCATTGCGAATTCAATCAATTCTTACATCCCATCAACTTGATAACTTCAGGATTCATCCTATCACATACACTCATCCTCCTTGGCATTCTCATCACATAAAAGTTGTAAATATTTTTAGTAATTTTAAAAAGTTGGGAACTCCAGATATAGTTTTTACGCAGCTATTTTATTATCACAGACATAACTTTTCTAATTTTAAAGCGGTATATACGGATGGGTCGAAAAGCCAGGGGCATGTCGGAGCTGCCGCAGTCCATGATAATACCATCATGTCTAGAGAACTGCACATTAGCAGCTCCATTTTTACAGCTGAGTCCCTGGCTATTCTCTTGGCCTTGCAATATATTTTACAGCAAGGTCACGGCCAGTGGATTGTTTATACAGATTCTAAGAGCTGTCTGGATGCATTAAAAAATCCACTGAGCCAAGCCCATCCGTTCATTTTAAATATTTTAAAGATTCATACAACACTTTTAGAGAGAGGTTTTAACATTCTTTTTTGTTGGATCCCAGGTCATGTGGGGATCATGGGTAACGAGCGCGCAGACACAATAGCTCGAACTGCAAGTGGACCTAGGAGCACTTGGCTCTGCCCTGACGACGCAAATAAAGCTTGTGACACTGCTCTGTCTCTCACTTGGCAGGCCATGTGGGATGCACAGACAGTTAACAAGCTGCGTTCGCTTCAGCCCTCAATTTCCGGATTCACCCCTGTACAGCAATCCCGGAAAAGGGAAGTGCTCCTGACACGCCTTAGAATTGGTCACACTCGTTATACCCATGTGCATCTTCTGCTGGCAGAAGATGCCCCCACATGCAATGCCTGTGGTGTCATTTTCTCTGTTCTTCACATTTTAAGTGAATGTCCTTGTTTTAACACTATCAGAATGCGACTTTTTAAAATGAATCATCCCCCATTATCAATGATTTTAAGTTCACCACCTCACCAAAATCTATTCTCATTTTTACAAGAAATAGGTTTTTATTGTCTGATTTAAATTTTAGCCTCAACTGTTTTTTAATCTCAATATTTTCAGAAATTTTAATTTTTAGATAACGCACTACTGTTTGGCGCAGCATGGCCCTAGTGAAGCCCTTGTGCCATTAAACCTCAATCAACCAACCAACCAAAATGTCACTGAAGCAATTTTAAATGCTGCTGACTCCTCTATTCCTAAGACATCACCTAGAACACTGCGGCACTGTAAACCATACTGGAATGCAGACTGTCAGTCTGCATACAAGAAACAAAAGAAGCTATGGAGTATCTTCCGCAGATACCCAACTACAGGAAACCTTATCGCCTTTAAAAAGGCAAAGGCAGTTGCTCGTAAGGTAAGACGTCAGAGTCAAAAGGATTCTTGGATAAGTTATTTCTCCTCGATTACACCTAAAACATCAAGTAAACAGTTGTGGAAGAAGGTTAGAGCAGCCAACGGTTTGTATCCGGAGTATTCTTGCCCGATACTTCAAACCGGAGCTGCTGTGTTCTCTTCCCCTGAAGATATTGCTAACCTTATCGGTGAAACTTTTGAAAGTGTATCCAGTTCCGATTCTTATAGTCCTACATTTTTAGTGACTAAGAATCGCGCTGAACGGACTGGAATTAATTTCAAAAGCAATATTGAATATTCCTACAACTGTGAACTTAAGATGTATGAATTGAAGAGTGCTTTATCTAAAGCACATAACACCAGTCCAGGTCCAGATGGGATCAGTTACCAAATGCTTCGCCATTTAAGTCCAGATTCTCTTTTTAACATCCTTTTTCTCTTTAATAGAATCTGGAAGGAGAACATCTTTCCTACTTTGTGGCGGGAAGCTACTGTAATCCCCATTCTGAAACCTGGAAAGGATCCCAAGGATCCTCTGAGCTATCGACCGATAGCCTTAACGAGCTGCCTCTGTAAGACCTTTGAACGTATTGTAAACGTCCGACTCTCTTACATGTTAGAAAAAGATAAATGTATATCGCCTTTCCAGAGTGGGTTCCGACGAGGACGGTCCACTCTTGATAACATTGTGAAACTAGAAACAGATGTCCGCAATGCATTTGTGCAAAGGAATCATCTAGTTTCAATCTTTTTCGACATTGAGAAGGCGTATGATCATACGTGGCGATATGGTATCCTGCAAACTCTATTTAATTTTGGTTTTAGGGGTAATCTGCCCCTTTTTATTCAAAATTTTTTATCATCTCGTGTTTTTAGAGTTCGTATTGGAGCTTCATTTTCAAATTATTTTAACCAATCTGAGGGAGTTCCTCAAGGTTGTGTTTTAAGTGTCACCCTTTTTGATCTTCATATCAGCAACATCCTTCATGTCCTTTCACCCTTTGTTCATGGAACTTTGTATGTTGATGATTTGCAAATCTCATGCCAAGGATCAAACATGCGCTTAATTGAACGTCAATTACAAACTGCTGTTAACAGACTTGTAGAATGGTGTGAACAAAACGGCCATAAACTTTCACCATCTAAAAGCAGTTGTGTCCATTTCTGTAGGAGGAGGGGTCTTCACCCTGACCCTGAAATCAGATAAGGTATCTGGGAGTCATTTTCGACAATAAGATGAATTTTCTCCCTCATATATTGTCCTTGCGCAAGAAGTGCGATAGGTCACTTAACATCCTCAAGGTGCTTTCTAATACTTCTTGGGGAGCGGACCGCACTTCTTTGCTGCGTATATACAATTCAGTTATCCTGTCTCGTATTGACTACGGATGCGTTGCGTATGGTTCTGCAGGAGCATCTCTTCTGCGCAGATTGGATACTGTCCACCATACTGCTGCCCGTATTTGTTTAGGTGCATTTCGCACCTCACCCATTGAGAGTCTGTTAACAGAGTGTTGTCGACTCCCACTTGACCTTAGACGTAAAAAGTTAAGCGCTAACTACTACTGTAGAATAAAATCTGATCCTTCTCATCCTTTACGGAATTTGAGTCTTGACGCATATCTTGGTAGGCTATATAATGCACGTCCATCTAGCATTCGCCCATTTTCTGAAAGAGCTCAATCTGTTCTGTCGGCCCCTCAGGGGGTTTACTTTCTTTAAGTAAACACGGGCTTCACAATCCCGAGGTGCCCCAGTGATCTAACCCTTCGTCTGTTGTACCTTCCTTTTTAGGTTTTGTATTTATTGTTTGGCTTCTCTTCCATCCCTCGTTGTGGTTACCTCTTCAGAGGTGAGGGCTCCCCTTGAGAAGCTTTGTGCCGCTCTGTTGCTATCAGCTTCTCTCGGGGATTATATCACCCACGTGTTTGCCGTGCGTGGAGACCCGTGTCCCTGGAAAGGGGGATCCTGGTAGTTGAGGGACGACATACTGTCCCAATACACTACTTTGGCCCTTGCTTCAGATAAACGGGAGGTGTACATTGGTCCCATGTGCATCAATCGGCTGGTCTTCCGACTTCGTCGGCGGCTTGGGATCAAGCGACCGGCTCGTCTACTGGGAATCTCGTTAAGGGTTGAGACATCTACAGGGACGAGCCGGTCGCGTATAGACACTAGATAACCTGATAGTGTTATGCCGTGCGTAACAGTTCAGTTACTATTTTTTTTCTTTTCTTGGTTTTTGTTGCTTGCCGGTGTGCACTATCCCTGATATCGAGGACTCCATGGTGGGTGGGATTCTAGTGTCCGAAATTTTAGTTCTTTATTTTAAATGGCATCTATTCTTCCTTTGTGCCCCACGGGAGGCCTTAATCCCCAAAATGTATCTACAAAACGACAAATAGACATTGACGAAAACACATCACTTAAAAAGCAAGCTCAATCACCTAATGTACCCACCTTTATAATAGTTCAATCTGAATCCGGAGAATTGGGGAAAATGTCCCCTTTCTTTATACAAAAGGGCATAAAAGGTATCTGCGGGAATGAACCAAAGGCAATTAAGAAGCTAAGATCGGGTGACTTCCTTATCGAAACCAAAGACTCTAGACAATCACAGTACTTACTATCTGCAACAACAATAGGCAATATCAAAATAACAGTAACCCCACACAAAGCTTTAAACTCATGTCAAGGCGTCATTTCGGAATCAGATCTACAACATGTAGATGATTCCGAAATCCTGAAGGAACTATCTGCACAAGATGTTACTAATGTTCGCCGAATAACCATCAAACGAGACAACAATATAATAAAGACTAAGCATATTATCCTAACCTTCAACACACCTAAACTTCCCAATAGAATCACTGCTGGTTATCTAAGTTGTCCCGTACGCCCTTACATCCCAAATCCATTACGATGCTTTAAATGCCAAAAGTTCGGGCATTCTAGAAATACATGTAGAAGTGATCACGAAGTTTGCGCAGTGTGTGGCAGCATTGAACATCCAAGCGAAGGCTGCAAAGCTGAGCCCACCTGCGTAAACTGCTCTGGAAATCATCCATCTTTTTCCAGAACGTGCAAACAATACATTAAAGAAAAGGATATTCAAGAAATAAAAGCCAACAATAACATCTCATATCCGGAAGCCCGAACTATATACCAAACTACAATAGAAAATTCCATGGCCAAAACAATAGCAAAATCCCTTATTCCCGCACCAATTCAAGTGAAATGCATAGCTACTCAAACTGATATCCAAATCCCTCATACTCAAATGTCACCCGAACAGCTTCTTAAGTGTTTTTCCCCACTTGCAAAACACACTGCATCTTCATCTCAAACAATCCCAATTCCCGGTAAATCAAATTTAACTGCAAAAACTACAGGAAAATCTAACAAAAACAAAAAACAGTCTGAATCAAAACATTCAAATAAACCTGGAGAAGTTCTAAAAAGTAAAATACAGTCAAAACTACAAACAAATACACAAAAGAAAATCAAAACAAAGGAAGAGAAATCTGAAACTTCATCTGAAGAAGATACAGATGTCATCTCGGGTCTTGATCCAGGTGACATGGAGGTCGACCCAGGCCTCGAGACCCCTGCTCTTCTTCATCCGAGGAGCAGGTCATTAGACCGGCGGATCGGTAAACCTTCCAAGTAACATTCAATATGTTATCTTGGAATTGTCGCGGTTTCCACCACAACTCGGTAGATATAAAACATCTTGTAGATTTATACAAACCTGTCTGCTTCTGTTTGCAAGAGACGCTCTTAAGGCCTTTTCAGAGCTCTCTTGTTAGGGGGTACAGTCCCCTACGTAAGGACTTTGTCAGCGGCGACAGAGCTAGCGGCGGTGTTGCTATATTTACATCGAATAGTAGTCCATCCACCCCGCTATCTCTCATAACCACCTTACAAGCTGTTGCTGCTAGAGTAACTGTAAAAAATCAACTAGTCACAGTTTGTTCCATTTATCTCCCCCCTAATCGTAACATCCGACAATCAGAACTAGACAGGCTTTGTGACCAGCTTCCTCCCCCTTTTATTTTAATGGGGGATTTCAACGGCCACAATCCTCTTTGGGGTAGCCCAGATATAAATCAACGTGGAAGGCAAGTCGAAAAAGTTATGAATGACCAAAGTCTATGTCTTCTAAATAATGGGCAACAAACATACTTCCACGCCCCATCGAGGACGTTTCACGCCATCGATCTCGTCTTGTGTTCGCCATCTCTCCTACATCTATGGTCGTTTCATGTCGGACGGGATCCTTACCATAGTGATCATTTCCCCATCCGTCTGGAGATGTTGGGGGATGGTGCTGTCCCCTCTGTTCGTGTTCCTCGGTTCAAAATCGAATCTGCCGATTGGGAACAGTTTTCTTCCGTCGTCGATTTCTCTGACGAGATGGTGAACCAAGACAACATCGATGACGCTGTAAATTCTATTACACAGGCCATTTTGGAAGCTGCACGCATTTCCATATCTATGACATCTACTAAGCTACCGAAAATTCCTAAACCGTGGTGGAACCATGACTGTAAAATTGCACATAAAGAGCAGAGGAAGGCTTGGGGTATTTTTCGCCGATACCCCACAGAAAACAACCTCATTGCTTTTAAACGTGCCCGAGCTCAAGCTCGTAAGATCCGCCGGCGTAGCCAGAAGGACTCTTGGACGGTTTATGTCAGCACTATAACATCGAATACCTCTGCTAAAAGTGTCTGGAATAAAGTCAACAAAATTAAGGGCCAATATCCCAGAAACTCCTTCTCTATCCTGGAGACAGATCTGGGTATTGTTTCAGACCCTAAAGGTATTGCTGACACCCTGGCTGACTCTTTTGCTAACATATCTAGCAATTCGAATTACAAAGAGCCGTTCGCCTCTATAAAAAGTAATGCTGAGAAAACAAAATTAAACTTTACATCCAACGAGTTAGAAGACTATAATGCTGATTTCACCATGGCCGAGTTAATGCGAGCTCTTTCGAACACTCGCGGCTCGGCCGTTGGTTATGATGAAATCCATTATAGTATGCTGAAACATCTCCAGCCTCTCCAACTCAAGTACATTCTCAAGCTATATAATAGGATCTGGCGGGAAAACAAATTCCCGTCAGCATGGCAACGTGCTCTTGTAATTCCAATAGTCAAGCCAGGTAAAGACGCTAAGAGTCCTTCCAGCTACAGACCAATAGCATTAACTAGTTGCTTATGCAAACTATTAGAAAAATTAGTCAATGCTCGTCTGCTTTTTTATTTGGAACACAACAATTGTCTCTCTCGGTTTCAAAGTGGTTTCCGTCGTGGGCGAAGTACACTTGACAACCTGCTTTTCCTAGAAACATCTATTCGGGAGGCATTTGTCAAGCGGAACCATTTGGTATCTGTTTTTTTCGACATGGAGAAAGCCTATGACCGTACTTGGAGATATGGTATCCTCAGAGACCTACATAATTTAGGTCTCAGAGGAAATTTACCACTCTTTATTGAGAATTTCCTTTCTCGGAGAGTCTTCCAAGTACGAGTTAACTCTGTCTTATCCGATGAGTTTATTCAGGAGCAAGGCGTTCCCCAAGGAAGTGTATTGAGTTGCGCACTGTTTATCATCAAAGTCAACGACATTATGACCTGCCTACCACCTGCAGTGTCTGGATCGTTATTTGTCGATGACTTTCAAATATCGTGCGCCTCAATAAACATGTCTCTTATTGAAAGACAAATCCAACTCGCCATCAGGAGAATTTCAGACTGGGCCAACCATAATGGATTTACATTTAATGCCCAAAAGACCGTGGCCGTGCACTTTTGCAGGAAACGAGGGCTTCATAACGACCCCGAGCTTTACTTACATAGGGACCAGATACCTATTGTATCTCAAACAAAATTCCTTGGAGTCATTTTCGATTCGAAGCTTACTTTCCTGCCTCATAAAACATCTGAGACTAAAGTGCACTAAAGCTCTGAATCTCCTGAAAGTGCTTTCTAACACTTCCTGGGGTGCTGATACCACCTCCATGTTGAAAATATACAGATGCCTTATTCGTTCCAAACTTGATTATGGTTCTGTGGTGTACGGATCCGCCAGAAAATCGGTGTTGATGCTCCTTGACCCTGTCCACCACCAAGGTGTCAGAATCGCGTCAGGGGCCTTCCGTACATCACCAATCCCAAGTGTACTCAATATATGTTTGGAACAACCTTTGAAACTGAGACGAGACAAGCTGTCTTTAAAATTTTATTTTAAAATTAAAAGTCATCCATCTCACCCTGTCGCTCAAAATATTTATGATCCATTACATATCAGACTTTTTAACGCGCGACCATCTTGCATCCCATCATTTTCATTACGTATACATAAAGTTCTTTTATTTTATGGTTTGGACAACTTCAGAGTTCGTCCTGTTATTTTTAATGTACCTCCCTGGCATGATCATAAAATCATAATTTTAAATATTTTTAGTCATTTTAAAAAAAGTGACACTCCTGACATTGTTTTTACTACTCATTTTCATTTCCATAGAACTAACTTTTCTCATTTTAAATCGATATATACCGATGGGTCGAAAAGCCAGGGGCATGTCGGAGCTGCTGCAGTTCATGACAATAACATCATGTCCCGCGAACTGCACAGTAGCAGCTCCGTTTTTTCTGCTGAGTCCCTGGCGATTCTTATGGCCTTGCAATACATCCTACAGCAAGAGCACGACCAGTGGATTATTTACACAGACTCGAAGAGCTGTTTGGATGCTCTGAATAATCCACTGAGCCAGACCCATCCCTTCATACTAGACATTTTAAATACTCAGATTTTACTTTTAGAGAGAAATATCCAAGTTCTTTTTTGTTGGATCCCAGGTCATGTGGGGATCATGGGTAATGAACGCGCAGACTCCATCGCACGATCAACAAGTGGACCTAGGAGCACTTGGCTTTGCCCTGACGACGCATATAAAGCTTGTGACACTGCTCTGTCTCTCACTTGGCAGGCCATGTGGGATGCACAGACGGCTAACAAGCTGCGTTCGTTTCAGCCCTCAATTTCCGGATTCGCCCCCATACAGCAATCCAGGAAAAGGGAAGTGCTCTTGACACGACTAAGAATAGGTCACACACGTTTTACCCATGTGCATCTTCTGCTGGCAGAAGATGCCCCCACATGCAATGCCTGTGGAGTTGTTTTTACAGTTTTTCATATTTTAAATGAGTGTCCATCTTTTAACCCAGTCAGATACAGATATTTTAATATGAATAATCCCCCATTGTTGTCTCTCCTGAATTCACCCCCTCATAAAAATCTTTTTCGTTTTTTACTTGAAATTGGCTTTTATCACTTGATTTGATTATTTCGTTTTTAATCTTTTAACTATTACAGATCAATTTATATTTCTTAAATTTTTTTAACTTGGTTGATATAGTTTAATTTGTACGGCGCAGTATGGCCCATGAGTTGCCCTTGCGCCAGTAAAGCAACCAACCAACCAACCAACCAACCTGTTCTGTCGGATGCAGCTCTAAGTGACCTAGATATCCAGCTGGCTAATTCTCAGATCTTTCCTCCATGGGATATTCCATCATTTAATTTTTTAAATCCATTTGCGATGTATTACAAAGCAGACACTGCCCCAGAAATTTTACAGAAGATCTTTTGTTTACACCGATCTCAGTATAGAGACTATCATGCAGTCTATACTGATGGATCCAAAGCAGGTGAACGTGTTGGCTGTGGTGTTGTGTCTGACACATCCACAGTCAGTTTCACGCTTCATAAATCCTGCTCGGTTTTTACTTCTGAGATGGTTGCAATTTTTTGTGCTCTGCTGCACATTTCTTTGTGCTCCCATCGCAAGTTTTGTGTATACAGCGATAGCTTAAGTGCTTTAACAAGCCTGGAGCACTTTAATAACATATGTCATCCAATAGCTCCTGACATATTATCTCTGTTACACAAACTTGAGAGGAAAGGTTTTGTTATTTTGTTTTGCTGGGTACCTAGTCACGTGGGGATTTCAGGAAATGAATTGGCGGACTCTGCTGCTAAAGCGGCGTCAATCCCGTTTCAACAGCCAGTCCCCTACCAAGATATAAAATCACATATTCATAAGTTTATTTTTTCTTTGCGTCAAGAAGCATGGGATTTGCAAACTAGCAACAAACTTCATACCATTAAAAACCATCTTCATATGTGGCCAGTAAATCCAATGCGTCGGACAGATGTCAAACTGACTCGTCTGCGCATTGGTCACACCCGATTCACGCATCGACATCTGTTACTGGGAGAAGATCCGCCCATTTGTGATGTTTGTCGTTGCGATATTACTGTGCACCATATTTTAATTTCATGTCCAAAATTTTATTCTCATCGCATTCAATTTTTTAAAGGCACAGTTTTAAACCTACAGGATTTGGTTGGGGAAAACCCCCATCCAAATCTTTTTGCGTTTCTTAGAGTAATCGGGTTTTTAAATCATATTTAATGTTTATAATCATATCTATTTTTTAAACTTTGATAAACTTTTTCATAATTTTTAAAATGAGCTTTTAATGTATTTTAATTCTTTTTTATCGCATCTCACCATTTTCATATATTTATAATTCATCCTCCATCATTGTCTCTTTTATCGTTTGTTTGGCGCAGCATGGCCCTAGTGCAGCCTTTGCGCCATAAAACCACAAACAAACAAACAAACAAATCCATATACGTTTTTTGTGTTGGCTTTTTACATACATTTCTGGTTTTAATTATTGTTCTTATATTTATGGGTTTAGTCATCTTACTTATATTTCTGGGTTTACTTTATGTTACATATATTTCTGGGTTTAGTTTATATTACTTGTATATTTGGATTCATTTCTATGATTTTTTGTTGGATTTTCCCAACCCACGTGTTTGCCGTGCTTGGCGTCCCGTAAGGGGGAGAATGGGATCCTGGGGTTACCTTGCGTATAATTCACATGGTTGGGTCCTCGCATGCGTGCCCTTTGGCCCAGGATTCACTGTAGAAGGGTGGCAGGAGGTAGCCCCCTCCTGTCAATCGGCTGGTAGTAGAACTTCAACCTTCACTACTTAGGGTTAGCATTGCGGTTAGGGTTGCCCCGCGGATCAACAACTCGAAGCCGTAATGCTATATCTCGATGCTATCTCTGAGACCCCAAGGGTCTCCCCTTGTTGGGCTCTGTAATGGGTGAGGATGCATCGGGATGAACACCATAAAAATAATATGGATCCTAACACTCTTTCAGGCTCTGGTGAAACCTCGATTCACCAACCCACTCCAACAACGAAACCATCCAAACGTCCATCTGATTCATCACCTATAGACCTACAAAACCCCAAAAAATTGTCCACTTCTCTACCTACTTTCTTCATAATTTAGTCTACAGATCCAACATTTAAAACAAAATCACCGTTCTTTGTTCAAAAAGCCCTGCAAGGTGCAATCGGCAACACTAAATCCATTAAACGACTACGTTCAGGAGACCTGTTGGTTGAGGCTGCTAATCCCCTCTAATGTCAATCCTTAAATAACCTTACATTACTTGCCACCCTACCTGTATCAACAATGCCACATAGGACCCTAAACAACAGCCAAGGTGTAATATCCGAAACCGACTTACAAAATGTAGATGAGGACGAACTCGTCTCTGAACTCTCGAGTCAGGGCGTGATTCGTGCTCATCGCATTACAATTAAAAAGAAAGACAATATCCTACAAACAAAACATATAATCCTAACATTCAATACACCTGTTCTTCCAAAAAACATAAAAGCTGGATACCTAAACTGCCCTGTACGCCCTTATATCCCGAATCCGTTGCGCTGCTTTAAGTGCCAACGGTTCGGGCATTCCAGGAATACGTGCAATCGGCCAGACACATGTGGTAACTGTGGAAAAGCAGACCATGCTGATCGGGATTGCAGCGCAGATTCCCATTGCATCAATTGCAATGGCGACCACCCTGCATATTCCCGATTATGCCCCGAACGGCTGCGCGAAAAAAAGATTCAAGAAATCAGAACCACAACCCGTGTGTCTTATCCTGAGGCAAAGGCTCTAGTGCCAGCATCTCCCACAAAAACAGGTCAAAAAACTTACTCCACTGCAGTTCAACCCAAGCCTTTAAATAGTATCAGCACTCAGACAACTCTCTCATACTCTTGCCAATTACAAATTCCTAATATATCCGTATCCAAGCCTAATACCACAACCACTGCAATGCAAACAAAGTTAGTCTGTATCAAATCTACTAAACCTCAACAAACAGTGTCTCCTGCAACTACAATAGCTAAAACAATAACAAAATCAACAAGTAAACCCGGAGAAGCCCTTAAACTTAAGGTGCTCTCCAAAACCAAAAAACCTGAACCTAAAAACAGCCAATTGCCCTTGCCAAAGAAAACTACTAAAATAAAACTAGATCATACTAAATCAGATTTATCATCGGATGAATACGCCATTTCGGGTCTATCTTCCGGTGAAATGGACGTTGAGGTGGGTATGGAGACCCCTCCTAATCTCCAACCTAGGAGCAAGTCAAAAGAAAGGCAGACCAATTTTAATAAATCTTAAAATTCAGTCTCCTTTCTTGGAATTGTCGCGGTTTCCACCACAATTCGGTTGACATAAAACAACTAGTTGATGAACATAAACCTGTCTGTATCTGTTTACAAGAGACGCTCTTGAAGCCTTTTCAAAGCTCTCTTGTTAGGGGGTATAGTCCTCTCCGTAAGGACTATCACAGCGGCGACAGAGCTATCGGTGGTGTCGCTATATTTACATCAAATAGCAACCCGTCCACCCCGCTAACTCTCTCGACCAACCTTCAAGCTGTTGCTGTTAGAGTCGCCACACAAAATAAATTGATTACAATCTGTTCTATCTACCTCCCCCCTAATCTTGTTATAAGACAAACAGATTTAAACAGGCTTTGTGGACAGCTTCCTCCCCCTTTTATTATAATGGGGGACTTTAATGGCCACAATCCTCTTACCCCTCAGGAGGTTTACTTTCTTTAAGTAAACACGGGCGTCACAACCCCGAGGTGCCCCAGTGATCTAACCCTTCGTCTGTTTGTACCTTCTCATTTTGGGTTTTATATTTATCGTTTGTTTTCTCTTCATTCCCTCATTGTGATTACCTCTTCAGAGGTGAGGGCTCCCCTTGAGAAGCTTTGTGCCGCTCTGTTGCTATCAGCTTCTCACGGGGATTATATCACCCACGTGTTTGCCGTGCGTGGAGACCCGTGTCCCTGGAAAGGGGGATCCTGGTGGTTGAGGGACGACATACTGTCCCAATACACTACTTTGGCCCTTGCTTCAGATAAACGGGAGGTGCACATTGGTCCCGTGTGCATCAATCGGCTGGTCGTCCAACTTCGTCGGCGGCTAGGGATCAAGTGATCAGTCCATTTGCTGGGAATCTCGTAAAGGGTGGAGACTTCTTCAGGGATGGACTGCTTGCGTATAGGCACTGGTTAACCCGGTAGAGTCATGCTGTGCGTAACAGTTTTGTTGATATTTTGTTTTATTTTATGATTTTTGTTGCTTGCCGGCAGGCTCTATCCCCGATAATGAGGACTCCATGGTGGGTGGGACTCTAGTGCCCGAATTTATCTTCCTTTTATTTCATGGCAAACAAAACTTCTTTCTCTTCTCCCCCTCGAGGGGAGCAACATCGACAAGACAATTCTAATCACCTTGCTGTTAAATTCTTTATTGTTCGGAGAGAGGAGGGTTCTTTTGAAAAGGTCTCTCCCTTCTTAATTGAAAAAGTATTAAAATCCCAGATTGGAGACACTGCTTCAGTAAAAAAACTAAGGTCTGGTGACCTTTTAGTTGAAGTAAAAAATGAAACCCAGGCTAAGAAATTTTAAAGTTAGTATCTTTTGGAACCTTTCCCGTTACTGTTACTAAACACGGCTCTCTCAACAAATCTCGTGGTGTAATATCTGAGAGTGATCTCTTTCATACAACGGAGGAGGAGATCTTGGACCATCTACGTGACCAACAAGTCTCAGCAGTGCATCGCATAACTATACGCAAAGATGGGAATATCTTGCCTACAAAACATCTGATATTAACCTTTGATCTTCCCACTTTGCCAACACACGTTAAGGCTGGGTATCTAAACTGTAAAACCCGACCGTACATACCGAACCCACTTCGCTGCTTTAAGTGCCAAAGATTTGGACATTCCCAAACGGCTTGCCGCGGGGAAATTGAAATCTGTGCACGCTGTGCAGGAAGTGGCCATGGTAGTAGTACATGCACCCTACCTGAAAAGTGCGTCAATTGTAAAGGAGCTCATCCATCTTTCTCCCGGAAATGTCCCAAGTGGATTGAGGAGAAAGAGATACAAACCGTTCGTGCCAACCAAAACTTGACGTACTTTGAGGCAAAAAAACAGGTAGAGGCCCGGACTCCTCGTGTTGGCGTTGCATATGCTGACGCTTGTAAAAAGTCAGTGTCTCAGAAAAGCACACAGACAGAGAGCCTTTCACTGCCAGTTACTAGATTACCACAAAGGGAATCTTCTTCACAAATAGTTAAAAAACCAATAATAGTTAAAAAATCTCTAGCAAAGTCCAAAGCTTTGCAATCAATAAAGCTAAAATCAGCAAAGGGTTTTACTCTAAGAGATAAATCTACCAACCCTTTTAACATCCTTGGCTCTCTTAGAGATTCAGATGAGGTGAAATTATACCCATCTGATGACGATGAGATCCTTGAAGAAGATCCCGACCCCCCTTTAAAATTTTCTTTTAATAATTAATGGCTTCTTTTGTTTCTTGGAACTGTCGCGGTTTTAGGTCTAGGAAGGATGATGTGAAGAACATCATTTCACTTTATCATCCAGCATGTTTGGCACTTCAAGAAACCCTCTTGAAGGATTCTTGTATATCTAAGATCCGTGGGTATAGTTGCATTAGAAAAGATGTTACCCGTAGTAATACAGTGTCTGGAGGAGTTTGCCTTTTTATCTCTCATGATTACCCCAGCACTGTACTCACACTGCGCACATCTCTACAGGCTGTGGCTGTGAGACTTCATTTACAGTCCCTTCTCACAGTATGTTGCCTATACCTACCGCCACATGCTATCATCCGCCAAGAGGAGTTGAATGACCTTATTGATCAGCTTCCAGTACCATTTTTACTGCTCGGTGACCTTAATGGACACAGTACAATGTGGGGTAATGCTAATACGAACCCTCGTGGGAGACAGATAGAAAAGTTGCTGTCTGATCACTGTCTATGCCTCCTGAATAATGAGGAGAAAACGTATTTTCATGAACCCACTAGAACATTCCATTCACTTGACTTAGCCATTTGTTCCCCTATACTTTTTCCATATTTGAATTTTGCTGTTGGAAGTGATCTACACAACAGTGATCACTTCCCTGTCCTCATTTCCCATGCAGGTAGTAGCGTGACCAACCGGCTACCTACTTACAAATACAATAGGGCAAATTGGGATAAATTTTCTGAATTGGCTGTTATATCGGGAACAATGGTGGACAGTGAGGATGTTGATACTGCTGTCCAAAATGTCACTGAAGCAATTTTAAATGCCGCTGACTCCTCCATTCCTAAGACATCACCTAGAACACTGCGGCACTGTAAACCATACTGGAATGCAGATTGTCATTCTGCATACAAGAAACAAAAGAAGCTATGGGGTATCTTCCGCAGATACCCAACTACAGCCCCCCCCAGGGGGACACTTTCTTTAGGTGTTCACGGGCGTCGCAACCCCGGGGTCCCAGCGATCTTTTTTATCTCTCCTTCTCTCCCTCTTTTCTTTTTTTCCCCCTATCTCAACTTTGTTTAAATAGAAAAAAAAAAAAAAAAAAAAAAGGAAAAAAAAAAAAAAATATGAACTAACCTTATTTAAGCTTTAACAAGTTGAGCTTCTTTTATTTCGGTTTCGTTTCATTTAAACTAATTCACCATTCTTGTAATATTATAATTTGTTGGGAGATTTTCTTTTGGCAGTGGCCGTTACTTCTCTTTTATTTTAAAAGCTTGCGATCCATCAATGCCGATCCTGTGTCCTTCCCCTCCTGCTCTATGGGTCACAGTACCACTCTTCGGCCTCTGCCGTAAGGTATACCGTTTGGGCTCGGGAGCTGACTCATGTGGGTCGGTCAGGAGGCGGGAAGAGCGGCGTGAATCGCAAATATTGGCTCTCAGAAACGCTCTTGCCCTAAAGCGGTTCCAGAGGTTTGTGTCCCTTGGTTGCGTTTGGCTGGATATAAGGGGACATGGGCCATAATGGGAAATCCTCCTAGGTTTTACCTGGGACAGTGTACCTGGTGCACGTTATGGCGGTCTCCCCTTTATCCAGTGCACGAAGAACACCGGCGGTTCCACTTGGCACGTAAGAAAAGTGTGGAAAGACGGGGTCTGGCGGGGGCCCTGATCTGACTGGAAGGAATCCGTGTTTCTTTACTCTGGTTATGGCTAGTGCATTTGAGAATATGAGTTTGCCTAACGGCAAGAGTTCTCAAAGTGCTATCGCTAATTCCAATGCTCACAAAAGTTCTCCAACTTCTATTAAATCAACCATGAACAAATCTGATACTACGCCTGCAGGAAACTCTGTTTCCTGGGCAGACCAAGTTGAAAATACGAATAACCGCTTCTTTGTCGTTCACCATACGGAAGGCACATTTCAAAACGTTTCTCCCTTTTTGATTCAGAAAACACTACAAGCTTTGGTTGGTACTGTTAAAGCAGTTAAAAAGTTTCGGTCAGGTGACCTCCTCGTTGAAGTTGCTAATACCCAGCAGGCAAATAATATCATGAAACTAACATCTTTTGGAAGCCTCGCTGTAAGTGTATCAGCTCACAAGACCTTAAATGTTTCACGGGGAGTGATTTCTGAACCAGATTTGCAGTACGTACCTGAAAAGGAAATCTTGGAAAATCTCAGTGACCAAAATGTAGTTTCTGTTTCACGGATAACGTTTCGCAAAGATGGTGAAACTCTTCCTACAAGACATCTTATTCTTTCTTTTAGTACCCCAACATTACCAACTCACATAATCGCTGGCTATCTTAGATGTCCTGTAAGGCCATACATCCCAAACCCCTTGAGATGTTTTCAATGCCAACGATACGGGCACTCCAGACAAGCATGTCGGCGTAGAGTTTCTACGTGTGCTCGCTGTGGCATTGATGGACACGATTCTGATGACTGCTCTGCTGATCCAAAGTGCGTGAATTGCCAGGGAGACCACCTGGCCTATTCACGTTCATGCCCTGAATGGAAATATGAAAAAGAGATCCAAACGGTACGAGTCAACAATAATATATCACATCCTGAAGCTCGGAAATTAGTAGATGCTCGAACACCACGTGCAGGTGTATCATTCTCATCTGCAGTTAAGCCAACCATCAAGATGAGAAGTGCATCTACACAAACTGTCATATCTTCCACAGGAATGGTATCAGCAGTCAATAGCTTTACTCAACAAACAGGTAAAAACACCCGATCTCCTACTTCATCAAAATCTACACAACCTGTTGCCACAACTACAGGAAAAAGCTTATCAACATCAACACTGCCCTTGGATGATTTCATCCAAGTAAAATCGAAAAGAAAGAAAACTGTACATAAACCTAAAAAGAATCTTCCCTCAATTAAATTTAAAGCAACACGTAACAGAGTAGATTACCTAAAAAATCGTCTAGTTTCAGTCGGCAAAAATACTAAAGAAACATCTGACATAGTCAAAGGATATGTGTCATCCGAGGATGAAATGTTGACCGACAAGTCAAGTGACTCAGATGTGACAGTTACTGAAACTGGGCCGGATTTAAGTCACCTTCGCACCTAATACATAAACACAATAATGGCTTGTTTATTGTCTTGGAAGTGCAAAAGCTTTAAGCGTAACATCACTGACATCAAATATTTGCTAGAGGCCAAAAACCCTATAGTGTTCTGCCTTCAGGAGACTTCTCTGAAACCACAGGACACAACTCGATTAAAGGGATACCAAGTAATCCGAAAAGACTTTTTAGATGGAGCTCGGAGCTGTGGAGGCGTTGCTGTCTTGGTTGCACAAAACTATGCCTCCCAGACAATCTCACTTCGCACAACCCTCCAGGCTATCGCTATACGGATCCACTTACGTGCCCTTATAACCGTGTGTACTGTATATCTTCCACCTAACCAGACAATCAGAGAATCTGATCTCGAACAATTGATAGATCAGTTACCACCTCCTTTTATCATCCTTGGAGATTTTAATGGACACCACCCACTCTGGGGCAGCCCAGACACCAACAGACGTGGGACAGTATTAGAACGTGTTATTTTGAAAAGCAATGTTTGTGTTCTTAATGACGGTTCGAATACATATTTTCACTTTCCAAGCAGAACATTTCATGCAATCGACCTTGCGCTTTGCTCGCCTCCCCTGTTATCATCTTGGGAATTTCAAGCAGGTGACGATCCCTTTGGAAGTGTTCACTTCCCTATCTCCATCTCTTCTGGGAGCTGTTCAGCACCTACCCCAAGGATGCCTCGCTTCAAATTCAACTTAGCTGATTGGACGAGTTTCACTTCTCTGTCTGAGATCACCCTAGAGATGGTCTCAGTCGAGAACTTAAATGAGGCAGTAGGACTTGTCTCTGAAACCATTATTACAGCAGCTGATGTCTGCATTCCAAAGACAAAAACAGGTCATTTAAAATTTTCCAAACCATGGTGGAACGATGAGTGTAAAGGAACACTGAAATCCCAAAAGAAAGCTTGGGGGACTTTTCGTCGGTACCCGACGACCGAAAACCTTACCATCTTTAAACGAGCTAGAGCAGAGGCCCGTAGAGTTCGACGAATAAGTCAAATTCAGTCCTGGAGTTCCTATGTTTCAACCATTACCACAAAAACTTCTAGCAAGGTGGTATGGAATAAAATAAAGAAAATTACAGGCAGTTATAAACCAAGTTCCACCCCAATTTTAAATTCCAATGGAAATTTATTTTCTGATTTAAAAGACGTCGCCGACTGCTTTGGTGCTAAATTTGCAGCGGTGTCGAGCTCTTCTAGCTACTCACCCGATTTTATCCTCACTAAAAACCGTGAAGAGCAGAAGATTTTAAATTTTAATCATTCCTGTACAGAACCATATAATTCACCTTTTACATTTGATGAATTGATGACTGCATTGCATCGATCTCATCCTACATCTGCTGGACCAGATAACATTCATCACAACATGCTTATTTATTTATCATCCTCATCTTTATACAACATTTTATACCTTTTTAACCGCATTTGGACGGAACAAAAGTTTCCTACTGCTTGGCAGGAAGCTACTGTGATCCCTATTTTAAAACCTGGGAAAGAACCAAGCAACCCATCCAGTTACAGACCCATAGCTCTCACAAGTTGCCTGTGCAAATGGTTGGAGCGTATGGTCAACGCCCGTCTAACTTTCTTCCTTGAATCCAACAAATTGCTTTCACCATTTCAAAGTGGATTTCGACGATCAAGGTCCACCATAGACAATATCTTACTTCTCGAAACGTCAATTCGTGAAGCATTTCTACAACGCCATCATTTAGTGAGCGTCTTTTTCGATATGGAAAAGGCATATGACAGAACCTGGAGATACCGCATCTTAAAGGTTCTTCATGACTTTGGCCTTCGAGGACACTTGCCTATTTTTATAGCCAACTTCTTGAAGAAGCGCAAGTTTCGGGTACGTGTCTTGTCTACTTTATCTGAAGAATTTATACAAGAGGAAGGAGTTCCTCAAGGCAGTGTACTGAGCGTTTTATTATTTATCTTAGCCATTGATGAAATGATTAAAATTTTACCACCCTCAGTTTCAGGAACTTTGTTCGTGGATGACTTTCAAATTTCAATTTCATCTTCGAACATGAGTATTATTGAACGACATTTGCAGCTAGCCATTAATAAAATTACAGCATGGGCTAAAAATAATGGTTTTGCCTTCTCAACCCAGAAGACCGTATGTATGCATTTCTGTCGCAAAGTAGGTCTCCATTTAGACCCTGAAATCTATCTTAACAATCAACAGATTCCCGTGGTGCCAGAGGTTAAATTTCTGGGATTAACTTTCGATTCTAAATTAACCTTTAAATCTCATGTCAAGAATCTACGTCAGAAATGTACAAAGATCCTTAATATACTGAAAGTACTATCGAATACCTCCTGGGGAGCTGATACCCAATCAATGCTAAGAATTTATAGAGCTCTAGTACGATCTAAATTAGACTATGGATCACAGATCTATGGATCAGCAAGACAATCCATACTAAAAGTATTGGACCCTATCCATCACCATGCGCTGCGAATTTGCAGCGGAGCTTTCCGTACTTCTCCTGTTGAGAGTTTGTATGTTTTATGTCATGAGCTGTCACTATATTTTAGACGAATCAAACTGATCTTAAACTTTTATTTTAACATCAAATCAAATCGCTTTCATCCCGCATTTAATAAAGTCATGTATCCATCTCATCAGATTTTATTTGCAAATCGACCCAACTCCATTCCTTCGTTTGGGTTACGCACTCGTTCGCTTTTATCAGATTTTAACCTTGATGATTTTAATATTTTACCCTATTTTAACCTACACCCTCCGTGGATGGCTTCACCCATTACTATCATGAACCCATTTGCATACTTAAAAAAGTCGGAAACAGCAGATATCATCTATCAGCAGCTCTTCTTCGAGCATCGGCAAAAATATGAAACTTGCTCCGCTGTTTACACTGATGGCTCGAAGAGCTTGGATCATGTTGGGGCAGCTGCTGTTTTTGATAATGAAACGCTGGCTGTGAGACTTCATCCGTCATCTTCCGTTTTCACAACGGAATTGCATGCCATTTGTTTAGCTCTGGAAAACATTCTCCAAAGATCAGATAAGAATCATGTCATCTATACTGACTCTTACAGCTGTCTCCAAGCTATACGTCACACACCATTCAAAACACACCCTCTCATTTACCGGTGCCAGTCTCTTTGTAGATTGTTATTGAGTAAGGGATGCCGTATAGGATTTTGTTGGGTACCGGGTCATGCCGGAATACCAGGCAATGAAGCAGCCGATAGAGCTGCCAAGACAGCGACCATCCCATCAACAGACTTCCTAGCGCTTGGTGACATAAAGGCAGCATGCACACTTGCTATTTCATCTCAGTGGCAGATAAAATGGGACAGAGAAATCTGTAACAAACTCAATTATATCCAGCCATCGATTAAAGGTTTTACAAATGTATCACCGGGTAACCGTCGACATGAAGTCATTTTATCAAGACTGCGCATAGGTCACACCCGTGCAACACACCTTTTTCTTCTCTTTGCAGATCCGCCTCCTCTTTGTTTTAACTGTAAATGTGTTTTAACAGTTTTACATGTTTTAATAGAATGTCCTTTATTTCTTAATCAAAGACGACTTCATTTTGGCATCAATATGCATTTAAAAGATCTTTTAAGTGATCAGGTCAACCCTAATCTCTTTTCTTTCCTACATTCAATAGGATTTTACAATTATATTTAAATTGTTCATATTATATTTTTATGTTCTTTCTCTAATATTTTTATCCATTTCTTTTGTTTTTAAAAGATTGGTCCCTTTCGGTTAGACAATAAATCATCGTTTGGCGCAGTATGGCCAAGTGTGGCCCTTGTGCCAATAAACACCAACCAACCAACCAACCAACCCAACTACAGGAAACCTTATCGCCTTTAAAAAGGCAAAGGCAGTTGCTCGCAAGGTTAGACGTCAAAGTCAGAAGGATTCTTGGATAAGTTATGTCTCTTCGATTACATCCAAAACATCAAGCAAGCAGTTGTGGAAGAAGGTTAGAGCAGCCAACGGTTTGTATCCGGATTATTCTTGTCCGATACTTCAAACCGGAGCTGCTGTGTTCTCTTCCCCTGAAGATATTGCTAACCTTATCGGTGAAACTTTTGAAAGTGTATCCAGTTCCGATTCTTATAGTCCTGCTTTTCTTGTGACTAAGAGTCGAGCTGAACGGACTGGAATTAATTTCAAAAGTAATATTGAATATTCCTACAACTGTGACCTTAAGATGTACGAATTGAAGAGTGCTTTATCTAAAGCACATAACACCAGTCCAGGTCCCGATGGGATCAGTTACCAAATGCTCCGCCATTTAAGTCCAGATTCTCTTTTTAACATCCTTTTTCTCTTTAATAGAATCTGGAAGGAGAACATCTTTCCTACTTTGTGGCGGGAAGCTACTGTAATCCCCATTCTGAAACCTGGAAAGGATCCCAAGGATCCTCTGAACTATCGACCGATAGCATTAACGAGCTGCCTCTGTAAGACCTTTGAACGTATTGTAAACGCCCGACTCTCTTATATGTTAGAAAAAGATGGATGTATTTCACCTTTCCAGAGTGGATTCCGACGAGGGCGGTCCACTCTTGATAACATCGTGAAACTAGAAACAGATGTTCGTAATGCCTTTGTGCAGAGGAATCATCTAGTTTCAATCTTTTTCGACATTGAGAAGGCGTATGATCATACGTGGCGATATGGTGTCCTGCAAACTCTATTTAATTTTGGTTTTAGGGGTAATCTGCCCCTTTTTATTCAAAATTTTTTATCATCTCGTGTTTTTAGAGTTTGCATTGGAACTTCATTTTCAAATTATTTTAACCAATCTGAGGGAGTTCCTCAAGGTTGTGTTTTAAGTGTCACCCTTTTTAATCTTCATATCAGCAACATCCTTCATGTCCTTTCACCCTTTGTTCATGGAACTTTGTATGTTGATGATTTGCAAATCTCGTGCCAAGGATCAAACATGCGCTTAATTGAACGTCAGTTACAAACTGCTGTTAACAGACTTGTAGAATGGTGTGACAAAAACGGCCATAAACTGTCACCATCTAAAAGCAGTTGCATCCACTTCTGTAGGAGGAGGGGTCTTCACCCTGACCCTGAAATCCACATACGCAATTCTCCAATCCCAGTTGTGAATCAGATAAGATACTTGGGAGTCATTTTCGACAGCAAGTTGAATTTTCTCCCACATATTTTATACTTGCGCAAGAAGTGCGATAGGTCGCTTAATATCCTCAAAGTACTTTCAAATACTTCTTGGGGTGCTGACCGCACTTCTTTGCTGCGTATTTACCAATCTGTAATTTTATCTCGCATTGATTATGGATGTGTTGCGTATGGGTCTGCAGGAGTATCCCTTCTACGAAGATTGGATACTGTCCATCACACTGCTGCCCGTATTTGTTCAGGAGCTTTTCGCACTTCACCCATTGAAAGTCTGTTGACAGAGTGTAGTCTACTTCCACTTGACTTGAGACGGAAAAAATTAAGCGCCAACTACTACTGTAGAATTATGTCTGATCCTTTTCAGCCTTTACGTAAGTTGAGACTTGATACTTATCTTGGTAGGTTATATGATGCTCGTCCATCTAACATCCGACCACTTTCTGAAAGAGCGAAATCCATCTTGATGGATGCAGCTCTTAGTGACGTAGTTACCCAAACATTTACCACTCAACCCTTTCCACCGTGGGATATTCCATCTATCCACTTTCTCAATCCATTTGCGATGTATTGCAAGGCAGACACTGCCCCAGAAATTTTGCAAAAAATCTTTTGTGATCACCGCTCTCAGTATGCTGACTATGAAGCAGTTTTTACTGATGGATCCAAAGCAGGTGAACGTGTTGGCTGTGGTACTGTGTCCGACACATCCACAGTCGCTTTTACACTTCATAAATCCTGCTCGGTTTTCACTTCTGAGATGACAGCAATTTCTTGTGCACTGCTGCATATCTCACTCTGCCACAATCGCAAATTTTGTGTTTATACTGACAGTTTAAGTTCTTTGTTAAGTCTGGAGCAGGTTAAAACTAATAGCCATCCACTTGCTTTTGACATTTTGTCAAAGTTACACACACTTGAGAGGAAAGGATTCTCTATATTGTTCTGCTGGGTACCTAGTCACATGGGAATTTCAGGCAATGAATTGGCTGATTCTGCTGCTAAAGCGGCTTCAATCCCGCTGCAGCAGCCAGTTCCCTACCAAGATATTAAGACATCAATTCACAAGTTCATATTATCCTTACGTCAAGAAACATGGGATTTGCAGGTAAATAACAAACTTCATTTCATCAAAAATCATCTTCGTAAATGGCCAGTTAATCCTATGCGTCGGACAGATGTCAAACTGACTCGTCTGCGCATTGGTCATACCCGATTGACGCATCGACATTTATTGCTGGGAGAAGATCCACCTGTTTGCGATACTTGTCGTTGCGATCTTTCTGTGGCTCATATTTTAATTTCTTGTCCAAAGTTCCAGTCACATCGTCTTAGGTTTTTTAAATGTACCAGTTTAAGTCTTCAAGATTTGATTGGGGAAACTCCCCATCCAAATCTTTTTGCTTTTTTAAGGTCAATCGGGTTTTTAAATCACATCTAGTGTTTTAAACATATCCATTTTTAAAATTTTATTTACCTCTTCATCATTTTAGAAATGTGTTTTTAACATTCTTAAATTATATTCTGTCACCTCTCATCATATTTATAATTCATCTTCCATCCTAGTTTTTCTTTTATCTTTTGTTTTGGCGCAGCATGGCACTTGTGTTGCCTTTGCGCCATAAAACCTCAATCAAACAAACAAACAAAAAGCCACAATCCTCTTTGGGGTAGCCCAGACATCAATAACCGTGGAAGGCAAATCGAGAAGTTAATTACTGACCAACATCTCTGTGTTTTTAACAATGGGCAACATACATACTTCCACGCCCCATCGAGGACTTTTCATGCTATCGATCTCGCCCTGTGTTCACCATCTCTTTTTTCTGATTGGACGTTTTTTGTGGAAAATGATCCTTTCCACAGTGATCATTTTCCTGTGGTCCTAAACTACCAAGGAAGTTTAAATACTCTTGTAATCCGCCAACCCCGATTCATCATCGAACGGGCGGATTGGGACATGTTTTCTTCTATCGTTTCTCTTTCTGACGAGATGGTGGACCAGGATGACATCGATGTAGCTGTGCAATCTGTCACCAACGCCATTATTGAAGCTGCTCACCTTGCCATACCTGTGTCATCAACAAAACTACCGAAACAATCCAAACCGTGGTGGAACCAAAACTGTAGACTTGCCCATAAAAGACAAAAAAAATTGTGGGGTATTTTTCGTAGGTGCCCCACTACAACTAATCTAGTCAATTTTAAACGGGCACGGGCGGAGGCGCGTCAGATCCGCCGCCGAAGCCAGAGGGAATCTTGGAGGAATTATGTTAGCACCATAACTTCCTCAATGTCTTCCAGGAGGGTCTGGAACAAGGTCAATAAGATCAAGGGCCGTTATCCCAATTACTCTATCTCAATCTTAGAGAACCATCAGGGAGTTGTTTCAGACCCTAAGGATATTGCTGATACTCTTGGAGATGCATTCGCCAAGGTATCGAGCAATTCCAATTATAAAGAACCGTTCGCATCATATAAGCTTCGAGCTGAGAGAACAAAGTTAAATTTCGCTTCTACCTCTTCGGAAGAATATAATTCCGATTTTACTTTGGATGAGTTGATGCAAGCTTTATCTGGTTCCAACAATTCTGCTGTTGGGCCAGACAATATACATTATGCAATGCTTAAACATCTCCAGCCACTCCAGCTCAAGCTTATATTGAAATTGTTCAACCGTATTTGGCAGGAGAACACATGTCCATCTAATTGGCAACGAGCTCTTATAATACCAATTGTGAAACCTGGTAAAGACCCCAAGAATCCCTCAAGCTACCGCCCAATTGCATTAACTAGTTGTTTTTGTAAACTCTTGGAGAAACTAGTTAATGTACGCCTTCTATTTTATCTTGAATTTAACGACTGTTTGTCTCGGTTCCAGAGTGGTTTTCGTCGTGGACGAAGCACTATTGACAACTTGCTCCTCCTGGAAACTTCAATTCGGGAGGCTTTTGTCAAGCGGAACCATTTGGTCTCTGTATTCTTTGACATGGAGAAAGCGTATGATCGTTCTTGGAGATATGGTATACTCAAGGATCTACATGATTTAGGTCTGCGAGGAAACCTGCCATTATTCATTGAAAATTTCTTAACTCAAAGAATCTTCCAAGTACGAATAAACTCAATATTATCTAACGAGTTCATACAAGAACAAGGTGTCCCCCAGGGAAGTGTGTTGAGTTGCGCACTATTTATCATCAAAGTCAACAGCCTTTTGACCTGCTTGCCACCATCAGTGTCAGGCACGTTATTTGTTGACGATTTCCAACTGTCTTGCGCCTCAACGAATATGTCACTCATAGAGAGACAGCTTCATCTGGCTATCAGGAGAATCTCAGACTGGGCTAATAAGAACGGATTTACGTTTTCAGCTGAAACAACCGTTGCCATGCACTTCTGCAGGAAACGCGAGCTTCACAACGACCCAGAAATCTTTTTAAATGGTGTCCAAATACCCATTGTTTCCGAGACCAAATTTCTCGGAATAATTTTTGATTCTAAGCTCACTTTCCTGCCACATATTAAACATCTAAAGTTGAAGTGCAATAAAGTCCTGAATCTCCTGAAAGTTCTCTCTAACACGTCCTGGGGAGCTGACACCAGCTCCATGTTAAGGATATACAGATGCCTGGTCCGTTCCATTCTTGATTACGGCTCGGTGGTGTACGGCTCAGCCAGAAAATCGGCTCTATTGCTCCTAGATCCTGTTCACCATTCAGGTCTCAGGATCGCGTCAGGAGCATTTAGTACATCACCGGTGCAAAGTTTATACGTGCTTTGTCGGGAAGCCTCTCTGAGGCTGAGACGGGACAAGCTCTCTTTAAAGTTTTATTTTAAAGTAAAAAGTCATCCTTCTTATCCTCTTTTAGAACATCTTTTTAATCCTCTTTATCATCGACTTTTTAACGCACGCCCATCATGCATTCCATCATTTGCATTGAGAGTTAAATCCATTCTTTCATTTCACAATATTGACAATTTTAAAGTTCGCTCCATTTCATTCTCCATTCCACCTTGGCATGATCATCAAATCATTGTTCTTAATATTTTTAGCAATTTTAAGAAAAGCTGTACACCAGATATTATTTTTACAAACTTATTTTACTATCATCGAAATAATTTTTCCAATTTTAAGGCAATATATACGGATGGGTCAAAGAGCCAGGGGCATGTAGGAGCTGCTGCAGTTCATGACGATACCATCATGTCCAGAGAACTGCACTTTAGCAGCTCCGTATTTTCAGCTGAGTCCCTGGCTATTCTATTGGCCTTGCAATTTATTTTAAAGCAAGGCCATGGTCAGTGGATTATTTACACAGATTCCAAGAGTTGTCTAGATGCACTAAATAATCCACTGAACCAGACCCATCCTTTTATCTTAGAAATTTTAAAACTCCATATCACACTTTTCGACAGAAATTTTAAAGTTCTTTTTTGTTGGATCCCAGGTCATGTGGGGATCATGGGTAATGAACGCGCTGATATCATCGCTCGATCTGCTAGTGGACCTAGGAGCACTTGGCTCTGCCCTGACGACGCATATAAAGCTTGTGACACTGCTCTGTCTCTCACTTGGCAGGCCATGTGGGATGCACAGACAGCCAACAAGCTGCGTTCGTTTCAGCCCTTAATATCCGGATTCGCGCCCATCCAGCAATCCAGGAAAAGGGAAGTGCTCCTGACTCGTTTAAGAATAGGCCACAAGCGTTTTACCCATGTACATCTTCTGCTGGCAGAAGATACCCTCACATGTAATACCTGTGGTGTAATTTTTTCTGTTTTTCATGTTTTAAATGAATGTCCATCTTTTAATACTGTCAGACATCGACATTTTAAATCCAATCATCCTTCACTTTCATGTATTTTATCTTCACCTCCTCACGAAAATCTTTTTGATTGTTTGACATTGTTTTTAATCATTTGATTTGAATAAGTTGTTTCTCTAATCTTTGACTTTTTATATTTTTAGCTCATAAATGTGTCTTTTAAATCAATTTTAAAAATGAGCAACGAATGGTTGGCGCAGTATGGCCCATGTGTTGCCCTTGCGCCGTTAAACTCTTACCAACCAACCAACCAATCAACACGTTGAAGATTCCGAAATCCTAAGGGAACTTTCTTCCCAAGGGGTTACAAATGTGCGCCGAATCACCATCAAAATGGATAACAACAAACTAAAGACAAAACACATAATACTAATGTTTAACTCCCCTAAATTACCCAGTAAAATTACAGCAGGCTACCTAAGTTGTCCTGTAAGACCGTTTATCCCTAACCCATTGCGATGCTTTAAATGTCAAAAGTTCGGGCATTCAAAAATTACATGCAGAAGTGATCACGAAGTTTGCGCAGTGTGTGGCAGCACTTGAACATCAAAGCGAAGGCTGCAAAGCTGAGCCCACGTGCGTAAACTGCTCTGGAAAGCATTCATCCTTTTCCAGAACGTGCAAAGAATACTTAAAAGAAAAGACAATTCAAGAAATAAAAACCAACAGTAACATCTCGTATCCGGAAGCCCGAACTATATATGTAAATGCAATAGAAAATTCTATGGCTAAAACAATATCTAAAGCAATTGCCTCCAAACCAAACCAAGTAAAGTCTATAGCAGAATCGATAATTGCTTTTGTATTTTTTTTTTAAATGTATCAACGTAATCAACTGGGAATGATTGAAACTAATATGCTTCAGATTCGGGACAAATTTGGTGGAGCCGTAAACACCATCTTTTGATGCTACTTTAGCATTTAAAGTGCAAGTACAGGGTTTTTCTTTTAACGATTGGAAATAACGGATTGACCTCCGTATTTGTTTGTCTGCATCTATGATAGAGGTTTCTCTTTTTTGTAAGCGAAGAGAAAATTCAGATAACTCAAATAGCAAATCGCACATTACTCCGAGGTCAATTAAAAATTTCGGAGACTGCTTTTTTTTCAAGACCTCTGAACATCGCCCTATGAATCTGTTTTCTAGTTTTATCAGCTGCTGCTGATTCAAAATGGACACACCGAGAATTGTGGTTCTTCCATACATCATTAACAGTGGTATACGATCTTGCTACCCTTCGTGTACCAAGCACTCGATCTATTTTGCTGAACTGTTGGCCAAGCTATTCAGCACATTGCCGTATTTGTGTCTGGTTTTTTAGGGAGTGATTATAGAGTGTGTAGAGTTTATCCAAGAAAAAAAATAATAATTATATTAATAATAATAATTAAAAATGATTACATTATGTATCTTCTTCAACACCATCAGCTACAGCTAGTTCAAGTCTATGGTTCAAACAGTGCCAAATTATGACATCTGGAAATTCTAGAAGAATGTGCGGCGATACTCCAGAATTTTGACGAAGCATCACGCTTGCACCATCAGAAGAAAAAGCAATTAGGTGTTTTTTCAAATACACCTGATCAAAACCGTAGTTTTCAAGATATTTTTTCAGAGCATTTAAAATTGTATTGGACTGTTGATTTTCTATTTCTACAAGATCTAAGAACATAAAATGGGGATCAGATAATTTATCTGTTAATTACCTCCAGGAGATACCTTTTGTCATCAAATGATGACAAAGCCACCTTATTCACCGATTTCGTGTAGATGTGATGTCCCTCATTTTGAAAACGTGTTTGTTTCTCTCTTGAAAAGGATTTGGTTATTAAACACTCCCTATAATAATAAAAAAAATTATTAGGAGAATAAATCAACTTTCAGTTGGATTAGGCTTGTTAACTTCAATAAATAACATTTGGTTAGATACATATTAAATAGTTAGAAACATGTAAGTCACTAAACACACAACTCAATTATAAGAAAACAATGAAACTTACTTATTTTGTTGGTGTTTAACATTTTTCTTAACAACATGCCTGCAAACCCCCTTCATAGTCTTTTTCTCCTCATCATCTTCTGTTTTGATTCTATACATTTTTGCTCTCAATCCTATGAAAACTTTCACAACCTTTGAATTTAGCTCATCTTTAAAACATCCGACTTTTTTTTTATTTTCAATACTATAACATTTATGATCAGATGGGTAGTCTGATGTATCATATAAATCTTTATGCTTTAACATGTCGGCATAAAAATCTTTAGTTTCAATTTCATAGGTGAGAGAGTCAGTGTCAGTAAACAAAAGCTTTGTTCTCTCCCCATACTCAGTTTTAATGAAATTATAATGAAATTTATACATTAAGAGTTTGCTAAGTTCTAATATGACAAATCCCCCTCGGGGGCTCACTTCTTGTGAGTACGGGCTTGGCGAACCCGAGGTACCCTAGCTGGGCCTAGCATTTTTCTTTTCTTTCCTTTTTCTGTTAGGCCCTACCGTATGTACTGTTTCGTTACTTTTGGTTCTGTTCATTTGTTTGGTTCCATATTTTATTATACGTTTTAGTTCTTTAGTTATTGTATGGGTTGAATTATCTTACTTATAGTTCTGGGTTTCGTTTAGTTTACATAAATTTTTGGGTTCATTTATGTTTTGTTTCTTGTTGGATTTTTCCCAACCCACGTGTTTGCCGTGCGTGGCGTCCCGTAAGGGGGAGAATGGGATCCTGGGGTTACCTTGCGTAGGATTCACATGGTTGGGTCCTCGCATGCGTGCCCTTTGGCCCAGGATTCACTGTAGACGGGTGGCAGGAGGTAGCCCCCTTCTGTCAATCGGCTGGTAGTATATATTCCATCTTACTACCTAGGGTTAGCATTGCGGTTAGGGTTGCCCCGCGGATCACAACCCGAAACCGTAATGCTATATCTCGATGCTATCCCTGAGATCCCAAGGGTCTCCCCTTGTTGGGCTCTGTGATGGGCGGGGACGCATCGAGATGAATAACTTAAATTAAAATATGGAAACTAAAAAATCTCCCGGCCTTGGTGGAGCCTTTAATCCACCAAACAAAACAAATCCTGCAAAACGACCATCGGATCAAACACCTGACGACAACAACGCAACTAATAAGAAACTTTCCACCAGTCTTCCTACCTTTTTCATTATTCAATCCACAGATCCATCATTTAAAACGAAGTCTCCCTTTTTTATTCATAAAGCTGTGCAAGGAGCAATTGGCGACGTTAAAACCATAAAAAGGCTGCGATCGGGAGATCTGTTAATTGAAACAGCTACTCCCCTTCAATCCCAATCTCTCAATAAACTTACAATGCTTGCAACCATACCAATCTCAACAACACCACACAAAAGTTTAAATAGCAGCCAAGGTGTAATCTCAGAACCAGACCTTCAACATGTTGATGAGGACGAGCTCGTCTCTGAACTCTCGAGTCAGGGCGTGACTCGTGCTCATCGCATTACCATAAAACGAAATAATGAAATATTAAAAACCAAGCATATCATTCTCACCTTTAATAGCCCTGTCCTGCCACCTAATATTAAAGCCGGATACCTGAACTGCCCCGTCCGCCTATATATCCCGAATCCGTTGCGCTGTTTTAAGTGTCAACGGTTCGGGCATTCTAAGAACACCTGCAATAGGCCGGACACATGTGCGAAGTGTGGTAGCGCTGACCATGCCGATCGGGACTGCACCGCAGATGCCCATTGCGTAAACTGCAATGGTGCTCACCCTGCGTTTTCCCGGTCGTGCCCCGAATGGGAGCGCGAAAAAGAAATCCAAACAATCAAATCCACTCGCAATGTGTCCTACGCTGAGGCAAGAGCACTGGTTCCTAAAAGAACCAGTCAAAAAACTTACTCAGCTGCAGTTCAGCCCAAACCATTAAATAGCTGTAGTACTCAGACAGATCTCTCATATCCTTGCCAATTCCAAACTTCTAGTTCCTCTAAATCCAATAGTTCAACCTCGCAATCCCGGGGTCCCAGCGATCTTTTTTATTTCACCTTCTCTCCCACTTTTTCTTTTTTTCTAACCCAACTTTGTTACAAAAATACAAAATGTTAAAAAAAATGTATATAAAAATTGGAAAAAGGGAAGGGAAAAAAAATGAATTAACCATATTTAAGTTTAACAAATTGGGCATCTTTATATTTTGGTTTCAATTTTACTAATACACCTTTCTTGTAAAATTATGATTTGCTGGGAGATTCTTCTTTTGGCAGTGGCCGTTTTTTTCTTTTTAGTTCTAAAAGCTTGCGATCCATCAATGCCGATCCTGTGTCCTGGCCTTCCTGCTCTATGGGTCATAGTACCACTCTTCGGCCTCTGCCGTAAGGTATACCGTTTGGGCTCGGGAGCTGACTCATGTGGGTCGGTCAGGGGGCGGGAAGAGCGGCGTGGATCGCAAGTATTGGTTTTCAGAAGCGCTCGTGCCTTAAAGCGATTCCAGAGGTTTGTGTCCCTTGGTTGTGTTTGGCTGGATATAGGGGGACATGGGCCATAACGAGAAATCCTCCTAGGTTTTACCTGGGACAGTGTACCTGGTGCACGTTATGGCGATCTCCCCTTTATCCAGTGCACGAAGAACACCGGCGGTTCCACTTGGCACGTTAGAAAAGTGTGGAAAGACGGGATCTGGCGGGGGCCCCGATCTGACTGGAAGGAATCCGTGTTTCTATTTATGGTTATGGCTAATATATTTGAGAATCCGAGTTTGCCCAAGGGCAAGAATTCTCAAAGCGATATTGCTAGAGCCATGGATGTTAATCCTATATCCAATTCATTCTTACCTACTCAACAGTCTGATAATTCACCTACAAAAAGCAGTGTCTCCTGGGCAGATCAGGTTGACAATCATAATAACCGTTTCTTTGTTATCCATCGTACAGAAGGCTCATTCCAAACAGTTTCTCCTTTTTTAATTCAAAAAACATTACAAGCTTTGGTCGGAACTGTTAAAGCAGTAAAAAAAGTTAGATCTGGTGACCTTCTCGTTGAAGTTGCTAACACCCAGCAGGCGAACAACATCATGAAAATAACATCTTTTGGTAGCATCGATGTGAGTGTATCAGCCCACAAGACCCTGAACATTTCTCGAGGAGTGATTTCTGAGCCAGACTTACAATATATTTCAGAAAACGAAATTTTAGATAATCTGCGTGATCAGAATGTAGTTTCTATATCTCGAATAACTTTTCGAAAAGATGGTGAAATTCTCCCAACAAGGCACTTGATTCTATCTTTTAATTCCCCAACTATGCCGACTCACATCACTGCTGGCTATCTCCGATGTCCTGTAAGACCATATATACCAAACCCCTTGAGATGCTTTCAATGCCAACGATACGGGCACTCCAGACATGCATGTCGGCGTAGAGTTTCTACGTGTGCTCGCTGCGGCATTGATGAACATGATAGTGATGACTGCTCCACAGATCCAAAATGCGTGAATTGCCAGGGACCCCATCCTGCCTATTCACGTTCATGTTCAGAATTCAAAAAAGAAAAAGAGATACAAACGGTGCGAGTTAATAACAACATATCCTATCCTGAAGCACGGAAATTGGTAGAAACCCGAACTCCACGTGCAGGTGTGACATTCGCATCTGCAGTAAATCCAATCATCAAAATGAAAACGATCAGTACTCAAACCGAAGAAATTGCAGCAATAGTCGAACATCCGACGACACAAAACCGAGCAACAAGTATTTCGAAAGTTATCATTCCCCCTAAATTTCAACAAACAAAAATTCCTCAAGGTAACCAAACAAAAGTGCAAACAGTTCAATCTAGTTCCAATAATCAAGCAATGAGACTAGCTCCTAACAAAAAGACTGAACATACCCTCAAACTAAATCCTCCTGGGAAAAAACAAAAAGCTAACCCTCAAGATCAAGAAATAAAAAATCAACCCCAAATATCACTGCAAACTAAAGTAACCTTACCAATAGATACTGAACTAGATCTCCATCCATCATCTGATGATTCGATTGGTGGGATGGAAACAGAGGATTTCGATATGCGGGCTGCCTTTTTTAAAAAAGGGCGCAAATTCAAAAACAAAACCAAATAATGGCCATTAATCTTATATCCTGGAATTGTCATGGCTATCGACGTCACACTGATGATATAAAAAATCTAATAAATACATATCAACCCGTGTCCATTGGATTACAAGAAACTTTTTTGTCACCAGCAATAGATACTAGAATTAAACAGTATAATTTTACAAGGAAGGACAATATAAATAACAGTCATGCTATGGGTGGAGTAGCTTTAATGCACTCTAGCGTTTATGCCTCTAGACCCATAGTACTAAACACTCCTTTGCAAGCAGTTTCCATTCAGGTTCAGATAAAGTTTTTAATTACTATATGTTCTCTATACCTTCCTCCGTCTGAACCAATTCGTCAGTGTGACCTCGATGAGCTTGTGGATCAGCTACCAACACCCTACATAATCTTGGGTGATTGGAATGGCCACAACATTCTTTGGGGCAGTCGTGATAACAACGCTAGAGGACTACAAATAGAAAAACTTATAAATGACCATGACCTCTGCCTTTTTAACGACTCTAGCAATACATACTTTCATGCTCCATCTCGTACTTTTCATACATTAGATCTTGCCATTTGTTCTCCGTCACTTTTTACGAAATTTAATTTTAAAGTTGACAAGGATCTGCACAATAGCGATCATTTTCCCATTGTTCTGACTTATTCTAGTAATGATGTTACTTTTCCGACACGCCCAATACATTTTATATTTGACAAAGCCAATTGGCCACTATTTGAGATTAATTCTCAAATAACTTCGGACATGGTTGACTTGCCAGATATCGATGCATCGGTTGAAGCAGTCACCAATTGTATTGTGGAAGCTGCTGACATGGCGATCCCAAAAACATCTGGGAAGCTCCCTAAACTGTGGAAGCCATGGTGGAATGATAAGTGTGCTGAAGCGATTAAAGCCCAAGGGAAGGCTTGGGGCAGGTTCCGTCGTTACCCAACCCAAGTTAATATGTTATCTTTCAGGCAGGCTAAAGCTATTGCCCGACGTGTACGGCGGCAAAGTCAAAAACAATCTTGGACAAATTATGTTTCTAGTATAACAGGACACGTTTCTTCGAAAACTGTATGGAACAAAGTAAAAAAAATAAGTGGTAGTTACCAAAACCCACAATCAATTTCATTTTTAAATAATAATGGACAGTTCATAACGGATGCAAAAACCATAGCCAATACACTGGGAGAAGCATTTGCCAAGGTATCTAGTGAGGATTCATATTCACAAGATTTTATAAATTTTAAAAGTCTTGAAGAACAAAAGACGTTGGATTTCCGGGAGTCTACACCAGGAGATTACAACAGCAATTTTAAATTCCATGAACTCATTTGCGCATTAAAAAAATCTCATCCCACTTCTTCTGGTGCGGATAAGATTCATTACCATATGTTGACTCATTTGAGCGAGGCTTCATTACATTCCATCTTGCTTTTATTTAATCGAATTTGGCATGACAAGGAATTTCCCACTGCATGGACAAAGGCTATTATTGTCCCCATTCCTAAAACAGGAAAAGACCCTCAACAGCCTACTAACTATCGCCCTATTGCTCTAACAAGTTGTCTCTGTAAACTGATGGAAAGAATGGTTAATGCTAGGCTGCTTCATGTTTTGGAAGAAAAGAACTGGTTCTCCCCCTTTCAGAGTGGCTTCAGACGCGGGAGAAGTACCTTGGATAATATTTTAAAATTAGAAACCTCCATCCGTGAAGCATTTGTTTGTAATAAGCATTTAATTTCAGTTTTCTTTGATATGGAAAAGGCTTATGATAGGACTTGGAGGTATGGAATAATGAAGGATATCCACGGAATAGGTCTTCGTGGCAACCTTCCCATATTTCTACAGAATTTTTTAAAAACTAGACTTTTCCAAGTTCGCATTGGTAATGTACTTTCAGAGGATTTTATTCAAGACGAAGGCGTTCCTCAAGGAAGCGTCCTTAGTGTAATTTTATTCATCATCAAAATAAATGGTATTATTCATCAACTCCCACCATATGTTCATGGTTCATTGTTTGTTGATGATTTTCAGATTCATTGTGCTGGTGAAGACATGGATTTTATTAAAAGACAACTGCAACTTGCAATAACTAATATTACTAACTGGACTAAGCGGAATGGCTTTGTTATCTCCACAGAGAAAACTGTTGGTGTCCATTTTTGTCGCAGACGAGGATTACATCCAGATCCTAATATTTTACTAGACTCCCGTACCATACCTATAGTTAAAGAGGCTAAATTTTTGGGGTTGGTGCTTGACTCGAAGCTGAATTTTAAACCGCATATTGACGTATTAAAAAGGAAATGTCACCAATCTTTAAATATACTAAAAGTGTTAACGCATACTTCCTGGGGAGCTGATCGAAAGGCCATGATGCGAATTTATAGAGCATTGGTGCGTTCGAAGCTTGATTATGGTTGCGAAATTTATGGCTCCACTTGCAAGACATATTTAAAACCTCTCGATGCAGTGCATCACCAAGGCGTTCATACACATCTCTACAGGCTGTGGCTGCGAGACTTCATTTCCAGTCCCTTCTCACAGTCTGTTGCCTATACCTACCGCCACATGCTATCATCCGCCAAGAGGAGCTGAATGACCTTATTGATCAGCTTCCAGCACCATTTTTACTGCTCGGTGACTTTAATGGACACAGTACTATGTGGGGTAATGACAATACGAACCCTCGTGGGAGACAGATTGAAAAGTTGCTATCTGATCACTGTCTTTGTCTCCTGAATAACGAGGAGAAAACATATTTCCATGAACCCACTAGAACATTCCATTCACTAGACTTAGCCATTTGTTCCCCTATACTTTTGCCATACTTGAATTTTGCTGTTGGGAGTGATCTACATAACAGTGATCACTTCCCTATTCTCATTTCTCATACTGGTAATGGTAGCGTGACCAACCGCCTACCTACATATAAATACCATAGGGCAAATTGGGAAAAATTTACCGAGTTGGCTATTATATCAGGAACAATGGTGGATAGTGAGGATGTTGATACTGCTGTCCAAAATGTCACTGAAGCAATTTTAAAGGCTGCTGACTCCTCTATTCCTAAGACTTCACCTAAAACATTGCGGCACTGTAAACCATACTGGAATGCAGAATGTCAGTCTGCATACAAGAAACAAAAGAAGCTATGGGGTATCTTCCGCAGATACCCAACTACAGGAAACCTTATCGCCTTTAAAAAGGCTAAGGCATTTACTCGTAGAGTTAGACGTCAAAGTCAAAAGGATTCTTGGATAAGTTATGTCTCTTCGATTACATCTAAAACATCAAGTAAACAGTTGTGGAAGAAGGTTAGAGCAGCCAACGGTTTGTATCCGGAGTATTCTTGCCCGATACTTCAAACCGGAGCTGCTGTGTTCTCTTCCCCTGAAGATATTGCTAACCTTATCGGTGAAACTTTTGAAAGTGTATCCAGTTCCGATTCTTATAGTCCTACATTTTTAGTGACTAAGAATCGCCCTGAACGGGCTGGAATTAATTTCAAAAGCAATAGTGAATATTCCTACAACTGTGAACTTAAGATGTATGAATTGAAGAGTGCTTTATCTAAAGCACATAACACTAGTCCAGGTCCAGATGGGATCAGTTACCAAATGCTTCGCCATTTAAGTCCAGATTCTCTTTTTAACATCCTTTTTCTCTTTAATCGAATCTGGAAGGAGAACATCTTTCCTACCTTGTGGCGGGAAGCTACTGTAATCCCCATTCTGAAACCTGGAAAGGATCCCAAGGATCCTCTGAACTATCGACCGATAGCCTTAACGAGCTGCCTCTGTAAGACCTTTGAACGTATTGTAAACGCCCGACTCTCTTACATGTTGGAAAAAGATGGATGTATTTCACCTTTTCAGAGTGGATTCCGACGAGGACGGTCCACTCTTGATAACATCGTGAAACTAGAAACAGATGTTCGCAATGCCTTTGTGCAGAGGAATCATCTAGTTTCAATCTTTTTCGACATTGAGAAGGCGTATGATCATACGTGGCGATATGGTATCCTGCAAACCTTATTTAATTTTGGTTTCAGGGGTAATCTGCCTCTTTTTATTCAAAACTTTTTATCATCCCGGGTTTTTAGAGTTCGTATTGGAACCTCATTTTCTAATTATTTTAATCAATCTGAGGGAGTCCCTCAAGGTTGTGTTTTAAGCGTCACCCTTTTTAACCTTCACATAAGCAATATCCTTCATGTCCTTTCACCCTTTGTTCATGGAACTTTGTATGTTGATGATTTGCAAATCTCATGCCAAGGATCAAACATGCGCTTAATTGAACGTCAGTTACAAACTGCTGTTAACAGACTTGTTGAATGGTGTGAACAAAACGGCCATAAACTGTCACCATCTAAAAGCAGTTGCATCCACTTCTGTAGGAGGAGGGGTCTTCACCCTGACCCTGAAATCCACATACGTAACACGCCCATCCCTGTTGTCAATCAGATAAGGTATCTGGGAGTCATTTTTGACAATAAGATGAATTTTCTCCCACATATATTGTCCTTGCGCAAGAAGTGCGATAAATCGCTTAATATCCTCAAAGTACTCTCAAATACATCTTGGGGTGCTGATCGCACTTCTTTGCTGCGTATTTACAATTCGGTTATCTTATCCCGTATTGACTACGGATGCGTTGCGTATGGGTCTGCAGGAGTATCCCTTCTACGAAGATTGGATACTGTCCATCACACTGCTGCCCGTATTTGTTCAGGTGCATTTCGCACTTCACCCATTGAAAGTCTGTTGACAGAGTGTAGTCTACTTCCACTTGACTTGAGACGTAAAAAATTAAGCGCCAACTACTACTGTAGAATTATGTCTGATCCTTTTCACCCTTTACGTAAGGTGAGACTTGATGCCTATCTTGGTAGGTTATACGATGCTCGCCCATCGAACATCCGACCGTTTTCTGAAAGAGCAAAATCAATCTTGTTGGATGCAGCTCTAAGTGACGTTGTTACCCAAACATTTATAACTCAATCCTTTCCACCGTGGAATATTCCATCTTTCCACTTTCTCAATCCATTTGCGATGTATTGCAAGGCAGACACTGCCCCAGAAATTGTACAGCAAATCTTTTGTGATCACCGCTCTCAGTATGCTGACTATGAAGCAGTATTTACTGATGGATCCAAAGCAGGTGAACGTGTTGGCTGTGGTACTGTGTCCGACACATCCACAGTCGCTTTTACACTTCATAAATCCTGCTCGGTTTTCACTTCTGAGATGACAGCAATTTCTTGTGCACTGCTGCATATCTCACTCTGCCACAATCGCAAATTTTGTGTGTATTCTGACAGTTTAAGCTCCTTGTCAAGTCTGGAGCAATTTAAGAACAATAGCCATCCACTTGCCTTTGACATTTTGTCAAAGTTACACACACTTGAGAGGAAAGGATTTACTATATTGTTCTGCTGGGTACCTAGTCACATGGGAATTTCAGGAAATGAATTGGCCGATTCTGCTGCTAAAGCGGCCTCAATCCCGCTGCAGCAGCCAGTTCCCTACCAAGATATTAAGACTTCAATTCAGAAGTTCATATTATCCTTACGTCAAGAAGCATGGGATTTGCAAACTAACAACAAACTCCATACCATCAAAAATCATCTTCTTAAATGGCCAGTTAATCCAATGCGTCGGACAGATGTCAAACTGACTCGTCTGCGCATTGGTCATACCCGATTGACGCACCGACATCTATTGCTGGGAGAAGATCCACCTGTTTGCGATATTTGTCGTTGCGATCTTACTGTGTCTCATATTTTAATTTCTTGTCCTGAGTTTCACTCTCATCGTCTTAGGTTTTTTAAGAGTACCAGTTTAAGTCTTCAGGATTTGATTGGGGAAACTCCCCATCCAAATCTTTTTGCATTTTTAAGATCAATCGGGTTTTTAAATCACATCTAACTGTTTTAAACATATCCATTTTTTAAATTTTATTAACCTCGTCATCATTTTAGAAATGTGTTTTTAACATTCTTAAATTATATTATGTCACATCTCATCATATTTATTATTCATCTTCCATCCTAGTTTTTCTTTTATCTTTTGTTTTGGCGCAGTATGGCCCTTGTGTTGCCTTTGCGCCATAAAAAGCCTAAACAAACAAACCAAGGCGTTCGTATTTGTTCTGGAGCTTTTAGGACGTCCCCAGTAGATAGTTTACTATCATTAGCATTTGAACCCTCATTGGAGTCTAGACGACAGAGACTTTCTCTTAATTATTTCTTCAAGATTAAAAGTAATCAATCTCATCCAATGCTTAACAAAGTTATCAATCCTGTTTACAGCACTTTATTTTCTAATAAACAGTCGTACATTCCAACTTTTGCTTTTAGAATAGGGGAAATTTTAAGCTTTTATGATATTGAGGACTTTCCTGTTCTTTGCAGAGGAGATATACCTCCACCTTGGACTGAAACCAATTTAAATTTTGTTCATGATTTTGATCATTTGCACAAACCATCTACCCCACATTACATCTTTACTCAGCTTTTTTATTTTCATAGACAATGTTACAAAGACTACTGCGCAGTTTTTACGGATGGATCCAAATCCAATGATTATGTTGGTGCAGCTGCTGTTTTTATCAATCAAACAATCACAAAGAGACTTCATGCCTTTTGCTCTGTATTTACCTCAGAAATTTATGCAATAAATATGGCATTGATGACAATTTTTAATTTCACAAGTAAAAAATTCATTATTTATACGGATTCTAGGAGTTGCATTGAGGCCTTACAAAAAATATCTTTTGAGAGCCATCCCTTGGTATTACATACTGTAGAGTTGTGGGCGAATCTCAAACAGCGATCAGTTGAGGTTTCTTTTTGTTGGATACCGGGCCATGTTGGCATACATGGAAATGATCTCGCTGACTTAGCAGCGAAAAACATTCGCTTTGTATCAGACAAATTTGTCCCACTAAGTGATGCGAAACACGCAATAAAACAAACTCAAGAAAAGGTGTGGGAGCTGCAATGGAAGAAACAGATACATAATAAACTGCTTTCAATCAAACCATCCATTAAAACTTTTAAACCAACATTTTTAAACAGACACAAGGATGTTATTTTAACGAGACTTAGAATTGGTCATACACGCTTTACACACAAGTATCTTTTATGTAACGAACCAGCACCGACTTGCTCACAGTGTAGTTGCCTTTTATCTGTTAATCATATTTTATGTGTCTGTCCAAATTTTAATATATCTAGACTAAACCACTTTGGTACTACTGATTTAACATTAAAGGATTTACTATCAGACGAACCACATCCGAATTTGTTTTCGTTTCTGCATAACATTGGTTTTATTAACCTAATTTGACTTGTTTCTTTTTGAATAGATAATGCCTTTATAGAATCGTAAAAGACAATATGTTTGGCGCAGCTTAGCCAATCCTGGCTCTTGTGCCATTAAAATACATACAACCAACCAACCAACCAATAGTTCAACCAAACCCAATACTGTAACAACTGCAATCCAAACTAAACTTGTCAGTAAATCTGTTAAAATTCAACCAACCAACCAATCTCAAACTACAATTGCTAAACAAGTAACAAAATCCACAACTAAACCCGGAGAAGCCCTAAAACTTAAGGTTCTCTCCAAAAACAAAAAAAAACCTGAACCTGAAAACAACCAATTGCCCTTTCCACAGAAAACTACAAAAGTAAAACCAAATCATAATAAATCAGATTCATCATCGGATGAAGATGCCATTTCAGGGTTATCAGATTCCGGTGAGATGGACGTAGAAGTGGGTTTGGAGACGCCTATCAATCTCCAACCTAGGAGCAGGTCAAGGGAAAGGCTGACAGATATTAATATATCTTAAAATTCAGTCTCCTTTCTTGGAATTGTCGCGGTTTCCACCACAATTCGGTAGACATAAAACATCTAGTTGATGAACATAAACCTGTTTGTATCTGTTTGCAAGAGACGCTCTTGAAGCCTTTTCAGAGCTCTCTTGTTAGGGGATATAGTCCTCTCCGGAAGGACTATGTCAGCGGCGACAGAGCTAGCGGTGGTGTCGCTATATTTACATCAAATAGCAATCCATCCACCCCGCTAACGCTCTCGACCAACCTTCAAGCTGTTGCTGTCAGAGTCGCCATACACCATCAATTAATTACTGTCTGTTCTATTTACCTCCCCCCTAATCTTAATATCAGACAAGCAGATTTAAACAGGCTTTGTGGACAGCTTCCTCCCCCTTTTATTATGATGGGGGACTTTAATGGCCACAATCCTCTTTGGGGTAGCCCAGACATCAATAACCGTGGAAGGCAAATCGAGAAGTTAATTACAGACCAACATCTCTGTATATTTAACAACGGGCAACATACATACTTCCACGCCACATCGAGGACTTTTCATGCCATCGATCTCGCCCTGTGTTCACCATCTCTTTTTTCTGATTGGATGTTTTTTGTGGAAAATGATCCTTTCCACAGTGATCATTTTCCTGTGGTCCTAAACTACCAAGGAAGTTTAAATACTCCTGTAATCCGCCAACCCCGATTCATCATCGAACGGGCGGATTGGGATATGTTTTCTTCTATCGTTTCTCTTTCTGACGAGATGGTTGACCAGGATGACATCGATGTAGCTGTGCAATCTGTCACCAACGCCATTATTGAAGCTGCCCACCTTGCCATACCTGTATCATCAACAAAACTACCGAAACAATCCAAACCGTGGTGGAACAAAAACTGTAGACTTGCCCATAAAAAACAAAAAAAATTGTGGAGTATTTTTCGCAGGTACCCCACTACGACAAATCTTGTCAATTTTAAAAGGGCACGAGCTGAGGCGCGTCAGATCCGCCGCCGAAGCCAGAGGGATTCTTGGAGGAATTATGTTAGTACCATAACTTCCTCAACGTCTTCCAAGAGGGTCTGGAACAAGGTCAATAAGATCAAGGGCCGTTATCCAAATTACTCTATCTCCATCTTAGAGAGCCATCAGGGAGTTGTTTCAGACCCTAAGGATATTGCCGATACTCTTGCCGATGCATTTGCCAAGGTATCGAGCAATTCCAATTACAAAGAGCCGTTCGCATCGTATAAGCTTCGAGCTGAGAGAACAAAGTTGAATTTCGCTTCTGCTTCTTCGGAAGGTTATAACTCCGATTTTACTTTGGCTGAGTTGATACAAGCATTATCTGGTTCCAACAATTCTGCTGTTGGGCCAGATGATATACATTACTCCATGCTTAAACATCTCCAGCCACTCCAGCTCAAGCTTTTATTGAAATTGTTTAACCGTATTTGGCGGGAGAATACATTTCCTGCTAACTGGCAGCGTGCTCTTATAATACCAATCGTAAAACCTGGTAAAGACCCCAAGAATCCCTCAAGTTACCGCCCTATTGCATTAACTAGTTGTCTTTGTAAACTCCTGGAGAAACTAGTTAATGCACGTCTTTTATTTTATCTTGAATATAATTACTGTCTATCTCGGTTCCAGAGTGGTTTTCGCCGTGGACGAAGCACTATTGACAACTTGCTCCTCCTCGAAACTTCAATTCGGGAGGCTTTTGTCAAGCGGAACCATTTGGTATCTGTATTCTTTGACATGGAGAAAGCGTATGATCGTACTTGGAGATATGGTATACTCAAGGACCTACATGATTTAGGTCTGCGAGGAAATCTACCGCTATTTATTGAAAACTTTTTAAAACGAAGAATCTTCCAAGTACGAATAAACTCAATATTATCTGACGAGTTCATACAAGAACAAGGTGTCCCCCAGGGAAGTGTGTTGAGTTGCGCACTATTCATCGTCAAAGTTAACAGCCTTTTGACCTGCTTACCACCATCAGTGTCAGGGACGATGTTTGTTGACGATTTTCAGATGTCTTGCGCCTCAACGAATATGTCACTCATAGAGAGACAGCTTCAGCTGGCTATCAGGAGAATCACAGACTGGGCAAACCAGAACGGGTTTACGTTTTCAACTGAAAAGACCGTTGCCATGCACTTCTGCAGGAAACGTGAGCTTCACAATGACCCAGAGATTTATTTAAATGGAGTTCAAATACCCATTGTTTCTGAAACCAAATTTCTTGGACTTATATTTGACTCTAAGCTCACGTTCCTGCCACATATCAGACATCTTAAATTGAAGTGCAACAAAGTCTTGAATCTCCTGAAAGTTCTCTCTAACACTTCCTGGGGAGCTGATACCACCTCCATGTTAAAGATATACAGGTGCCTGGTCCGTTCCATACTTGACTACGGCTCGGTGGTGTACGGATCTGCCAGAAAATCGGCATTAATGCTCCTGGATCCTGTTCACCATATGGGTCTCAGGATCGCATCAGGAGCATTTAGTACATCACCGGTGCAGAGTTTATATGTGCTTTGTCTGGAAGCCTCTCTTGGGATGAGACGGGACAAACTTTGTTTAAAGTTATATTTTAAAATAAAAAGTCACCCCTCTCATCCCCTTTTAGAACACATTTTTAACCCTTTACATCAGCGACTTTTCAACTCACGTCCATCTTGTATACCGTCATTTGCATTACGAATTAACTCCATTCTCTCATCTCATAATATTGACGATTTTAGGATACGTCCTATCTCATTCTCCATTCCACCATGGCATCATCATCAAATTATTGTTCTTAATATTTTTCAACATTTTAAAAAAAGTTCTACACCGGACGTTGCTTTTACAAGTATATTTTATTATCATAGACATCATTTCTCTAATTTTAAGTCAATATATACGGATGGGTCGAAAAGCCAGGGGCATGTCGGAGCTGCTGCAGTTCATGACAATACCATCATGTCCCGAGAACTGCACCATAGCAGCTCTGTCTTTACAGCTGAGTCTCTGGCTATTCTATTGGCCTTGCAGTTTATTTTAAAGCAAGGCCATAGTCAGTGGATTATTTACTCAGATTCGAAGAGTTGTTTAGATGCTCTAAGTAATCCACTGAACCAGACCCATCCTTTTATCTTAGAAATTTTAAAACTTCATCTTACACTTTTAAACAGAAATTTTAAAATCCTTTTTTGTTGGATCCCAGGTCATGTGGGGATCATGGGTAATGAACGCGCAGATTCCATCGCACGATCAGCAAGTGGACCTAGGAGCACTTGGCTCTGCCCTGACGACGCATATAAAGCTTGTGACACTGCTCTGTCTCTCACTTGGCAGGCCATGTGGGATGCACAGACAGCTAACAAGCTGCGTTCGTTTCAGCCCTTAATTACCGGATTCGCGCCCTTCCAGCAATCCCGGAAAAGGGAAGTGCTCCTAACTCGTTTAAGAATAGGCCACACGCGTTTTACCCATGTGCATCTTCTGCTGGCAGAAGATGCCCCCACATGTAATACCTGTGGTGTCATTTTTTCTGTTTTTCATGTTTTAAATGAATGTCCATCCTTTAATACTATCAGACATCGACATTTTAAATCCAATCATCCTTCACTTTCATGTATTTTATCTTCACCTCCCCACGAAAATCTTTTTAATTTCTTACATGACATTGGTTTTTATCATTTGATTTGAGTAAGTTGTTTATCTAATCTTCGACTTTTTATATTTTTATCTCATAAATGACTCTTTTTAATCAATTTTAAAAATGATCAACGAATGGTTGGCGCAGTATGGCCCATGTGTTGCCCTTGCGCCGTTAAACCCCTACCAACCAACCTAATATGACAAATCCTGCATATATTGGTTTATCTAACACAATCTTTGATTTAACGCGTTGAATAGCAACTAAGTCATTGTCAAAATTTTTAAATTCCTTAAACGTTGGAGCAGCTACCATCTTCTCAGCACGTCTTTCAGTATTTACTAACTCCACATCGATATGACCTCTCACATTTTGCAAACACTTTCCATAAACTGAATTATTAATTAATTTAAAAAAGTTTTTCTCAAACGATGATTTTGCTTGTTTCCGCTTCTCTGTATTAAAATTAATGTACGTTCTTAACCAAGGTTTTTGTGAAAATTTAATTATTTTATGAACTTTAACAAGTTCTACCCCAAGCGAAATGTAAAATTGCAAATTTCTATGATATATCGTATAATTTAATTTAACACCTTTAAGTTTGCAAGTTTAATTGTGAAAACAAATCGTCCACGTTGTACGCTTTTAGCGTAAGGTGAAAGGCATGATTCTTCAATTTTTATTTTCTCTGGTGCCACCGGAAATTCATTATGTGAATCATTAAGTTTTATAGGATAGTGCAAATCTATCTCTAAGATATAACCTTCGTTTGAATCTTCGGGGAGAAAGAGAATATGCTTTATTAATGAGTCGGATGGTTCAACCCATTCAAATTTTTCATAGGGTAATTATTCTGACATAGCCCAACCTGAAAAAGAGTACATATAATTATATTCATACACTTAATTTTTTCTTAATATATTTTGTGAAAGATTAATTTTTTTTATATTTCCAATTTGAATATTTTTTTTCATAAAACTTATAAATTTTATTTGAAAAAAACATTACTTAAAATTTTTTTGTAATATTAAAATTTTAAAAATTAAATAACGTTTTATTTTTAATTAAAATTTAGTTTTGAATGTTAATATTAATAATTACCATACAAATTGTTGCAATCTAGATACATAATATATGTACTGGGCTTGGAGGCATCAAAATCCTTCATGTAGAGATTGTTCGCAGATCCCATTCTGTTCGAAATCATGGACACACCCCCTCGGATTCCTCTTTCAATAAAGAGATGCTGATTGATGTCAGTGAGGAGTTCCAAGGGATCTGGTAACATCTTAAGGCAGGATTGCCATGCTAAGCCAGGTGATCTCATAAGATGGGCACTACCCAATTTATAATGACTTCTGCATAACCTGCGAAAGTTCTCAAATACGTCGGATAGCAACAAAACATCACCTTTTACATATAAATCGTGATAGTCACCTAAATTCTTCAATTCAAATGCAGTCCACACATTTTGAGCATGGGAATAATCTGCATCTGAAATATCCTCACCTATAATATCGTTCTAAAAAACGTGTTTAGGAGGTAGAGAAGTTTCCTCAAATTTTTCAAAACTTGATATGTAACTGTATGGATAAACACCCTTCCTTTTAATGAAATTAATGTCTGGATGAGGAAGGTTTTCATTTAGATCATTAAAATCACATTCATTGAGATTTTCCACCAGTTTTTCCAAAGAGGTTGGAAGAAACTGCTGAGAGTCAATAAATTGTAATGTGATGCGTGTGTTATAATGTACTTTTTGAAGTGAAATTGTAATGTAATTTTCCATACTTGAGGCGATAACTGAGAACTGATGGTCTTTCACATTTCCAAGATACTGCATTATGTGATGGGCGTCGTATTTTTTTAGATTGTGAAACACAACTGGAATTTTTTTCGATAATTTAAATTGTAAATTGCATTTATTGTGGGCTGCTCCACGAAATTCTCCACTCAAATGATTATGATCTTTCACGCCATCAGTACCTAATGATTTCCTACAAATGGAACAATTTTCAGCCCTTCTAAATTGTTTCCTATCTTCTGAAGTCATATTTAAAGGTTTGTTAATGACTAATTTTTCAACTAGTTCATCTTTTGCACTGATTATAGCTGTCAAAAAATTTTCAACAGCATTTGGACCCCGATATACTTAAACTGGCTTGATACTTGTACCATCTTCACCTATTATCACATAGGCATATCCACATGCTTCGTGTTCCGATACCTTTTCGGTAAAAGATTGGGTTTCATCTCGAATACAAGTGGAGATGGGTTTGATGATGGCCTCAAAGTTATCATAAATAATGAAAGGAACTGAGTGTTGAAAGTGTACATTTTTAAATTCTAACAATTTTTTTTTCCTCTGAAGGTATTTCAATTCGTTGGATGGTTTGTTCCTTACAATAAGGTGTATGTTCCATTAACAATAGATTGGATGAAAAACGATGCAACCAACGATAACAATAAAATAATTCTCCGTTATGAAGTGTTAAACTCCCAAGAAGTCGACTCATGTTGCGAATAAGGCAGTAATATTGACTGCTTTCTTCACTGACTAATAGAAGATTAATAACATCTTCATCTTCCCTGGGTGATATATAGAGTGGAAACAACTCACCATCTTCATGACCAAACACATTAATTCTCAAATTATTTAATCGCTCAATGGTTGAAATTTTAGAGACGGGAACTGGACATTCAACATTCCCTAAATGAATCTCACTTTCAAAGGCTGTATAATGTGACACTCTATATGGATGTTTTGTATAATGTACATTCATTTTATGTGCCAGAAGACACCAAATTAGACATTTATTATCATTATTTTCTATGTTGAGTACTGCCTTTTTATGGTGAAGAAAATAAGGTAATTTGAAATGACCAGCTGCAGCTAAGGGGTGATATTTTGCTTTTTTCACTTCAAGATCACCCAGTGATTCGAATTCCCACTGCGATCCATTTTGTAGAAATTCCTCAAAAGAGGTAAGAACCTTTCCAATTGCAGTAGTGAGGTGATCATCGATTGTTTCAGCGACTAAATCTATTGCACATTTTGATCTGAAATATGTACTCATTACTTCATTTTCACCTTCTGAAGTTTCACGGGTGAGCAATACATGAATAACGTTGTACCATTTTAAACCATTGAATCTATTCAAGTCATTCAAAATGTACTCCATCATTTCTTCGCGCGAACGATTTAGAAATGTCAAAATGTCAACTTTGACATTAGAGGGGCTTATTGTGTGTACTGTGAATACATCTAAAGCACTGAGAGGTACGCGTTGTCGTTTTGGAGGAAGTGGGACTGATTCATTCTTCCTTTTAACTGTATGATTAGATTTAATGAGTTGTGTCTTATCCACCTTACTAGGAAACGTTTCATCACATGTCGAACATTTAAACCTTTTATCATGTGTTTTACAATGAGCAATTAAATGATCTCGTCTCTTGAAGGATTTTTCACATTTTTAACAAGGATACATACAAAATTCCTCTTTTTCTTGATGAATTAATGAATGCCGAGTCAAATCAGAATTTCTAATAAAGGACATATTATTGTCAACAATTTTATCATCGAAATCCTCATCGAAATCTTTATGCTTTTTTAAAAGATGTTGGTTTCTATTACTTGATTTAAAATTTTAACCATTTTAACAATCCTAATTGTTCAACTGTTTTTAATCTCAAGATTAAAGAATCTTAATTTTTAAAAGAAGTACCACTGTTTGGCGCAGCATGGCCCTAGTGAAGCCCTTGCGCCATTAAACCCCAACCAACCAACTAATAAAGGACATATTGCAATTTTCACATTGGAAATTCTTCTCTTTAGAATGTATCTTTAAGTGTTGCCCCTCAGGGGGTTTACTTTCTATTAGTAAACACGGGCTTCACAACCCCGGGGTGCCCCAGTGATCTATCACTTCCTCTGTTTTACCTTCTTTTTTGGGTTCTGTATTTATAGGTTAGTTTTCTTTCTTCCCTCGTTGTGGTTACCTCTTCAGAGGTGAGGGCTCCCCTTGAGAAGCTTTGTGCCGCTCTGTTGCTATCAGCTTCTCTCGGGGATTAAATCACCCACGTGTTTGCCGTGCGTGGAGACCCGTGTCTTTGGAAAGGGGGATCCTGGTAGTTGAGGGACGACATACTATCCCAATACACTACTTTGGCCCTTGCTTCAGATAAACGGGAGGTACACATTGGTCCCATGTGTATCAATCGGCTGGTCGTCCGACTTCGTCGGCGGCTAGGGATCAAGCGTCCGGCTCGTCTGCTGGGAATCTCGTTAAGGGTGGAGACTTCTACAGGGACGAGTCGGTCGCGTATAGGCACTGGATAACCTGTTAGTGACATACCGTGCGTAACTGTTTAGTTACGATTTTCTTTCTTTTCATTATTTTAGTTGCTTGCCGGTATGCACTAACCCCGAGATCGCGGACTCCACGGTGGGTGGGACTCTAGTGCCCGAATAAAAATAAACTAAAACATATGGAAACTTTATCTTTTTCTTCAGGCCCGACGGGAGGCCAAAATCCCCAAAACCTACAGTTGAAACGAACAATAAACAATGATGAAAATACGGTACCTAAAAAACAAGCTCCTCCACTCAATAACTTGCTCCATGAAAATCAAAATCAACTAACCAACCAACCTCCTCTCAATAATCCATCTTTCTTAATAGTTAATTCTGAGTCCGGTGAATTGGGAAAAATGTCCCCTTTTTTTATACAAAAGGGCATTAAGGGTATCTGTGGGAACGAACCCCAAAGCATTAGGAAGTTAAAATCGGGCGACTTTCTTGTTCAAACTAAAGACTCCAGGCAATCTCAATATCTATTAGCAGCATCGACAATGGGAAACATCAAAATCAATGTAACCCCTCATAAAGGACTCAATTCCAGTCAAGGCGTCATTTCGGAATCGGATCTTCAACACGTTGAAGATTCCGAAATCCTAAGGGAACTTTCTTCCCAAGGGGTTACAAATGTACGCCGAATCACCATCAAAAGGGATAACAACATACTAAAGACAAAACATATAATACTAACGTTTAACTCCCCTAAATTACCCAGTAAAATTACAGCAGGCTACCTAAGTTGTCCTGTAAGACCGTTTATCCCTAACCCATTGCGATGCTTTAAATGTCAAAAGTTCGGGCATTCAAAAATTACATGCAGAAGTGATCACGAAGTTTGCGCAGTGTGTGGCAGCACTTGAACATCAAAGCGAAGGCTGCAAAGCTGAGCCCACGTGCGTAAACTGCTCTGGAAAGCATTCATCCTTTTCCAGAACGTGCAAAGAATACTTAAAAGAAAAGACAATTCAAGAAATAAAAACCAACAGTAACATCTCGTATCCGGAAGCCCGAACTATATATGTAAATGCAATAGAAAATTCTATGGCTAAAACAATATCTAAAGCAATTGCCTCCAAACCAAACCAAGTAAAGTCTATAGCAGAATCGATAATTGCTTTTGTATTTTTTTTTTAAATGTATCAACGTAATCAACTGGGAATGATTGAAACTAATATGCTTCAGATTCGGGACAAATTTGGTGGAGCCGTAAACACCATCTTTTGATGCTACTTTAGCATTTAAAGTGCAAGTACAGGGTTTTTCTTTTAACGATTGGAAATAACGGATTGACCTCCGTATTTGTTTGTCTGCATCTATGATAGAGGTTTCTCTTTTTTGTAAGCGAAGAGAAAATTCAGATAACTCAAATAGCAAATCGCACATTACTCCGAGGTCAATTAAAAATTTCGGAGACTGCTTTTTTTTCAAGACCTCTGAACATCGCCCTATGAATCTGTTTTCTAGTTTTATCAGCTGCTGCTGATTCAAAATGGACACACCGAGAATTGTGGTTCTTCCATACATCATTAACAGTGGTATACGATCTTGCTACCCTTCGTGTACCAAGCACTCGATCTATTTTGCTGAACTGTTGGCCAAGCTATTCAGCACATTGCCGTATTTGTGTCTGGTTTTTTAGGGAGTGATTATAGAGTGTGTAGAGTTTATCCAAGAAAAAAAATAATAATTATATTAATAATAATAATTAAAAATGATTACATTATGTATCTTCTTCAACACCATCAGCTACAGCTAGTTCAAGTCTATGGTTCAAACAGTGCCAAATTATGACATCTGGAAATTCTAGAAGAATGTGCGGCGATACTCCAGAATTTTGACGAAGCATCACGCTTGCACCATCAGAAGAAAAAGCAATTAGGTGTTTTTTCAAATACACCTGATCAAAACCGTAGTTTTCAAGATATTTTTTCAGAGCATTTAAAATTGTATTGGACTGTTGATTTTCTATTTCTACAAGATCTAAGAACATAAAATGGGGATCAGATAATTTATCTGTTAATTACCTCCAGGAGATACCTTTTGTCATCAAATGATGACAAAGCCACCTTATTCACCGATTTCGTGTAGATGTGATGTCCCTCATTTTGAAAACGTGTTTGTTTCTCTCTTGAAAAGGATTTGGTTATTAAACACTCCCTATAATAATAAAAAAAATTATTAGGAGAATAAATCAACTTTCAGTTGGATTAGGCTTGTTAACTTCAATAAATAACATTTGGTTAGATACATATTAAATAGTTAGAAACATGTAAGTCACTAAACACACAACTCAATTATAAGAAAACAATGAAACTTACTTATTTTGTTGGTGTTTAACATTTTTCTTAACAACATGCCTGCAAACCCCCTTCATAGTCTTTTTCTCCTCATCATCTTCTGTTTTGATTCTATACATTTTTGCTCTCAATCCTATGAAAACTTTCACAACCTTTGAATTTAGCTCATCTTTAAAACATCCGACTTTTTTTTTATTTTCAATACTATAACATTTATGATCAGATGGGTAGTCTGATGTATCATATAAATCTTTATGCTTTAACATGTCGGCATAAAAATCTTTAGTTTCAATTTCATAGGTGAGAGAGTCAGTGTCAGTAAACAAAAGCTTTGTTCTCTCCCCATACTCAGTTTTAATGAAATTATAATGAAATTTATACATTAAGAGTTTGCTAAGTTCTAATATGACAAATCCCCCTCGGGGGCTCACTTCTTGTGAGTACGGGCTTGGCGAACCCGAGGTACCCTAGCTGGGCCTAGCATTTTTCTTTTCTTTCCTTTTTCTGTTAGGCCCTACCGTATGTACTGTTTCGTTACTTTTGGTTCTGTTCATTTGTTTGGTTCCATATTTTATTATACGTTTTAGTTCTTTAGTTATTGTATGGGTTGAATTATCTTACTTATAGTTCTGGGTTTCGTTTAGTTTACATAAATTTTTGGGTTCATTTATGTTTTGTTTCTTGTTGGATTTTTCCCAACCCACGTGTTTGCCGTGCGTGGCGTCCCGTAAGGGGGAGAATGGGATCCTGGGGTTACCTTGCGTAGGATTCACATGGTTGGGTCCTCGCATGCGTGCCCTTTGGCCCAGGATTCACTGTAGACGGGTGGCAGGAGGTAGCCCCCTTCTGTCAATCGGCTGGTAGTATATATTCCATCTTACTACCTAGGGTTAGCATTGCGGTTAGGGTTGCCCCGCGGATCACAACCCGAAACCGTAATGCTATATCTCGATGCTATCCCTGAGATCCCAAGGGTCTCCCCTTGTTGGGCTCTGTGATGGGCGGGGACGCATCGAGATGAATAACTTAAATTAAAATATGGAAACTAAAAAATCTCCCGGCCTTGGTGGAGCCTTTAATCCACCAAACAAAACAAATCCTGCAAAACGACCATCGGATCAAACACCTGACGACAACAACGCAACTAATAAGAAACTTTCCACCAGTCTTCCTACCTTTTTCATTATTCAATCCACAGATCCATCATTTAAAACGAAGTCTCCCTTTTTTATTCATAAAGCTGTGCAAGGAGCAATTGGCGACGTTAAAACCATAAAAAGGCTGCGATCGGGAGATCTGTTAATTGAAACAGCTACTCCCCTTCAATCCCAATCTCTCAATAAACTTACAATGCTTGCAACCATACCAATCTCAACAACACCACACAAAAGTTTAAATAGCAGCCAAGGTGTAATCTCAGAACCAGACCTTCAACATGTTGATGAGGACGAGCTCGTCTCTGAACTCTCGAGTCAGGGCGTGACTCGTGCTCATCGCATTACCATAAAACGAAATAATGAAATATTAAAAACCAAGCATATCATTCTCACCTTTAATAGCCCTGTCCTGCCACCTAATATTAAAGCCGGATACCTGAACTGCCCCGTCCGCCTATATATCCCGAATCCGTTGCGCTGTTTTAAGTGTCAACGGTTCGGGCATTCTAAGAACACCTGCAATAGGCCGGACACATGTGCGAAGTGTGGTAGCGCTGACCATGCCGATCGGGACTGCACCGCAGATGCCCATTGCGTAAACTGCAATGGTGCTCACCCTGCCATTGCGTAAACTGCAATGGTGCTCACCCTGCGTTTTCCCGGTCGTGCCCCGAATGGGAGCGCGAAAAAGAAATCCAAACAATCAAATCCACTCGCAATGTGTCCTACGCTGAGGCAAGAGCACTGGTTCCTAAAAGAACCAGTCAAAAAACTTACTCAGCTGCAGTTCAGCCCAAACCATTAAATAGCTGTAGTACTCAGACAGATCTCTCATATCCTTGCCAATTCCAAACTTCTAGTTCCTCTAAATCCAATAGTTCAACCTCGCAATCCCGGGGTCCCAGCGATCTTTTTTATTTCACCTTCTCTCCCACTTTTTCTTTTTTTCTAACCCAACTTTGTTACAAAAATACAAAATGTTAAAAAAAATGTATATAAAAATTGGAAAAAGGGAAGGGAAAAAAAATGAATTAACCATATTTAAGTTTAACAAATTGGGCATCTTTATATTTTGGTTTCAATTTTACTAATACACCTTTCTTGTAAAATTATGATTTGCTGGGAGATTCTTCTTTTGGCAGTGGCCGTTTTTTTCTTTTTAGTTCTAAAAGCTAGTAAAAAAAAGTTAAGACATTAAAGAAATCATCAGAGGAAGAAGACTTTATATCAGGCCTCTCAGAGTCCGGAGAAATGGACACCGAGATCGGCCTTGAGACCCCTCCTCATCTCCATCCAAGGAGGAGGTCCAATGAGCGGCGAACTGCTAACCATCCTACATAAAATTCCATCTGTTATCATGGAACTGTCGTGGATTCCACCACAACTTGGTGGATATTAAACATCTTATCGATGACTACCGACCTGTCTGCTTCTGTCTACAAGAGACTCTTTTAAAATCCTTTCAGAGTTCTCTCATTAGGGGGTACAGTCCCCTTCGAAAGGACTGCACTAGCGGTGATAGAGCCAGCGGCGGAGTAGCTATTTTTATTTCTAACGGCACTCCTTTTACGCCGCTGCAGCTCGATACTAATTTACAAGCTGTTGCCATAAGAGTCGCTCTAAAGACTTTAATCACCGTGTGCTCAATTTATTTACCTCCTAATGATAGTATTCAGCAAGCAGAACTAAACAGGCTGTGCGAGCAGCTTCCATCTCCTTTTATCATCATAGGAGATTTCAATGGCCATAATCCTCTTTGGGGTAGTACTGACATTAACACCCGTGGAAGACAGATAGAAAAATTATTGCAAGATAAAAACTTGTGCCTTCTCAACAATGGAGAAGACACGTACTTCCACGCCCCTTCGAGGACATTTCACGCTATCGATCTTGTCTTGTGTTCACCATCACTTTTATTTCTATGGAACTTTCATGTCGGAGAAGATCCTTTTCACAGCGACCATTTTCCCATTAGACTATCATATGAAGACAACGTAATAGCTCCTGTTAACCGCCCACCTCGATTCAAATTTGAAGAGGCGGATTGGGATCTATTTTCTCTTTCTGTCCATTTGTCAGATGAGTTGGTGAACCAAGATGACATCGATGAGGCTGTAAAATCTGTTACTCAGGCCATTTTGGATGCTGCTCGCTATTCCATCCCCATGTCATCCCCAAATCTACCAAAATTACCAAAACCGTGGTGGAACCACGATTGTAGGATGTCGCATAAAAAACAGAGGAAAGCTTGGGGTACATTTCGACGGAACCCCACAGAAGCCAACCTCATTTGTTTTAAGGTATCCGACTACGTTCGGAACAACTTTTTTAAAAATGGCTTAAGTACAGTTTAGGCAATTTTTTCTGAAGTTTATAATATAAAAGTATGAAGTAAAGCAAAAAATAAAGCAAATAAATTTTTTTTTAATAAAAATAAAGCAGTATTAGACAAATTTTAAGGAAATTTTATGATAAAGCAAAAACACACTACAAAAAAATCTATTATACATATCCCAAATTCCTCTTGCAACCATATATTTATGATAGTAGAGAGGGCAATGAACCAAAAATATAAAAGATATTATAAATAGTTGAAAAATTGTGAACATTACAAATTGGTATTTATGAATTTTTATAAAAATTACTCCTACCGTTCTACAAAAACAGATATAAATTAAAAAGTAGTAAATGTTAATGCTAAATTTCTGGTTCATTGCCTTCTTAATATAATAGTAAGCATTTTCTGAAATTTTCATTCAAAAATCTATACAAGTTTTTGTCAAATCAGGATTTGCGCGCTCGTTATTTAACAAATAACTCATTCTGCAGAAAACGCGTTTAAAGTTTTCATTTATGTTTCATTTTATATTTTAACAAGTTTTATGTGTGAAATTCACCACTTTTGTAACTCACACCCTCTTTTTTCTCAATAGTGACAGTTTTGAGGATCTTAATTTTTTTCTAGCCACTTTTGTACTCGGTAGCATAAAATTTTGCTCGATATAGCATATTGTTTTGGTTTCGGAATGCAACTTCCGGTTGATTTTGACACCTTCTATAATGTATAAAAATTGGAATAACTTCGCATCTAATTGACGCACATAAAAAGTAAAGACTGTTTCAGAAAGTTAAAAATGTGTTCAAAAAAGTTACTGAATAAAAAAATAAATAATAATTTCATAAAAATTGACCTTTTCAACGTAGTCGGATACCTTAAGCGTTGCCGGGCCGATGCTCGTAGAATACGCCGACGAAGCCAGAGGGATTCTTGGCAGAAGTATGTCAGTACTATTACATCCTCGACATCTTCGAAAAGGGTCTGGAACAAGGTGAATAAGATCAAAGGCCGATATCCCAGTTACTCTATTTCCATCCTAGAGGTAAACCACGGGATTGTTTCAGACCCTAAAGACATTGCAAATACTCTTGGTAATGCTTTTGCTGGAGTATCAAGCAATGCTAGTTATAAAGAGCCGTTTGCCTCGTTCAGGCTTGGAGCTGAGCGAAAGACATTAAATTTTTCTTCTGCTGGTACGGAAAGCTATAATGGTAATTTCACTATGCCAGAGTTACTTAAAGCCTTGTCTGGCGCCCACAGCTCTGCTGTTGGGCCTTATAAAGCAGACACTGCCCCAGAAATTTTACAGAAGATCTTTTGTTTGCACCGATCTCAGTATAGTGACTACCATGCAGTCTATACTGATGGATCCAAAGCAGGTGAACGTGTTGGCTGTGGTGTTGTGTCTGACACATCCACAGTCAGTTTCACGCTTCATAAATCCTGCTCGGTTTTTACTTCTGAGATGGTGGCAATTTTTTGTGCTTTGCTGCATATTTCTTTCTGCTCCCATCGCAAGTTTTGTGTATACAGCGATAGCTTAAGTGCTTTAACAAGTCTGGAGCACTTTAACAACATGTGTCATCCAATAGCTCCTGACATATTATCTCTGTTGCACAAACTTGAGAGGAAAGGTTTTGTTATTTTATTTTGCTGGGTACCTAGTCACGTAGGTATCTCAGGAAATGAATTGGCTGACTCTGCTGCTAAATCGGCTTCAATCCCGTTTCAGCAGCCAGTCCCCTACCAAGATATAAAATCATCTATTCATAAGTTTATATTTTCTTTGCGTCAAAAAGCATGGGATTTGCAAACCTGCAACAAACTACATACCATTAAAATTAATCTTCAAATGTGGCCTGTAAATCCAATGCGTAGGACTGATGTGAAGTTGACTCGTCTGCGCATTGGTCATACCCGATTTACTCACCGACATTTATTACTGGGAGAAGATCCGCCCATTTGTAATCTGTGTCAATGCAGTATGACTGTGCATCATATTTTAATTTCATGTCCCAAGTTTCATCTTCATCGTCTTCAATTTTTTAAAAGCACAACTTTAAATCTACAAGATTTGGTTGGGGAAAATACCCATCCAAATCTTTTTGCATTTTTAAGAGCAATCGGGTTTTTAAATCGTATCTAATGTGTTTGTTCATATCTAGTTTTAAACCTTTTAAACCACTTCTTTTTTTAAAATGAGTTTTAACACATTTTATTCCTTTTATAATATCATATCTTACCTTCATCTATTTATAACTCATCACCCATTCTAGATTCTTTTATCGTTTGTTTGGCGCAGCATGGCCCTTGTGTTGCCTTTGCGCCATAAAACAACAAACAAACAAACTGCTGTTGGGCCCGACGAAATCCATTATAGCATGATTAAGCATCTGCTGCCGCTTCAGCTCAAATGTATCTTGCGATTATTTAATCGTATTTGGCAAGAAAATACATTTCCTGCAACGTGGCAACGAGCCCTTATTATCCCTATTGTCAAGCCTAACAAAGACCCCAAGAATCCCTCCAGCTACCGCCCCATTGCATTGACCAGTTGTTTCTGCAAACTTCTGGAAAAAATGGTTAATGCCCGTCTTTTTTATTTTCTTGAAGTTAACAATCATCTCTCTCAGTTTCAGAGTGGGTTTCGTCGTGGAAGGAGTACGATTGATAACCTTTTGCTTCTCGAAACATCAGTTCGAGAAGCTTTTGTCAAGAGGAACCATTTGGTATCTGTGTTTTTTGACATGGAAAAAGCTTACGATCGTGCTTGGAGGTATGGTATCCTCAGAGACCTATACAATATAGGGCTCCGGGGAAATTTACCTAATTTTATCCAAAACTTCTTGCAGAAAAGAATTTTCCAAGTACGTCTAAACTCAACCCTTTCAGATGAGTTCATTCAAGAGCAAGGTGTCCCCCAGGGAAGTGTGTTGAGTTGCGCACTTTTCATCATCAAGATCAACGAAATTTTGACCTGCCTCCCACCTGCAGTGTCTGGGACCTTATTCGTTGATGATTTTCAAATATCGTGCGCCTCAACAAACATGTCATTAATCGAGAGACAACTTCAACTTGCCATCAGAAAAATCACTGATTGGACAAATAAGAATGGATTTGCGTTTTCGACAGAGAAGACCGTTGCCATGCACTTTTGCAGGAAACGTGAGCTGCATAACGAACCCGAAGTATTTTTAAATGGAAACAAGATACCAATAGTATCGGAAGTTAAATTTCTCGGAGTTCTTTTTGACCCTAAGCTCACTTTCCTGCCACATATAAAACTACTTAAATTGAAGTGCAATAAAACGCTAAATCTCTTGAAGGTTCTCTCAAACACTTCCTGGGGAGCAGACACTCTCTCCATGTTAAAAATCTACAGATGCCTTGTACGTTCCAAGCTTGACTATGGTTCGGTGGTGTACGGTTCGGCTACAAAATCAGCTTTGAAGCTCCTTGACCCGATCCACCATCACGGGCTACGAATTTCTTCCGGAGCTTTCCGTACATCACCGTGTCCGAGCCTCTTTGTAACATGTATGGAACCTCCTCTGACTCTGAGACGTGATAGATTGTGCTTAAAGCTATTTTTTAAAATTCAGTGTAATTTATCTCACCCAATTTTAGATCATATTTTTTATCCTTCACACCAACGACTTTTCATCGCTAGACCATCATCCATACCATCATTTTCATTAAGAATGCAAAAGATTTTATCTTGCTATGACTTGGACAACCTTAGAGTTTGTCCTAACAGCTCTACTTTGCCACCATGGTATCAATACGAAGTAACCATTTTAAACTTATTTTCAAATTTTAAGAAAACCGAAACTCCTTCTGTTGTTTTTACTACTCTCTTTTTTTATCATCGTAATCATTTCTCACATTTTAAACCTTTCTTTACTGATGGATCCAAGAGCCAAGGTCACGTTGGGTCTGCTGCTGTTTCGGACAACACCATCTTGTCCATTGAGCTGAACCCATACAGCTCGGTTTTCACAGCTGAGTCCCAGGCCATTCTCCTGGCTCTGCGCCACATCTCTGGAGAACAAGACAACTTGTGGATAATATACACCGACTCTAGAAGTTGTCTTGAAGCTCTTGGTAACCCATTGTCTCAAACTCATCCTATTATTATTGAAATTTTAAACATTCATGCTCATCTTTTAGCCAAAGGTTTTAGAATTATGTTTTGTTGGATCCCGGGTCATGTGGGGATCATGGGAAACGAGCGAGCTGATGATATCGCTCGAAATGTCAATGGGGCGAGCAAAAATTTGTTATGTCTCAGCGATGCTTTAAAGGTCTGCGAAAATGCGCTCTCTCTCTCATGGCAGGCCATGTGGGATGCAGAGATTAACAATAAATTGCACTCTTTACAGCCTACCATATCTGGATACGCCTTCTCTCAACCAAATAGGAAGAGAGAAGTGCTTTTAAATAGACTTCGCATCGGCCACACTCGTTTTACCCATGTGCACCTTCTGCTGGCAGAAGGTCCCCCCACATGCACCAACTGTGGTCCCCTCAGGGGGTTTACTTTCTATAAGTAAATACGGGCTTCACAACCCCGGGGCTCCCCAGTGATCTATCCCTCCTTCTGTTTTACCTTCTCGTTATGGTTTTGTATTTATTGTTTGGCTTCTCTTCCATCCCTCATTGTGGTTACCTCTTCAGAGGTGAGGGCTCCCCTTGAGAAGCTTCGTGCCGCTCTGTTGCTATCAGCTTCTCTTGGGGATTATATCACCCACGTGTTTGCCGTGCGTGGAGACCCGTGTCCCTGGAAAGGGGGATCCTGGTAGTTGAGGGGCGACATACTGTCCCAATACACTACTTTGGCCCTTGCTTCAGATAAACGGGAGGTACACATTGGTCCCGTGTGTATCAATCGGCTGGTCGTCCGACTTCGTCGGCGGCTAGGGATCAAGCGTCCGACTCGTCTGCTGGGAATCTCGTTAAGGGTGGAGACTTCTACAGGGACGAGCCGGTCGCGTATAGGCATTGGTTAACCCGATAGAGTCATTCCGTGCGTAACAGTTCTGTTGATATTTTGTTTTCTTTTATGATTTTTGTTGCTTGCCGGGATGCTCTATCCCCGATATTGTGGACTCCATGGAGGGTGGGACACTAGTGCCCGAATTTTATTTCTTTTCTTTTATGGCTAATAAATCTTCTTCTTCTTCTCCCCCTAGTGGGGAGCAACATGGACAAAACTTTACAAACCACATTGCAGCAAAATTCTTTATCGTTCATCGTAAGGAGGGCTCTTTCGAAAAGGTATCTCCATTTCTAATAGAAAAAACTCTGGCATCATTTGTTGGCGATACAGCTTCAGTTAAGAAACTGAAGTCTGGAGATCTTTTAGTTGAAGTTCGTAATGTCCAACAAGCGAAGAATATACTAAAGATCGAATATTTTGGTACACTCCCGGTAAATGTGACAGTACATGGTTCCCTTAATAAATCTCGCGGTGTGGTGTCTGAATCAGACCTTTACCACACACCGGAGGACGAGATTCTTGACCACTTACGTGAGCAACACGTTTCAGCCGTCCACCGTATAACCATACGTCGAGAAGGGAATATCATACCTACTAAGCATTTGATTCTCACTTTTGATTTGCCCACATTACCATCGCATATAAAAGCCGGCTATTTGAATTGCCCTATTCGTCCGTATGTTCCGAACCCACTTCGCTGTTTCAAGTGCCAGAAATATGGTCACTCACAAACAGCTTGTAGTGGGGAAACGGAAACATGTGCACGTTGTGCAAGTACTGGACATGATAGTGCAAATTGCAAGGCACCTGAAAAGTGTGTTAATTGTGATGGCTCCCATCCATCTTACTATCGGAAATGTCCAGTGTGGGTAAAAGAAAAGGAAATCCAGACCGTGCGAGTGAACCAGAATTTGTCATACTTTGATGCTAGAAGACTTGTTGAAGCTAGAACCCCTTCTGTTGGTGTCGCCTATGCTGATGTTTGCAAAAAAACTTTCAGCAGCCAAAGCACACAGACAGAGTCTACTTCCTCAAGTCTAGTCAAATTACCTCAGAGAACATCTACGGAGGTAATTAAACAACCACCTATTTTGAAGAAAACCTTAGCTAAGTCCAAAGCATTACAAGCGATCAAACTTAAATCAGCTAAAGGAGGACCTTCGAGAGAGAAGCCCTCTAACCGTTTTAATATCCTTCGTTCATTTAGAGAGGCGGATGTGGTGAACCTTCACCCATCTGATGACGAAGATATTAGTGAAGAGCCTGACCCCCCTTTTAAAATTGCATCAAGTAATTAATGGCTTCTTTTGTTTCTTGGAATTGTCGCGGTTTTAGGTCAAGGAAGGATGATGTGAAAAATATAATTTCCCTTTACCATCCAGCATGTTTGGCACTTCAAGAAACTTTCTTGAATGATACTTATACATCTAAAATTCGTAGGTATAGTTGTATTAGAAAAGATGTTAGACGTGGTAATACGGTGTCTGGAGGAGTATGCCTTTTTATTTCTCACGATTACCCCAGCACTGTACTAACACTACGGACATCTCTACAGGCTGTGGCTGTGAGACTTCATTTACAGTCCCTTCTCACAGTCTGTTGCCTATACCTACCGCCACATGCTATCATCCGCCAAGAGGAGCTGAATAATCTGATAGACCAGCTTCCAGTGCCATTTTTACTGCTCGGTGACTTTAATGGACACAGTACTATGTGGGGTAATGATAATACGAACCCTCGTGGGAGACAGATTGAAAAGTTGCTATCTGATCACTGTCTCTGTCTCCTGAATAACGAGGATAAAACTTATTTTCACGAACCCACTAGAACATTCCATTCACTTGATTTAGCCATTTGTTCCCCTATACTTTTGCCATACTTGAATTTTGCTGTTGGGAGTGATCTACACAACAGTGATCACTTCCCTATCCTCATTTCCCATACTGGTAATGGTAGCGTCACCAACCGCTTACCGACATATAAATACCATAGGGCAAATTGGGACACATTTACTGAGTTGGCTATTATAACAGGAACAATGGTGGACAGTGAGGATGTTGATACTGCTGTCCAAAATGTCACTCAAGCAATTTTAAATGCTGCTGACTCCTCCATTCCTAAGACATCACCTAGAACACTGCGGCACTGTAAACCATACTGGAATGCAGACTGTCAGTCTGCATACAAGAAACAAAAGAAGCTATGGGGTATCTTCCGCAGATACCCAACTACAGGAAACCTTATCGCCTTTAAAAAGGCTAAGGCATTTGCTCGTAGAGTTAGACGTCAGAGTCAAAAGGATTCTTGGATAAGTTATGTCTCTTCAATTACATCCAAAACATCAAGTAAACAGTTGTGGAAGAAGGTTAGAGCGGCCAACGGTTTGTATCCGGAATATTCTTGTCCGATACTTCAAACCGGAGCTGCTGTGTTCTCTTCCCCTGAAGATATTGCTAACCTTATAGGTGAAACTTTTGAAAGTGTATCCAGTTCCGATTCTTATAGTCCTACATTTTTAGTGACTAAGAATCGTGCTGAACGGGCTGGAATTAATTTCAAAAGCAATATTGAATATTCCTACAACTGTGATCTTAAGATGTATGAATTGAAGAGTGCTTTAGCTAAAGCACATAACACCAGTCCAGGTCCAGATGGGATCAGTTACCAAATGCTTCGCCATTTAAGTCCAGATTCTCTTTTGAACATCCTTTTTCTCTTTAATCGAATCTGGAAGGAGAACATCTTTCCTACCTTGTGGCGGGAAGCTACTGTAATCCCCATTCTGAAACCTGGAAAAGATCCCAAGGATCCTCTGAACTATCGACCGATAGCCTTAACGAGCTGCCTTTGTAAGACCTTTGAACGTATTGTAAACGCCCGACTCTCTTACATGTTAGAAAAAGATAAATGTATTTCACCTTTCCAGAGTGGGTTCCGACGAGGACGGTCCACTCTTGATAACATCGTGAAACTAGAAACAGATGTCCGCAATGCCTTTGTGCAAAGGAATCATCTAGTTTCAATCTTTTTCGACATTGAGAAGGCGTATGATCATACGTGGCGATATGGTATCCTGCAAACTCTATTTAATTTTGGTTTTAGGGGTAATCTGCCCCTTTTTATTCAAAATTTTTTATCATCTCGTGTTTTTAGAGTTCGTATTGGAGCTTCATTTTCAAATTATTTTAACCAATCTGAGGGAGTTCCTCAAGGTTGTGTTTTAAGTGTCACCCTTTTTAATCTTCATATCAGTAACATACTTCATGTCCTTTCACCCTTTGTTCATGGAACTTTGTATGTTGATGATTTGCAAATCTCATGCCAAGGATCAAACATGCGCTTAATTGAACGTCAATTACAAACTGCTGTTAACAGACTTGTAGAATGGTGTGAACAAAACGGCCATAAACTATCACCATCTAAAAGCAGTTGCATCCACTTCTGTAGGAGGAGGGGTCTTCACCCTGACCCTGAAATCCACATACGCAATTCTCCCATCCCAGTTGTGAATCAGATAAGATACCTGGGAGTTATCTTTGACAATAAGTTGAATTTTCTCCCACATATTTTATACTTGCGCAAGAAGTGCGAGAAATCGCTTAATATCCTCAAGGTACTCTCAAATACATCTTGGGGTGCTGATCGCACTTCTTTGCTGCGTATTTACAATTCAGTTATCTTATCTCGCATCGACTACGGATGCATTGCGTATGGTTCTGCAGGAGCATCTCTTCTGCGCAGATTGGATACCGTCCACCATACTGCTGCCCGTATTTGTTTAGGTGCATTTCGCACCTCACCCATTGAGAGTCTTTTAACAGAGTGTTGTCAACTCCCACTTGACCTTAGACGTAAAAAGTTAAGCGCTAACTACTACTGTAGAATAAATTCTGATCCTTCTCATCCTTTACGGAATTTGAGTCTTGACGCATATCTTGGTAGGCTATATAATGCACGTCCATCTAGCATTCGCCCATTTTCTGAAAGAGCTCAATCTGTTCTGTCGGATGCAGCTCTAAGTGACCTAGATATCCAGCTGGCTAATTCTCAGATCTTTCCTCCATGGGATATTCCATCATTTAATTTTTTAAATCCATTTGCGATGCATTACAAAGCAGACACTGCCCCAGAAATTTTACAGAAGATCTTTTGTTTACACCGATCTCAGTATAGAGACTATCATGCAGTCTATACTGATGGATCCAAAGCAGGTGAACGTGTTGGCTGTGGTGTTGTGTCTGACACATCCACAGTCAGTTTCACGCTTCATAAATCCTGCTCGGTTTTTACTTCTGAGATGGTTGCAATTTTTTGTGCTCTGCTGCACATTTCTTTGTGCTCCCATCGCAAGTTTTGTGTATACAGCGATAGCTTAAGTGCTTTAACAAGCCTGGAGCACTTTAATAACATATGTCATCCAATAGCTCCTGACATATTATCTCTGTTACACAAACTTGAGAGGAAAGGTTTTGTTATTTTGTTTTGCTGGGTACCTAGTCACGTGGGGATTTCAGGAAATGAATTGGCGGACTCTGCTGCTAAAGCGGCGTCAATCCCGTTTCAGCAGCCAGTCCCCTACCAAGACATAAAATCACATATTCATAAGTTTATTTTTTCTTTGCGTCAAGAAGCATGGGATTTGCAAACTAGCAACAAACTTCATACCATTAAAAACCATCTTCATATGTGGCCAGTTAATCCAATGCGTCGGACAGATGTCAAACTGACTCGTCTGCGCATTGGTCACACCCGATTGACGCATCGACATCTATTGCTGGGAGAAGATCCACCTGTTTGCGATATTTGTCGTTGCGATCTTACTGTGTATCATATTTTAATTTCTTGTCCTAAGTTTCAATCACAACGTCTTAGGTTTTTTAAGAGTACTAGTTTAAGTCTTCATGATTTGATTGGGGAAACTCCCCATCCAAATCTTTTTGCTTTTTTAAGATCAATCGGGTTTTTAAATCACATCTAGCTGTTTTAAACATATTCATTTTTTAAATTTTATTAACCTCTTCATCATTTTAGAAATGTCTTTTTAATATTTTTTAATTATATCATGTCACATCTCATCATATTTATAATTCATCTTTCATCCTAGTTTTTCTTTTATCCTTTGTTTTGGCGCAGCATGGCCCTTGTGTTGCCTTTGCGCCATAAAACCGCAAACAAACAAACAAACAAGCACCAACTGTGGTGTTGCTTTTACTGTTATACACATTTTGTCAGAATGTCCTGTTTTTAACTCCTCACGACTTCGCCTTTTTAATTCAGTTCATCCACCATTGTCAACTCTCTTAGATTCACCTCCTCATTGTAATCTTTTTAAGTTTTTATTAGAAATCGGATTTTATAACCTTATTTAAAGATTTGAATTATATTTCTTTTATGCTAATTATGCTTATTTGAACCATTTTTGTAATTTTTTCTACGAATGAAAAGCTTTCATATTTTAACTATTTTATTAAGTGGAACTAACCGTTGGTTCGGCGCAGCATGGCCCTCGTGTTGCCCTTGCGCCAGTAAACCCTAACAAACCAACCAACCAACCAATCTTTGCACTGTGAAAAACGTTTCGGTGCATTTCCTCGAAAAAAGAGAATCATCGCAATCATCAGAAGGTTGCAAGGGAAAAAATTTGTACAAACCTTAATTTTTCAAAACTATTTTTCTTCTCACAATGACAAGTATAAAATCTATTATTAAAATGTACACAATTTATTTTTTCTGGTGAATTTTGCACTTTTCCCCACTTTTATAAATATTTAAATAGACAGGGGAATGCAAGCATCCTCCCATACACCTTCCTGGTGCCTCAAATTTCCATTATTTTTACGGATTGAGTGAAAAAATCAATACTGTTTTGAATATATTTTGTCATGTTCAAACAACGTTACAGTTTGATTTACGGAATATCTGGCAAGCCAATATAAATGCATTATTCCGTGATCTCAAAACACCCTAAAAGCTAGTACAAAATATCAGCATTCTATCACTTACCAATCGTCTAGCTTGGTTGACATTTATTAATTTGTTCGGCGCAGTATGGCCCAGGAGTTGCCCTTGCGCTAGTCCCCTCAGGGGGTTTACTTTCTATAAGTAAACACGGGCTTCACAACCCCGAGGTACCCCAGTGATCTTTTCCTTCTTCTGTGTTATCTTCTCTTTTTAAGTTTGGTATTTTTCTTTTGAGTTCTTTTCTCCCTCGTTGTGGTTGCCTCTACTGAGGTGAGGGGTCCCCTTGAGAAGCTTTTTGCCGCCCTGTAGCTGTCAGCTCCTCTCGGGCATTTAATCACCCACGTGTTTGCCGTGCGTGGAGACCTGTGTCCCTGGAAAGGGGGATCCTGGTAGTTAAGGGACGACATACTGTGCCAACACACTACTTCGGCCTTTGCTTCAGGTAAACGGGAGGTGCACATTGGTCCCTTGTGCATCAATCGGCTGGTCGTTTACTTCGTCGGCGGCTAGGGATCAAGCAAGTGATCCGTTTTCCGGTAATCTCGTTAAGGGTGGAGACTTCACCGGGGCCGAATTGCCTGCGTATAGACCCTTGACAACCTGGTAGTGGATAGCCGAGCGCGCTTGTTTAGTTTTCCTTTTGTTCCTTTTTCTGGTTTTTGGTGCTTGCCGGCATCCTCTATCCCTTTCTTTTGTGGACTCCATGGTGGGTGGGACTCCAGAGTCTGAATTTTTTCCCTTTCTCTCATGGCAACAAATTTTACAACTTCTTCTCCTTCATTGGAGCAACCATCGTTACAATCTCTAAATAATGCTCGATTCTTCGTAATGAAAAGATCTGAGGGTTCCTTTTTCAATGTTTCCCCCTTTTTAATAGAAAAAGGTATTTCTGGTTCTATTGGTGAAGCTAAATCAATCAGCAAAATGCGTACTGGAGATCTTCTTATTGAAGTTTCTTCAGATAAGCAAGCTGCCTCTTTATTAAAATTGACTTCACTTGCAAACTTGCCTGTAAATGTTTCTCCTCATGGTAATTTAAACTTCTCTCGTGGTGTGATTTCGGCTCTAGATTTATTGCATGTTCCGGAATCGGAAATACTGGAAAATCTTCGGGATCAGAAGGTGTGCAAGGTGGCACGTATAACTATGAGGCGTGATGGTGAGATAATGAACACCAAACACATCATCCTGACCTTTGAGACGCCTATTCTACCTCAACATATTAAGGTCGCATATTTAAGGTGTTCCATCCGCCCATACATTCCTAACCCCTTGCGATGTTTCCATTGCCAACAATTTGGCCATTCCAAGTTAACATGTCGAAGTCCCCCTAAATGTGCTCGCTGCGCAAAAGAGGGTCATGACAGTGAAAACTGCAGAGCAGAAGAACGATGTGTCAATTGTAACGGTGACCATCCTTCCTATTCTCGTACATGCCCAACCTGGAAATTTGAGAAAGAAATCACAGCTACAAAATTCAAGGACAATATTTCATACCCTGAAGCGCGACGAAAAGTAACATCTCGAACGCCGGTGCCCGGGAAGAGCTACTCATCTTCCACTCAAGTAGCAATGAAAACCACTAGTACACAAACTGAAACGTTTAACAGGTTTGCTAATTCACCATCCACTAGCACTTCAAAACCAGTATCTAAATTTTCTAACACGCAAGTATTGTCCCCTTTAAATAGCTCTCACAAACAACTTGGATCTAAGACAAAAATTGCCAAATCTAAAGCTGTTCAAGCTTTAAAACTGAAATCAGCGAGAGAATCCAGCTCTCGCAAATTTAGAAATCCTTTCAGGATACCCACGTTGGATGAAGATCTAATGCATCTGCATCCATCTGATGATGAAGAGGCGTTGCTGCGTGGGGATCCTGATGATTGTGCCATGACAACTTCCCCCATTCAATAATGGCTTTTATTTCTTGGAACTGCCGTGGTTTGCGGTCTAGAACGGATGACTTGAAATCCATCATCTCAACATACCATCCAGCATGTGTTGCGCTTCATGAAACATTTTTGAAGTCCACTCACTCTATGAAGATACGTAGATATAGTTCTGTACGAAAAGATCTGGATTCTGGTTCTACAGTGTCTGGCGGTGTATGTATTTTTACTTCCCATGATTATCCCAGCACTGTAGTACCATTGCGTACACCTTTACAAGCAGTGGCTGTGAGAATTCACATCCAGTCTCTTATCACAGTCTGCTGTCTATATCTACCGCCGCATGCTAACATCCGTCAACATGATTTGAATGACCTTTTGGATCAGCTGCCTGCCCCTTTTTTGCTTCTTGGTGACTTGAATGGTCACAGTACGTTGTGGGGAAATGATGACACGAACCCTCGTGGGCAACAGATTGAGGACCTGCTCTCTGATTACCATCTTTGCCTGCTTAATAACGAGGAGAAGACCTATTTTCATCAACCCACGCGAACTTTTCACTCAATTGACCTAGCTATCTGTTCACCTGCACTTCTACCTTTTTTAAATTTCGCTGTTGACAGTGATTTGCACAACAGCGATCATTTCCCTTTACTCATCAGTCATATTAATAGTACTCGTAATAGGCTTCACCCATCTACGTACTTATACAAACGAGCCGATTGGGGTGTATTTGGGGAAGAAGCAGTGATAACAGAAGCGATGGTAACTGTTGATGATATCAATCATGCTGTGCATAACGTCACCGAAAGTATCATAGGGGCAGCGGAAATTGCTATCCCTAAGAGTTCATCCCGTGTGATTAAGCACTACAAACCATGGTGGAATAATGAGTGCCAAACGGCATACAAGAAACAGAGGAAGTTGTGGGGTATCTTTCGGCGATACAAGTACTCAGAATCTCATTGCATTTAAAAAGGCCAAGGCATTTGCAAGAAAAGTCCGACTCCATAGTCAGAAGGAGTCATGGAAGAATTATGTGTCTTCAATAACATCTTCGACATCTAGTAAGCAATTGTGGAAGAAGGTCAAGGCAGCAAACGGTTTATATTCGGAATTTTCCTGTCCGATTTTAGAAACCAGAGGCGCCACTTATTCTTCCGTAGAGGATGTAGCTAACGTCATCGGTGAAGCTTTTGAAAAAGTGTCTAGCTCTGAATCTTACAATCCAACTTTTTTGGTTGTTAAAAATCGTGCTGAGCAGACACCTATCAACTTCAAAAGCAAACTCTCTCTACCATACAACTGCGACTTCAAGATGTTCGAATTGAAACGATCTTTATCAAAGGCACACAACACTAGTCCAGGTCCAGATCAAATTGGTTACGACATGCTCAGGCATTTAAAACAAGACTCCATCTCAAATATCCTTCTCCTCTTTAATAGAATCTGGAGGGAGCAGACCTTCCCTTCAGCATGGAGAGAAGCTGTCGTTATTCCAATTCTGAAACCTGGTAAAGATCCCAAAGATCCTCTGAATTATCGGCCGATAGCTTTAACCAGTTGTCTTTGCAAGACCTTTGAGCGCATGGTCAATGCCCGTCTCATTTATGTCCTGGAAAAGAACAAATGCATTTCTCCTTTCCAGAGTGGGTTCAGACGTGGCCGGTCCACTTCGGACAACATTCTCTTTCTGGAAACGGAGATTCGTAATGCATTTGTAAGGAGAAACCATTTAGTTTCAATTTTCTTTGATGTCGAGAAGGCATATGATCGCACTTGGCGATATGGAATTCTGCGTACCTTGTTCGACTTTGGTTTTAGAGGTAACTTACCTGTTTTTATTTTTAACTTTTTAGCCTCGCGTGTTTTTAGAGTCAGAATTGGTTCTACCTTTTCGCGTGATTTTATTCAAGCTGAGGGCGTCCCTCAAGGAAGCATTTTAAGTGTTACCCTTTTTAACCTTCATTTTAGTCAAATTCTTCAGAAGCTTCAGCCATCTGTTCGTGGAACACTGTACGTTGACGATCTTCAGATCTCATGTCAAGGAACTAACATGCGTCATATTGAAAGGCAACTTCAAACTGCGGTTAACAATCTTGTTCAGTGGTGTGATCAGAACGGCCATACACTTTCTCCTACGAAGAGCAACTGTGTCCATTTCTGCAGAAAAAGGAACCTCCATCCTGATCCTGCTATCCATATTCGCAACACCCCCATCCCTGTTGTTAATGAGATACGTTTCCTTGGAGTGATTTTTGACAGTAAACTGACTTTTCTTCCGCATGTTCTCTCTCTACGTAAGAAGTGCGAAAAGTCATTGAACATCCTCAAAGTGCTGTCTAATACATCTTGGGGTGCTGATCGCACATCCTTACTCCGAGTGTATCAGTCGATCATTCTATCTCGTATCGACTATGGATGTATTGCCTATGGTTCAGCTCGAGACTCCGTCTTGCGCAGATTGGACACCATTCACAACTCGGCCATGAGGATATGCTCTGGTGCATTTAGAACATCACCTATTTCTAGTCTGGCCATAGAATGCTACCAGCTTCCTCTTGATCTCAGAAGGAAAAAGTTGGCGATCAATTTTTATTTTAAAGTTTTATCCATGTCCTCTCACCCTTTGAAACCCATGATCCTTGCTCCTAATTTGAATCGCCTTTATGTTGCTCGCCCATCTCACATTCTTCCATTTAGTGAACGGGTTAAAACTATACTTAACAATACAGACTTGAGTGATGTTACTGTGCAGATAAACGAAGGCATATGGTTCCCACCATGGGATTTTTCATCTTTCCCTCATTTTAACCCCTTCATTTCACATTTTAAATCTGATACTGCTCCAGCCATTTACCAACAGTTATTCCATCAACACAGCTGTCAGTATAGTACATACTTGCCAGTATTTACTGATGGGTCGAAAGGAATAGGATACGTCGGTTGTGGTGTCATTCTTGATAACACAACTCATAGCTACAGGCTTCATCCTTCCTGTTCTGTATACACTGCCGAAGCAGTGGCAATTTCCCAAGCCCTCCAACTAATATCTAGGAGTCCCCATCGTAATTTCTGCATATACACAGACAGTATGAGTGTATTAAAGCAGCTGGAGCACTATGACACTAACTGCCATCCAGTAGTGTCATATATTTTTAACATTTTAAAATCAATTAGAAATGAAGGCTTTGATATTGTTTTTTGTTGGGTGCCGAGTCACGTAGGTATTAAAGGTAACGAGCTTGCTGATAGCGCTGCAAAGGCAGCTTCTGTCATATTGCAACATGCCGTTCCATTAGTTGACATAAAGGCGTACACCAAGAAGTTCTTTAACTCCTTGTGGCAAGAATCTTGGGATATGCAACTCAGCAACAAGTTGCACTCCATTAAACCCACCCCCCTCAGGGGGTTTACTTTCTCAAAGTAAACACGGGCTTCACAACCCCGGGGCACCCCAGTGATCTATCCCTCCTTCTGTTTTACCTTCCTATTTTGGTTTTGTATTTATTGTTTGGCTTCTCTTCCATCCCTCATTGTGGTTACCTCTTCAGAGGTGAGGGCTCCCCTTGAGAAGCTTTGTGCCGCTCTGTTGCTATCAGCTTCTCTCGGGCATTTAATCACCCACGTGTTTGCCGTGCGTGGAGACCCGTGTCTCTGGAAAGGGGGATCCTGGTAGTTGAGGGGCGACATACTGTCCCAATACACTACTTTGGCCCCTGCTTCAGATAAACGGGAGGTGCACATTGGTCCCGTGTGTATCAATCGGCTGGTCGTCCGACTTCGTCGGCGGCTAGGGATCAAGCGTCCGGCTCATCTGCTGGGAACCTCGTTAAGGGTGGAGGCTTCTACAGGGATGAGTCGTTCGCGTATAGGTACTGGACAGCCCGGTAGTGTTATGCCGTGCGCAATAGTTTAGTTGATGTTTTCTCTTCCTTTCTTATTTTATTGCTTGCCGGTATGCACTATCCCCGACATTGAGGACTCCATGGTGGGTGGGACTCTAGTGCCCGAATTTGTCATTCATACTTTCATGGAAAGTAAACAATCTTCTTCTTCTCCCCCCAGCGGGGAGCAACAAAGTGCTCAAGCGTTAAATCGCATTATTGCCAAGTTTTTTGTGGTGCATCGTAAGGAGGGATCCTTTGAAAAGGTCTCTCCTTTCTTAATAGAGAAAACTTTAAAATCGTTGGTTGGTGATACGGCCTCAGTTAAAAAACTGAGGTCCGGTGACCTATTAGTTGAAGTTTGCAACCATCAGCAAGCTAAAAACATCCTAAAAATTGAAAATTTTGGCTCACTCCCGGTAACTGTAACTGAACATGGTTCCCTTAATAAATCTCGCGGTGTGGTGTCTGAATCAGACCTGTACCATACAGCGGAGGACGAGATACTCGATCACCTTCGTGATCAGAATGTTTCAGCCGTCCACCGCATAACAATACGACGAGATGGGAATATAATACCAACTAAACATCTAATTATTACTTTTGATTTACCCACATTACCATCGCACGTAAAAGCCGGATATCTGAACTGCCATGTACGTCCATATATACCGAACCCACTACGCTGTTTCAAGTGCCAAAAATATGGTCACTCACAAACAGCTTGCCGTGGGAAAACGGAAACATGCGCACGTTGTGCAGGTAATGGACATGATAGTGCTAACTGCAAAGCACCCGAGAAGTGTGTCAATTGTGATGGCACACATCCGTCATACTCTCGATCATGTCCACAGTGGGTAAAAGAAAAAGAAATACAGACCGTGCGAGTGAACCAGAATTTGTCTTACTTCGAAGCTAAAAAACTATTTGAGTCTAGGACACCTCGTGTTGGTGTTGCCTATGCTGATGTTTGCAAAAAAACTTTCATCAGCAAAAGCACACAAACTGAAACTGAGCCTGCATCATCTCTTATCAAGTTACCTCAACGACCATCTATAGAGGTAACGAAACGACCAACGATTTTAAAGAAATCTCTAGCCAAATCTAAGGCTTTGCAGACAATAAAACTGAAATCAGCTAAAGGGGGATTCTCTCGAGAGAAGCCCTCTAACCCTTTTAATATCCTTCGTTCATTTAGAGATGCGGATGTGGTGAATCTTCACCCATCTGATGATGACGAAGATATTAGTGAAGAGCCTGATCCCCATTTAAATTTTACCTTAAATAAATAATGGCTTCTTTTGTTTCTTGGAACTGTCGCGGTTTTAGGTCTAGGAAGGATGATGTGAAGAATATTATTTCACTTTACCATCCAGCATGTTTGGCCCTTCAAGAAACCTTCTTGAAGGATACATATACATCTAAGATCCGTAGGTATAGTTGCATTAGGAAAGATGTTACCAGTGGTAATACAGTGTCTGGAGGAGTATGTCTTTTTATTGCTCATAATTACCCTAGCACTGCAATTACACTACGCACATCTCTGCAGGCTGTGGCTGCGAGACTTCATTTACAGTCCCTTCTCACAGTCTGTTGCCTATACCTACCGCCACATGCTATCATCCGTCAAGAGGAGCTGAATGATCTGATAGACCAGCTTCCAGCACCATTTTTATTGCTCGGTGACTTTAATGGTCACAGTACTCTGTGGGGCAATGATAATACGAATCCTCGTGGGAGACAGATCGAAAAGTTGTTATCAGATCACTGTCTCTGTCTCCTGAATAACGAGGAGAAAACGTATTTCCATGAACCCACAAGAACATTCCACTCACTTGATTTAGCCATTTGTTCCCCTGTGCTTCTGCCATACTTGAATTTTGCTGTAGGGAGTGATCTACATAACAGTGATCACTTCCCTATCCTCATTTCCCATACTGGTAATGGTAGGGTGACCAATCGCCTACCTACATATAAATACCATAGGGCAAATTGGGACAAATTTACCGAGTTGGCTATTGTAACACGAATAATGGTGAATAGTGAGAATGTTGATGCTGCTGTCCAAAATGTCACTGAGGCAATTTTAAATGCTGCTGACTCCTCCATTCCTAAGACATCACCTAGAACACTGCGGCACTGTAAACCATACTGGAATGCAGACTGTCAGTCTGCATACAAGAAACAAAAGAAGCTATGGAGTATCTTCCGCAGATACCCAACAACAGGAAACCTTATCGCCTTTAAAAAGGCAAAGGCAGTTGCTCGTAAGGTAAGACGTCAGAGTCAAAAGGATTCTTGGATAAGTTATGTCTCTTCGATTACATCTAAAACATCAAGTAAACAGTTGTGGAAGAAGGTTAGAGCAGCCAACGGTTTGTATCCGGAGTATTCTTGCCCGATACTTCAAACCGGAGCTGCTGTGTTCTCTTCCCGTGAAGATATTGCTAACCTTATCGGTGAAACTTTTGAAAGTGTATCCAGTTCCGATTCTTATAGTCCTACATTTTTAGTGACTAAGAATCGCGCTGAACGGACTGGAATTAATTTCAAAAGCAATATTGAATATTCCTACAACTGTGAACTTAAGATGTATGAATTGAAGAGTGCTTTATCTAAAGCACATAACACCAGTCCAGGTCCAGATGGGATCAGTTACCAAATGCTTCGCCATTTAAGTCCAGATTCTCTTTTTAACATCCTTTTTCTCTTTAATCGAATCTGGAAGGAGAACATCTTTCCTACTTTGTGGCGGGAAGCTACTGTAATCCCCATTCTGAAACCTGGAAAGGATCCCAAGGATCCACTGAGCTATCGACCGATAGCCTTAACGAGCTGCCTCTGTAAGACCTTTGAACGTATTGTAAACGTCCGACTCTCTTACATGTTAGAAAAAGATAAATGTATATCACCTTTCCAGAGTGGGTTCCGACGAGGACGGTCCACTCTTGATAACATTGTGAAACTAGAAACAGATGTCCGCAATGCATTTGTGCAAAGGAATCATCTAGTTTCAATCTTTTTCGACATTGAGAAGGCGTATGATCATACGTGGCGATATGGTATCCTGCAAACTCTATTTAATTTTGGTTTTAGGGGTAATCTGCCCCTTTTTATTCAAAATTTTTTATCATCTCGTGTTTTTAGAGTTCGTATTGGAGCTTCATTTTCAAATTATTTTAACCAATCTGAGGGAGTTCCTCAAGGTTGTGTTTTAAGTGTCACCCTTTTTAATCTTCATATCAGCAACATCCTTCATGTCCTTTCACCCTTTGTTCATGGAACTTTGTATGTTGATGATTTGCAAATCTCATGCCAAGGATCAAACATGCGCTTAATTGAACGTCAATTACAAACTGCTGTTAACAGACTTGTAGAATGGTGTGAACAAAACGGCCATAAACTTTCACCATCTAAAAGCAGTTGTGTCCATTTCTGTAGGAGGAGGGGTCTTCACCCTGACCCTGAAATCCACATACGTAACACGCCCATCCCTGTTGTCAATCAGATAAGGTATCTGGGAGTCATTTTCGACAATAAGATGAATTTTCTCCCTCATATATTGTCCTTGCGCAAGAAGTGCGATAGGTCACTTAACATCCTCAAGGTGCTTTCTAATACTTCTTGGGGTGCGGACCGCACTTCTTTGCTGCGTATATACAATTCAGTTATCCTGTCTCGTATTGACTACGGATGCGTTGCGTATGGTTCTGCAGGAGCATCTCTTCTGCGCAGATTGGATACTGTCCACCATACTGCTGCCCGTATTTGTTTAGGTGCATTTCGCACCTCACCCATTGAGAGTCTGTTAACAGAGTGTTGTCAACTCCCACTTGACCTTAGACGTAAAAAGTTAAGCGCTAACTACTACTGTAGAATAAAATCTGATCCTTCTCATCCTTTACGGAATTTGAGTCTAGACGCATATCTTGGTAGGCTATATAATGCACGTCCATCTAGCATTCGCCCATTTTCTGAAAGAGCTCAATCTGTTCTGTCGGATGCAGCTCTAAGTGACCTAGATATCCAGCTGGCTAATTCTCAGATCTTTCCTCCATGGGATATTCCATCATTTAATTTTTTAAATCCATTTGCGATGTATTACAAAGCAGACACTGCCCCAGAAATTTTACAGAAGATCTTTTGTTTACACCGATCTCAGTATAGAGACTATCATGCAGTCTATACTGATGGATCCAAAGCAGGTGAACGTGTTGGCTGTGGTGTTGTGTCTGACACATCCACAGTCAGTTTCACGCTTCATAAATCCTGCTCGGTTTTTACTTCTGAGATGGTTGCAATTTTTTGTGCTCTGCTGCACATTTCTTTGTGCTCCCATCGCAAGTTTTGTGTATACAGCGATAGCTTAAGTGCTTTAACAAGCCTGGAGCACTTTAATAGCATATGTCATCCAATAGCTCCTGACATATTATCTCTGTTACACAAACTTGAGAGGAAAGGTTTTGTTATTTTATTTTGCTGGGTACCTAGTCACGTAGGGATTTCAGGAAATGAATTGGCAGACTCTGCTGCTAAAGCGGCTTCAATCCCGTTTCAGCAGCCAGTCCCCTACCAAGATATAAAATCATCTATTCATAAGTTTATATTTTCTTTGCGTCAAGAAGCATGGGATTTGCAAACCTGCAACAAACTACATACCATTAAAAGTCATCTTCAAATGTGGCCTGTAAATCCAATGCGTAGGACTGATGTGAAGTTGACTCGTCTGCGCATTGGTCATACCCGATTTACTCACCGACACTTATTACTGGGAGAAGATCCGCCCATTTGTAATCTGTGTCAATGTATTATGACTGTGCATCATATTTTAATTTCATGTCCCAAGTTTCATCCTCACCGTCTTCAATTTTTTAAAAGCACAATTTTAAATCTACAAGATTTGGTTGGGGAAAATCCCCATCCAAATCTTTTTGCATTTTTAAGAGCAATCGGGTTTTTAAATCATATCTAGCTGTTTTAAACATATCCATTTTTTAAATTTTGTTAACCTCTTCATCATTTTAGAAATGTGTTTTTAACATTCTTAAATTATATTATGTCACATCTCATCATATTTATGATTCATCTTCCATCCTAGTTTTTCTTTTATCTTTTGTTTTGGCGCAGCATGGCCCTTGTGTTGCCTTTGCGCCATAAAACCTCAAAACAACAACAACAACAACCATTAAACCCACCATTCATCAGTGGACCATTGCACCAATGCGGAAGACTGACGTTAAATTGACAAGACTCCGTATTGGACACACTCGTTTCACTCACCGTCATCTTTTATTGGGGGAAAATCCTCCATTTTGTCTTTCTTGTCAAACTGATTTTACTGTTTTTCATATTTTAATTGTCTGTCCTGCTTTTAATCAACAACGCCTTAAATATTTTAATAGCACAATTTTAAACTTGCACGATTTGATTGGAGAAAATCCCCATTCAAATCTTTTTTCATTTTTAAATGACATTGGGTTTTTAAATCACATCTAGTTCCATTTTACTATTTTCGTCAAGTTGCTGGCCAACATCTTTTGTCACTCTTTTTTATATTTATACCACTGTTTTTAGTGTTTTACACATAGGTTTTATATTTTAACTGGTTTTATTATTTTATCTTGAGTTTGGCGCAGCATGTCCGAAACCGGACCTTGTGCCATTAAAACTAACATCAAACTCAAAACTCAAGCCCTTGCGCTAGTAAAGCAACCAACCAATCGTCTAGGGTCTTCGTCCCCAACCAGTTTAGCGTCAGAATCACAGGTTTTTTCCGATTTTTTTTTGACTGTCCAAAAAATGCATCTTGTATTGTTAGTTGTTTTTCCTCTTTGACGAATTCATTTTTAGGCACGTAACCAAATTCATGTGACAAATTCATTTTTAGTTACATAGGTTTACAAATAGATTAATAATACGAAATAATACGAGAAGATATAAGTAAATACGGGCTTCACAACCCCGGGGCGCCCCAGTGATCTATCCCTCCTTCTATTTTATCTTCTCGTTTTGGTTTTGTATTTATCGTTTGACTTCTTTCTTCCCTCGTTGTGGTTACCTCTTCAGAGGTGAGGGCTCCCCTTGAGAAGCTTTGTGCCGCTCTGATGCCATCAGCTTCTCTCGGGCATTTAATCACCCACGTGTTTGCCGTGCGTGGAGACCCGTGTCCCTTTTCTCCAGGAAGTGCCCAACATACAATAAAGAAAAGAAAATCCAAGAAATAAAAACTCACAATAGCATCTCATACCCGGAAGCCCGAACTATTTATGAAACCACAATAGAAAATTCTATGGCCAAAACAATAGCCAAAGCAATTGCCTCCAAATCAACACAAGTAAAATCAATAGCCACACAAACAGATATTCATGTACCTAATTTTCAAATGTCACCCGAACAACTGCTTAAATGTTTTTCCCCACTCGTCAAACACAGTACCTCTTCGTCTCAGACAATCCCAATTCCCGGAAATTCGAATTCCAATAAAAATCCTCCCAAAACCACTGTAAAACCTCTAAAAAACAAAAAGCAATCTGAAACTAAACAAACCTTTAAACTCGGAGAAGTTCTAAAAACCAAAATACAATCAAAAATCCAGTCAAATAAACAACAAAAAGTAAAAAAAAGAAAAACAAATTTGGATCATCAGAAACATCCACTGATGATGATACTGATGTCATCTCGGGTCTGGAGCCAGGTGACATGGAGGTCGACTCAGACCTCGAGACCCCTGCTCTTCTTCATCCGAGGAGCAAGTCACTAGACCGGCGGATAGGCAATTCTTCCAAGTAACATTCAATATGTTATCTTGGAACTGTCGCGGTTTCCACCACAATTCGGTAGATATAAAACACCTCGTAGATTTACACAAGCCTGTCTGTTTCTGTTTGCAAGAGACTCTCTTGAAGCCTTTTCAAAGCTCTCTTCTTAGGGGGTATAGTCCCCTACGTAAGGACTATATCAGCGGCGACCGAGCTAGCGGTGGTGTTGCTATATTTACATCTAATAGCAATCCGTCCACCCCGCTATCGCTCACGACCACCTTACAAGCTGTTGCCGTTAGAGTAGCTGTGAAAAATGTATTGGTAACAGTTTGCTCAATATATCTCCCCCCTAATCGTAACATCCGACAATCAGAATTAGACAGGCTTTGTGACCAGCTTCCACCCCCTATTATTTTAATGGGGGGTTTCAATGGTCACAGTCCTCTTTGGGGTAGCCCAGACATGAATCAACGTGGAAGACAAGTTGAAAAGTTATTAGACGACTATAATCTTTGTGTACTTAATAACGGGCAACCAACATATTTCCACACCCCATCGAGGACATTTCACGCCATCGATCTTACCTTGTGTTCACCATCTCTCCTACATCTATGGTCTTTTCATGTCGGGCGGGATCCTTACCAGAGTGATCATTTCCCTATCCGACTGGAGATGCTAGGAGTCGATGCTGTTCCCTCTGATCGTATACCTCGTTTCAAAATAGAATCAGCAGATTGGGAACAGTTTTCTTCCCTCGTCCAGTTCTCTGACGAGATGGTGAACCAAGATGACATCGATGAAGCTGTAAATTCTATTACCCATGCCATCTTGGAAGCTGCTCGTTTGTCCATACCTATGACATCTACCAATCTACCGAAAACTCCCAAACCCTGGTGGAACAACGACTGTAAAATTGCCCACAAAAAGCAGAGGAAGGCTTGGGGTATCTTTCGCCGAAACCCCATTGAAGCCAACCTCATAGCTTTTAAATGTGCTCGAGCTGAAGCTCGTAAGATCCGCCGGCGTAGCCAGAAGGACTCTTGGATGCGTTATGTCAGCACTATAACATCGAATACCTCTTCTAAAAGGGTCTGGAATAAAATTAAATAAATCAAGGGCCAATATCCTAGACACTCTACTTCTATCTTAGAGACTAACCTAGGTATAGTTTCAGATCCTAAAGGTATTGCTGACACCCTGGCTGATTCCTTTGCTAAAATATCTAGCAACTCGAATTACCAAGAGCCGTTTGCCTCTATTAAACTCAATGCTGAGCAAACGAAATTGAATTTTACATCTACTGCGTTGGAAAACTATAATGCTGATTTTACCATGGCCCAGCTGATGCGAGCTCTTTCCAACACTCGCGGCTCGGCTGTTGGTTACGACGAAATTCATTATAGTATGCTTAAACATCTCCAGCCTTTCCAACTGAAATTTATTCTCAAGCTGTATAATAAGATCTGGCGGGAAAATATATTTCCGTCAGCATGGCAACGTGCTCTTGTAATTCCAATAGTCAAGCCAGGTAAAGACCCTAAGAGTCCTTCCAGCTACAGGCCAATAGCATTGACTAGTTGCATGTGTAAGCTTCTTGAAAAATTAGTCAACGCTCGCCTCCTTTTTTATTTGGAAGATAACAATTGTCTCTCTCGGTTTCAAAGTGGTTTCCGTCGTGGACGAAGTACACTTGACAACCTGCTCCTCCTTGAAGCCTATGACCGTACTTGGAGATATGGTATCCTCAGAGACCTTCATAATTTAGGTCTCAGAGGAAATTTACCACTCTTTATTGAGAATTTCCTTTCTCGGAGAGTCTTCCAAGTACGCGTCAACTCTGTCTTATCAGATGAGTTTGTTCAGGAGCAAGGCGTTCCCCAGGGAAGTGTATTGAGCTGCGCACTGTTTATCATCAAAGTTAACGACATTATGACCTGCCTACCACCTGCAGTGTCTGGTTCGCTTTTCGTCGACGACTTTCAAATATCGTGCGCCTCAATAAACATGTCTCTTATTGAAAGACAGATTCAAATTGCCATCAGAAGGATTTCGGACTGGGCTAATCAAAATGGCTTTGCATTCAATGCACAAAAAACCGTGGCCATGCACTTCTGCAGGAAACGTGAGCTTCATAACGACCCTGAGCTTTTTATAAATGGGGCTCAGATACCTATTGTATCAGAAACGAAGTTTCTTGGGGTCATTTTCGATCCGAAGCTCACGTTCCTGCCTCATATAAAACATCTGAGAGCAAAGTGCACCAAAGCTCTGAACCTTCTGAAAGTGCTATCTAACACTTCCTGGGGTGCTGATACCACCTCCATGTTGAGAATATACAGATGCCTTATTCGTTCCAAACTTGATTATGGTTCTGTGGTGTACGGATCCGCCAGAAAATCGGTGTTGACCCTGTCCACCACCAAAGTGTCAGAATCGCGTCGGGAGCCTTCCGTACATCACCAATTCCAAGTGTACTTAATATATGTTTGGAGCAACCTTTGAAACTGAGACGAGACAAGCTGTCTTTAAAATTTTATTTTAAAATTAAAAGTCACCCACGTCATCCTCTCTCTCATAATATTTATAATCCATCTCATACGAGACTTTTTAACTCACGCCCATCTTGCATTCCATCATTTTCATTGCGAATCCATTTAATTCTTACATCTCATAATATTGATAATTTCAGGATTCATCCTCTCACATTCACACAACCACCTTGGTATCCTCATAACATCAAAGTTTTAAATGTATTTAGTAATTTTAAAAAATGTGAAACACCAGATGTAATATTTAATCATCTGTTTTATTACCATAGACATAACTTTTCAAATTTTAAAGCAATGTATACAGATGGGTCGAAAAGCCAGGGACATGTCGGAGCAGCTGCAGTTTACGACGATAACATCTTCTCACGTGAGCTGCATCAAAGCTGCTCCATCTTTACAGCTGAGTCCCTGGCTATCTTCTTGGCCTTGCAATATATTTTACAGCAAGGCCATAGCCAGTGGATTATTTATACAGATTCGAAGAGCTGTTTAGATGCGTTAAGTAATCCACTCAGCCAGACCCATCCTTTTATTTTAGATATTTTAAAGATTCATTCAACACTTTTAGATAGAGGTTTTAATGTTCTTTTTTGTTGGATCCCAGGTCATGTGGGGATCATGGGTAACGAGCGCGCAGACATAATAGCTCGAACTGCAAGTGGACCTAGGAGCACTTGGCTCTGCCCTGACGACGCATATAAAGCTTGTGACACTGCTCTGTATCTCACTTGGCAGGCCATGTGGGATGCACAGACAGCTAACAAGCTGCGTTCGTTTCAGCCCTTAATATCCGGATTCGCTAATATACAGCAGTCCCGGAAAAGGGAAGTGCTCCTGACCCGTCTTAGAATAGGCCACACTCGTTTTACCCACATGCAACACCTGTGGAATTGTGTTTTCTGTGTTCCATATTTTAAATAAATGTCCAGCTTTTAACGCCATCAGATTGAGACTTTTTAAAATGAATCATCCTCCATTATCATATCTTTTAAGTTCACCCCCACATGAAAATCTTTTTAGATTCTTACTTGAGATTGGCTTTTATTACTTGATTTAGAATTTTATTTCAAATCTTTTATCCTTTGTTGATCTCAATATATTTTTAATCGTTTATTTTTAACATGGTTGATTTAGATAAATTTGTTCGGCGCAGTATGGCCCACGTGAAGCCCTTGCGCCAGAAAATCGAACCAACCAACCAACCGACAGTAAAGGAAGGGGCTTAATTTTTCTGTAGATGTCATCTCGTAAAATATTACGTGTACTGCCTGTGTCTAGAAGTGCTGTAGCGGTTACTTCACCCAATTTGATTTTCTTCACAAATTTATTAAGATCGACATCCGGATAATCTTTGGGTTCATTTGATTCTACGGCAACTTGCACCAGGTGTGGTTCAGGTGTTTTTTCACGATCTTTCTCAGTCTTATTGTTCTTGTCTCGAACGACTTTAGGACAGGAATTGCGCAGATGTTCTGGAGAACCACATTCAAAGCAAAGGAGCTTCTTCTGTCCGTGAAACTTGCGTTGACCAGACATTGGTCTGTTGTCTTCAGTTTCAGACTTAACATGCCTCAATCCCTTGTAGCCTGAATGCTCTTGACTCGTGCGATTTTCACTAAATTTTCTGTAAGGTTTCGCATGAAAACTTCTCTTTGTGAGACTCTCCTTCAAACTTTCAAATTCATCGAACATTTCAGCGAGATCGTCTGGCTTTTTCAGATTTAACCATTCTTTGAAAAAGTGTTCTTTTATGTCTTCTGGAGCTCTAAATTTTAACTGTTCAGTGATGAGCAAGTCCACTAAGTCTTCAAAAGAGTCGACTTTTAAATCAGCTATCCATTCTTTAAAATAGCAGCTCAGCTCATGTGCGTAGCTCCTCCATGTCTTATCTGGACCTTTGACATGTCGATAAAACAAGTTCTTCAATTTTTCAGAGGTTAATTTGTATTTCTTCAAAATTAACTCTTTGACATAATCAAAATTGTTTGCATTTTCAACCGACTCTCGAGCAAGCATGTTCGAGATATCTGATGGCATCACATGAAGTAGGTAGGCTACCCAATCTTCCTTAGGAACTCTAGCCATTTCTGCGCGTCTTTCAAAGTTGACAAGGAACAACCCCATTTCGTCTTTTTTCTCATCGAATTTAGGTGTTATCTGAGCAAGCGGGATCTTCTGTTGAGTTTCTCCACTTCGTCTTGGAACCACAGCAGCAGTCTGCAGTTGCATGCGCTGAACCTCCAAGCGTTACATCTCAAGTCGAGTTTCCCTCTCTTCACGTTCTCGGGTTCGTACCTCTTGCTCCGTCCTCTCTTCGATGATTCGATTCAAAATTATACGCGTCGTTTCTTCATCATAGTCATCACTTTCTAAAATCAGTTTTCTGATATCTACTACCTTACTTCCATCAGCGGAGTCAAACCCAGCTCCTCAGCGACCTCAACTAAGTCAGTCTTACGACCCTTACTTAAATAGGACATGATAACTTTCGAACAAAAACAATGCGAAAATATTAACCTTTTAATAATTTTCAACTATATTTCACGTGGGTTTAAACTTTAAATAAGAATGAACCGTTACAAGGAACTTTCAGCTTATTGACGGTTCCAGGGAATTTTAATTAGAATCCTTAACTGTATTCAATTATTTCCCCAATCAAAACAGCAGAGAACAATCTATACCCACTAATTAATCTTTAACATTAAATTAGAACTTGTCAATAATACTGTCTAATAAAAATTAATATAGCAATTCTTATACAAATCATTACACACATAAATTATACTGCAAAATACAATTTATCAAACCACAATTGATTGCATAGCAACTTCAATTTGCTAAAAAAATATATTTTAAACTAACTCCCAATGAGTAGCTAAATCAAATTCACAGAAATTCTAAAGTTTTCTTTTCTTAAAAAAAACTACACCCAATATTTCTTAAACAACCTTTTGGCTTATGCTTTAAAAATACCTTAACATTCAAGTTAATACTGCTCGACGACAGTAAAAAGCATACTAAAGAAATATTACCACCAGAATTTCACAAATTATTAATTCAATTATTTTTAAAATTGTCTATTTTACGACTGTAAATACAGATTTCTAGAAATTCTAAATAGTTTTCTTTTCTTAAGAAAAACAATGTCTAATATTTCCCAAACAGCCTTTTGGCTTATGCTTTTAAAAACACTTTAACTTTTCCGTTAACACTGCACGACGACAGTACAAAAGCACACCAAAGAAATATTAACACTAGAATTTCACAAATCAATTAAACTCTATCTTTTATAATGTGGCATAACAACAACTGCTATTATTTGATACCGGATACATGAAACAATCCTATCAAAATATAAACAATACCACAACGATTCCACCAATTTATCATTTACATGTAACATTAAAGAAAATATCTTTCCAAAAACTCTTTTCTGAAAAACATAATTCCAAACTAGTTCAACAAAAAATAAATAAAACTTCAGTTGCAGAGGCCATATGATTAGGAAGAAAAAAAAAATAAGACAACACAATATTTTTTTATTCAGCAACCCTAAAAAGAAAAGATAAAAAATCAAATGGCAAATGCAGCTGGTACTTCCTGTCTAAATTTAAATTCTCAAAACAGAATGATCAACTTTTTTTTTTGCTTCCTCTATTTTCAAATCGTTAATACATAACGCATTATAAAACGAAACAATTTTAAAGAACACATTCCAAAAAATAATTATTTAGTGACAAAATAATATTAAAGTATTGTTCCAACTAAATATTAAAATTCTTAATTATCACTAAAATTAATATCAAATATTTTGAATAAAATTGTAAATGGCTTATCTGGACTCCTATTTTCGCGGCAATTCCAAACGTCTTTCCAGCAGTCACTTCACGTCAGAACAAGAACTGAACAGGGGATTTCAAGTCCAAACAGGAACTGTTCACTTGAATTTAATGTCCAAACAGGAACTGGTCACTGAAACTTGAGTCCTTTCGGGAACTATAGGCTTGACTGGACAGTTCTGAACAAAAATTACGTCGTTGGAGCACACGGTGGAAGAGCCACACTTCTGGTTGGAGCACCGTGAACATTGGACACTTCGGAATTAAAAAAAAAACTTCAGGTGAAAGCAGCTTTTCAGTTTGATGCAAATTTGTTGATCTGTTACATTCGAAAAGTAAATCTTGAGAAAGAAATCAATCGCGGGAAAACAAATCAATCGCGGCCGAACGCCCAATTTGTAGGGATGCTGAGTTTGAAATAAAATCTTCTTTTTAACATGAACATAGTTTATTTAGCGGTGTCTAGAAGGAACTTTAAAAAGCTATTGTTGAACATTTAGTACATCGCTCCGAAGAGCTCTTCATTAAACGTCTTACAAATTTAGTTACATAGAGTGGAATGAAATTCAAATAAAACGGCTGACAGGAAGCAGCAACGTCACGCAGTGACGTAGTACTGCTCCTAACCAATACGATCCGAAGTGCTCAAGTCGGGCGGGAAATCCCACATAACTTAGCGCTTTTTCCTCTTCTAGCGATAAACCGTTTAAGTGTTACTATTAGGGCAGCTGAAGTTAAGTCACTTACTAATTCTAAATGCACTGCTTTTGTTACAAAACAAATAAAAATACAGACATAAATCTTATGACAAATACCCTTTCTTTGATTTTTATACTTTATAAAAAAAATGGTCCGCAAAAGTCTAGCCCTGCAATATTGAACGTATAATTTTTTTACACTCTATCAAGGGGTAAATTACCCATTATTTGTTCACAAATTACAGGCTTAGCTTTTGCACATATTACACATTCATGCTCTATTTTTCTACAAAGGCTTCTGCCTTTAACAGGCCAGAATCTTCGACGAACAAAACACAATAATGCTTGTGGACCAATATGAAGATTTTTCTCATGAATATATTTAATTATTAACTTAGTAAGTAGGTGAGAAGATGGCAAAATAATTGGATGTTTTTTATTATAATTCAATGCTGAATTACCAAGTCTGCCACCTACTCTGAAATTACCTTTGTCATCTATGAATTGAATTTAAAGATTTAATTTTACTTTTACTTAAAAGTGGTATTTGTTTCTTTAAATTAGAAATTTCACTATGATACTCCATTGGATGCCTACAGTTGAATGAAAACCTGCAAACAAAACTACATAGACGAATTAATTTTTGATAATCATGTGTTATCGAAAGAAGATCATCAACAACTAATTTTTGTGTTGTTATAGATAAAACTGTGTGTTTATCATTTCCGTCATCAGTCTTAAACTCACAACTACTATATTCATTTTAAAGTGATGAGGAATGTAACACCTCTCTTTCGTATAGAACTTCTGTTTCATGGACAAATGCTGGTCCATGGAGAAGGCTTGTCATATCTCCACATCAATTCAAATATTTGGGGACTCCAATTGATATGGATGGAGGAATATTGTCTTATTTTATTCTGTTAGGCGAAAAAGTAATTTTTATAAACTTTTTAGCTATAAATACTTACGCATTTAATTAAAGATGGTAACTGCCAAGGTTTTACATCCGTATAGAAGATAATAAAATTGAGAACATTTCTAAGTTTTGTTCTGCTCGTCAGAAAATGTTTTTCAATGCCTTTGTGAGATTATTCTCTGAAAAATATTTTACTAGCAACCTAAAATATTGCTTCGCTTCATGCATTTAAATAAGTTATAAATTTATTTAGCTCCAAACAGTGTTATAAATAATCGCATATGCCAAATTCAACAAAACTTATATATGTTCTCGAATTATATAATATCTTATATATATAATATTTATAGCTTATCTCACTTCGTTTGATAATTCATCAAAGAGATTTTTGGAGGCAAATGCCCTTTTCTAAAATTATTCGTCCATATTTAAGTGAGGAACATTTTCTTATAGCTGCGAAAAATGTATGCCGAAGGCATAATTTGCAAACAAATCTTAGGCCGGGCGTCCACTGGAGCGGGATAGCAAGAAAGGTGGAAAAGAGGGATTGAGGATGTTTCTGGTGGATTGAACAGGATTTTTTGCTGTAGCGTCCACTGAAGCAGGATTTGAAGATGAACTAAAGTTAATTACCACTGCGCAAGCGCAGTACGTAAAAGATTCTTTCACATTTTAGTAGCTTCGCAGCTGTTGTTGTTATACGAGAGCTTCGCCACAGGAAAAAACGACATAGCTAAACTATATCTGCGCATGTTCGTGTACTTGGTGATTTTTCGTTGTTTTATGAGCACTTTTCTTCATGTTGCCTCATTTGGCGATTTATCACCAACATTCGTCAACACACCGGACTTATTAATACGTTTGTTTTCCTTTTCTGCATTTTTTCTGTGTACAGGATAAGCTTTTACGCTCTAAGTTTGTGAGACGAAAGTTAAGAGTAACCTTTTCAAAAAATATATGCATACATTTTATTTAGTTTGTTGTATTTACATGTACTTATGTAATTTAATACAACACTCAACAATTTTGCAAAATGCAGCTGGGACTAACAGTGATTTTATAATTCAATAGATAACTTTCTTATAGAATAATTTTTAAAAGTTAAAATTGAGACATCTTTTATACCTTTTAGTAAGCCATAATTTTGTATTGATAATTATATATTACTGTTGTATTATATATATATCTTTTATGCATATGTTTTTATCCTAAATGCCTTAAGTTTCAAATTTGATACCGGACTTTTAAATCGAACTGTACGCTTGCAATTGGTTTGTTTTTTATATTTGTCTGTATGTATATTACCATTTCATAATGTTACTGCAATATATCTTTAATATTTTTTTAATTTAATTTGGGAGGCTTCTAAGGGTTAATTCTATACATGGAGTGTTAGACTTTTGAATATGCTGCGTTTGATATTGAACACAAAAGTTGCTATTAAAAAAAAGCTTGTAAAATGGTTATAAAAAATAATATGTACATTGATCTATAAATGCATAGCGGCAAGATCTAAATTTTGTTTGGTATTGCACTTGTAATATTTTTTAAAAATATGAACTAGACCTTTCATTGTTTATAAAATAAATTTTTAATGCTGTAAGAGTTACAATTACAAAAAATGTAAAATCAAACTGTGAAATGTCACCTATACAGTGCTATTTTCTCAAAAACCTTTTTTTGCAATTGCCATAAGTTTTCATGCCCAGACAGACCAACTTATGAACCAGAGACAGAATTCACTCTTCGGAGAGTATCATGATTCAATTGTAATGGGAAGTTGTGTCTAAAAAAAGCTTACTATAAATGTAAATAATTGACTAATTATCATGGTCGCCGCCTAATAAGTGCAAGGAGGTGTACTTGCTTTCAAAAATTACAGACCAAGTGGCTGATGTTTATATTTTTAACACAAATGAATTGTTTAATTTAGATGCTTAATACCGACTTTAAAGTATTTATTTAAACAGGAAATTGATATATAGCTTTTAAATATCTTTTCATTAGATAGCCAAATGGATTTCTTGAAAAAGCAAGATTTCAACACAAACTTTTACTGCTTTGCACCCTTTTGTGTACTCTGCACCCCCTTGTAAATGATCGTGCCTGCCCCTCATGCTCATTATACAATTAATTTTTAACAAATAACCTATTCTTATCTAGCTAGGTTGAGATTGGCTTCTTTCAAATATTCTATAGATTATGTGACACACACCCTATTTTAACGAATATTATATGCACATAATAACCTTCATTTAGGAAAAGGATGATAGAATACTAAGGTCCCCAATAGTCAAGAAAGGCCACTCGACTGTATCGATTTTGTCCTCAAATTTTCTTTAATTTGTGTTGATTGTTAGAAATAAAATTATTACAATGTCTCATGAAAAGGTATATGATTTCAAGTGTTTCCAAAGTAAAAAGCAATGTCAAAAGTAAATTTATATGATAACGTTACTAATATATATTTATGCAATAAAAGAAGATCCATTTAGCACAGATTTTAATTTTTAAGTTATATATTAAATGTAGGAATACAATGACTTTTCAGTTTCAAAAATGGCGATGTTAGAATGCCTACGAAAAATTTAGTTCAATACTCTTGCTCTCAACAAAACCTTTTTCATGATTCAGAAACTATGTGGTTACAGTTCACATTGAGAAAGTTAGAAAATTAAATACACTTTCTAGTTTCCTCTTTTACCTATAAAATAATTTCTGAAGTAGAACTGTTAAAGAGTCGCTATTTAGAATTGCCTTGTGTCTGTGCTTATTGTATCATATTTTAGTAACACTCAAATATACTGTACCAACTAAACTCTTACAGAATTTACTTGTCTGTGAAAAAAAAAAATTCTAATGTGAATAACCACACACCAATGGTTCCTTAGCCAGATGTTGGGCATTTAAGCACTCATTCTCTCTTTTTCTACGATATCGATAGCTATAGAATTCGCAGGCAGTTACTAAAAAAATTCTTTACTAAGAATATGCTAGAATTCAACATGAATTAAACCAATTAGTACCATTCCAATAATTTTTTTTAAGATACTATTTAAAATTAGTACACATATTAAACACATTTAAATTATTTTCTTGAATTTACAGTATGTTGGAAAATTAAAATAAATACCAGTAGGTAGAAAATAGGGCTCCGGGGCCAAGGAGGAATGAGGAAGGGGGATGAGGACTGATGACGTCACCGGAAGTGGGTGTGGTCGGATATGACGTCACAGGAAATGACGTCACCGGATGTCACGTGACCGGAAGTTGAGTTTAGTTGTTCTTGTCCTGCTGTTGAGTTGTTCCCCTCCTACTGCAGTTAGTTTCGGTTTCGTTATAGGTTTCTTTCGTGTGACGTCACAGTGGGTATGACGTCACAATATATTATAAAGTTTACCTTAAAGGCGATGGCAACACTTTTTAGTTTGGGTTTCTACAGGATAGAGTTGAGTTGTTTTAGGGCTGCTTCCAAACGAATAGTTTCAAGTTATAGGCATTTTAACTAGTGACGTCACAATGGAGATGACGTCACAATATATTATAAAAATTAAATTTAAGGCGGTGGCAACAGGAAGATATAAGGAGGAATGTGAAAGGGGACGATGACGTCATTGGAAGTTTAGTTGTTCAACTCCTGCTTCTAAACGAAGAAGTTATACTTATAAGCTTTTAGGCTTGTGACGTCACAGTGGGTATGACGTCATAATATGAAAATAAATACGAATTTAATATGTTTTTGTTGGGATATATTCGAATTTAGCTTGTTAGAGGTGGCAACACCTACAATTTTATATGACGTCATCGTCCCCATCCCTCCTAGGCGCAGGGGTTGTGTTGTAGGGTTCCTTCTCCTGAATGAAGACATTATACTTATAAGCATTTATGCTTGTGACGTCACAGTCATTTAAACCTGATTTTAACGTGTTTGATTGGAAAATTTAGCATTTAGAGGTGGCAACACCGAAAAGCTCGCTTCTGATTGGCTAAGAGGATTAGGTAGTGGCTCCATCTATTGATATTGAATAAATTTAAAAGTTAAATAATAATATTTGTCAATTATTTCTTCTACCAGAACCGGGGTTTGATCTTGCAACCTTTCTCTCCAAAATGTCTTGGTGGCTCAGTTGTCTGTTGATTTGACAACTGAGCTACCAAGCCATACTATTTATATTATAAGGTAATGCCTCTAGACGAATGTGTCAGTTGTAGAGCATTACACATATAGGTAATTTTTACTTGTGACATCACAGTGGGTAGGACGTCATGACTTGGAAATATCTCAAAATTTAGCTATTAGGGGTGGCAACACCTTCTAGTTTCGTTTTTTCTGCTAAGTCATGGTGGCGCCATCTAGGAGAGGAAATGGAATTTATTTTCATCAATCTACTAAATGGAAACTTCATATACCTATAACAAACTTTTGTACACATACATTCAAATAGAATGTTAACCCCGAATATGAGAATAAATTTTTAATTTAATAAAAGTGAAGGTCATTTGCAATAGGGTGTCCAGAATCCTATCCCCGAGTTATACGTAACATTTCAATATTTTTCCGGACATTTTTTTTTAAATGGTAAAATTTCGAAACATTAGACGTTACCTTCACGATAACTCATCCTAACCAATTTTGAATTAATTAACTTTAAAAATAAGGTCTAAAATTATACTAATAGAATTTTGAAAAGAAAAATTTATTTTTAAAAGTGAGGTCCCACCTTCCAGCCCGATACCTCTTTTAAGAAGAATTGGTACCGCCTCACTCCACCCTATTAAAAAAAAAAAAAAAAAAAAAAAAAAAAAACTAATTCCAAAGAACGTATATTTCTTTGAAACATGAGGTCACTAACCATCCCTCCAATGATATCGTTTAGGAAGACATCATCACCTCAAATCCTAACAAATTTTGAACTTAAAAACCGAAAAATTATTGATGGACACAAACTATTTCTGGAAAAAGTTACTTTAATGGCTTTAGAATTAAATTTAAGAGTGCCCATGTATTTTAAGAAGACTTGAGAGAACGTATATTTCTCTGAATTAAAATTTAATGGTCACAACAAAACCCTAAAATTGTTAAATAATTTTAATGAATTACATTATGATTTAAGTTATAAAAATTTAAGTTAAAAGGAATTAAATTAAATTTAAGCTAAATTAGTTTTACATTAAGTTATAAAAATAAGGCGATTTTAAATTTAAGGAATTTCATAGTGACCGTATGCGTAGCTAGTGACACCATCCTCCAACAAATACCTCTTGTCGTCAAATGCCGACAAGGCCCGCTTAGTCTGCTGAATAGAAAAGATTGCATGTTTTTCGCTACCAATCCTATGTTGAATAACAGTCGAGGGTTGACGATCGAGAAGACATTTCCTATAGGTTTCATGCTTCAACTGTCGCTGAGCCGCTCTTGCAATACCCTTTGCTGTCTGTTTGGTTCCACACTCACTTAAGATTGAGTACATTTTTGACCTAAGTCCGACGAACTCATACGCAGATTTACCATTTAACTCATCTTTGAAGAATCCCAACTTCTTCTTATTAGCTGTATTGTAGAGGGGGTGATCTGTCGGATAGTCTGAGAAGTCGAAGAACTCCTTTAGATCACGCAAGTCTGCTGTAAGATCAGGTGTCATGAGCTCGTAGGTGAGCGAGTCCGTATCTGTGAACAGTAAGCGGGCGTTTCGTCCGTATTTCTTCAAGATAGTATTATAATGGAAGTCAAACATTAGGACTTTGCTCAGCTCAAGGATGGCGAAGCCAGCATAAATAGGTCGATTTAACTTCAAACTCTTGACCTTTCGTTGTACAGCAACTAACTCATCGTTGAATTCCGTGAACGCGTGGAAAGCTGGGGATGCCACCAACTTCTTCGCTTTTCGAGGATCGTTTACCAGCTGTACATCGACGCGATTCCTTAGGTTCTCCATTGTTTTCCCAAACACATCATTGTTGAGGAGCTTGAAGAAATCCTTTTCAAAGGTTGTCTTCGCTTGCTTCCTCTGCTCAGTGTTAAAATGGATGTAATCTCTTAGCCATGCCCGCTGTGAAAATTTCAGAACTCTATGGACTTTAATAAGCTTAAGGCCTAGTTTTAAATATAATTTTAGATTACGATAGTGTAATACATAATTCTTCTTGGGCTGAAGATTTGGGACTAACTTTTCACTAGAAGATGTAGGCTTCATACCTGTCTCTTCTAAAATGTTGAGAGCAGTGGGCGATAGCATGCTAGGTCTGATGTTAAATCTTTCGGGGGCTAAGGAGTAGCTGTTATGGGCATCGTGGAGTTCCACGGGATAGTCTAAATCTGCTTCAAGGATAAATCCTTCATCAGCATCATCTGCATGAGTCATTATACTTTGAATGGAGATGCTTTCAGGATCCTCCCACCGAAAGTCTCCATAAGGTAAATACTGTGACATGGCCCATCCTGGAAAAAAAAAATACAGAATTTTGAGTAATATTGATAATGATTTTAAAGAATTTGGATATATGATATTATTAGTTAATTAATACATACCATACAAGTTGTTAGCGTCTAAATACAAGATGTGCCGATTCTCAGCAGCTGGATCATAACTGGGGCATTGGGGGTGATTGGCCTGGCTGTGTCGATGAGTAATCATCGACACTCCTCCTCGGATCCCTTTCTCTATGAAAAGATGCATATCAGGATCTGTGAAGAGATCCAGCTTGACGCCGGTCATCTTAAGGGCCGCCTGCCATGCCAGTCCTGGGGATGTCACCAAATGGGCAGCATCCAACTTGTAAAAGTCTAGAGTTAGACTCCTGAAATTCTGGAAGACATCTGCTAGTAGGAGTACGTCGGTCTTCACATACAAGTCGTGATATCCCCCAAGGTCTTTAATTCCGAATGTATTCCACACATTTTGAGCATGAAGATATTCGTCATAAGTTATAGAAGAGTTGGTCAATGTACTGAAGAATTCGGACTGTAGTGGTAGGGACGTTTCCTTGAACTTATCGAAGGAGGTCATGTACTCGTAGGGGTATATACCTTTTTGTAGCAGGAGATCTAAGGGAGAGGAACAAATTTAGTGACATGGTTAAGAAAACATTAACTTTTAATACCTCAAGTTGATCAATACATACCATGATTTGAAGTAATGGAACTCTTCAAGATCGTAAATTTATCACTCTCCAAGTTCTCGACAAGTTTCTGAAGGGAGGTGTTCAAAAACTGGAGACTGTCGATGAACTGGAGAGTCACAGGTATCTTGCCAAGATTCTTTGTGATGGAGAAAGATATGTACTTCTCCATGGTGTTTGGGATAACACCAATGTCATGGTCTTTAAGTTTTCCAAGGCCTTGCATAATGAGGTGGGCATCATAGTTCTTCAAGTTGTGGAAGACGCAGGGGATCATCTTCCGCAACCTGAAGGCGAGGTTGCATTCGTTATGCAGGACTTGACGGAACTGACCTGTCAAGTGGCAGTGATCAATGACGCGGTCCGTTCCTAGACGCCCTTTGCAAAGACCGCAGTGACTAGATTGGTTAATCTTGGCTTGATCTTGGGGGGTAATCTTCATCGGAACGATGGTGGTGAGTTTCACAGCCAGTTCATCCTTCTCTGCAATAATGCTGTTGATAAAGTGGTCCACAGCGTCTGAACCCCTATATACAGAGATGGGTTTGGTTGGCTTTCCATCCGGACCAATGATGACGTATGCGTATCCGCAAGCAACATGGGTAGCAGTCTTCACCGTGGCTGAGGGGGTGGTGGCATCTATTTTCTCCACAAGGGCTTCAAAGTCTGCATAAATGATGTAGGGGACTTTCTGCATAAACTTGAACTGGGAAAACTTTAGCACAGAGTCCTTGGGAGTAGGCATCTTGATTCGTTGAGGGGAGTGTTCATTACAATAGGGGATGTGATCCTTGAGTGTCTCCTCCTTGGAGAAGCGATGCAGACAAGAATAACAATAAAAACTCCTGCCTTTGTACTCCCCTCAGGGGGTTTACTTTCTATAAGTAAATACGGGCTTCACAACCCCGGGGCACCCCAGTGATCTATCCCTCCTTCTGTTTTACCTTCTCGTTTTGGTTTTGTATGTATCGTTTGGCTTCCCTTCCTTCCCTCATTGTGGTTACCTCTTCTGAGGTGAGGGCTCCCCTTGAGAAGCTTTGCGCCGCTCTGATGCCATCAGCTTCTCTCGGGGATTATATCACCCACGTGTTTGCCGTGCGTGGAGACCCGTGTCCCTGGAAAGGGGGATCCTGGTAGTTGAGGGACGACATACTGTCCCAATACACTACTTTGGCCCTTGCTTCAGATAAACGGGAGGTACACATTGGTCCCGTGTGTATCAATCGGCTGGTCGTTCGACTTCGTCGGCGGCTAGGGATCAAGTGATCAGTCCATTTTCTGGGAATCTCGTAAAGGGTGGAGGCTTCTTCAGGGATGGGCTGTTTGCGTATAGGCACTGGTTAACCCGGTAGAGTCATTCCGTGCGTAACAGTTCTGTTCATATTTTGTTTTCTTTTATGATTTTTGTTGCTTGCCGGGATGCTCTATCCCCGATATCGTGGACTCCATGGAGGGTGGGACACTAGTGCCCGAATTTTATTTCTTTTCTTTCATGGCTCATAAAACTTCTTTTTCTTCTCCCCCTCGTGGGGAGCAACAAAGTCTTGACCTTATTGCTAAATATTATATTGTTAAAAGAGAAGAGGGATCATTTGAGAAGGTATCTCCCTTCTTAATTGAAAAAATGTTAAAGTCATTCGTTGGAGATGTTGCCAGTGTTAAAAAACTGAGGTCTGGCGACTTATTAGTTGAAGTTAAGAACGCCAACCAAGTCGAGAGTATTTTGAAGATGAAAGCTTTCGGGACTTTCCCAGTGACTGTGACTGCACATGCATCACTTAATAAATCTCGTGGGGTAATATCTGAAGCTGATCTCTACCACACTACTGAGGAGGAGATTTTGGATCATTTGTGTGACCAGCAAGTTTCAGCTGTTAAACGTATAAACATACGGAAAGATGGGAATATAATCCCAACCAAACATCTTATACTGACTTTTGACAGGCCAACCTTACCAACACACGTGAAAGCCGGGTACCTTAACTGTAAAATCCGACCATACATACCTAACCCACTTCGCTGCTTTAAGTGCCAGAGATATGGACATTCCCAAACGGCTTGCCGCGGGAAAATTGAAATCTGTGCACGTTGTGCAGGAAGTGGGCATGGTAGTTCTGGTTGCACTGCTCCTGAAAAGTGTGTGAATTGTGAAGGCACACACCCATCTTTCTCCCGCAAATGTCCGCAGTTTGTGATGGAGAAAGAAATCCAGACTGTACGTGCCAATCAGAATGTGTCATACTTTGAGGCGAAAAAACAGGTAGAAGCTCGGACTCCACGTGTGGGCGTAGCATATGCTGCTGCATGTAAAAAGTCAGTATGCAGTCAAAGTACACAAACTGAAACACTTAGCTTGTCACATACCAGATTACCCCCACGTAGCTTGTCAAATACCATATTACCATCACGACCATCTTCTTCGGAAAGTACCAAAAAAACGATTCTTCTCAAAAAATCACTTGCAAAGTCAAAGGCACTTCAGGCAATTAAATTGAAGTCGGCAAAGGTTGGCGTTCCTAGAGGGAAACTTGCCAATCCTTTTAGTATCCTCGATTCACATAATGACTCAGATGAGGTAAGACTTTACCCATCTGATGACGAGGAGTGTTTTGAAGATCCTGACCCCTCTTTTAACACATCTATAAATAGTTAATGGCTTCTTTTGTTTCTTGGAACTGTCGCGGTTTTAGGTCTAGGAAGGATGATGTGAAAAACATAATATCTAATTACAATCCAGCATGTTTGGCACTTCAAGAAACTTTCTTGAAGGATTCATATACATCTAAGATCCGTAGGTATAGCTGCATTAGGAAAGATGTTATCCGTAGTAATACAGTGTCTGGAGGAGTATGTCTCTTTATTTCTCATGATTACCCCAGCACTGTACTCACACTACGCACATCTCTACAGGCTGTGGCTGCGAGACTTCATTTACAGTCCCTTCTCACAGTCTGTTGCCTATACTTACCGCCACATGCTATCATCCGTCAAGAGGAGCTGAATGATTTGATAGACCAGCTTCCAACGCCATTTTTATTGCTCGGTGACTTTAATGGTCACAGTACTCTGTGGGGCAATGATAATACGAATCCTCGTGGGAGACAGATCGAAAAGTTGTTATCAGATCACTGTCTCTGTCTCCTGAATAACGAGGAGAAAACGTATTTCCATGAACCCACAAGAACATTCCACTCACTTGATTTAGCCATTTGTTCCCCTGTGCTTCTGCCATACTTGAATTTTGCTGTTGGGAGTGATCTACATAACAGTGATCACTTCCCTATTCTCATTTCCCATACTGGTAATGGTAGCGTGACGAACCGCCTACCAACATATAAATACCATAGGGCAAATTGGGAAAAATTTACTGAGTTGGCTATTATAACAGAAACAATGGTGAATAGTGAGGATGTTGATACTGCTGTCCAAACTGTCACTGAAGTAATTTTAAATGCTGCTGACTCCTCTATTCCTAAGACCTCAACTAAAACACTGCGACACTATAAACCATACTGGAATACAGACTGTCAGTCTGCATACAAGAAACAAAAGAAGCTATGGGGTATCTTCCGCAGATACCCAACTACAGGAAACCTTATCGCCTTTAAAAAGGCATTTGCTCGTAGAGTTAGACGTCAGAGTCAAAAGGATTCTTGGATAAGTTATGTCTCTTCAATTACATCCAAAACATCAAGTAAACAGTTGTGGAAGAAGGTTAGAGCGGCCAACGGTTTGTACCCGGAATATTCTTGCCCGATACTTCAAACCGGAGCTGCTGTGTTCTCTTCCCCTGAAGATATTGCTAACCTTATCGGTGAAACTTTTGAAAGTGTATCCAGTTCCGATTCTTATAGTCCTACTTTTCTAGCGACTAAGAATCGTGCTGAACGGACTGGAATTAATTTCAAAAGCAATATTGATTATTCCTACAACTGTGACCTTAAGATGTACGAATTGAAGAGTGCTTTATTTAAAGCACATAACACCAGTCCAGGTCCGGATGGGATCAGTTATCAAATGCTTCGCCATTTAAGTCCAGATTCTCTTTTTAACACCCTTTTTCTCTTTAACAGAATCTGGAAGGAGAACATCTTTCCTACCTTGTGGCGGGAAGCTACTGTAATCCCCATTCTGAAACCTGGAAAGGATCCCAAGGATCCTCTGAACTATCGACCGATAGCCTTAACGAGCTGCCTCTGTAAGACCTTTGAACGTATTGTAAACGCCCGACTCTCTTACATGTTGGAAAAAGATGGATGTATTTCACCTTTTCAGAGTGGATTCCGACGAGGACGGTCCACTCTTGATAACATCGTGAAACTAGAAACAGATGTTCGTAATGCCTTTGTGCAGAGGAATCATCTAGTTTCAATCTTTTTCGACATTGAGAAGGCGTATGATCATACGTGGCGATATGGTATCCTGCAAACCTTATTTAATTTTGGTTTCAGGGGTAATCTACCTCTTTTTATTCAAAACTTTTTATCATCCCGGGTTTTTAGAGTTCGTATTGGAACTTCATTTTCTAATTATTTTAATCAATCTGAGGGAGTCCCTCAAGGTTGTGTTTTAAGCGTCACCCTTTTTAACCTTCACATCAGCAACATCCTTCATGTCCTTTCACCCTTTGTTCATGGAACATTGTATGTTGATGATTTGCAAATCTCATGCCAAGGATCTAACATGCGCTTAATTGAACGTCAATTACAAACTGCTGTTAACAGACTTGTAGAATGGTGTGAACAAAACGGCCATAAACTGTCACCATCTAAAAGCAGTTGCATCCACTTCTGTAGGAGGAGGGGTCTTCACCCTGACCCTGAAATCCACATACGCAATTCTCCCATCCCAGTTGTGAATCAGATAAGATACCTGGGAGTTATCTTTGACAATAAGTTAAATTTTCTCCCACATATTGTATACTTGCGCAAGAAGTGCGATAAATCACTTAATATCCTCAAAGTACTCTCAAATACTTCTTGGGGTGCTGACCGCACTTCTTTGCTGCGTATCTACCAATCTGTAATCTTATCTCGCATTGATTACGGATGTGTTGCGTATGGGTCTGCAGGAGTATCCCTTCTACGAAGATTGGATACTGTCCATCACACTGCTGCCCGTATTTGTTCAGGTGCATTTCGCACTTCACCCATTGAAAGTCTGTTGACAGAGTGTAGTCTACTTCCACTTGACTTGAGACGTAAAAAATTAAGCGCCAACTACTACTGTAGAATTATGTCTGATCCTTTTCACCCTTTACGTAAGTTGAGACTTGATGCCTATCTTGGTAGGTTATATGATGCTCGCCCATCGAACATCCGACCATTTTCTGAAAGAGCGAAATCCATCTTGTTGGATGCAGCTCTTAGTGACGTAGTTACCCAAACATTTACCACTCAATCCTTTCCACCGTGGGATATTCCATCTTTCCACTTTCTCAATCCATTTGCGATGTATTGCAAGGCAGACACTGCCCCAGAAATTTTTCAACAAATCTTTTGTGATCACCGCTCTCAGTATGCTGACTATGAAGCAGTATTTACTGATGGATCCAAAGCAGGTGAACGTGTTGGCTGTGGTACTGTGTCCGACACATCCACAGTCGCTTTTACACTTCATAAATCCTGCTCGGTTTTCACTTCTGAGATGACAGCAATTTCTTGTGCACTGCTGCATATCTCACTCTGCCACAATCGCAAATTTTGTGTGTATTCTGACAGTTTAAGCTCCTTGTCAAGTCTGGAGCAATTTAATACCAATAGCCATCCACTTGCCTTTGACATTTTGTCAAAGTTACACACACTTGAGAGGAAAGGATTTACTATATTGTTCTGCTGGGTACCTAGTCACATGGGAATTTCAGGAAATGAATTGGCCGATTCTGCTGCTAAAGCGGCCTCAATCCCGCTGCAGCAGCCAGTTCCCTACCAAGATATTAAGACTTCAATTCACAAGTTCATAGTATCCTTACGTCAAGAAGCATGGGATTTGCAAACGAACAACAAACTCCATACCATCAAAAATCATCTTCTTAAATGGCCAGTTAATCCAATGCGTCGGACAGATGTCAAACTGACTCGTCTGCGCATTGGTCATACCCGATTGACGCACCGACATCTATTGCTGGGAGAAGATCCACCTGTTTGCGATATTTGTCGTTGCGATCTTACTGTGTCTCATATTTTAATTTCTTGTCCTGAGTTTCACTCTCATCGTCTTAGGTTTTTTAAGAGTACCAGTTTAAGTCTTCGGGATTTGATTGGGGAAACTCCCCATCCAAATCTCTTTGCATTTTTAAGATCAATCGGGTTTTTAAATCACATCTAGTTTTGTAAACATATCCATTTTTTAAATTTTATTAACCTCGTCATCGTTTTAGAAATGTGTTTTTAACATTCTTAAATTATATTATGTCACATCTCATCATATTTATTATTCATCTTCCATCCTAGTTTTTCTTTTATCTTTTGTTTTGGCGCAGTATGGCCCTTGTGTTGCCTTTGCGCCATAAAAAGCCTAAACAAACAAACCTGCCTTTGTACTTGGTGAGGTTGGTGAGGAGTCGGGACATATCCTTGATGAGGCAATAATGCTGCCTCTCTCCTTGAGAGAAGTATAGCAGGTTAATGACCTGCACATCCTCCCTCTTGGAAATGTAGAGAGGCAGTACCTCATCGTCTTCATACCCATACACGTTGATCCTTAGGTTGTTCAGGCCCTCCACGAACCGAACCTTACAGGGTGGGACTGGGCAGGTAACATTTCCAAGCTTGATATCCTCTTCAAACTGCAAGTAGTGACTCACTCTATAGGGATGATCTCCATGACTCACCGGGTGAAGGGCGGCCAAGACACTCCAAACAAAGCACTTGTTGTCATCGTTCTGGATATTTAATACCGCTTGCTTGGCGCCTATCTTGACAGGTAGAGGGATGTAGCTGCTGGGGGCAAGAGGGTGATACATGGCCACATTCACCTCCAAATGGATGATGGCGTCCAAGATCCAGCCGGATCCTCGCTCGATAAACTCATCAAACGATGACTTGACTTTCTCGAACGCTTGAGTGATATGAGGCTCTAACATGGTGTCATCCAACTCCAAATTCACCCTACTTCGGAAGTGAGGTGTTGTAAATTCTTCCTCCCCCTCATCACTCTTGCGGACGAATCGGATCTTGGAGAGTACATACCATTTGATGGCACGTTTCACCTGTAGTTCCTCCCGCAATGCAAGCTCAACTTGGGGATTTGTTTCCCGAATGAAGAGAAGCAGGTCTCCAACTGCTTCTTCACTAGGAAATAGAAGACGTTGTGAGAAGACGTCTGATGTCTTCTCTGCCTTCCGCCTTTTCGCGGCTGGGGTGTTCACTGTCGCAGGATGGGCTCCACCCCGTTGACGAACTTGCAGGTGAGTGGATAGATTTTGCTGCAAGTAGTCCTTCCTCCCAAAACTCTTGCCACAGTCAGGACAGTCGAAGGTAGGCTGGACCTCCTTATGACTCTCCATATGGCGAGACAGATTGGAATTCGTGGTGAAGAACCTGTTACAAATTCCACAGACGAAGTCTTTCACTCCAGAGTGGATCTTGAGGTGCTTGTTGAGGTTAAATTTATCCTTAAAGGTCTTGTTGCATATGTGGCAAACCTGTTGGAAAAAAGCATTAATAAGTTTTAAACATTTTAGAAAAAAGTAGATAGTGTTACATGATAGAGTCACTTTTTCCATTATTGAGAAAACTTTCTATTAAATTTATCCTAAAGTACTTGCAAAGTATATCAATCTGAAAACACTATATTTTAAGTTTCGATAAACTGTTTACGAAAAAAAAATTTCTTATGTGTACCTAAAAACGTTTAATCCTAAAAATTAATGCTAACACCATCTCAATCTCTGAAAAATTATTTCAAAGTAAAATACTTACATGACCAACATTTGAAGCTTGGGGGATAGGCATGGGAGCATGAGAGGGAACTAGTTCAGCAACAGTAGAGACCTGGAAAAAAAGTTAACATTTAAAAAAAAAAAAATCTATTTCAACATTTTTAACATGTATCCGCTTTGAATTTAATACTTACAAGTACTCTCTGATGTATTTTAAGATGACGATTAAAATGCCCCTTGTGATTGAAGGTTCTACCGCAAATGTTACATACCTATCGAAAATAAAACATACTTTGAGTAATATATCTTTGAAATGCTGAAGATATTAATCTTGCACTTAAATGATAAAAATAATACTTACATGTAAGTCACGAGAGGTAGATGGGACATTGGAAGGTCCAGCAATAGGTTCAACCTCCTAAAATAAATTTTAGATATAGTAAAAATATTCTAAGTTTTTTTTCACATCAGAAAAAAAATTGCCAGGGGAGTAGGCTAATTTTCAAAATTAATGCTATAACTTTAGGGAAAAAAAAAATCTAGTTTTTAAAATTAATTTCTTTAACAAATAAAAATAAATAACTTTATATCACATAAAAGTAAGTATTTTAAAACTTTTAAAGAGATTGAGATAACATTGAAACTAACTAATATCAACTTAAAAGTAAAAACACTATCTTAAAATAAATATTCCCTATCCTAACTGAAAATATACAAACATAATTTAAAATAGAAACAAGCCATGCAAACGAAATTTAAAATGGAAACATGTAGATCAATTGATGCCATTATAAGAGCACTTACATGGGCAACGCTAGGCATTGTAGTTTGCATGTCCGAACGTGCATCAACGGTGCTATCAATAATCACGGGAGAGTCCATTATTCTACGAAAGTAGCTGAAATTGGAAAATAGAAGTTATAAATATAGAAATCTTAATTAGTTAATGACTCACATTTTCAGTGCAAATGATGAATAACCTAGCATTTATCTGTGATGCTCATCTACTAAGTAACACGCCAGAAAAATTAGGAAAACTAACACATTCTTGTTCAAAATATAATAACTTAAACAATTGAAATAAATTACTAAATAAATACCATGTTGTTAATATTACACTTATAGTATATTAAATAAAAGCTACACACGCATAGTAAGTAATTTAACACGTGCTATTTATTTAGTAATTTATTTGACATGTTTAAGTTATTATCTTTTTAACAAGAATGTATTAGTTTTCGAAATTTGTATCACGTGTTAAAATGTATCATCACGTGTATCACTAGTTAAAATGCCTATAACTTGAAACTATTCGTTTGGAAGCAGCCCTAAAACAACTCAACTCTATCCTGTAGAAACCCAAACTAAAAAGTGTTGCCATCGCCTTTAAGGTAAACTTTATAATATATTGTGACGTCATACCCACTGTGACGTCACACGAAAGAAACCTATAACGAAACCGAAACTAACTGCAGTAGGAGGGGAACAACTCAACAGCAGGACAAGAACAACTAAACTCAACTTCCGGTCACGTGACATCCGGTGACGTCATTTCCTGTGACGTCATATCCGACCACACCCACTTCCGGTGACGTCATCAGTCCTCGTCCCCCTTCCTCATTCCTCCTTGGCCCCGGAGCCCTATTTTCTACCTACTAATACCCTGTAAACAATTCTTTCAATTTAATTTTTTAAATTTCACCAATAAGTTTCCGAATAAAGTTGAGATGGGCTTGGTATTTCCAGTTAATCATATAAATTGATAGAAATTCACAATTGTTCGATATTGCCGATTGTAGAATAATTTTTTTTTTTCTTATTTATGTTTGGATGTATTCTTGTTATGTCGTTATCCTTTTGGTAAAAGGGAAAAGTTAGCACATATGCTTGATATTAATTTGAAATTGTAACAATAAAATGTTTTTTTTTTTTTAATAGATTGTTGTACGAGTTTTTCTCATGTAATCAAACCAGGGTTGTAAAAAAAACAGGTTTTTTTGGTTTAAACTGGGTTTTCTAAAAATCCTTTTCTAATTATGTGTATACATATTTATAAATAAAATTGGACATTAACTAGAATAATAGCAATTAATGTCCAAATAACAATTAATATTCTTTCAGAAAATAATTTAAACTAAGTAAATAAACAATTGTTGCTACTTATGTGGACATTCAAATCATATTAAGTTTTTATATTTTATTTAGAGATACTATTCTTTAAATTCAATGTATACAATATGATATAATGGTAATTGCTTACTACATAATGCATGGAATATTGCTTAGATTCATCAGTAATGGTGATATATTGTTCAAAAGGATATTTTTAAGGTTTAGAAATAAGTTTTTAAAACACAAAACCACTATTTCAGAAACAAATTTAAAATGTAGCCTATAATTTAAGTTAAAGTGATAATTTTGAATAATTATGAAAACATTAAGATATATCTATCATATTAATATGAAAACTTAACTGTTCAATTGCCTTTAATTACAATATTTATTTTAAAATAGATTATGACTCATTTTATTCGTATAATTTTTCATTTGTAAAATCATCACTCTTATGTTATACCAAAAATGAGTAATTCATTTAGTGAATTATTTTCTAAAAAAATAGAAAAAAACTAATTCTTATTTCTTTATTCCTGTTTGAAAAAAAAATATATAAGATTTAAAATTGTTTTTTCATTCAAAATGTTAAATTCTAAGTTTTGCGGCTTTTTCTAAACCCAGTCTATTAAAAAACAATTGTACAACTCCAAAAGAAGAAAAATTCTCAACATTTGCTGTAGTTGCTTTTGCAGTAAGAATTACTTAACTTTCTTCAATACATCAGCATTAAACTTTTTATATCATTTTCTTGATTTTGCCATCATTCTCTAACTATTACATTTTCAATGAATACCTTTTGAAAATGAAAACTTTTGGTTAAAACAATTGGTCCCTGACAATTCCAGGTGTGGCAACCCTGGTCTGTTCTGCATAACCTTTCCTGATTTAGTTATGTTGTTGGCCATAAAATTAAAATATCAATGTGGGGGAAAGAAATGATAAAACATAATTGTTTGTAAGATTTTTAGATGAATAGATTCCCTTATTTTCAGGGGCCATTATCCCTCGAATACTTGCCAGACGCTTTTTTGGGATACCTTTTGACTCTAAGCTCACTTGCCTACCTTATATTAATACTCAATTGCAATAAAGTCTTGAATCTCATGAAAGTTCTCTTAAACTTTAAGGCATTGTACTTTACAGCAATTACATTTAAAAAAAAAGGCTCTAAACTTATCATACATTATAATACAAAACATTTGTTTTATAGGCAAATAAGTAAAGAAACAAAACATAGTCATTGAAATTTTTTTTTTATTGTCTTTACATTTTTTTGTTGTTCAAATAAATAGTATGCTTTCATAACAAGGTGAGTAGAACATCCCAAATCCGGAATCGTCGGGACTTCGGCGATTCCGGATCTCGGAAAATTCCGGATTTCGGAACATTTCCGATTTTGGAGAATTCCCGATTTCGGAAAATTCCGGATTTCGATTATTCACGTTTTTTTACATATTATATTATTCATAAATAAAATAAAAATATATAACTAAATACAATTAATTATGAAACATGCAATTTTATTTGTTTTTGAAAAACATTTGCTTAATGGTGAGTTGTTTTAATAATTTTGGCTTTTGGCTAATCAGCTTTTCTCTGATTTTGTGGATAGCCATTATTTCAGATTCTGAAACAAAATCTCTTTGCTCTAGTCCTTTAATGGCAGTGCCCAAAATGTCTACTAAGTGATCAATAGGGATTTTTTCTTCGATTTCTTCTTCTTCACTGTCCTCACTCTCGGATATGGTTGCACTTCCCGGCATTAGCACCATATCGCGGATTTCGTCATCCGTAAGGGAGCACACGGTTGGAGCGTCATCGTCACAATGGAAAACATCCAAAATGTCTTCTTCGGCCAATTTCGTACCCTGTGATTTCACGTACTCCATCAGCTCAGAAATTTCTTTCTTGTCTTTATTGATTCGAAATCCTTCGAAATCATTTTCCTCTTGATCGTCGTCGGCAAACAGCGTTGCCGGCCACAAATTGTGCCATGCATTCCTTAGCGTTGTTGCTGGCATGGCATCCCAGGATTTTGCTGCGTTCCACACAGCCATTTTAAGGTTGTAGGATTTCAAAAAATCCTGCATCGTCTCTTTTCCGTTCAGACAGTTCAGCATATTCCTCAAAAAGTCCGACTTGTATCGGCATTTCAATGCGCGAATTATTCCCATGTCCATTGGTTGAAGGATTGATGTACAGTTGGGAGGGAGAAATAACACCGAAACGTTATCTTTCACCAACAGTTCCGGAGAGAGATGCGCGGTACAATTATCCAGTATGAGCACTATCTTCGCATCATCAGGAAAACCAACGGAAGATAAGTGTTGGCGGGCTTCAGGAATGAAATGGTTTTCAAACCATTCATTCATAAGAACTTGCGTCATCCAAGCTTTTTTGTTCGCTCGATAAATCACGGGAAACACTTTAACACCTTTGAACGCCCTTGGTTTTGCCGACTTCCCGATGACAAAAAGTTTTGTCTTATGGGTTCCAGCTGCATTACCGCATGCCAGAATTGTTATCCTTTCTTTCGAATCTTTTAATCCGGTAGGGTTCTTTTCGTCCGCCGTCGTTAATGTGTCTCGAGGTACATATCGCCAGAACAAGCCAGTTTCATCGGCGTTGTAGATTTGTTCTGGCGACAGACTTTCGTCATCCACAAGCTTCAAAAATTCACTCACGAATTCTTCAGCAGCTTCCGTGTCGGCTGAGGCTCTTTCTCCGGAAATCTTCAGATGCCGCAATCCATGCCTCAGCTTGAATTTATCAAGCCAACCTGTTGAATAGATACAGTCTGTTGACAATTCCATTGATTTATGGAATACTTTGGCTTGTTCCATCACAAGTGGTCCGGACAATGGCACTCCTTCACTCCTTCGTTGTCGAATCCATTCGATCATAACTTTGTCATGCTCTTCACTTTTAGCGTGACTGATTATTTTTCTCTGGCACATTGCAACAGGCGAGTCCGAATCGGCGAAGAACTCAAACAGTTCTTGTTTCTGCTTTTTAATATCGTAAACAGTAGATTTTCCCAATCCGTACTCTTCGCACAAGTTAACAACCGATGTTCCGCTCTCCAGCTTCTTAATCAAGTTGACTTTGTCCTTAAATGACAAAGTCACGTGTTTTCGTTTGGCTTTTCCGCCACTGGACACACTCGAAATGCTACGTTTTGGCATATCGTCGATGAAAAATATTTAAAGTTAATTGGATAAAGTAAATTTAAGTTAGTTAGATAAAGCTAATAAAAATTAAATTTAATAAAAAAAGATGAATAAAACTTAAGATGATTTGGGAAATTTTCAAAAGCAGAGATCAGAATAAAGCAGTGTGAAATTCGCAAAAGCTAGTCCGGAATTGAAATTTTTACTCCAGTTCGTACTTCTAAACTGACCAGGGTTTGCAGCATAACCGGTTTGCTGGCATTCCATAAGATCCGATGTTGTCCAGAACACAAAGAGCCGGAGAAAATTCGCGACCTTTCAATTCCTCATAACAAAGGATGCCCTTCTGAAGGTCGCGACAGGGTTTCCGGAATTTCTTAACATCCCCCCCCCCCCCTTCGCGCGCGACTTGACTATCTTCTTCGGTGTTCGCGTGAGAAAACGAATTGGAGTTTTTTTTTTTTTTTTTTTTTTTTAGAAATCGTAAAAAGGTCCGGATTACGGAAGTCCGGATTTCGGATGTTTTACTGTATTTTAATTTTATACAGAAATATTTATTTCTCTACACAGTAAAGGCAAATAAAACAAACTGATATAACTAATTTAAAATTGAAAAACAAACTGATTTTATTAACAGGATCAAAGAAATATATACAGGGAAGAGATTGTTCAGAGAACAAAAAGGAGGAATTCCAAAAATTCGTTAAAAAAGCAAACAGAAGGGACGATAACCAAAAGTTTGTCAAAAAAGCAAACAGAAGGGACGATAACCAAAAGTTTGTCAAAAAAGCTTGTGGAAGGAATAATACACAAAAATTCGTCAAAAAAGTATGCAGGAAGGATGATTCACTAATTTTAAAGATAAAATGAAATTTCTCATACTATATGAAAATTACATTTGAAACATTAGGGAAGAATTAACATGTGCCACATATTATTCTCAAGACATAGTACTCTAGTATTCTCAAAATTATGAAAATTACTCTAGTATTCTTAAATTATGTTAAACAATGCTTTCCAGCAAAAGTACAATTCAATCAGAAAGTATAATTTTATTACTTGAACTATTCTTCAAAGATACTGCTGAAAATAATAGAGGTTTCAAATGAGCTTTTAAAAAAAGTGCTTCAGCACACCAAGATATTAGAAATTGAGATACATGTCAAACGATCACATCTACAACACATACATTTATAAACTACATTTCCAGTAAATTCAAATCCTTGTAGTTAAGAAAACAATGCAGATGTACCTTTAACCAAGTTTTTGCCAATTATATACTTTAAAAGAAAAGTTTTTATGTCAAAGTATTATAGCTCTTGAAACACTATTTACCAGAGCTGTAGCTATGATCAAAATCACAATGGACATTGCTCACTTCGTGTGATGTTAATAAGCCATCAACAATAGAAATTTGCTCATTTCGAGTTGGCTTATTTAATGTAACACTTGATTTTGAACGAGGTTTTTTAGTAGAGTGAAATCGCAATTGTGGAACAATTTTATTCTTGGACTCTACGTTGTAAGCAATATAAGACTAGTTCTTTCTTTTATTTGAAAATAAAAGTAATTTATCAACTAAATTTTCAAGTTCTTTGCAGTCTGCATCATCCATACAGTTATTATCTAGTTCATTTGAACATGTTTGCAAACAATTCTGTAAGAGTAGAATTTTATTTTTTAAATTGCTTATATTGATTGGAACACTTGAAGAATTTTGAGCACTAGTGGCGACTAATGCATCCACAATTTCCATTTCTGCTGTTGTTGCTCCCCTCAGGGGGTTTACTTTCTAAAAGTAAATACGGGCTTCACAACCCCGGGGTGCCCCAGTGATCTATCCCTTCTTCTGTTGTACCTTCCTTTTTAGGTTTTGTATTTATTGTTTGGCTTCTCTTCCATCCCTCGTTGTGGTTACCTCTTCAGAGGTGAGGGCTCCCCTTGAGAAGCTTTGTGCCGCTCTGTTGCTATCAGCTTCTCTCGGGGATTAAATCACCCACGTGTTTGCCGTGCGTGGAGACCCGTGTCCCTGGAAAGGGGGATCCTGGTAGTTGAGGGACGACATACTGTCCCAATACACTACTTTGGCCCTTGCTTCAGATAAACGGGAGGTGTACATTGGTCCCATGTGCATCAATCGGCTGGTCGTCCGACTTCGTCGGCGGCTAGGGATCAAGCGTTCGGCTCGTCTGCTGGGAATCTCGTTAAGGGTGGAGACTTCTACAGGGACGAGTCGTTCGCGTATAGGCACTGGATAACCTGTTAGTGACATACCGTGCGTAACTGTTTAGTTGCGATTTTCTTTCTTTTCTTTATTTTAGTTGCTTGCCGGTATGCACTAACCCCGAGATCGCGGACTCCACGGTGGGTGGGACTCTAGTGCCCGAATTAATTAAAACTAATTTCATGGAAATTAAATCGTCTTCTCCTCCCCCTTGCGGGGTAATCGCTAATTCTTTAGATCCCCAGACATCACAATCAACAAATAAACGAACACTAGAGATTGACAATGACAACACAACAAAAAAACTTGCATCTCCCACAAACGAACCAACCTTCCTCATTATGCATTCCGACTCTGGCGAATTGGGCAGAATGTCCCCCTTTTTCATTCAAAAGGGGATAAAGGGCATCTGCGGCAATGAACCTAAAACTATTAAAAGACTAAAATCCGGCGACTTTCTCATCGAAACTAAAGACAATAGACAATCACGCTATCTTCTCTCTGCAAATTCAATAGGTAATATACAAATAATAGTAACCCCACATCAAGCTTTAAATTCCTGCCAAGGTGTTATCTCAGAAAGTGACCTTCAACATGTCGATGAAAGCGAAATATTGAAAGAACTCTCTCCCCAAGGCATTACAAAAGTTAGACGCATAACCATAAAAAGAGATGGTAATATAATGAAAACTAAGCACTTTATACTGACTTTCGATTCACCAAAATTACCCAATAAAATCACCGCAGGTTACCTAAGTTGCCCAGTTCGCCCATACATACCAAATCCATTGCGTTGTTTCAAGTGTCAAAAGTTCGGGCACTCGAAAAACGCGTGTAGAGGTTCTCAGGAAATATGTGCAGTGTGTGGCAGCGCTGACCATCCAAGCGATGGCTGCAAAGATGAACCCTCATGCGTTAACTGTTCTGGAAACCATCCATCTTTTTCCAGACAGTGCCCAAAATGGAAGGAAGAAAATGAAATCCAAAAGATCAAAACAAATAATAATATTTCCTATCCAGAAGCCCGAACCATATACACAAATACCGTAACCAATTCAATGGCCAATAAAATAGCAAAAACAATTGTACCTAAACCAACCCAAGTAAAATCCGTAACTACACAAACCGATATCCACATCCCAAATTCCCCAATGTCCCGAGAGCAACTTCTCAAATGCTTCTCCTCACCTGCCAAACTCAATACATCTTCTTCTCAAACAAACCCAATTCAAGGTAGCTCTAAGCTCCTTGAAAACCCACCCAAAACTTCTGCAAAACCAAAAATAAACAAGAAACAATCAGAAAAAAAGCAATTAAATAAACCTGGAGATGCCTTAAAATATAAAGTACAATCAAAGATACAATCAAATTCACAAATAAAAAACAAACAAAGAAAGAAAACTAAATCTGACTCATCGGGGACATCAACCGATGAGGAATCTGATGTCATCTCGGGTCTATCTGAGCCAGGTGACATGGAGGTCGAGCCAGGCCTCGAGACCCCTGCTCTTCTTCATCCGAGGAGCAAGTCAAAAGACCGGCGGATCGGTAATCCTTCCAAGTAACATTCAATATGTTAACTTGGAATTGTCGTGGTTTCCATCACAATTCGGTAGATATAAAACATCTTGTAGATTTACACAAACCTGTCTGTTTCTGCTTGCAAGAGACGCTCTTGAAGCCTTTCCAGAGCTCTCTTGTTAGGGGGTATAGTCCTCTACGTAAGGACTTAGTCAGCGGCGGCAGAGCTAGCGGTGGTGTTGCTGTATTTACATCTAATAACAATCCAACAACTCCGCTATCGCTCACGACTACCTTACAAGCTGTTGCCGTTAGAGTAGCTGTGAAAAATGTATTGGTAACAGTTTGCTCTATCTATCTCCCCCCTAATCGTAACATCCGACAAATAGAATTAGACAGGCTTTGTGACCAGCTTCCACCCCCTATTATTTTAATGGGGGATTTCAATGGTCACAATCCTCTTTGGGGCAGCCCAGACACCAACCATCGTGGAAGACAGATTGAAAAATTTATACAAGACCAAAATCTCTGTCTTCTGAATGATGGGCAAAATACTTACTTTCACACCCCATCGAGGACGTTTCATGCCATCGATCTTGTCTTGTGTTCGCCATCACTCCTACATCTATGGTCTTTTCATGTCGAACGGGATCCTCACCATAGTGATCATTTCCCCGTTCGTCTGGAAATGTTAGGAGGCGGTGCTGTTCCCTCTTTTCGTATCCCTCGGTTTAAAATAGAAGCTGCAGATTGGGAACAGTTTTCTTCTGCCGTCGATTTCTCAGACGAGATGGTGAACCAAGATAACATCGATGACGCTGTAAATTCTGTCACACAGGCCATTCTGGAAGCTGCACGCATTTCCATACCTATGACATCTACTAAGCTACCGAAAATTCCAAAACCGTGGTGGAACCACGACTGTAAAATTGCACATAAAAAGCGGAGGAAGGCTTGGGGTATTTTTCGCCGATACCCCACAGAAAACAACCTCATTGCTTTTAAACGTGCCCGAGCTGAAGCTCGTAGGATCCGCCGACGTAGCCAGAAGGATTCTTGGATGCTTTATGTCAGTACTATAACATCAAATACCTCTGCTAAAAGGGTCTGGAATAAGGTAAATAAAATTAAGGGACAATATCCCAGACACTCTATTTCTATCCTGGAGACAGATCTGGGATTTGTTTCAGACCCTAAAGGTATTGCTGACACCCTGGCTGACTCTTTTGCTAACATATCTAGCAATTCGAATTACAAAGAGCCGTTTGCGACTGTAAAACGTAATGCTGAGAAAACCAAATTAAATTTTACATCCAACGAATTGGAAGACTATAATGCTGATTTCACCATGGCCGAGTTAATGCGAGCTCTGTCAAATACTCGCGGCTCGGCTGTTGGTCATGATGAAATCCATTATAGTATGCTGAAACATCTCCAGCCTCTCCAACTCAAATATATTCTTCAGCTATATAATAGGATCTGGCGAGAAAACAAATTTCCGTCAGCATGGCAACGTGCTCTTGTCATTCCAATAGTCAAGCCAGGCAAAGACGCTAAGAGTCCTTTGAGCTACAGACCCATAGCATTGACTAGTTGCATGTGCAAACTTCTAGAAAAACTAGTCAATACTCGCCTTCTTTTTTATTTAGAGCAAAACAATTGTCTCTCTCGGTTTCAAAGTGGTTTCCGTCGTGGGCGAAGTACAATTGACAACCTGCTCCTCCTTGAAACATCTATTCGGGAGGCATTTGTCAAGCGGAACCATTTGGTATCTGTTTTTTTTGACATGGAGAAAGCCTATGACCGTACTTGGAGATATGGTATCCTCAGAGACCTACATAATTTAGGTCTCAGAGGAAATTTACCAGTCTTTATTGAGAACTTCCTTTCTCGGAGAGTCTTCCAAGTACGCGTCAACTCCATCTTATCAGATGAGTTTATTCAGGAGCAAGGCGTTCCCCAGGGAAGTGTATTGAGTTGTGCACTGTTTATTATAAAAGTCAACGGCATTATGACCTGCCTTCCACCTGCAGTGTCTGGTTCGCTTTTTGTCGACGACTTCCAGATAACGTGCGCCTCAATTAATATGTCTCATATCGAAAGACAAATTGAACTTGCCTTCAGAAGGATTACAGGCTGGGCCAATCAAAATGGATTTATATTCAATGCACAGAAGACCGTGGCCATGCACTTTTGCAGGAAGCTTGAGCTTCATAACGACCCTGAGCTTTTCTTAAATGGGGATCAGATACCTATTGTATCAGAAACTAAATTTCTCGGGGTCATTTTTGACTCGAAGCTCACTTTCCTGCCTCATTTGAAACATCTGAGACTAAAGTGCACTAAAGCTCTGAATCTTCTGAAGGTGCTTTCTAACACTTCCTGGGGTGCTGATACCACCTCCATGTTGAGAATATACAGATGCCTTATTCGTTCCAAACTTGATTATGGTTCTGTGGTGTACGGATCCGCCAGAAAATCGGCGTTGATGCTCCTTGACCCTGTTCACCACCAAGGTGTCAGAATCGCGTCAGGAGCTTTCCGTACATCACCCATTCCAAGTGTACTTAACATTTGTCTGGAACGACCTTTGAAACTGAGACGAGACAAGCTTTCTATTTCATACTATTTTAAAATTAAAAGTCACACATCTCATCCTTTATCTCAAAATATTTATAATCCATCACATATTAGACTTTTTAATGCACGACCATCCTGCATCCCATCATTTTCATTACGAATACGCCAAATTCTTTCATCTCATCATCTTGATGATTTCAGGGTTCGCCCTATCACTTTCACTCATCCACCCTGGCATATTCATGATATCAAAATATTAAATATATTTAGCAATTTTAAAAAAAGTTTTACCCCAGATATCGTTTTTACAAATTTGTTTAATTATCATCGAGAAAATTTTTCTCATTTTAAAGCTATTTACACGGATGGGTCGAAAAGCCAGGGGCATGTCGGAGCAGCTGCAGTTCACGACAATGTCATCATGTCACGAGAACTGCACCAAAGCTGCTCTGTCTTTACAGCTGAGTCTCTGGCTATTCTCTTGGCCTTGCAATTTATTTTAAAGCAAGGCCATGGTCAGTGGATTATTTACACAGATTCTAAGAGCTGTTTAGATGCACTGAATAATCCACTGAACCAGACCCATCCTTATATAATAGATATTTTAAACATTCACATGACACTTGTAGATAGAGATTTTAATGTTCTTTTTTGTTGGATCCCAGGTCATGTGGGGATCATGGGTAACGAGCGTGCCGATACTATCGCACGATCTGTAAGTGGACCGAGGAGCACTTGGCTCTGCCCTGACGACACAATAAATGCTTGTGACACTGCTCTGTCTCTCACTTGGCAGGCCATGTGGGATGCACAGACAGCTAACAAGCTGCGTTCGTTTCAGCCCTTAGTATCCGGATTCGCGCCCACCCAGCAATCCCGGAAAAGGGAAGTGCTCCTGACACGTCTAAGAATAGGCCACACTCGTTTCACCCACGTGCATCTTCTGCTGGCAGAAGATGCCCCCACATGCAATTCCTGTGGAGTTATTTTTTCTGTTTTACATATTTTAAGTGAATGTCCTGTTTTTAACAACATCAGACTTCGACATTTTAATGCGAATCATCCATCATTGTCGACAATTTTATCATCACCACCTCATCAAAATCTTTATGCATTTTTAAAAGATGTTGGTTTTTATAGTCTTATTTAAAATTTTAACCATTTAACAATGTTTATTGCTCAATTGTTTTTATCTTAGTATTGAATAAACTTAATTTTTAGAAAATTACTACTGTTTGGCGCAGCATGGCCCTTGTGAAGCCCTTGCGCCATAAAATCCCAACCAACCAACCAACCAACTGCTGTTGTTGCTGCTAACAAGTCATTTGCTTCTATTGGCCTACTGGTGTTGGTGATTTGAGCACAAGCATGTATATGTTTGCAAATGTTCAATTTACTGAAATTGTCCAAGCATGTGCATTCAAACATGTGGATACAAATATTGCATTCCATACATACCATTTTGCAATTCTTACATTGAATATCAGGGATTAGTTTTACTTTATAACAATGGGTTTCATTATGGCTAGATGGAACCTCCCATTCATTTTCATGTAATGACTTGATTAGTTTAAAATTAAGATTTTGACTCTTTTTATGACTATCTTTAATACTTTTAATCCTACTAGATGATACATTTTTGCTTAATTTTATTAGCCTGTCAAAGATTTTGTCTCGGCTAAGTTGCATTAAAGAACTTAAAGCTTTATCTACCCTTTTAACAATTTTGCCATCCAAATAGAAATATTTTAATACTTTATGTAATGATTCAAGGTACATGTTGGTATTGAGGCCCAGTCGAGCACGATGACAAAAAGCCCAGACCTCAACCCGGTTCGCATAATTAGAATAAAAATATTGCTCGAAATCCTTTGTTTCATCGTCCTCCAGAATTTGTTCTAAAAATCCATGAAGCAATAAGTTGAATGCATCAATGTTTTGCTCTTGTAGCAAGACTCTCAAGGCTTTATAGACCAATGCTTTTTTTTTCTTTAGACCCTAAAATCTTAGTCAGGTTTTTACGCCAATTCTTATCAACATGCCATATACACAGTAGCTGGAAGTTGGCTTCACCCATTACATTAACCCAAGCATTATAATAAGCAGGAGCATCATCTGACATGAATGCTTTGGTTGAGATGGTACCCACTTTTAGTTTAATTGTTTCCAAAAATATACCCATGGCTGTTTCGTCGACTCTATTGCTAATGCAAAATGCCACTGGGCAACCTGTGGCGAATTCATCAACAGTTAATAGAGTTGTTAGTTGAAAATTGTATGCATTCAATCCATGGGTACTGTCTATGCATATTTTGGAATTGCCAAACTTCTTCAGCATACGCTTTTGAAAGTCTGTAATTATAACCAGCTGAAAATCCCCATCCCTTAATTTTGCAGCTGGATCCACAGCTCCTTGCTGTTTGTAATATGCAACAGGTGAATTTTCACCTGCCATTTCCATTGATTTCACCCAGAGATGAACACTCGTAGCATCATCTGGGTGTAATCGCTCACTATTTAAGACTTTAAAGTCACGTCTGATATTTTCCAAATCTTGTTTGTTTAATAAATGGATTCTCTGTAACTCGTACTTATCTACCGTACTTCGAATATCGTCTAAAACTCTTTCGAATGATATGCCTTGTTTCAATTTACCTAAAACATAAATATATTAGTAAGAGAAAATTATCAAGTTTAACTGTGTTTAAAACAGAAATGGTATTAATTAATGTTGAACACAAATATACACTAACAATATATTAAAAAAAAATATTTTTTATTCAACATTTTAGTCTCAATATTATCATTATAAGTTAACTGTATAGAAAAGCTGTAAAGCACAGAATTCTGTGATTTTAAATTACAGAATTGTGTATCAAAGAACTAACATATACTAAAACAAAAAAAAATTTAGCTATAAAAGAAAGAATTTTAATTTAGCACATAGCTTAGCTTACTTTAAAGTTTAATTTAAACAAAAAGGGAAAAAATCTTAATTCAGCCAACTTTTACATAACTAGTATAATAGTTAAAATGGATTAAACGTTATGATAGCATATTCCACAGCCAAAATACCCCTCAGGGGGTTTACTTTCTCAAAGTAAACACGGGCTTCACTACCCCGGGTTGCCCCAGTGATCTATCCCTCCTTCTGTTTTACCTTCCTATTTTGGTTTTGTATTTATTGTTTGGCTTCTCTTCCATCCCTCATTGTGGTTACCTCTTCAGAGGTGAGGGCTCCCCTTGAGAAGCTTTGTGCCGCTCTGTTGCTATCAGCTTCTCTTGGGGATTATATCACCCACGTGTTTGCCGTGCGTGGAGACCCGTGTCCCTGGAAAGGGGGATCCTGGTAGTTGAGGGACGACATACTGTCCCAATACACTACTTTGGCCCTTGCTTCAGATAAACGGGAGGTACACATTGGTCCCGTGTGTATCAATCGGCTGGTCGTCCGACTTCGTCGGCGGCTAGGGATCAAGCGTCCGTCTCGTCTGCTGGGAATCTCGTTAAGGGTGGAGACTTCTACAGGGACGAGTCGGTCGCGTATAGGCACTGGATAACCCGTTAGTGACTTACCGTGCGTAACTTTTTAGTTGTGATTTTTTTCTTTTCATTATTTTAGTTGCTTGCCAGTATTCACTAACCCCGAGGTCGCGGACTCCATGGTGGGTGGTACTCTCGTGCCCGAATAAAAAATAAAAAAACTTATGGAAACTAAATCTCCTCTTTCTTTCAGCCCGACGGGAGGCCCAAATCCCCAAACAATACAAACTAAAAGAACATATGAAAATGATGATGCCAAAACCCTGCCAAAGAAACTTTCTGTTCAACCTATCCACCTTCGATTTTTAATTGTACATTCCGAATCTGAACAACTATCCAAAGCTTCCCCCTTCTTAATACAAAAAGCTATCAAAGGTATTTGTGGAAATGACCCAAAACATGTTAAAAAACTCCGCTCCGGCGATCTTCTTATTGAAACAATAGATGCAAGACAATCCACCTCCCTTCTCAAGACAACCTCCATAGCCAGCATAAATGTAGAAGTAACTCCCCATAAAAACCTTAACTCCTCACAAGGGGTTATTTCAGAGTCTGATCTACTTGACGTAGATGACTCTGAACTGACGCAAGAACTGTCAGCTCAGGGAGTTACGAATGCAAAAAGAATTATAATAAGAAGAGACGGAAACACAATAAAAACTAAACACGTGATTTTAACTTTCAATAGCCCGAACCTTCCCAGCAGAATCACTGCAGGTTACCTTAATTACCATGTTCGTCCCTACATCCCAAATCCTCTGCGGTGTTTCAAGTGCCAAAAGTTTGGTCACTCCCGAAACGCCTGCAGAGAGAAAACTGAAGCATGTGCTACATGTGGCAGCACGGAACATCCAAGCGAGGGCTGCCACGAAAAACCTGCATGTGTTAACTGCGGCGAGGCACACCCATCTTATTCCAGAAATTGCAAAATATGGACAAAAGAAAAGAAAATCCAAGAACTGAAAGTACAAAATAATATCCCTTATCCCGAAGCCAAAAATATGTATAAGCAGCTCTTTCCAGAAGTAAAGGGAAAGAGTTACTCAGACACCACAGGGTCATGTAAAACACAAATAGCCACACAACTCAAATAACCATCCCTTCAAACTTAAACTTAACGCCAGAAAACTTAGCCAAATTCTTTATTTCTCAGTCAAAAGCATCACAATCTCAAACCGAACCAATTCCCTCCACCTCTAAACTTATAAATTCTTGTAGCAAAATCAAACCAAAAAGTCTTAAAAAAGGTGACACAAACAAAACAATAACTAAACCTGGGGAAGCTTTGAAAAAAAGAGTTCTTAACAAAGCAAAATCACATTCCGATTCTACAAATCTATCCAAAAGCAACTCTGAAACACCTCTTACATCTCTATTGCAGAAAGTTTCATCAGTCCAACCAGTTCGTAATGGACAATCCGAATCGTCAGATGATGAAGCCATATCGGGCCTTTCTGATTCTGGTGATATGGAGATTGAATCAGGGCTTGAGACCCCTCCTCATCTCCAACCAAGGAAGAGGTCAAAGGAACGGGGATCCGCCACTTATCCATCATAACATTCAATCTCCTTTCCTGGAATTGTCGCGGTTTCCACCACAATTCGGTAGACATAAAACATCTCGTCGATGAATACAAACCTGTCTGTTTCTGTTTGCAAGAGACGCTCCTGAAACCATTTCAGAGCTCTCTTGTTAGGGGGTATAGTCCTCTCCGGAAGGATTATATCAGTGGCGATAGAGCTAGCGGTGGTGTCGCTCTATTTACAGCAAATAGCAATCCATCCGCCCCGCTACTGCTCACAACCAACCTGCAAGCTGTTGCCTCTAGAGTCACTGTGCAAAATCAACTAATAACCATTTGCTCACTTTATCTCCCCCCTAGTCTTAATATCAGACAAGCAGATTTAGACAGGTTGTGTGACCAGCTTCCGTCTCCTTTTATTATAATGGGAGATTTTAATGGTCACAGTCCTCTTTGGGGTAGCCCAGACATCAACAATCGTGGAAGACTAATTAGATTAGACTGCCCAAGCCGGGGAACTCACCCCGAAGGGTTTAGAGTTGGGATAAACCCCGGCCGGGAGAAAAGTGTCACCACCAGCCCATCCCTGCCGGAACAGCTTTATTTGAAAATTGGGTAAGTTATACATTGGTGACTGTTAAATATATAAACATAGTATAAGTTGGCAACAAAGGGAAAACAAAACAATACTTCTTTCTATAAAACACAAAGACGCGAACAAATAAATTTAAAGTAAAACATACAATTAAGACGATGAGTACTTATAAAATAAACTAAAAAAAAACACATAAAAATAAAAAATAAAAATTTTACAAGTAAAATAGGAAAAAAAGAACGATAAAGTTGAGGATTTATAAACTTGTTTACATTTGTAATACTTTTTTTTTTCCTTTTTACAGATATGCCTGCACCACCAAAGACCCTTATTAAACTTCTCTTATCTATTGCCTAAATGTAATCAATTTTCCTTTTCTTCTCTTCCCCTTCTTTTTTTATAAATCAGGATCAGTTGTACTGGGTATAATTTGCAAAAAAATCTAAGTTAATAACAGGATCAATTGTACTGGATAGGAAAAAATATAAGTTAAGTTACTTTGCCAATCCTTTTTATCGATAATAATAGGATCAGTTGTGCCAAATTAAAATGAGTTTCTTTACAGGTTTAAGTATTATTTAGGCGGTGCAGGAAAAAATAGAAAAATAATGGATAACAAAATGAAGCTATCCCATTGGTAAGTAAATAAAACCCAATAGTTCCCTTTCCTAAAAAAAAAAAAAAAAAAAAAAAAAAAAATTTTGAAGGGGCGTAGGGGGGATAGACCTGGAAGTGGCAGCAGAGTAAAAAATACTGAAATAAGAATAATATGCATGTATAGTATTGAGCCCGATAGCTTGGTTGGTTTGTTATCGGACTCTGTGCCACTGTCCATGGATCAAATCCCGCCGGTGACCCCTTTTTCAAAAATTCAGAAAATATTTAAATGAGCTAAAATAAACAGCCAATCAGCGAATTTGAATTAAAAAGATAGAAAAATAAAAGATAAACTCAAATAAAATATAAGAATCCAGATGGGCACCACCAGGATAGCCTGGTGGTAGGGACTCGGCCTTCTGAACTGCCCAAGCCAACTCCACGGGTTCAACTCCCGATCGAGGAAGAGAGGGCAGTCAGTTGGCAAAAAAAAAAGCAATTCGTGTCGGACTAAAGGGCGAGGACTAACTTGGAGTATGCCTGTGAATGATGATGGATATGTGTATTTGTGTGAGTGTATAATTAATTATATATGTATTTGTTCCAGGACAGATGAAGTGGGGTACCCCTGATATTGTATTGTATATGTTAATAATTGACTTAATTATGTAATTGTATAATATGTGTATGAAAGATTGTAATTGATTGAAAAAGAATGCTTGATTGTAATTGAAAGGGAATTGTATTGATACTGTGTGGTAAGGTAAGGTAAGGTAAAGGTTCTAAGGGGCGACCCCACTTCTCACACAGGATGGCCCCTCGGGGGCTCACATTTTGTGAGTACGGGCCTGGCAAACCCGAGGTACCCTAGCTGGGCCTAGCATTTTTCTTTTCTTTCCTTTTGTGCTAGGCCCTACCGTATGTACTGTTTTATTACCTTTTAGTTCTGTTCATTCGTTTGATTCCATAATTTTTTATATGTTTGTTCATTTCAGTTTTTCACTTTTATTTCTGAGTTAAGTTATTTTATTTGAATTTCTGGGTTTAGTTTCTTTTACTTGTATTATGTTGCTGTTTTTTTGTTGGATTTTACCAACCCACGTGTTTGCCGTGCGTGGCGTCCCGTAAGGGGGAGAATGGGATCCTGGGGTTACCTTGCGTAGGATTCACATGGTTGGGTCCTCGCATGCGTGCCCTTTGGCCCAGGATTCACTGTAGACGGGTGGCAGGAGGTAGCCCCCTTCTGTCAATCGGCTGGTAGTGCAAATTCCATCTTCACTGCCTAGGGTTAGCATTGCGGTTAGGGTTGCCCTGCGGATCTACAACCCGAAGCCGTAATGCTATATCTCGATGCTATCCCTGAGACCCCAAGGGTCTCCCCTTGTTGGGCTCTGTGATGGGTGGGGACGCATCGAGATGAACATCATTTCTTTAATTATGGCAACTTCAATTTCTTCTGGCGCGGGTGGAGCCTCCAAATCCCCAAACCCAATCAACCAAATAAAACAGAAACGAACTTCCGACCAACTAATTGAATCTAATCAACCAAAAAAACTTTCAACAAACTTACCTGTTTTCTTTATTGTTCAGTCCGATGACCCTACCTTTAAAACTAAATCTCCGTTCTTCATTCAAAAAGCAGTTCAAGGTGCAATTGGAGAGGCCAAAAATATCAAGCGTCTTCGTTCTGGAGATCTCTTGATAGAAACGGCCACTCCTTTGCAATCAAAATCACTCATGTCCCTTAAAACTCTCGCTACTATTCCAGTATCAGCAATTCCTCACAAAAGCCTCAACTACAGCCAGGGTGTTATCTCCGAAACGGACCTACAATGTGTAGATGAAGCCGAGCTCGTCGCTGAACTTTCCAGTCAGGGCGTAGTGAAGGCTCATCGAATCACAATAAAACGTAACGGAGAAATACTGCCAACCAAACACATAATCCTAACTTTTGATTCCCCAGTTCTACCTACAACTATTAAAGCCGGTTATTTAAACTGTCGCATCCGCCTATATATCCCGAATCCGTTGCGCTGTTTCAAGTGTCAACGGTTCGGGCATTCTAAAAACACTTGCAATAGGCCGGACACATGTGCTAAATGTGGAATTGCTGGCCATGCCGATCGGGATTGCACCGCAGATGCCCTTTGCGTAAACTGCAATGGTGCCCACCCTGCGTTTTCCCGGTCGTGCCCCGAATGGCAGAGAGAAAAGAAAATTCAAACCATCAAAGCAGAAAGCAATGTGTCCTACGCCGAGGCAAAGGCGATGGTGCCGGCATTACCATCTAAAACCGGCCAAAAAACATACTCGGATGCACTTCAACCCAAACCATCAAATAGCATTAGTATTCAAACAAATCTGTCATATCCCTGTCAATTGCAAATCCCTAATACATCCAAATCCGTATCCAAACCTAATACCACAACTACCGCAATACAAACAAAGTTAGTCTGTATTAAATCTACTAAACCTCAACAAACTGAATCCCCTCTAACCACAATAGCTAAACCCTTAACAAAATCTACAAGTAAACCTGGGGAAGCCCTTAAGCTTAAGGTGCTCTCAAAAAACAAAAAAAATGCTGAACCTGAGAACAATACTTTATCCTTAAAACAAAAAACTACTAAAATAAAATCAATAGATCCTACTAAATCAGATTCCTCATCGGAAGAAGATGCCATTTCCGGGCTATCTGATTCCGGTGAAATGGAGGTAGAGTTGGGGCTGGAGAATCCTATTCATCTCCAACCTAAGAGCAAGTCGAAAGAAAGGCGGACTGATATTAATAAATCTTAAAATTCAGTCTCCTTTCTTGGAATTGTCGCGGTTTCCACCACAATTCGGTAGACATCAAACATCTAGTTGATGAACATAAACCTGTTTGTATCTGTTTGCAAGAGACCCTTTTGAAACCATTTCAGAGCTCTCTTGTTAGGGGGTATAGTCCTCTACGTAAGGACTACGACAGCGGTGACAGAGCTAGCGGTGGTGTTGCTATATTTACATCTAATAGCAATCCATCCACCCCGCTATCGCTCACCACTAATCTACAAGCTGTTGCTGTCAGAGTTGCCTTACAGAATCAACTAATTACAATATGTTCTATTTACCTCCCCCCTAATCTAAATATCAGACAAACAGATTTGAACAGGCTTTGTGGTCAGCTTCCGTCCCCTTTTATTATAATCGGGGACTTTAATGGACACAATCCTCTTTGGGGTAGCCCAGATATCAACAATCGTGGAAGACAAATCGAGAAATTAATATCAGACCAACATCTCTGTATTTTTAATAATGGGCAACATACCTACTTCCACGCCCCATCGAGGACTTTTCACGCCATCGATCTCGCCCTGTGTTCACCATCTCTTTTTGCTGATTGGACGTTTTTTGTGGAAAATGATCCTTTTCATAGTGATCATTTTCCTATAGTCCTTAATCATATAGGAGGTGCATCTACTCCTGTAATCCGCCAACCCCGATTCATCATCGAAAGGGCGGATTGGGACATGTTTTCTTCTGTCATTTCTCTTTCTGACGAGATGGTGGACCAGGATGACATCGATGTAGCTGTGCAATCGGTCACCAACGCTATTATTGAAGCTGCTCACCTTTCTATACCCGTATCATCAACCAAGCTACCGAAACAATCCAAACCGTGGTGGAACCAAAACTGTAGACTTGCTCATAGAAAGCAAAAAAAATTGTGGGGTACTTTTCGTAGGTGCCCCACTACAACTAATCTAGTCAATTTTAAACGGGCACGGGCGGAGGCGCGTCAGATCCGCCGCCGAAGCCAGAGGGATTCTTGGAGGAATTATGTTAGCACCATAACTTCCTCAACGTCTTCCAGGAGGGTCTGGAACAAGGTCAATAAGATCAAGGGCCGTTATCCAAATTACTCAATCTCCATCTTAGAGAACCATCAGGGAGTTGTTTCAGACCCTAAGGATATTGCTGATACTCTTGGAGATGCATTCGCCAAGGTATCGAGCAATTCCAATTATAAAGAGCCGTTCGCATCATATAAGCTTCGAGCTGAGAGAACAAAGTTAAATTTCGCTTTTACCTCTTCGGAAGAATATAATTCCGATTTTACTTTGGCTGAATTGATGCAAGCTTTATCTGGTTCCAACAACTCTGCTGTAGGGCCAGACAGTATACATTATGCAATGCTTAAGCATCTCCAGCCACTCCAGCTCAAGCTTATATTGAAATTATTTAACCGTATTTGGCGGGAGAATACATTTCCGTCCAACTGGCAGCGTGCTCTTATAATACCAATTGTGAAACCTGGTAAAGACCCCAAGAATCCCTCAAGCTACCGCCCAATTGCATTAACTAGTTGTTTTTGTAAACTCTTGGAGAAACTAGTTAATGCACGCCTTCTATTTTATCTTGAATTTAACGACTATCTGTCTCGGTTCCAGAGTGGTTTTCGTCGGGGACGAAGCACTATTGACAACTTGCTCCTCCTGGAAACTTCAATTCGGGAGGCTTTTGTCAAGCGGAACCATTTGGTATCTGTATTCTTTGACATGGAGAAAGCGTATGATCGTACTTGGAGATATGGTATACTCAAGGACCTACACGATTTAGGTCTGCGAGGAAATCTACCACTATTTATTGAGAACTTTTTAAAACGAAGAATCTTCCAAGTACGAATAAACTCAATATTATCTAACGAGTTCATACAAGAACAAGGTGTCCCCCAAGGAAGTGTGTTGAGTTGCGCACTATTTATCATCAAAGTCAACAGCCTTTTGACCTGCTTACCACCATCAGTGTCAGGCACGTTATTTGTTGACGATTTCCAACTGTCTTGCGCCTCAACGAATATGTCACTCATAGAGAGACAGCTTCAGCTGGCTATCAGGAGAATCTCAGACTGGGCTAATAAGAACGGATTTACGTTTTCAGCTGAAAAAACCGTTGCCATGCACTTCTGCAGGAAACGTGAGCTTCACAATGACCCAGAAATTTTTTTAAATGGTGTCCAAATACCCATTGTTTCCGAGACCAAATTTCTCGGAATAATTTTTGATTCTAAGCTCACTTTCCTGCCACATATTAAACATCTAAAGTTGAAGTGCAATAAAGTCCTGAATCTCCTGAAAGTTCTCTCTAACACTTCCTGGGGAGCTGACACCAGCTCCATGTTAAGGATATACAGATGTCTGGTCCGTTCCATTCTTGACTACGGCTCGGTGGTGTACGGCTCAGCCAGAAAATCGGCTCTATTGCTCCTAGATCCTGTTCACCATTCAGGTCTTAGGATCGCGTCAGGAGCATTTAGTACATCACCGGTGCAAAGTTTATACGTGCTTTGTCGGGAAGCCTCTCTGGGGCTGAGACGGGACAAGCTCTCTTTAAAGTTTTATTTTAAAGTAAAAAGTCATCCTTCTCATCCTCTTTTAGAACATCTTTTTAATCCTCTTTATCATCGACTTTTTAACGCACGCCCATCATGCATTCCATCATTTGCATTGAGAGTAAAATCAATACTTTCATCTCACAATATTGACAATTTTAAAGTTCGCTCCATTTCATTCTCCATTCCACCTTGGCATGATCATCAAACCATTGTTCTTAACATTTTTAACAATTTTAAGAAAAGCTGTACACCAGATATTATTTTTACAAACTTATTTTACTATCATCGACATCATTTTTCCAATTTTAAGGCAATATATACGGATGGGTCCAAAAGCCAAGGGCATGTCGGAGCTGCTGCAATTCATGACAATAACATCATTTCCCGAGAATTGCACCTTAGCAGCTCCGTCTTTTCAGCTGAGGCCCTGGCTATTCTATTGGCCTTGCAATTTATTTTAAAGCAAGGCCATGGTCAGTGGATTATTTACACAGATTCCAAGAGCTGTTTAGATGCACTAAATAATCCACTGAACCAGACCCATCCTTTTATCTTAGAAATTTTAAAACTTCATCTCACTCTTTTAAACAGAAATTGTAAAGTTCTTTTTTGTTGGATCCCAGGTCATGTGGGGATCATGGGTAATGAACGCGCTGATACCATCGCTCGATCTGCTAGTGGACCTAGGAGCACTTGGCTCTGCCCTGACGACGCATATAAAGCTTGTGACACTGCTCTGTCTCTCACTTGGCAGGCCATGTGGGATGCACAGACAGCCAACAAGCTGCGTTCGTTTCAGCCCTTAATATCCGGATTCGCGCCCATCCAGCAATCCAGGAAAAGGGAAGTGCTCCTAACTCGTTTAAGAATAGGTCACACGCGTTTTACCCATGTGCATCTTCTGCTGGCAGAAGATGCCCCCACATGCAATACCTGTGATGTCATTTTATCTATTATTCATATTTTAACTGAATGCCCTTCCTTTAATACAATCAGATTTAGATATTTTAATATGGACCATCCGCCATTATCATCTCTTTTATGTTCACCCCCTCATACAAATCTTTTTAACTTCTTACTTGAAATTGGTTTTTATCATTTGATTTGAATAAGTTGTTTCTCTAATCTTTGACTTTTTATATTTTTAACTCATAAATGCGTTTTTTAAATCAATTTTAAAAATGAGCAACGAATGGTTGGCGCAGTATGGCCCATGTGTTGCCCTTGCGCCGTTAAACTCTTACCAACCAACCAACCAACCTCACACAGGATGGGATGTGGGGGATGTCCTGGGTACGGTGTTAGTGGCGCCTAGGGGTTTCTCAACGGGGTGTCGCCTTATCAGGCACCGCGGCAGATTCAGCCGAAGCCCTCCCATCCGGTGCCCGAATTTTTGAAAAAAAAAAAAAAATTTTAATTGTAAAGTTAATTTATATAAAAAATCCGTTGAGAATTAGGCGCCAGTAAAAAGAGAAAATAAAATTATTTTTTAAAAATTTAAGATTAAGTTTAGAAAAAGGGAAAGCGATAGTCCGACACTAAAAAAAAAAAAAAAAAAAAAAAAAAAAAAAAGGAAAAGGAACAAGGGTCAGCAATTAAATTATCAAGTCAAGTACATAAACTTCAACAATAAAAATGCACATAAACCTCAATATCAAAAATATAAATAGACTAAAAAAGGAAAAACATCAGGTAACTTGATGTTAAGGAAGAAAGATAAGATATGCACAAAAACATCAATATAAAAACAGATAGGACATCAATTGTATCACATCATCTTCAACAAACATCTTCAATCACACAAAGATCAAAAATTAGATAAATAAGTTAAGTACATAAACTTTAACATCAAAAATGTATATAAACTTCAGCATCAAAAATGTAAATAAACTAAAAAGAAAACATCAGTAATTTGATGTTAAAAAATAAGTTGTACGCAATAACATTAAACTAAAACACACATAGAACAATAAAAAATTAAGAACAATAAGATAATACAATAAAATAAAATTAAGGTATTAATAAAAAATACAAAATAGATGGGAAAAAAATAAGGGTCAGCAATTCTGATTAAAAATAAAATTAAAATTGACAGTTTAGGAAATTAAATACAAATGGGCAAAAAAATTGCGAAAAATCTACAAACAAGCACTGTTTGTGGAAAGTAAAAATATATTTAATGAGGCGATCAAGAAATCCAATAAGATTCAAATCGAACTCGTAAACTATAAAAATCTCCAAAAATAAAGATTTGTTTAATACAAATAGGGCATCTTGACAATTATTATTATGATACGTGGAAATACTTATATTGATTGTACCTAAAAAGGAATTCTTACTCCTCCCTAAGTATATACAGACTATAGTAAATAAAAATTATTAACAGAAAGGCAGGTAAAATACTCTGGAGACACAGAAAAATACATCGACCATAGCAACAGTAAAAATTTAAATTCTAGTGAAAAGACTATTTTTATATGAAAGAAAAACAACAAACTCCCCACCAGAAACTCCGGTGGAACTAACTGTTACAAATATTATGAGAAAAGTTTATAGCCCTAGTCAAACGTTCTATGGAAACCCTATTAGTCAACACATTTCCCAGCCAAGAGGGCCTATTGGAATCAGTGGGGTACCTGAGGTGGTGTTCCCTGGTAAGAGGACAATTAAAGACATAATGATCAGCATCTCCCGTCGAGCCACATGGGCAGCATTCGCTGTTTTTTAATTTAAAACGTTTTAGATATTGCAAAAAAGGGCCATGATTTGTTAGAAAATAAATTAAAAATCTATCAGTAATTTGAAAATTTGCCGTAACTCTAGGAATGAAAGATTTCACCCTAGAGTTACCGGTACCTTTAATATTGTTCCAATGGTGTTGCCACCATTTAGAAAGAACATTTTTTAGAGAGATTTTAAAACAGGAATATGGTAGTTGTAAATCGAAAAAGGTTCCGTTAACTGTTGCTTGTTTAGCAAATGTATCGGCTATTTCATTGCCAATAAGGCCATCATGGGCCTTGACCCAGTAAATGTTAAAAAGCTCACTATGCTCTCTCAAAAATTTTTTGAAAGAAAATAGGATTTCAGATTTGTTTTTCAAGCTGCCCAGTGACTCGATCGAGGATTGGCTGTCAGTAAAAATATTAATGATATGATTATTATCTGAGGCCCATTTAACTGCCATCTTAATGGCTGACATTTCAGCCTGAAAAACTGTATTAAAAGGGTCCATTTTGTAACAAAACGAAAGTTGAAGTTCACCTCGGTAAAAAATACAAACAGAAAAACCAACTTGATCATCAATTTTTGAGCCGTCTGTATAAACGTCCCATTGGGTATGGGGTAAAAACCTATTGTTTAATTCAAAAAACCAAGATGAAGGAAAAAAAGAGCACAGCGGGAGCCTCGACTCAAATGAAGAAGGGTCCGGGAAATTAAGGTCATTGTAGGGATTAAATCTTTTCTTCCATATCATAAATTTTAAATATTGAATATTACAAACCAAAAAAAGGGGAGGAAGATCCAAAATAACATGGAGAGAATCTGTAGGGGTGGTCCTGTAGGCACCAGATATTCTCAAAAGAAAAATCCTCTGGAGCGAAGATAGGCGAGAGATCTGGGCAGCGCTCAGCTTCCCCGCCCAAACTCCAGCTCCATAGGTAACGATCTTTTCGATGACGACAAGATACCAAATTTTTAGGAGAGTTCTACTGGTGCCCCAGTAGAACTCCAACCAGTAGACCCCCAACATCTTTCAAATACGTTAAGGATATGGGGGCTAAATGTCATCAAATGGTCTATGAAAATACCCAAAATTTTAATATCCTTTACTATTTTAACAGATTTACCATTAATTTTAAAAATAGGGTTTCTGTCCAAAGGAGCAGTTTTGCCAAAAACTATGGCTCTGGTTTTCTCAATTGAGATCTCCAGAGCCAAAGACTCAAGGGTCCCGCTGAGCTCTGATAAAGCAAAATTTGTGTTAGTTTCAAGGATTCTTCTAGTTCTTCCCAAGGCCACCACCGCCAGGTCATCCGCAAAAGCTTGGACAAAAAAGTTGTTTCCGCCCAAAAGCAAAGTTTTGTTAAAATAAAGGAGCCACAGAATCGGTGCAATGACCGACCCCTGTGGAGCTCCCCTATAAATATTTTTAACAATATTGAGACCTTTCTCAAAAAAAGTGACCGTGCGTTCATGTAAATAGGAATAAATAAAAAATTTAATATAAGAAGGAAAATTGAGTTGATCAAAAATTTTCAAAAGTATTGACCAATTCATATTGTCAAAAGCTGATTTAATGTCTACTGTTATTAGTGATACGTGGTTAATTTTTTTCTGTGTTTTTATATATTGAGTGAGATCAAAAACAGCTTCTTCACAGCTAGATAGTTCTTTGAAGCCGTACTGTTTTGGATGTAAAATTCCATTTGAAAAAAGGTGAAAATTAAGGCGATTAATAAGAACTCTTTCTATGAGTTTACCCAAAGTAGGAAGTAAACAAATTGGTCTATAAGAAGATGGTGACGCCGGGTCCTTTCCTGGTTTAGAAAGGAAGAAAACTCTAGCATTTTTAAGGTTTTTGGGAAAATGACCCAATAAAAAACAATGATTAATGGATTCTCTGAGTAAAAAGGGAGCTAAGAAAAATACTTTATTCCAAATTTGGTAATCAATGAGATCCAGGCCGGGAGCCTTCCCATTTTTAATTTTTTTAAAAACATTTTGAATTTCTAAATCTAAAACTGGGGGGGATGATTTCACCCTGGTTAAAAAACGAGGGGAATGAAAAAGACATTTCGGAAGAAGAAGGATTCCCGAAAAAATGATCCATAATTAAGTTAACGCGGTCGGTAAAAGTTAAATTGGGATTATCAGAATGAATTTGTAGATAATCTGCTGGTTGTAATTTGTTGAAAGCCATTTTAAAAGTGATACCATAAACCTGATTATGAAGTGCACAAAAACGACGCCAAGAGGCAGTCTTTTCAATATTAAGATTTCTTTTAAATTTAGCACGGGCTTTCTTGTAACGAAGGCTCGCGGACTGGATCTCACCGATAGAAGAATTATTGTTACGTGAATTTTTAAATTTTTTGAAAAGGGCAGTTACTAAATTTCTTTGAGTTTTCAACTCCGGCGTCCACCAATTAAATCTTCTATTGGTATTCTCCTTCTTTTTTTTTTTTACGAATGTTTTTGAACGCACAGTCACGGACTAAATCTATTAAAGTTATAAAAAAATCTTCCAAGGAAGAAATATCAAAAATATTGTCCAATAGGCGCCTCAAGGCTGGGATATGTTTCCTAAAGTGAAAGGCAAATTTTCCAAGTCCAAATTTGGACTTGAAAAAAAATTCCTCTGTAACTAAAGTATCACTCCCGAGGGACGCCAAAACATATCGGTGGTCACTTAACGACTCCGCGTCCAGGATCTTCCAAGATTTTAAAAAATGAAAGAAATTAGAGGAAATCAGTGTGAGGTCGGGGCACCCCCTACCCATTGATGAGTAGAAGGTGAACCCCTCCTCAACCCGATTACATAAAGAAAAATTATTTTCTAAAAGAAATTCCATGACTCTTCGGCCCCGAAGATCTTCAATGCCGTAACCCCAGATCGGAGATCTGGAGTTGAAGTCACCCATGACAAAAAAATTATTACGTGAAAAATCGATATTTGAAAATTCGTCAAATTGGATATTAATGTCTGCGTGAGGTCTAAAATAGACGCTACCTAAAACGAAGTGATGGTTGTCATGGGTGACCTCGGCAAAGACCGAAGAGTCAGTATTGAATTTAAAATTAATTAAGATATTTTTATTACAACAAATAATAAGTGCGCTGGATGTCTTAGATTGAAAACACACATAACCAAAAGGAAGTTTTGATAGTGTGTTATTGAAAATGTAGGGATCCTGGACACAAAGTAGGTCCACATGAAGCTCCGAAACAAGAATTAGAGCGGCGTCATGTGCCCTCAAAGAGTGATTTAAATTAATTTGCATGATATTTAAATTAATTACCATAGTCGATATACCTCCTCTGTATCTCCAGATTACGTATATAATTCGGGCAGGAAGACCTGTCCAAACAAGAGTGATCTGTAGGATAGTTCATTTTGAATTTTTCGTTGGAATATGAACAGTTCATACAACATAAGACATTGGGACAAATTTCATCTCCATGGGACTCGCCCCCGCAGGAGTCTTCTCTTGGACATTTCTGTTGGGTATGGCCAAAGCGGCCACAACCTCTGCATTGACGGACGCCAACAAATTCGGTAACCCGAATTCTCTGAAAAAGAATATATAAGAACTGTTCCTTGATAACTTTCCTAAAAATTTGAGGAGCGAGCGAAAGCACCCAATTTGTGCCTCTTCTCCCCTTAAAATGAAAATCCATTTTACAGTTATCCAACTTTAGATCAGGGTTCTGAGCAAAAATGTTTTCCAAAAAATCATCGGGATGCAGTTCTCCCTCGACGCCAGGAATTAGTATTCTGGGATTTCTCTTCCTTGGTTTGTATGAAGAGACAAGTTCGACAATTTCCGGTTTTTCGTTTAAAAGATTTAAAATTTGCTCGATGTCGTCACTCAGTGGCGAATCAACGATGACTCCCCCATTGATATTCCTTATGGAGTCGATTCTCGGGTGAAGTTTGCTGTTCTTGACCGATTCCACCAAGATTTTTCTAACATCGGCCGGGGTACCTGCCTTTTTTGATTTTACAATTAAGTTGAACGTAGGACGAGACTTTTTGGTCTTGGGGTGGTTTAAACCCTTTTGAACCATTTGACTGTAAGTGAGAGGTTGTTTTTTGGCTGGTGCCTCTGCCTGGAGAGCAGCCATGGACTCCCTTTGAAGTTGTTGGCTGGCTTCCGCAACCCCATATAGCTGCGTCTCAACCATTTTAGCTATTTCAGAAATACTAGGGATAGATGTTGACATTTTTTGGATTTCCTCTATAATTGTGGACTTGAGATCTTTCTCAAGCTCGACTGGGGAGATCAAAGTCGCATCCATTTTCTTGGCTATATTTTCTACTAGGAAATTATAGGACTCTTTCTCTCGATCTAGTAGGAGTGACAGAGTGTGGCATTCCTCTTCTAAACGTTGTATCTTATCCTTCAATGCAATCACGACCGGACCTTCCACTCCGAACTGGAAGACAGGTGAATCACTACGGCTCAGTCTGTCCTCCAAGTCCCTAATGGTCTTCTGGTCTCTCCCTCTTTCAATTTTAAGTTGAATATACACTTCGGACATTATCCTGAACGAATCAATAAATTGAGAATGCAGGCGTGCAGTATATTTTCTACCTTTGTTCTCTCTGTAGAAATTCCCCAATTGGGTGACCTGGGCTAAAATCTCACGGTCCTCTGTGTCCGGAGAGCAGCTGGTGATTCCCAGGGTGGTTTTAAGGTTTTCACATATAGATTCTATGTTCTCTCTATTGGAGATTTCATCTCTACTTTCAATTTGTTGCGACGATTGCTTAGTGGTCTCTCTTGTGTTATCACTCATGGTGAAATACTGGTACGAAAAAACTATACTGAACGAACTCTGAAATATTTACGTGGACAAAAATGGCCGTCTTTCCACGTGTACAAAAAGTTAGTGATAACGACGCAACATGGTCAAAAAGGAGAGACAGCAAGCCAGCTTTACCTTAGAATGTCCCAAGGGGGCCCTTAGACACCTGGAGCGTACTCCCGAGTGTATTGGGCGATGTTTAAGCAGAACTTTGTCCTCCGCAAAAAGTAAACAATACGCAAAAGTTCAGATACTCACAAATTGTTCACTAATTGGTATTATCAAAAAGTTCTTTCACACAAACGAGGCTCTAATATATTAGAACATTATTAACGTATTTTAACCTATTTAAATATAGATTAAATTAGAAAATTCACTTAAAGTACACGAGCTCGAAAACACACCAACGTCCATCATGGATGAGATGTTGCCAACGGAGACAATACAATAATTCAAACAAAACATATAATACTTACATTTAACTCCCCTAAACTACCTGACAGAATAATAGCCGGTTACTTACATTGCCCCGTTCGCCCCTTTATCCCAAATCCTCTACGATGTTTCAAATGTCAGAAATTTGGGCACTCGAAGAACACTTGTAGAAGCAAAGTGGACATTTGCGCAGTTTGTGGAAGCTCTGAACATCCCAGTGATGATTGCCGAGCTGAACCCGACTGTGTCAATTGTCCTGGAAAACATCCATCGTTTTCCAGAGAGTGTCCCAAATGGGTAGAGGAAAAAACCATACAAGAAATAAAAGTAAAAAATAATATAGCTTACCCTGAAGCCCGAAAAATCCACGAAAGCTCTAAACCACCCACCACCAGTTATTCTGAAGCTATAAATAAAAGTCAACCTAAATCTGTAACTACCCAAACTGACATTTCTCTTCCTCCTGGCATTTTCTCATCTGAAGAGTTCAATAAATATATTACATCCTCTCGCCCAAATACCAGCAGTGCTTCTATTTCTAAAAAACCCAACCAACCCACAAAGAAAACTAACACAAAAACACAAACTCAAAACAAGCCACCAGGGGCAAATAAACCCCATTTAAAACCCGGACTAAACCTAAAACATAAAATACAAAAGAAAATATCTCAAATAGAAACAAAAAAAGTAAAAACTATAAGGAAACGGTCCTCTCCATCCTCATCAGGTGAGGAGTTCATCTCTGGTCTCAGAGTCCGGAGAGATGGAAATAGAGTAAGGCCTCGAGACCCCTCCTAATCTCCATCCAAGGAGGCGGTCAAATGAACGGCGAACTGATATCCATCCTGCATAAAATTCAGTCTTTTATCTTGGAATTGTCGTGGTTTCCACCACAATTCGGTCGATATTAAGCACCTCATTGATGACCACCAACCTGTCTGCCTCTGTCTACAAGAGACTCTTTTAAAACCCTTTCAGAGTTCTCTCTTTAGGGGGTACAGTCCCCTTCGGAAGGACTGCACTAGCGGTGATAGAGCCAGCGGGGGAGTAGCTGTTTTTATATCTAACAGAACTCCTTTTACCCCGCTGTCGCTCACTACTAATTTGCAAGCTGTTGCAGTTAGAGCCACAATTAGACATCTTATCACCGTTTGTTGTATATATCTGCATCCTAATGTAGCTATATTGCAAGCAGAACTTAACAGGTTGTGCGAGCAGCTTCCGTCTCCCTATATCATCATGGGAGACTTTAATGGCCATAATCCTCTTTGGGGCAGTCCCAACAGTAATATCCGTGGAAGGCAAATAGAAAAGCTATTAAATGACAAAAACCTGTGTCTTCTCAACAATGGAGATTTTGTTTGTTTGTTTGTGGTTTTATGGCGCAAAGGCAGCACTAGGGCCATGCTGCGCCAAACAAACGATAAAAGAGACAATGATGGAGGATGAATTATAAATATATGAAAATGGTGAGATGCGATAAAAAAGAATTAAAATACATTAAAAGCTCATTTTAAAAATTATGAAAAAGTTTATCAAAGTTTAAAAAATAGATATGATTATAAACATTAGATATGATTTAAAAACCCGATTACTCTAAGAAATGCAAAAAGATTTGGATGGGGGTTTTCCCCAACCAAATCCTGTAGGTTTAAAACTGTGCCTTTAAAAAATTGAATGCGATGAGAATAAAATTTTGGACATGAAATTAAAATATGGTGCACAGTAATATCGCAACGACAAACATCACAAATGGGCGGATCTTCTCCCAGTAACAGATGTCGATGCGTGAATCGGGTGTGACCAATGCGCAGACGAGTCAGTTTGACATCTGTCCGACGCATTGGATTTACTGGCCACATATGAAGATGGTTTTTAATGGTATGAAGTTTGTTGCTAGTTTGCAAATCCCATGCTTCTTGACGCAAAGAAAAAATAAACTTATGAATATGTGATTTTATATCTTGGTAGGGGACTGGCTGTTGAAACGGGATTGACGCCGTTTTAGCAGCAGAGTCCGCCAATTCATTTCCTGAAATCCCCACGTGACTAGGTACCCAGCAAAACAAAATAACAAAACCTTTCCTTTCAAGTTTGTGTAACAGAGATAATATGTCAGGAGCTATTGGATGACATATGTTATTAAAGTGCTCCAGGCTTGTTAAAGCACTTAAGCTATCGCTGTATACACAAAACTTGCGATGGGAGCACAAAGAAATGTGCAGCAGAGCACAAAAAATTGCAACCATCTCAGAAGTAAAAACCGAGCAGGATTTATGAAGCGTGAAACTGACTGTGGATGTGTCAGACACAACACCACAGCCAACACGTTCACCTGCTTTGGATCCATCAGTATAGACTGCATGATAGTCTCTATACTGAGATCGGTGTAAACAAAAGATCTTCTGTAAAATTTCTGGGGCAGTGTCTGCTTTGTAATACATCGCAAATGGATTTAAAAAATTAAATGATGGAATATCCCATGGAGGAAAGATCTGAGAATTAGCCAGCTGGATATCAATGTCACTTAGAGCTGCATCCGACAGAACAGATTGAGCTCTTTCAGAAAATGGGCGAATGCTAGATGGACGTGCATTATATAGCCTACCAAGATATGCGTCAAGACTCAAATTCCGTAAAGGATGAGAAGGATCAGATTTTATTCTACAGTAGTAGTTAGCGCTTAACTTTTTACGTCTAAGGTCAAGTGGGAGTTGACAACACTCTGTTAACAGACTCTCAATGGGTGAGGTGCGAAATGCACCTAAACAAATACGGGCAGCAGTATGGTGGACAGTATCCAATCTGCGCAGAAGAGATGCTCCTGCAGAACCATACGCAACGCATCCGTAGTCAATACGAGACAGGATAACTGAATTGTATATACGCAGCAAAGAAGTGCGGTCCGCTCCCCAAGAAGTATTAGAAAGCACCTTGAGGATGTTAAGTGACCTATCGCACTTCTTGCGCAAGGACAATATATGAGGGAGAAAATTCATCTTATTGTCGAAAATGACTCCCAGATACCTTATCTGATTGACAACAGGGATGGGCGTGTTACGTATGTGGATTTCAGGGTCAGGGTGAAGACCCCTCCTCCTACAGAAATGGACACAACTGCTTTTAGATGGTGAAAGTTTATGGCCGTTTTGTTCACACCATTCTACAAGTCTGTTAACAGCAGTTTGTAATTGACGTTCAATTAAGCGCATGTTTGATCCTTGGCATGAGATTTGCAAATCATCAACATACAAAGTTCCATGAACAAAGGGTGAAAGGACATGAAGGATGTTGCTGATATGAAGATTAAAAAGGGTGACACTTAAAACACAACCTTGAGGAACTCCCTCAGATTGGTTAAAATAATTTGAAAATGAAGCTCCAATACGAACTCTAAAAACACGAGATGATAAAAAATTTTGAATAAAAAGGGGCAGATTACCCCTAAAACCAAAATTAAATAGAGTTTGCAGGATACCATATCGCCACGTATGATCATACGCCTTCTCAATGTCGAAAAAGATTGAAACTAGATGATTCCTTTGCACAAAGGCATTGCGGACATCTGTTTCTAGTTTCACGATGTTATCAAGAGTGGACCGTCCTCGTCGGAACCCACTCTGGAAAGGTGAAATGCATTTATCTTTTTCTAACATGCAAGAGAGTCGGGCGTTTACAATACGTTCAAAGGTCTTACAAAGGCAGCTCGTTAAGGCTATCGGTCGATAGTTTAGAGGATCCTTAGGATCCTTTCCAGGTTTCAGAATGGGGATTACAGTAGCTTCCCGCCACAAGGTAGGAAAGATGTTATCCTTCCAGATTCTATTAAAGAGAAAAAGGATGTTAAAAAGAGAATCTGGACTTAAATGGCGAAGCATTTGGTAACTGATCCCATCTGGACCTGGACTGGTGTCATGTGCTTTAGATAAAGCACTCTTCAATTCGTACATCTTAAGGTCACAGTTGTAGGAATATTCAATATTGCTTTTGAAATTAATTCCAGTCCGTTCAGCACGATTCTTAGTCACAAGAAAAGCAGGACTATAAGAATCGGAACTGGATACTCTTTCAAAAGTTTCACCGATGAGGTTAGCAATATCCTCAGGGGATGAGAACACAGCAGCTCCGGTTTGAAGTATCGGGCAAGAATATTCCGGATACAAACCGTTGGCTGCTCTAACCTTCTTCCACAACTGCTTGCTTGATGTTTTAGATGTAATTGAAGAGACATAACTTATCCAAGAATCCTTTTGACTCTGACGTCTAACTCTACGAGCAAATGCCTTAGCCTTTTTAAAGGCGATAAGGTTTCCTGTAGTTGGGTATCTGCGGAAGATACCCCATAGCTTCTTTTGTTTCTTGTATGCAGACTGACAGTCTGCATTCCAGTATGATTTACAGTGCCGCAGTGTTCTAGGTGATGTCTTAGGAATCGATGAGTCAGCAGCATTTAAAATTGCTTCAGTGACATTTTGGACAGCAGTATCAACATCCTCACTATTCACCATTGTTTCTGTTATAATAGCCAACTCAGTAAATTTTTCCCAATTTGCCCTATGGTATTTATATGTAGGTAAGCGATTGGTCACCCTACAATTACCAGTATGAGAAATGAGGATAGGGAAGTGATCACTGTTATGTAGATCACTCCCAACAGCAAAATTCAAGTATGGCAGAAGCACAGGGGAACAAATGGCTAAATCAAGTGAGTGGAATGTTCTTGTGGGTTCATGGAAATACGTTTTCTCCTCGTTATTCAGGAGACAGAGACAGTGATCTGATAACAACTTTTCGATCTGTCTCCCACGAGGATTCGTATTATCATTGCCCCACAGAGTACTGTGACCATTAAAGTCACCGAGCAATAAAAATGGCGCTGGAAGCTGGTCTATCAAATCATTCAGCTCCTCTTGACGGATGATAGCATGTGGCGGTAAGTATAAGCAACAGACTGTGAGAAGGGACTGTATATGAAGTCTCGCAGCCACAGCCTGTAGAGATGTGCGTAGTGTGAGTACAGTGCTGGGATAATCATGAGAAATAAAGAGACATACTCCTCCAGACACTGTATTACTACGGGTAACATCTTTCCTAAAGCAGCTATACCTACGGATCTTAGATGTATATGAATCCTTCAAGAAGGTTTCTTGAAGGGCCAAACATGCTGGATGGTAAAGTGAAATTATATTCTTCACATCATCCTTCCTAGACCTAAAACCGCGACAGTTCCAAGAAACAAAAGAAGCCATTATTTATTTAAGGTAAAATTTAAATGGGGATCAGGCTCTTCACTAATATCTTCGTCATCATCAGATGGGTGAAGATTCACCACATCCGCATCTCTAAATGAACGAAGGATATTAAAAGGGTTAGAGGGCTTCTCTCGGGAGAATCCCCCTTTAGCTGATTTCAGTTTTATTGTCTGCAAAGCCTTAGATTTGGCTAGAGATTTCTTTAAAATCGTTGGTCGTTTCGTTACCTCTATAGATGGTCGTTGAGGTAACTTGATAAGAGATGATGCAGGCTCAGTTTCAGTTTGTGTGCTTTTGCTGATGAAAGTTTTTTTGCAAACATCAGCATAGGCAACACCAACACGAGGTGTCCTAGACTCAAATAGTTTTTTAGCTTCGAAGTAAGACAAATTCTGGTTCACTCGCACGGTCTGTATTTCTTTTTCTTTTACCCACTGTGGACATGATCGAGAGTATGACGGATGTGTGCCATCACAATTGACACACTTCTCGGGTGCTTTGCAGTTAGCACTATCATGTCCATTACCTGCACAACGTGCGCATGTTTCCGTTTTCCCACGGCAAGCTGTTTGTGAGTGACCATATTTTTGGCACTTGAAACAGCGTAGTGGGTTCGGTATATATGGACGTACACGGCAGTTCAGATATCCGGCTTTTACGTACGATGGTAATGTGGGTAAATCAAAAGTGATAATTAGATGTTTAGTTGGTATTATATTCCCATCTCGTCGTATTGTTATGCGGTGGACGGCTGAAACATTCTGATCACGAAGGTGATCGAGTATCTCGTCCTCCGCTGTATGGTACAGGTCTGATTCAGACACCACACCGCGAGATTTATTAAGGGAACCATGTTCAGTTACAGTTACCGGGAGTGAGCCAAAATTTTCAATTTTTAGGATGTTTTTAGCTTGCTGATGGTTGCAAACTTCAACTAATAGGTCACCGGACCTCAGTTTTTTAACTGAGGCCGTATCACCAACCAACGATTTTAAAGTTTTCTCTATTAAGAAAGGAGAGACCTTTTCAAAGGATCCCTCCTTACGATGCACCACAAAAAACTTGGCAATAATGCGATTTAACGCTTGAGCACTTTGTTGCTCCCCGCTGGGGGGAGAAGAAGAAGATTGTGCACTTTCCATGAAAGTATGAATGACAAATTCGGGCACTAGAGTCCCACCCACCATGGAGTCCTCAATGTCGGGGATAGTGCATACCGGCAAGCAATAAAATAAGAAAGGAAAAGAAAACATCAACTAAACTATTGCGCACGGCATAACACTACCGGGCTGTCCAGTACCTATACGCGAACGACTCATCCCTGTAGAAGCCTCCACCCTTAACGAGGTTCCCAGCAGATGAGCCGGACGCTTGATCCCTAGCCGCCGACGAAGTCGGACGACCAGCCGATTGATACACACGGGACCAATGTGCACCTCCCGTTTATCTGACCCCTCAGGGGGTTTACTTTCTATAAGTAAACACGGGCTTCACAACCCCGAGGTACCCCAGTGATCTTTTCCTTCTTCTGTGTTATCTTCTCCTTTTAAGTTTGGTATTTTTCTTTTGAGTTCTTTTCTCCCTCGTTGTGGTTGCCTCTACTGAGGTGAGGGGTCCCCTTGAGAAGCTTTTTGCCGCCCTGTAGCTGTCAGCTCCTCTCGGGCATTTAATCACCCACGTGTTTGCCGTGCGTGGAGACCCGTGTCCCTGGAAAGGGGGATCCTGGTAGTTGAGGGACGACATACTGTGCCAACACACTACTTCGGCCTTTGCTTCAGGTAAACGGGAGGTGCACATTGGTCCCGTGTGCATCAATCGGCTGGTCGTTTGACTTCGTCGGCGGCTAGGGATCAAGCAAGTGATCCGTTTTCCGGGAATCTCGTTAAGGGTGGAGACTTCACCGGGGCCGAATTGCCTGCGTATAGACCCTGGACAACCTGGTAGTGGATAGCCGAGCGCGCTTGTTTAGTTCTCCTTTTGTTCCTTTTTCTGGTTTTTGGTGCTTGCCGGCATCCTCTATCCCTTTCTTTTGTGGACTCCATGGTGGGTGGGACTCCAGAGTCTGAATTTTTTCCTTTTCTCTCATGGCAACAAATCTTACAACTTCTTCTCCTTCATTGGAGCAACCATTGTTACAATCTCTAAATAATGCTCGATTCTTCGTAATGAAAAGATCTGAGGGTTCCTTTTTCAATGTTTCTCCCTTTTTAATAGAAAAAGGTATTTCTGGTTCTATTGGTGAAGCTAAATCAATCAGCAAAATTCGTACTGGAGATCTTCTTATTGAAGTTTCTTCAGATAAGCAAGCTGCTTCTTTATTAAAATTGACTTCACTTGCAAATTTGCCTGTAAATGTTTCTCCTCATGGTAATTTAAACTTCTCTCGTGGTGTGATTTCGGCTCCAGATTTATTGCATGTTTCGGAATCGGAAATACTGGAAAATCTTCGAGATCAGAAGGTGTGCAAGGTGGCACGTATAACTATGAGGCGTGATGGTGAGATAATGAACACCAAACACATCATCCTGACCTTTGAGACGCCTATTCTACCTCAACACATCAAGGTCGCTTATTTAAGGTGTTCAATCCGCCCATACATTCCTAACCCCTTACGATGTTTCCAGTGCCAACAATTTGGCCATTCCAAGTTAACATGTCGAAGTCCCCCTAAATGTGCTCGCTGCGCAAAAGAGGGTCATGACAGTGAAAACTGCAGTGCAGAAGAAAGATGTGCTAACTGTAACGGGGACCATCCTTCCTATTCTCGAACATGCCCAACCTGGAAATTGGAGAAAGAAATCACAGCTACAAAATTCAAGGATAACATTTCATACCCGGATGCGCGACGAAAAGTAACAGCTCGAACACCGGTGCCCGGGAAGAGCTACTCATCTTCCACTCAAGTAGCAATGAAAACCAGCAGTACACAAACTGAAACATTTAACATGTTTGCTAATTTACCATCTACTAGCACTTCAAAACCAATATCTAAATTTTCTACTACCCAAACATTGTCTTTAAATAGTTCCTCCAATAAACCTCTTGGATCTAAATCCAAAACTGCAAAATCCAAAGCTGTACAAGCTTTGAAACTTAAATCTGCGAGGGACTCCAGCTCTCGCAAATTCAGAAATCCTTTTAGGATACCCACGTTGGATGAAGATCTCATGCATCTGCATCCATCTGATGATGAAGAGGCGTTGCTGCGTGGGGATCCTGATGATTGTGCCATGACAACTTCCCCCATTCAATAATGGCTTTTATTTCTTGGAACTGCCGTGGTTTGCGGTCTAGAACGGATGATTTGAAATCCATCATTTCAACATACCATCCAGCATGTGTTGCGCTTCAGGAAACCTTTTTGAAGTCCACCCACTCTGTGAAGATTCGTAGATATAGTTGTGTACGAAAAGATCTAGATTCTGGTTCTACAGTGTCTGGCGGTGTATGTATTTTTACTTCCCATGATTATCCCAGCACTGTAGTACCATTGCGTACATCTTTACAAGCAGTGGCTGTGAGAATTCACATCCAGTCTCTTATCACAGTCTGCTGTCTATATCTACCGCCGCATGCTAACATCCGTCAACATGATTTGAATGACCTTTTGGATCAGCTACCTGCTCCTTTTTTGCTTCTTGGTGACTTGAATGGTCACAGTACGTTGTGGGGAAATGATGACACGAACCCTCGTGGGCAACAGATTGAGAACCTGCTCTCTGATTACCATCTTTGCCTGCTTAATAACGAGGAGAAGACCTATTTTCATCAACCCACACGAACTTTTCACTCAATTGACCTAGCTATCTGTTCACCTGCACTTCTACCTTTTTTAAATTTCGCTGTTGACAGTGACTTGCACAACAGCGACCATTTCCCTTTACTTATCACTCATGTTAACTGTACTCGTAGCAGGCTTCACCCATCTACGTACTTATACAAACGAGCAGATTGGGGTGTATTTGGGGAAGAAGCAGTGATAACAGAAGCTATGGTAACTGTTGATGATATTAATCATGCTGTGCATAACGTCACCGAAAGTATCATAGAGGCAGCGGAAATTGCTATCCCTAAGAGTTCATCCCGTGTGAGTAAGCACTACAAACCATGGTGGAATAATGAGTGCCAAACGGCCTACAAGAAACAGAGGAAGTTGTGGGGTATTTTCCGACGATACCCTAGTACCCAGAATCTTATTGCTTTTAAAAAAGCCAAGGCATTTGCCAGAAAAGTGCGACGCCGTAGTCAGAAGGAATCATGGAAGAATTATGTGTCTTCAATAACATCTTCGACATCTAGTAAGCAATTGTGGAAGAAGGTCAAGGCAGCAAACGGTTTGTATTCGGAATTTTCCTGTCCGATTTTAGAAACCAGAGGCACCACTTATTCTTCCGTAGAGGATGTTGCCAACATCATCGGTGAAGCTTTTGAAAAAGTGTCTAGCTCTGAATCCTACAATCCAACCTTTTTGGTTGTTAAAAATCGTGCTGAGCAGACACCTATCAACTTCAAAAGCAAACTCTCTCTACCATACAACTGCGACTTCAAGATGTTCGAATTGAAACGATCTTTATCAAAGGCACATAATACTAGTCCAGGTCCAGATCAAATTGGTTACGATATGCTCAGGCATTTGAAACAAGACTCCATCTCGAATGTCCTTCTTCTCTTTAATAGAATCTGGAGGGAGCAGACCTTCCCTTCAGCATGGAGAGAAGCTGTCGTTATCCCAATTCTGAAACCTGGTAAAAATCCCAAAGATCCTCTGAATTATCGGCCGATAGCCTTAACCAGTTGCCTATGTAAGACTTTTGAGCGCATGGTCAATGCTCGTCTCATTTATGTACTGGAAAAGAACAAATGCATTTCTCCTTTCCAGAGTGGGTTCAGACGTGGCCGGTCCACTCTAGACAACATTCTATTTCTGGAAACGGAGATCCGTAAAGCATTTGTTAGGAGAAACCATTTAGTTTCCATTTTTTTCGATGTCGAGAAGGCATATGATCGCACTTGGCGATATGGAATTCTGCGTACTTTGTTCGACTTTGGTTTTAGAGGTAACTTACCTGTTTTTATTTTTAACTTTTTAGCTTCACGTGTTTTTAGAATCAGAATTGGTTCTACCTTTTCCCGCGATTTTACTCAATCTGAGGGCGTCCCTCAGGGAAGTATTTTAAGTGTGACTCTTTTTAACCTACATTTTAGCCAAATTCTTGAGAAACTTCAGCCATCTGTTCGTGGAACACTCTATGTCGATGACCTTCAGATTTCATGTCAGGGAAGTAACATGCGTCTAATTGAAAGGCAACTACAAACTGCGGTTAACAATCTTGTTCAGTGGTGTGATCAGAACGGCCATACTCTTTCTCCTACAAAGAGCAACTGCGTCCATTTCTGCAAGAAAAGGAACCTTCATCTTGATCCTGTTATCCATATTCGCAACACCCCCATCCCTGTAATTAACGATATACGTTTCCTAGGAGTGATTTTTGACAGCAAGTTGACTTTTCTTCCGCATGTCCTCTCTCTACGGAAGAAGTGCGAAAAGTCATTAAACATCCTCAAAGTGCTGTCTAATACATCTTGGGGTGCTGATCGTACCTCTTTACTCAGAGTGTATCAGTCGATCATTCTATCTCGAATCGACTATGGGTGTATTGCGTATGGTTCTGCTCGAGACTCAGTCTTGCGCAGATTGGACACAATTCACAACTCGGCCATGAGAATATGCTCTGGTGCATTTAGAACATCACCCATCCCTAGTCTGGCCATAGAGTGTTACCAACTTCCTCTTGATCTCAGAAGGAAAAAGCTGTCGATCAATTTCTATTTTAAAGTTTTATCCATGTCCTCTCATCCTTTGAAACCCATGACTCTTGCTCCTAGTTTGAATCGTCTTTTTGTTGCCCGCCCATCTCACACTGTTCCATTTAGTGAACGAGTAAAAACCATACTTACTAATACCGATTTGAGTGATGTTATGGTGCAGATAAACGAAGGCTTATGTTTTCCACCATGGGATATTCCATCTTTCCCTCATCTCAATCCCTTCATTTCATATTATAAAACTGATACTGCTCCAGCGATTTACCAGCAATTATTCCATCAACACAGCTGTCATTATAACTCATACTTGCCAGTGTTTACAGATGGGTCAAAAGGAATGGGATATGTTGGCTGCGGTGTCACTCTTGATAACTCAGCTTCTAGTTACAGACTTCATCCCTCTTGTTCTGTGTACACTGCCGAAGCAGTAGCAATTTCCCAAGCCCTCCAACTAATATCTAGGAGTCCCCATCGTAACTTTTGCATATACACGGACAGTATGAGTGTACTAAAGCAGCTGGAGCACTATGACACTGACTGCCATCCAGTAGTGTTAGATATTTTTAAAATTTTAAAATCCATTAGAAATGAAGGCTTTGATATTGTTTTTTGTTGGGTGCCGAGTCACGTTGGTATTAAAGGTAACGAGCTTGCTGATAGCGCTGCAAAGGCAGCTTCTGTCATATTGCAACATGCCGTTCCATTAGTCGATATAAAGGCGTACACAAAGAAGTTTTTCATCTCCAAATGGCAGGAGTCATGGGATCTGCAACAAAGCAACAAGTTGCACTCCATTAAACCCACCATTCACCAATGGGCTATTGCACCACTACGGAAGACTGATGTAAAATTGACAAGACTCCGTATTGGACACACTCGTTTTACTCACAGTCATCTTTTATTGGGGGAAAATCCTCCATTTTGTCTTTCATGTCAAACTGATTTTACTGTTTTTCATATTTTAATTGTCTGTCCTGCTTTTAATCAACAACGCCTTAAGTATTTTAATAGCACAATTTTAAACTTGCACGATTTGATTGGAGAAATTCCTCATTCAAATCTTTTTTCGTTTTTAAATGACATTGGGTTTTTAAGTCACATCTAGTTCATTTTACTGTAATACTTTTTTCGTCAAGTTGCCGGCCAACATTTTTGACACCCTTTTTATATTTATACCTCTGTTTTTAATGTTTTACACTTAATTTTTATATTTTAACTGTTTTTATTTTTTTTATCTTGGGCTTGGCGCAGCATGTCCGAAACCGGACCTTGTGCCATTAAAACTAACATCAAATCAAATCAAATCAACCCGTTTATCTGAAGCAAGGGCCAAAGTAGTGTATTGGGACAGTATGTCGCCCCTCAACTACCAGGATCCCCTTTTCCAGGGACACGGGTCTCCACGCACGGCAAACACGTGGGTGATTTAATTCCCAAGAGAAGCTGATGGCAACAGAGCGGCACAAAGCTTCTCAAGGGAAGCCCTCACCTCTGAAGAGGTAACCACAACGAGGGAAGGAAGAGAAGCCAAACAATAAAAACAGAACCCAAAAAAGAAGGTAAAACAGAAGGAGGGATGGATCACTGGGGCGCCCCGGGGTTGTGAAGCCCGTATTTACTTATAGAAAGTAAACCCCCTGAGGGGCTCAACAATGGAGAAGACACTTACTTCCACACCCCATCGAGGACATTTCATGCTATCGATCTTGTCTTGTGCTCACCATCTCTTTTATCTTCATGGACATTTGATGTCAGAAAAGATCCTTTCCATAGTGACCACTTTCCTATAAAACTTACACATGTAGGAAATGGATCAGCTCATATTACCCGCCAACCTCAATTCAGGTTCGAAGCGGCGGATTGGGAGTTGTTTTCCTCTTCTGTCCAACTCCCTGAAGAGATGGTGGACCAGGACAACATCGATGAGGCTACGGCCTCCATTACTGGTGCTATTATTGAAGCTGCTCATAACTCCATCCCCATGTCATCTTCAAATCTCCCGAAAATACCTAAACCGTGGTGGAATCACGACTGCAGGATGGCTTACAAGAAGCAGAAAAGGGCTTGGGATGCATTTCGCCGTCACCCTTCTGAAACCAATCTCATCAGGTTCAAGCGTGCTCGGGCCGAGGCTCGTAGCATTCGCAGAAGTATGTCAGTACCATAACATTCTCGACATCTTCTAAGAGGGTCTGGAACAAGGTCAATAAGATCAAGGGCCGATACCCCAACTACTCTATTTCCATCTTGGAGGACAATCAGGGAGTTGTTTCAGACCCTAAGGACATTGCTGATACCCTTGCCGACGCTTTCGCCAAGGTATCGAGTAACTCTAATTATAAAGAGCCGTTTGCCACATATAAGCTTCGAGCTGAGAGGAAAATATTCCATTTCACTTCTTCTTCTACGGAAGAATACAATTGCGAATTCTCTATGGCTGAGCTGATGAAAGCTTTATCTGGCTCCAACAATTCTGCCGTTGGGCCGGATGGTATTCATTATCAAATGCTTAAACATCTGCAGCCACTCCAGCTCAAGCTTATATTGAAATTATTTAACCGTATCGGGCGGGAAAATACATTTCCTTCCAACTGGCAACGAGCTCTTGTAATACCAATTGTCAAACCTGGTAAGGATCCCAAGAATCCCTCTAGTTATCGTCCCATTGCACTAACCAGTTGTTTTTGCAAACTGATGGAGAAACTAGTGAATGCTCGTCTTTTATTTTATCTAGAAATAAACAATCGTTTGTCTAAATTCCAGAGTGGTTTCCGCCGTGGACGTAGCACTATAGATAACTTACTCCTCCTTGAAACTTCGATTCGGGAGGCTTTTGTCAAGCGGAACCATTTGGTATCTGTATTCTTTGACATGGAGAAGGCCTATGACCGTACTTGGAGATATGGTATACTCAAGGACCTTCACGATTTAGGTTGGTTGTATTCAGATTATCTGGCGCCGTCAGCAACACCTACACGATTTAGGTCTACGAGGAAACTTACCATCATTTATTGAAAACTTCTTGAAACGGAGAATCTTCCAAGTACGAGTCAACTCGATTTTATCTGATGAGTTCATACAAGAACAAGGTGTTCCCCAGGGAAGTGTGTTGAGTTGCGCACTATTCATCATCAAAGTCAACAGCCTTTTGACCTGTCTTCCTCCAGCAGTGTCGGGCACGTTGTTTGTTGATGACTTTCAGATGTCATGCGCCTCAACCAATATGTCAACCATAGAGAGACAACTTCATCTCGCTATCAGGAGAGTCACGGACTGGGCCAATAAAAACGGCTTTACTTTTTCACCTGAAAAAACTGTGGCGATGCACTTTTGCAGGAAACGTGAGCTTCACCATGATCCAGATATTTATTTAAATGGTGTACTAATACCCATTGTCAAAGAAACTAAGTTTCTTGGGATAATTTTTGACTCCAAGTTTACCCCTCGGGGGCTCACATCTTGTGAGTACGGGCCTGGCAAACCCGAAGTACCCTAGCTGGGCCTAACATTTTCTTTTCTTTCCTTTTTTGTTAGGCCCTACCGTATGTACTGTTTTCTTGTTACTTTTGGTTCTTTTCATTCGTTTGATTCCGTATGTTTTTATAGGCTTTTCATCTCTGTTTTTCACTTCTTTTTTGAGTTTAGTTTTTTGCTTATATTTCTGGATTTAGTTTTTTAATTCTTTGGATTCATTTATATAATTTTTGTTGGATTTTCCCAACCCACGTGTTTGCCGTGCGTGGCGTCCCATAAGGGGGAGAATGGGATCCTGGGGTTACCTTGCGTAGGATTCACATGGTTGGGTCCTCGCATGCGTGCCCTTTGGCCCAGGATTCACTGTAGACGGGTGGCAGGTAGCCCCCTCCTGTCAATCGGCTGGTAGTAGAACTTCCACCTTCACTATTTAGGGTTAGTGCTGCAGTTAGGGTTGCCCTCGCGGACCAACAGCCTGAAGCTGTAGTACTATATCTCAATGCTATCCCTGAGACCCCAAGGGTCTCCCCTTGTTGGGCTCTATGATGGGTGGGGACGCATTGAGATGAACGTAATCCACTTAACTATGGCTTCTAATATTTCTAATGGCGCAGGTGGAGCCTTGAACCCCCAAAACTCAATCAATGAACGAACACCTAAACGATCTTCTGACATGTCAAACGAATCGCATCAAGCTCCAAAAAAACTGTCTACAAACTTACCTTTATTCTACATAATTCAATCCACTGATCCTTCCTTTAAAACTCAATCACCATTTTTCATTCAAAAAGCTATTCTGGGTTTAATCGGAGAGACTAAAAACATCAAGCGCCTCCGTTCTGGGGATCTTTTAATTGAAACTGCCACTCCTCTACAATCCCAATCCCTTATGTCTTTGAAAACCCTAGCAACCATTCCTGTCACAACAATGCCTCATAAAAGCCTTAACTACAGCCAAGGTGTAATCTCCGAACCAGATCTTCAATGTGTAGATGAAGCCGAACTCGTCGCTGAACTTTCAATTCAGGGCGTAGTGAAAGCTCATCGTATCACAATTAAAAGAAATGGAGAGATATTACCTACCAAACACATCATCCTAACGTTTGATACTCCAATTCGACCAACCAGTATCAAAGCCGGCTATTTAAACTGTCCTGTCCGCTTATATGTTCCGAACCCGTTGCGCTGCTTCAAATGCCAACAGTTCGGACATTCCAAAAATACATGTAGAGGCAACATAGACATATGTTCCAATTGTGGCAGTTCTGAACATGCCGATCGGGACTGCAATGCAGATGCCCATTGTATCAATTGCAATGGTGCACACCCTGCATATTCCCGATCGTGCCCTCAGTGGCTGCTGGAAAAAGACATACAGGAAGTGAAGGTAACTCGCAATGTATCTTATGCTGAAGCAAAGGCCATTGTGAAACCTCCCCCGCCGACTACTGCAGGTCCAAAAACTTTCGCTTCTTTGTTAACACCTAAACCAACCAAAAGTATTTGTATACAAACTAATGTCAGCTATCTTTGTCAACTTCAAATACCATCCATATCCCATAGTACTACTACCATACAAACACAAACAAAATCAGTTGAAAATAAAAAAAGTTCCCAGCTATCGACTAGACTCAAATCATCAAAACAAACAGTTCAAAATAAACCCAAAGTCATTGAGACTCCTTTGAAGCAGTTAATTCCAAAAGACCGCTTCCATTTTCAGAAACGTGGAATCAAAAGTAAGCAACTTCAGGAGTCGCTTGAAGCCGCAGAAGCGGTTTTAAGTGCAGACGTCTCTGATATGTCTGATTCTCCAGAGATGGATGTTGATGAAGGCTTACGACTCCCCAACAACCTTTTACCTAAAACACAACAATCTTAGTAAAGTTTTAATATTTTAAATTTTACATTTTATTTTTATATCATGGCTTTTAATTCTTTTATTCAATGGAATTGTCGTGGTTTCCGGACAAATATTGATGATATCAAAACTTTTATAGACAATTATAATCCAGCATGTTTTGCTCTCCAAGAAACTTTTCTCACTTCTAAAGACAGCCCCAAACTACGAGGTTACACTATACATCGTAAGGATAAGCTTCATACTGATCGAGCAAGTGGTGGCGTCGCTTTGCTGACGTCCAACCACCTTCCATCTGCTCCACTTTCATTGATGACAACTTTACAAGCTGTTGCAGTGCGTATGTCTATGAAGCGCACAATTACGGTGTGTAGCTTATATTTATCCCCTAATGAGCTTATAATTGAAGCTGACATCATTAATTTGATTCAACAGTTGCCATCTCCCTTCTTGCTCTTGGGAGATTTTAATGCTCACAATTCAATTTGGGGTTGTAATGATTCTAACACCCGAGGTCGAAAAGTTGAAAAAATCATTTTTGACCATTCATTATCCTTATTAAACGATGGCTCTCCAACATATTTCCATACAAACCAAACACTAACGGCAATAGACCTTTCTCTTTGTTCACCTGAACTATCTCCTACTTTAGAATGGCGCGTTGATCCTAACCCATACGGAAGCGACCATTTTCCTATCATTATTTCAAACTCGGATAATTGGGCTTGTCCCCCTATCCGAAAACCAACTTTTAAAATAGCTAAAGCAGATTGGACATCTTTTCAAACCCTTGTTGAAATTACAGATGAAATGGTGAATGGTCATGATATTGATGAAGTGGTCAGAGAAGTTTCTGATCACATTATTGGTGCAGCTAAGGCAACCATCCCAAGAACCACGACACATTTTCCAAAATATCCTAAACCCTGGTGGAACCAGGGATGCAAAGATTCCATTAGAGATCAAAAGCGTGCTTGGGGAATCTTTCGTAGAAACCCTACAACTGATAACCTACTTAATTTTAAAAAAGCAAAAGCACATGCACGTAAAATTAGACGTAACTCTAAACACTACTCTTGGATAGCATATGTCTCTGGTATCACAGCCAACACGCCGTCCAAAAAAGTTTGGGATAAAATCCGAAAAATAAATGGCAACTATTCTCAGCACCCGTTGTCCATGTTGGAACACAACGGCTTATCAGTGAATGATCATCAAGGGATTGCTGACCTTCTTGCTTCAACTTTAGCAGAAGTGTCAAGTAACTCAAATTGCTCACAGTCATTTCAAAAATTAAAACATACAACTGAAAAAATAAAAATTAATTTTAGTTCAACAGTTCAAACAGACTACAATAGCCCTTTCACTCATCGAGAATTACACTTAGCATTGCAGCAATCTAAATCTTCATCTCCTGGTCCTGACGAAATTCACTATGCAATGATTGAACACCTCAAATCAAATTCTATTGATAATATTTTGAAACTTTTTAACAGGATATGGGTTGAACACCAGTTTCCTACAATCTGGCAACAGGCAATTGTAATTCCCATTCCAAAACCGGGCAAAGACCCAAAAAAAACCCATCCAACTATCGGCCAATAGCTCTAACCAGTTGTCTTTGTAAACTTTTTGAAAAGATGATCAGCAAACGGCTGATGTGGTACCTTGAGCATAATTGCATTATCTCTCCGTTTCAAAGTGGCTTTCGGACATATCGTTCCACAATTGACAACATTCTGTCTCTTGAAACATCTGTAAAGAAGGCCTTTGTCAGAAAACAACACTTGGTGTCGATTTTTTTCGACATCGAAAAGGCGTACGATAGAACCTGGAGGTATGGTATTTTGCAAGATTTGTATAACTGTGGACTCCGGGGCCACTTACCTATTTTCATTAAAAAATTTCTTTATCGTCGCACTTTTCGCGTCCGAATTGGATCAGTATTATCTGCAGAGTTTGTCCAAGAACAAGGAGTACCACAGGGCAGTGTGCTCAGCGTTATTCTTTTTATTCTTCGTTTAAACAATATTTTTAAAGTAATTTCACCTTCAGTTGAATCTTCCCTTTATGTTGATGACCTTCGGATTTCATTTTGTGCCACCAGTATGACTACAATAGAAAGACAATTACAAATAGCCGTAAACAAAATTTCAGACTGGTGCGACAAAAATGGGTTTTCTTTATCACCCCAAAAGACAGTTTGTGTGCACTTCTGCAGGAAAAGAAGTTTGCATCTTGACCCTGAAATTACTCTAAAAAATCAGGTCATACGTGTGGAACCCAATGTCAAATTCCTTGACATTTGGTTTTATAAATCCTTAACTTACAGAAAACACATTCTGGAACTCAAAAATAAATGCATAAAATCACTTAATATCTTGAAAGTTTTGTCTAACTCCTCCTGGGGAGCTGATCGAAAGTCCTTAATGCGGATTTATCGTTCTCTTGTTCGGTCAAAACTTGACTATGGCTCAATTGCGTATGGTTCTTCCAAGCCATCTAATCTGAAACTTTTGGACCCAATCCACCATTCTGGACTACGGCAGTGTTCTGAAGCCTTTTGTACTTCACCTGTTCTAAGTCTCTACGCAGAAACATACGAGCCTTCTTTAAGTTGCAGAAGACAATATCTCTCATTGATTTATTTTACCAAGCTAAAATCATTAAGAGACCATCCTTTATTTGATTCCGTGTTTAATCCGGAATATGAAATACTTTTCAATGACCGTCCTTCAATAACTCCCCCCTCAGGGGGTTTACTTTCTATAAGTAAATACGGGCTTCACAACCCCGGGGCGCCTCAGTGATCTATCCCTCCTTCTGTTTTATCCTCTCGTTTTGTTTTTGTATTTATCGTTTGACTTCTTTCTTCCCTCGTTGTGGTTGCCTCTTCAGAGGTGAGGGCTCCCCTTGAGAAGCTTTGTGCCGCTCTGTTGCTATCAGCTTCTCTCGGGGATTATATCACCCACGTGTTTGCCGTGCGTGGAGACCCGTGTCTCTGGAAAGGGGGATCCTGGTAGTTGAGGGGCGACATACTGTCCCAATACACTACTTTGGCCCTTGCTTCAGATAAACGGGAGGTGCACATTGGTCCCGTGTGTATCAATCGGCTGGTCGTCCGACTTCGTCGGCGGCTAGGGATCAAGCTTCCGGCTCGTCTGCTGGGAATCTCGTTAAGGGTGGAGACTTCTACAGGGACGAGTCGGTCGCGTATAGGCACTGGATAACCTGTTAGTGACATACCGTGCGTAACTGTTTAGTTGCGATTTTCTTTTCTTTCATTATTTTAGTTGCTGGCCGGTATGCACTAACCCCGAGATCGCGGACTCCACGGTGGGTGGGACTCTAGTGCCCGAATAAAAATAAACTAAAACCAATGGAATCTTTATCTCTTTCTTCAGGCCCGACGGGAGGCCCTAATCCCCAATATCAACTTACATCTACAAAGCGTGCAATAGAGGTCGACAATATTGCTATAAAAAAACAAGCTTCTCTACTGAATGAACCATCTTTTCTAATCGTACAATCCGAATCCGGAGAATTGGGTAAAATGTCCCCTTTTTTCATACAGAAGGGGATAAAAGGTATATGTGGAAACGAGCCTAAAAACATTAAAAAACTAAGATCGGGTGACTTTCTTGTTGAAACAAAGGACTCCAGACAATCACAATATTTACTTTCAGCATCTGCAATGGGAAATATTAAAATAACCGTAACCCCACACAAAGGTCTCAATTCATCCCAAGGCGTCATTTCGGAATCGGATCTTCAACATGTTGAAGATTCCGAAATCCTAAAAGAACTCTCTCCCCAAGGGGTTACAAATGTTCGCCGAATCACCATCAAGAGGGATGACAAAATACTAAACACCAAGCATTTAATATTAACGTTTAACTCCTCCAAACTACCTAACAAAATCACAGCTGGTTACCTGAGTTGTCCTGTAAGACCATATATTCCCAACCCATTGCGATGCTTTAATTGCCAAAAGTTCGGGCATTCAAAACATACATGCAGGAGTAAAGTAGAAGTTTGCGCAGTGTGTGGCAGCACTGAACATAAAAGCGAAGGCTGCCAAGCTGAGCCCACCTGCGTAAACTGCACTGGAGATCATCCATCTTTCTCCAGGAAATGCCCTACATACAATAAAGAAAAAAGAATCCAAGAAATAAAAACTCACAATAGCATCTCATACCCCGAAGCCCGAACTATTTATGAAACCACAATAGAAAATTCTATGGCCAAAACAATAGCCAAAGCAATTGCCTCCAAATCAACACAAGTAAAATCAATAGCCACACAAACAGATATTCATGTACCTAATTCTCAAATGTCACCCGAACAACTGCTTAAATGCTTTTCCCCGCTCGTCAAACACAGTACCTCTGCATCTCAGACGATCCCAGTTCCCGGAAATGCGAAATCCAATAAAAATCTCCCAAAAACTACTGTAAAACCTCTAAAAAACAAAAAGCAATCTGAAACTAAACAAACCAGTAAACCCGGAGAAGCGCTAAAAACCAAAATACAATCAAAAATCCAGTCAAATAAACAACAAAAAGTAAAAACAAAGAAAGACAAATTTGAATCATCAGAAACATCCACTGATGATGATACTGATGTCATCTCGGGTCTGGAGCCAGGTGACATGGAGGTCGACCCAGGCCTCGAGACCCCTGCTCTTCTTCATCCGAGGAGCAAGTCACTAGACCGGCGGATCGGCAATTCTTCCAAGTGACATTCAATATGTTATCTTGGAACTGTCGCGGTTTCCACCACAATTCGGTAGATATAAAACATCTCGTAGATTTACACAAACCTGTCTGTTTCTGTTTGCAAGAGACCCTCTTGAAGCCTTTTCAGAGCTCTCTTGTTAGGGGGTATAGTCCTCTACGTAAGGACTACCTCAACGGCGATAGAGCTAGCGGTGGTGTTGCTATATTTACATCCAATAGCAGTCCATCCACCCCGCTATCGCTCACGACCACCTTACAAGCTGTTGCCGTTAGAGTCGCTGTAAAAAATAAATTAGTAACAGTTTGCTCAATCTATCTCCCCCCTAATCGTAACATCCGACAATCAGAATTAGACAGGCTTTGTGACCAGCTTCCACCCCCTATTATTTTAATGGGGGATTTCAATGGTCACAGTCCTCTTTGGGGTAGCCCAGACATAAATCAACGTGGAAGACAAGTTGAAAAGTTATTAGACGACTATAATCTTTGTGTCCTCAATAACGGGCAACCAACACATTTCCATACCCCATCGAGGACATTTCACGCCGTCGATCTTACCTTGTGTTCACCATCTCTCCTACATCTATGGTCTTTTCATGTCGGACGGGATCCTTACCATAGTGATCATTTCCCTATCCGACTGGAGATGTTAGGAGTCGATGCTGTTCCCTCTGTTCGTATACCTCGTTTCAAAATAGAATCAGCAGATTGGGAACAGTTTTCTTCCCTCGTCCACTTCTATGACGAGATGGTGAACCAAGATGACATCGATGAAGCTGTTAATTCTATCACCCATGCCATCTTGGAAGCTGCTCGTTCATCCATACCTATGACATCTACCAAGCTACCGAAAACTCCCAAACCGTGGTGGAATAACGACTGTAAAATTGCCCACAAAAAGCAGAGGAAGGCTTGGGGTATCTTTCGCCGATACCCCACTGAAGCCAACCTCATAGCTTTTAAATGTGCTCGAGCTGAAGCTCGTAGGATCCGCCGGCGTAGCCAGAAGGACTCTTGGATGCGTTATGTCAGCACTATAACATCGAATACCTCTTCTAAAAGGGTCTGGAACAAGATTAATAAAATCAAGGGCCAATATCCTAGACACTCTACTTCTATCTTAGAGACTAATCTAGGAATAGTTTCAGATCCTAAAGGTATTGCTGACACTCTGGCTGATTCCTTTGCTAAAATATCTAGCAATTCGAATTACCAAGAGCCGTTTGCCTCTATTAAACGCAAAGCTGAGAAAACTAAATTGAATTTCACATCTACCGCGTTGGAAAACTATAATGCTGATTTTACCATGGCCGAGCTGATGCGAGCTCTTTCCAACACTCGAGGCTCGGCTGTTGGTTACGACGAAATTCATTATAGTATGCTTAAACATCTCCAGCCTTTCCAACTGAAGTTTATTCTCAAGCTGTACAATAGGATCTGGCGGGAAAATAAATTTCCGTCAGCATGGCAACGTGCTCTTGTGATTCCAATTGTTAAGCCAGGTAAAGACCCTAAGAGTCCTTCCAACTATAGGCCTATAGCATTGACTAGTTGCATGTGCAAATTACTTGAAAAATTAGTCAACGCTCGCCTCCTTTTTTATTTGGAAAATAACAATTGTCTCTCTCGGTTTCAAAGTGGTTTCCGTCGTGAACGAAGTACACTTGACAACCTGCTCCTCCTTGAAACATCTATTCGGGAGGCATTTGTCAAGCGGAACCATTTGGTGTCTGTATTTTTCGACATGGAGAAAGCCTATGACCGTACTTGGAGATATGGTATCCTCAGAGACCTTCATAATTTAGGTCTCAGAGGAAATTTACCACTCTTTATTGAGAATTTCCTTTCTCGGAGAGTCTTCCAAGTACGAGTCAACTCTGTCTTATCCGATGAGTTCATTCAGGAGCAAGGCGTTCCCCAGGGAAGTGTATTGAGCTGCGCACTGTTTATTGTCAAAGTTAACGACATTATGACCTGCCTACCACCTGCAGTGTCTGGTTCGCTTTTCGTCGACGACTTCCAGATAACGTGCGCCTCAATAAATATGTCTCTTATTGAAAGACAGGTCCAAATTGCCATCAGAAGGATTTCGGACTGGGCTAATCAGAATGGCTTTGCATTCAATGCACAAAAGACCGTGGCCATGCACTTCTGCAGGAAACGTGAGCTTCATAACGACCCTGAGCTTTTTATAAATGGGGCTCAGATCCCTATTGTATCAGAAACGAAGTTTCTTGGGGTCATTTTTGATCCGAAGCTCACGTTCCTGCCTCATATAAAACATCTGAGACTAAAGTGCACTAAAGCTCTGAACCTTCTGAAAGTGCTGTCTAACACTTCCTGGGGTGCTGATACCACCTCCATGTTACGGATATACAGATGCCTTGTTCGTTCCAAACTTGATTATGGTTCTGTGGTGTACGGATCCGCCAGAAAATCGGTGTTGATGCTCCTTGACCCTGTCCACCACCAAGGTGTCAGAATCGCATCTGGAGCCTTCCGTACATCACCAATTCCAAGTGTACTTAATATATGTTTGGAGCAACCTTTGAAACTGAGACGAGACAAGCTGTGTTTAAAATTTTATTTTAAAATTAAAAGTCACCCACGTCATCCTCTCTCTAATAATATTTATAATCCATCTCATACGAGACTTTTTAACTCACGCCCATTTTGCATTCCATCATTTTCATTGCGAATTCATTTAATTCTTACATCTCATAATATTGATAATTTCAGGATTCGTCCTCTCACATTCACACAACCACCTTGGCATCCTCATAACATCAAAGTTTTAAATGTATTTAGTAATTTTAAAAAATGTGAAACACCAGATGTAATATTTAATCATCTGTTTTATTACCATAGACATAACTTTTCAAATTTTAAAGCAATGTATACAGATGGGTCGAAAAGCCAGGGACATGTCGGAGCAGCTGCAGTTTACGACGATAACATCTTCTCACGTGAGCTGCATCAAAGCTGCTCCATCTTTACAGCTGAGTCCCTGGCTATCTTCTTGGCCTTGCAATATATTTTACAGCAAGGCCATAGCCAGTGGATTATTTATACAGATTCGAAGAGCTGTTTAGATGCGTTAAGTAATCCACTCAGCCAGACCCATCCTTTTATTTTAGATATTTTAAAGATTCATTCAACACTTTTAGATAGAGGTTTTAATGTTCTTTTTTGTTGGATCCCAGGTCATGTGGGGATCATGGGTAACGAGCGCGCAGACACAATAGCTCGAACTGCAAGTGGACCTAGGAGCACTTGGCTCTGCCCTGACGACGCATATAAAGCTTGTGACACTGCTCTGTCTCTCACTTGGCAGGCCATGTGGGATGCACAGACAGCTAACAAGCTGCGTTCGTTTCAGCCCTTAATATCCGGATTCGCTAATATACAGCAATCCCGGAAAAGGGAAGTGCTCCTGACCCGTCTTAGAATAGGCCACACTCGTTTTACCCATGTGCATCTTCTGCTGGCAGAAGATGCCCCCACATGCAACACCTGCGGAATTGTGTTCTCTGTGTTCCATATTTTAAATGAATGTCCAGCTTTTAACGCCATCAGATTGAGACTTTTTAAAATGAATCATCCTCCATTATCATCTCTTTTAAGTTCACCCCCACATGAAAATCTTTTTAGATTCTTACTTGAGATTGGCTTTTATTACTTGATTTAGAATTTTATTTCAAATCTTTTACCCTTTGTTGATCTCAATATATTTTTAATCGTTTATTTTTAACATGGTTGATTTAGATAAATTTGTTCGGCGCAGTATGGCCCACGTGAAGCCCTTGCGCCAGAAAATCGAACCAACCAACCAACCAACCTTCAATAACTCCAACTTTTGGAATACGAATGAAGCACCTTTGCCAGGATTTACAACTTAACCTGGACAATGTTTCTTCAACTTTAGATTATCCATTCACACCTTGGACGTGTCCCAATGTAAAAGTAGATTTTAGCCTTTGTAAATATCCCAAAGAATATACTCCGCCACAAGTTTTTATTGATATGTATCGTAGCATTCAAACAAAATACGAGGATTATACCTCCTTTTATACTGATGGGTCGAAATTTGACACCCATGTTGGTTCAGCTTTCTTCTCATCAAATGCCAGTATTGCTTTTAAACTGCCTAAAGAATGCAGCATTTTTACAGCTGAACTTTATGCCATTTTAATGTCCCTTCAATACATCACCAGTCATTCCATATCGAACTCTATCATATTCACAGATTCATTAAGTACATTACAGTCATTAATTTCATTAAAGCACACAGCAAATGGAAATGTCTTAAAATAAGACACAAAATTGTCTTAAACAAGTGGCACTGTTTTAAGATCTAAAATGGTGTCTTAATCTTTAAGACACTTGAAGTGTCTTAAAATGGGGTATTTTCAGACGTTTAGACTGTCTGAATTGGGGATATTTTCAGACAGTTGATGTGTCTGAAAGGGTTGTTTATGTTACCTTTCAGATGTTGGGAAGCTAAAAATACATTTATTTAAATTAAAATGCAATAAATGAGCTTGTGTTAAATTACAAATTTTTATTAAAATAAAAGTCAAAATAACTTTTTGTTGACTATGTTTCACTTTCCTGGTAAATTTAAGCATGGGATTGCAAAACTGCAACACAACTGTTAATAATAGGCACACAACTATTAATATATCCAAGCAAGGGATTTGGGACTTAATGTAAATATATGTATTGGGATAAAATGGACATTGTATTGTGGCTGAATCTTAAATAGAAAAGGTTTGACTTCCAAGATTGTATCACAGTTTTAAGTTGCTTTTTACAAGTCAATTTTAACATCAAATAACAAGCGTGATGTAAACACTTATATAGTAGTTGCATTGGCAAGTCTAAGATACATTATGTGGCAACATAAACTTATTTGAATGATGAATCAAGCAGTAATAATCTAATTATTCTCCATCTGGGAATTTAACTTGTTTATAACATTTCCCTATAATAACACTACATAATAAACACTACAATGCTTCAATTATTGTCGAATAGTTGAAGCAGATATAGGATTTAAAAAAAAAAAAACTTTAAAAGATGCATAAAAGATAAACAATTAAAACAAGAAGGCATAGAAGTATCTGTAAGGAGACATTTCAGAATATGGAGGTAGAGTATATTAAATTTGAAAAGTATGAAAGTTGTGCAAAATTTTTTGCGTTTCTGAAAACGTCAGTTTCCCAAATTTTTGTATACTTGTAAAAAAAATATGCCAGATATACAGTTGAAATTTGTTATTATGATTAAATAACATATTAAGTGCATACTAAAACTAAAATAATATTAAAATTCCAGTAATTTGGGGATGGGACCTTTTTACAACAATTTTCCCTATCGCTGCGACTTTTCGTTAATCGTTGAGAAGCTAAAGAAGAGAGGGCATTTAAAAAACCTAAAAAAATGTAAGAAAAGGGGGAGGGGGGGAATTAAAAAAGGAATTTGAAATATCTGTAAAGATGGCTGCTTCAAAATACAGAGTTGAAGCACATTAAACTTGGAAAACATGCAAGTTATTAAAACTTTTATAGTTCTTTCACGTTTTCTCAAAACGTTGATTTTCCAACTTTTGGTATGCTCATATAAAAGACTATGCAAGATATAGAATTGAAATTTTTTATGGCAATTATATAACATCTGAAGTACATATTAAACAAAAATATTATTCAAATCTATACAATTTAGTTTTTAATTATTATTACTTAAAAAATTGCAAATTTTCATACGCTCAACAAATTACCACATAAAAAAACTTTCTATTATTATTTTGAGAAAGCTGATATTTAATGTAGTATATAGACATTTCTAAGAAATAAAAAGCAAAAAAACTTTTTATTAGTTTTAAGAAGATTCCTCTACGAACGTAACCAAATTCAACTCATTGCAAATTTTTTTTTTAATCGAGTTTTGAATAAGTGATTATTAATAAATTATTAGCCTATTATTATAAACTTTTTTCTAAAATATAATTTTAAAAAGGTTTGAACAACATATGTAAAAAAATTTCTTCATTTTGACCAATATTCAATTTATTTCAAATGCATTGATTTTTCTGATTTTAATGCTGTCATCGAGTACCCAGTCCTCATAATATGCAGGTCATATCATAAATATCCTCAGATGTAATAATATGGAACATATAAGATCATTCATAAAATAAAATTCAAGGACACAATAAATTTTATCCAAATTACATCAAATCATGCTAAATATATTTTCAAAATCATTAGTACCTGTAATATGCAACAAAACTAACAAAAATGTAATTGAATGTTAAAAACAGAAAATTTAGAATTCTGTGAGGGTGATTTAGAAATCGATCAATTAAAATTTACTGTAATAAAAGCACTGAAAATAAGATAAATAATATTACATAAACCAACTTTTTCACTAGGAATGAAGCCGTTGTGGGGACCGTTGTGCATATCAAAATAATCATTTCTGAGTTTGAGCAATTGATTGTCAAGTCACTTAAATACTATTCTACTTGTTCATGTATATATTATTGTGAACAAATGCTTTTTAATGCTGATCAAAACATTTGACTACTTCAAGCACATAATTATTTCAAGTTTGAATACTGTTATCATTAATATCCCTCAGCGTTCAAGTTATGTTTTTTTGTGACATAGTACTTACTCTCATATCATGCAATCAAAGAGTACTGCTCCAACAGCTTGGCAACGATGCTCAGTTTGGATATGTTGCTAAGTGCTATTGAGTATGAAGTAACAGTATTAAAGGGCAATTAGAACATAGTGTATACCGTTCGTCCATGATTCAGCAGTGGCAGCAGTTCTAGAAGAGGCAAGCGATACCAACACTTCTGATCACACTTTTATTGCATCAGATTAATGAGGAATATTTTTCCTATAACCCCCAATTGAATATTAAAAAAAAAAAAAACTCTCAAGACACATTTGGGTACGTGAGAAAACTCTGGCAACAATATTTGATACTTTTCCGTTAGACGGGTACCAAAAACCGTTAAGTCGGCGTAGTTATCGCCAAGCTGAAATGTTTACGCGAAAATAATATTTTGATCTAGTGAACTTTTATTTTTATTCATTAGTTTGGGAGACTGCCAAACCAAACCTTATCATAGATTGGAAGTTATTAGTTTGAATAAGTTATCGCTGCAAATTGGCTATTTTTATCTGGTACCCGTCAAATGGAAGAATTCAAATGATGTTGTAATCATTGATCAGGAATAGGTTAATATTGGCCTATAACTCATGATCTACAGAACCAATTTGGACAAAGTTTGCTTTAATAGATAGAATTTTTGCTGAGAATACACTTTAATTACAAAAAAAACCCGCAATTACATATGAAAATGAATGTCGTATTGCTGTCTATGCTGGAGCGAATGTGCGCCAACGGGATTCGAACCCAGGACTCCTAGGTCAGTAGATAGGCATGCTTACCGCTAGGCAAAAAGAACCACTAGTGCCTAGTTGTTGTATCTGTCATTTGTACACGAGACCACCACATAGACTCTTCGCAGTGAGTTGCGAAGGGGTCGAACGATTGAGTTGCTTGTGTGCGAGTTGAGTTTGTTACATGAGAGTTGAGTGGTTGTGTGAGAGAAAAAGTTGCTTGCTGAGTTGGTAGTGTGGAGGTCGTGCAGTAAATTTTTCTGAAGGCGCCGATAGATGACAGCATGATTCAGTTGTTCGGTACCCACTACTTTGGAGCGAATGTGAGCTAACTCGATAGGTTGCGATCTGGGAGATGAGTTCCTCTATTTTGGGAAGCGGATAGGCATCCAACATAGTAAATCTATTAATTGTCTGGGAGTAGTCTATGACCATTCGAGATTTTTTATTATCTCCTTTGATGACAAATGCTTGGGCTCTCCATGGGGAATTGCTTTGTTCGATGACTCCTTCATTGATGAGTCTGTCCACTTCTTTAGCAATAAATTCACGATCCTCTGAGGAAAGACGTCTTGATTTTGTTTGAATGGGTCTACAGTCAGGCGTAAGATTTGAGAACAAGGAGACTGGTGGGACATCAGCCTTGGTCAAAGCACAGATTTCTAAGGGAGGCCTAACACCATCAAAGTTGATCACAAGAGAAGAGTGCAGTTTAAAATATCTTGACCAATAAGGAAGTCAGCACATAAATTTTTCATCACAAGGACTTCAACTTCAGCATAGAAGTGACTTTCTAATTCACTTGTGACTTTACCACATCCGGCAATACTGGATGTAACGGCAGAGTTCGCCATAGAAATCTTTCCTAAGTAGGGTTTCATCTTTAAATGGCACCTCTTGATATGTTGCAAGTTTAGGAAACTGAGAGAACTGCCAGTGTCGACTAGTGCCTCGAGTTTCACACCATTAACAGTGGCAAGGACGAGGGATTTTTGAAGGCAAGATGGAGAAGGAAGCACAGAGGCTAACAAATGTGCAAAAGCTACATTTCCAGAACCACGAGAATTTTTAGCTTTAAATACCCGCTGAAAATGTCCTTTCTTGCCGCACTTGTTACAAACTACATTTTTGGCTGGGCAAGCGCTTCGAGGGTGACGATCATAGCCACAGAAGAAACATGAACCAGAGCGGGAGACAGCAGCAACTTGCTCTTCCTCGAGTATTTGATCAGACTCGGCAGTTTCCACTGCAGCAGAAGTCATCGGCTGAGGTACAGTGAGGTATGATGCAGAATGAGATTCCGCCAGTTCGAGGGCACGAGCTTGGTCGACAGCCATTTCTAAGGTAACAGAGGAGTTTTCAAGTAAACGTTCGCGGATACGGGAGCTCTTTAATCCCCTTATAAATGCATCACGAATGTATTCGTTTTTATAGAGTTCAGCAGTAACAGCTTTGAATTCACAGTTCTTGCTTAGATGTTTGAGGGCCTAAACGTATTCACTCCCCATTTCGTTTGTTTGTTGACATCGGGATGCTAAGCAATGCCACGAGATGTTCAAATGTGCTACATGTTTTGTTTACGTTTCTCAACTGGCGAGAGTGTTGCCAGGTTCGATACATGGAAAATCACAACAACAACTTTGGATTTCTGTGAAAAACAACACTTTTTTTTGGGATCCTTCAAAATTTAAAGGTATTCCTTTTAGTTGGTAAATGAACTTGAATGATATAATTGCTACGGCCCATGGTCGTACTGTCTGAAAGCGAGAAGCGTCTGAATTTTGGAAATGTCTGAATTTGGTTCGAAGTGTCTTATTTTCAGTTACTTGTTGTGACTGAAAGCAATTTAAGACCCGTGTAATGTCTGAAATTCGAAGAAGTAAACCACCTTTGTGCAAAATAAGTCACCTAATGTGTCTGAAATGAATTTTTCAGACATTTTGTGTCTAAATTTAAGACACCAGCATTTACAGTGCACCATCATCATCCTCTTATTTTTAAAATTTTTAAACAAATCACTATTTTATTACAAAACGATTTTAACCTAATATTTTGTTGGATTCCCAGTCACATTGGAATCCTTGGTAATGACATTGCTGATTCCATGGCAAAAAATGCCACTGTTTTACCTAACCATCAGAATTTTATTCCTTATACTGATTTTAAACCAACAATTAAACAAAGTATTTTTAATAATTGGCAACTGTTGTGGAACGAACAGACTTCCAACAAATTGTTCACTGTGAAGCCTCACATCATTGACTGGTCATCTGCCTATCGATGTAACAGACGAGAAGAAGTTGTGTTAGCCAGGATCAGAATTGGTCACACTCATCTCACACACTCTCATCTTCTTCGAGGCGAAGACCCACCCACTTGCCAGCACTGTAACGCAGTTTTAACAGTACACCATTTTATTTGTGATTGCCCAGCATTTAATTCTGAGCGTTTAATTTTCTTTGGTACGGCTTCTCCCTTAATGAAACATGTTTTATCAAACAATTTTAATCATTTGAAACTGTTTAATTTTATCAAGCAAATTGGTTTTTATTCTCATATCTAAAATGTTTTTAATTAGTTTTATCTTTTAAACAGCACACCGTTTGTTTAGGCGCAGCTTGATCAAATTGGTCCTTGCGCCAGTAAATCCCAACTAACTAACTAACGACTCCAAGCTCACTTTCCTGCCACATATCAAACATTTAAAGTTAAAGTGCAACAAAATCCTGAATCTCCTGAAAGTTCTCTCCAACACTTCCTGGGGTGCTGACACCTCCTCCATGTTAAAGATCTACAGATGCCTTGTCCGTTCCAAACTTGACTATGGCTCGGTGGTGTACGGATCAGCCAGAAAATCGGTGTTAATGCTCCTGGATCCTGTTCATCATTCATGTCTCAGGATCGCTTCAGGAGCATTCAGTACATCACCGGTGCAGAGTTTATATGTGCTATGTCGAGAAGCCTCATTGGGATTGAGACGTGACAAACTTTGTCTGAAGTTGTTTTTTAAAATCAAGAGTCATCCTTCACATCCACTTTTAGAGCACATTTTTAACCCTTCCTATCATCGTCTTTTTAATGCACGTCCATCCACCATTCCATCTTTTACTCTTAGAACGTCATCCCTTCTTTTATCGCATAGCATTGAAAATTTTAGGGTTCGGCCCATTTCATTCTCCATCCCACCCTGGCATGTTCATCAGATAATTGTACTCAATATTTTTAGTAATTTTAAAAAATGTTATACGCCGGACATAGTTTTTACAAATTTATTTTACTACCATAGATCCAACTTCTCCAATTTTAAACCAATCTATACGGATGGGTCTAAAAGCCAGGGACATGTCGGAGCTGTTGCAGTTCATAATAATACCATCTTGTCACGTGTACTGCACCCTAGCAGCTCCGTTTTTTCAGCTGAGTCCCTGGCAATTCTATTGGCCTTGCAATTTATTTTAAAGCAAGGCCATGGTCAGTGGATTATTTACACAGATTCCAAAAGCTGTTTAGATGCATTAAATAATCCACTGAACCAGACCCATCCTTTTATTTTAGAAATTTTAAAAATTCACATCACTCTCTGTGAGAGAAACTTCAGGGTTCTTCTTTGTTGGATTCCAGGACATGTGGGGATCATGGGTAATGAACGAGCAGATACCATCGCACGATCAGCAAGTGGACCTATGAGCACTTGGCTCTGCCCTGACGACGCAAATAAAGCTTGTGACACTGCTCTGTCTCTCACTTGGCAGGCCATGTGGGATGCACAGACAGCTAACAAGCTGCGTTCGTTTCAGCCCTCAATTTCCGGATTCGCCCACATACAGCAATCTCGGAAAAGGGAAGTGCTCTTGACACGACTAAGAATAGGCCACACACGCTTTACCCATGTGCATCTTCTGCTGGCAGAGGATGTCCCCACATGCAATACCTGCGGTGTCGATTTTACTGTTCTCCACATTTTGATTGAATGTCCGGATTTTAATTCTATTCGTGTCCGGCTTTTTAACACTCCACATCCTTCACTATCATCACTTTTGAATTCACCTTCTCATCATAACTTTTTTTAATTTCTTCGGGAAATAGGTTTTTATCACTTTATTTAAGATCGATTCTGCTGCTTGATTTTAAATGTTTTGTATTAAGAACATTCTATGTCTTTTATTCATGGTTTAACTACTATCCTAATCACTGACTGTTTTTTATATTTAATGTTTTAAATTGGTTGACTTTTAATGCTAATTTTTTCAGCGCAGCATGGCCCATGTGTAGCCTTTGCGCTAGACAATTATACCCACCCAACCAACCAACCATCTACCAAATAATTTGCCAAATTTTCATCTGGTTAACTAACAAACTTGAACAATTTCTTCAACTCATTATTGGCTCCAACGTAATTTGTGGCATTATCACTATATAACTTAGCACTTTTTCCTCTTCTATCGAAAATCCGTTTAAGTGTTGCTATTAGGGCAGCTGAAGTTAAGTCACTTTTGTTACAAAACAAATTAAAATACAAACATAAATCTTATCCCTTTCTTTGATTTTTATACTTTATAAAAAATGGACCGCAAAAGTCTAGCCCAGCAATATTGAACGGATAATTTTTTTGCACTCTATCAAGGGGTAAATTACCCATGATTTGTTCACAAATTACAGGCTTAGCTTTTGCACATATTACACATTCATGCACTGTTTTTCTAAAGCCTTTAATATGCCAGAATCTTTGACGAACAGAACACAATAATGCTAGTGGACCAATATGAAGATTTTTCTCATGAATATATTTAATTATTAACTTAGTAAGTAGGTGAGAAGATGGCAAAATTATTGGATGTTTTTTATTATAATTCAATGCTAAATTACCAAGTCTGCCACCTACTCTTAAAATACCTTTGTCATCTATGAATGGATTTAAAGATTTAATTTTACTTTTACTTAAAATTGGTATTTGTTTCTTTAAATTAGAACCCCCTCAGGGGGTTTACTTTCTATAAGTAAACACGGGCTTCACAACCCCGAGGTACCCCAGTGATCTTTTCCTTCTTCTGTGTTATCTTCTCTTTTTAAGTTTGGTATTTTTCTTTTGAGTTCTTTTCTCCCTCGTTGTGGTTGCCTCTACTGAGGTGAGGGGTCCCCTTGAGAAGCTTTTTGCCGCCCTGTAGCTGTCAGCTCCTCTCGGGCATTTAATCACCCACGTGTTTGCCGTGCGTGGAGACCCGTGTCCTTGGAAAGGGGGATCCTGGTAGTTGAGGGACGACATACTGTGCCAACACACTACTTCGGCCTTTGCTTCAGGTAAACGGGAGGTGCACATTGGTCCCGCGTGCATCAATCGGCTGGTCGTTTGACTTCGTCGGCGGCTAGGGATCAAGCAAGTGATCCGTTTTCCGGTAATCTCGTTAAGGGTGGAGACTTCACCGGGGCCGAATTGCCTGCGTATAGACCCTGGACAACCTGGTAGTGGATAGCCGAGCGCGCTTGTTTAGTTTTCCTTTTGTTCCTTTTTCTGGTTTTTGGTGCTTGCCGGCATCCTCTATCCCTTTCTTTTGTGGACTCCATGGTGGGTGGGACTCCAGAGTCTGAATTTTTTCCCTTTCTCTCATGGCAACAAATTTTACAACTTCTTCTCCTTCATTGGAGCAACCATCGTTACAATCTCTAAATAATGCTCGATTCTTCGTAATGAAAAGGTCTGAGGGTTCCTTTTTCAATGTTTCTCCCTTTTTAATAGAAAAAGGTATTTCTGGTTCTATTGGTGAAGCTAAATCAATCAGCAAAATGCGTACTGGAGATCTTCTTATTGAAGTTTCTTCAGATAAGCAAGCTGCCTCTTTATTAAAATTGACTTCACTTGCAAACTTGCCTGTAAATGTTTCTCCTCATGGTAATTTAAACTTCTCTCGTGGTGGGATTTCGGCTCCAGATTTATTGCATGTTCCGGAATCGGAAATACTGGAAAATCTTCGAGATCAGAAGGTGTGCAAGGTGGCACGTATAACTATGAGGCGTGATGGTGAGATAATGAACACCAAACACATCATCCTGACCTTTGAGACACCTATTCTACCTCAACATATTAAGGTCGCATATTTAAGGTGTTCCATCCGCCCATACATTCCTAACCCCTTGCGATGTTTCCAATGTCAACAATTTGGCCATTCCAAGCTAACATGTCGAAGTCCCCCTAAATGTGCTCGCTGCGCAAAAGAGGGTCATGACAGTGAAAACTGCATAGCAGAAGAAAGATGTGTCAATTGTAACGGTGACCATCCTTCCTATTCTCGTACATGCCCAACCTGGAAACTTGAGAAAGAAATCACAGCTACAAAATTCAAGGACAATATTTCATACCCGGAAGCGCGACGAAAAGTAACATCTCGAACGCCGGTGCCCGGGAAGAGCTACTCATCTTCCACTCAAGTAGCAATGAAAACCACTAGTACACAAACTGAAACGTTTAACATGTTTGCTAATTCACCATCCACTAGCACTTCAAAACCAGTATCTAAATTTTCTAACACGCAAGTATTGTCCCCTTTAAATAGCTCTCACAAACAACTTGGATCTAAGACAAAAATTGCCAAATCTAAAGCTGTTCAAGCTTTAAAACTCAAATCAGCGAGAGAATCCAGCTCTCGCAAATTTAGAAATCCTTTCAGGATACCCACATTGGATGAAGATCTAATGCATCTGCATCCATCTGATGATGAAGAGGCGTTGCTGCGTGGGGATCCTGATGATTGTGCCATGACAACTTCCCCCATTCAATAATGGCTTTTATTTCTTGGAACTGCCGTGGTTTGCGGTCTAGAACGGATGACTTGAAATCCATAATTTTAACATGCCATCCAGCATGTGTTGCGCTTCAGGAAACCTTTTTGAAGTCCACCCACTCTGTGAAGATTCGTGGATATAGTTGTGTACGAAAAGATCTAGATTCTGGTTCTACAGTGTCTGGCGGTGTATGTATTTTTACTTCCCATGATTATCCCAGCACTGTAGTACCATTGCGTACATCTTTACAAGCAGTGGCTGTGAGAATTCACATCCAGTCTCTTATCACAGTCTGCTGTCTATATCTACCGCCGCATGCTAACATCCGTCAACATGATTTGAATGACCTTTTGGATCAGCTACCTGCTCCTTTTTTGCTTCTTGGTGACTTGAATGGTCACAGTACGTTGTGGGGAAATGATGACACGAACCCTCGTGGACAACAGATTGAGCACCTGCTCTCTGATTACCATCTTTGCCTGCTTAATAACGAGGAGAAGACCTATTTTCATCAACCCACACGAACTTTTCACTCAATTGACCTAGCTATCTGTTCACCTGCACTTCTACCTTTTTTAAATTTCGCTGTTGACAGTGACTTGCACAACAGCGACCATTTCCCTTTACTTATCACTCATGTTAACAGTACTCGTAGTAGGCTTCACCCATCTACGTACTTATACAAACGAGCAGATTGGGGTGTATTTGGGGAAGAAGCAGTGATAACAGAAGCTATGGTAACTGTTGATGATATTAATCATGCTGTGCATAACGTCACCGAAAGTATCATAGGGGCAGCGGAAATTGCGATCCCTAAGAGTTCATCCCGTGAGATTAAGCACTACAAACCATGGTGGAATAATGAGTGCCAAACGGCATACAAGAAACAGAGGAAGTTGTGGGGTATCTTTCGGCGATACAAGTACTCAGAATCTCATTGCATTTAAAAAGGCCAAGGCATTTGCAAGAAAAGTCCGACTCCATAGTCAGAAGGAGTCATGGAAGAATTATGTGTCTTCAATAACATCTTCGACATCTAGTAAGCAATTGTGGAAGAAGGTCAAGGCAGCAAACGGTTTATATTCGGAATTTTCCTGTCCGATTTTAGAAACCAGAGGCGCCACTTATTCTTCCGTAGAGGATGTAGCCAACGTCATCGGTGAAGCTTTTGAAAAAGTGTCTAGCGCTGAATCTTACAATCCAACTTTTTTGGTTGTTAAAAATCGTGCTGAGCAGACACCTATCAATTTCAAAAGCAAACTCTCTCTACCATACAACTGCGAATTCAAGATGTTCGAATTGAAACGATCTTTATCAAAGGCACATAACACTAGTCCAGGTCCAGATCAAATTGGTTACGACATGCTCAGGCATTTAAAACAAGACTCCATCTCAAATGTCCTTCTCCTCTTTAATAGAATCTGGAGGGAGCAGACCTTCCCTTCAGCATGGAGAGAAGCTGTCGTTATTCCAATTCTGAAACCTGGTAAAGATCCCAAAGATCCTCTGAATTATCGGCCGATAGCTTTAACCAGTTGTCTTTGCAAGACCTTTGAGCGCATGGTCAATGATCGTCTTATTTATGTCCTGGAAAAGAACAAATGCATTTCTCCTTTCCAGAGTGGGTTCAGACGTGGCCGGTCCACTTTGGACAACATTAGTAGTTAGAAAATGCCGATCCTGGGCCAGGGCGGTATGCGGTATGGTATGGTATGGTATGGGGGCGTGACCGGATACGACGTTATAACTTGTTTTATATCAAAGTTTTGAGCGGTGGCAACACTTTTTTAGTTTCGATTTACCTTTCAGGTGGAGTTGAGTTGTTTTAGGGCTGCTTCTAAACGAATAACTTAGAGTTGTAGATATTTTTACTAGTGGCGTCACAGTGGGTATGACGTCATAATTTGTTTTATATCAAAGTTTTGAGCAGTGGCAACACTTTTTTTAGTTTCGGTTTATCTTTCAGACGGGGTGGAGTTGTTCCCCTCCTGCTGCTGTTTTAGTTTCATTATAAGCTGTTTGTGTATGACGTCACAGTAGGTATGACGTCATAATGTGTTTTATATTAAAGTTTAGAGCGATGGCAACACTTTTTAGTTTCGATTTACCTTTAAGATGGAGTTGAGTTGTTCTAGGACTGCTTGCAAATGAATAAGCTAGAGTGATAGGTTTTTATTGCGTGACGTCGCAGTAGGTATGACATCATAATGTGTTTTATATCAAAGTTTAGAGCGATGGCAACACTTTTTAGTTTCAATTTACCTTTAAGATGGAGCTGAATTGTTCTAGGGCTGCTTCTAAACGAATAAGGTAGAGTGATAGGTATTTTTACTAATGACGTCACAGTGGGTATGACGTCATTCTATGTTAAGATTTACGTTTTAAGTGGTGATAACATTGGATATATACCAAATTTAGTTTTCAGGTGTTGGCAACGAGTTCTGATCGGTCAGCTAAATGCTCGCTGGTGATTGATAAGTTTTAAACATGTGACCAAAAGTTAACTCCTGATTGACTGTTTGGTTTTCTAGCGAGTTACTTACATATCCTTTAGCCAAGTTAAAATACCTGCAACAAAGTTACACAAAAAAAAAAAAAATGTTAAATTTGAAAAGTTAATAAAAGGAAGGCCATTTGCTAAGGGTCTAAAGAACCCTAACCCCGAGCTACACGTGACATTTCAATATTTTACCAAACAATTGTTAAAATATCGACTATCGGACGTTGCCTTCATGGTAACTCATCTACCCACCCCCCTTCCCTAACTAATTTTGAATAAGTTAAGACTTTAGAATTACAATTAATAAATTTTGAAAAATTATTTATTAAAGGTGAGGACCCACCTCCAGCCCGATACCTCTTTTAGGAAGAATTGGTACCGCCTCACTCCACCCTAACAAAACAAAAAAAATCTGTGAAAAAAAAAACACGAAGTATTAAACACGTCTTTCACACTCAGGTATCTAAGTAGAAATGGCGAGACGGCAACCGGTAGCGTCTATATATGAGGGGTGATCACGTGACTTCACCGACCAATCAGGTTACACGGTAGAGGGTGCTACTGACTATCGACCCGTCAGAAGGGAGGGGAGCGAGACTATGGATGTTTCAACACGCTTCAACGCGTTTGCGAGTTGAGTTGTTGTGTAACGATCTTGCTTGAAACAGTTAAAGTGATAGATAATTTGTTCGTGACGTCATAGTGTAGCGAATGGGTTTTTAGCGTAGACAGTTGTTGCAATTGGAGTAATTATGAAATTTATTAAATATAAAGATAATATTTAGTAATAATTATCAGATTTTATTATTATTATTATAAAAAATAAACTTATAAAAAAAAGTGAACGTGAAAATTTACTTTACGAATAAAAATCATGTCTTTAAAATGTGTACGAATATCACTAAATAAGAGAAAAAAGTAACATACTTAAACTCTTTAAAATAAATAACTTTAACATTAACGTAAAAAATTTACTTTTCACATAAAAATCACTTTAAAATGAGTAAAAATATCGCTAAATAAGAGAAAAAAAGTAACTTACTTAAAATTTCTAAGATAAATATTTAACCTTTACTCGAAAATTCCCTTCATATATAAAAATCACGACTTTAAAATATGACATGCAAGAGAAAAGTAACGTTCTTAAACTTTCTACGACAAATAACTTTAACATTAACGAAACATTTTACTTTACACATAAAAATCCCGACTTTAAAATATGTAGAAATATCGCTAAATAAAAGAAGAAAAAAAAAAGTAACATACTTAAACTTTGTACGACAAATAACTTTGACATTAACGTAAAAAATTTTCTTCACATATAAAAATCACGACTTTAAAATGTAACGTGTAAGAAGAATTAGCATACTTAAAATTTCTACGACAAATAAATTTAACCTTTACGCGAAAATTTACTATATACATAAAAATCATGTCTTTAAAATATGTAAAAATATTGCTAAATAAAAGAAAAAAAACTAACATACTTAAACTTTGCACGACAAATAACTTTAGCATTAACGTAAAAATTTACTTCACATATAAAAATCACGACTTTAAAATATAACATGCAAGAGAAAAGTAACGTACTTAAACTTTCTACGACAAATAACTTTAACATTAACGTAAAATTTTACTTTACACATAAAAATCCCGATATTAAAATATGTAGAAATATCGCTAAATAAAAGAAAAAAAGTAACACACTTAAACTTTGTACAACAAATAACTTTGACATTAACGTAAAAAATGTTCTGCACATATAAAAATCACGACTTTAAATTTGAAATGTAGGATGAAAGTATAACATACCTATAATTTCTACGACAAAGAATTCAAACATTGCCGTTCATGTCTTTAAAATGTATAATGACAACTCTAACTTTTAGAAAAAAGAAACACTAAAAATTTACAAGGCAAAGAATTTAAAATTGAACGTTAAAATTAACTTTACATGTACTATCATACTCTTATATCAACGATAAATAAGATAAAAAAAGAAACTCTAAAAATTTATAAGGCAAAGAATTCAAATAATACGCGAAAATTTACCTCACATATAAAAATTATGTCTTTCAAATGTGTAAGAATAACGCTAAATTAGAGAAAAAGAAATATTAAAAATTTATAAGGTAAGGAATTGAAACAATACGCGAAAATTTATTTCACACATAACATTTCTATCTTTAAAATGTGTAAGAATAATGCTAAATTAGAGAAGAAAAAAAAAATAACATACTTAAACTTTCTTCGACAACAATTTAAACAATACGCGAAAATTTCATACACAATTATTTTCTTAGGTTAATGTTAAATAATGGGAAATTTAACAGAATAAAATTTCAAAGATAAAGAATTTTAACCTTTACACGAAAATTTACTTCACATATAAATATCATGTCTTTAAACTTTAACGCGACAATTTACTTCTCATGTACAATTAAACTCTTAGGTTAATGTTAAATAAAAGAAAAAGTAACATACTCAAACATTTCTAAGATAAGCATAACGTAAAAATTTTATATCATGTGTTTAAAATGTAACATATAAGAGAAAAAAAAATAACATACTTGAATTTCTATAGCAAAGAATTTAAGCGTTAGCGTAAAAATTTACTTTACATATAAAATTCACGTCTTTAAACGGGATGATAAGCATGTGACGGTAATTAGCCAATCAGGTTAGCGGTAGGTGATACGCCACTTGCCGGCATTTTTAGACCGGAGGATGAGTCAAAAACTTGTTCAAACAGGTCGGGAGACTTGTACAGCAAGAACAACAGCATCGACGCGCAAGCAGCGGGTGATGCTGCGGTGTGTCAGCAGGTGTTCGAGATTATCGTTTTCCTACTTTTCCTTTTTCATAATGAAATGTTTGTGAAAACTTGGAATGAATGCAGTGGATTTCAAAGACACATTAGTAAGTGAAGGTAGAATTCGCATGGACTTTCTTCCAAAAAGTATGATTCACTTGGAGAATTTAAGATCATTTCTACTTGAAAACTTTTCTATTGTCTAAAACATTGAATATTGTTCAAACTCAGTGAGATTATATGCTACAATACGGGTAAAACTTAACAAAATTGTTACATAGAAGAAAAATAGTAAGAGATTTAAAATAAATACTAGTTATAGATACTCCAAGGAAAAAAATTCACCTCTACTTTTCAATCGGAAAATCAATGCAAGTTGGAAATTTATGTTACTTCAAGAAAGACTTAGACAATTTACTTTGTAATAATATACATTAAGGTGTCGTATTAACTCGTGCAATACATGCTGACTAAGGTTTATTTTACTTAATATCTAAGAAAGGTGAATTGGGGGAAAATATTAAATAAATTGTAGATATTAAATACATTGTAGATATGCATTTAAGTTTTGAAAATCACCTGCAAGACTTTTAAAACATCTTAAGATAAATTGAAAGAAACTTGCGAATTATATGTAAACTATATAACTTTTTATACTCTGATAGGAAATCACAAGTAATTTAGTTAACTTTTTTCATGGTAACACTCATATTCAACGACATGTTTTTAAAATTTAACCTTCTTTACATGATAATAGTTATAAATTTTTTCAATCTCAGATGCGACATACTATTATTTCTAACATATATGTTACGAATTGTGTAAAGTTTTTAAAACTGTATATGCAAATCACCAATCAGAAACATAAAAATCTAACATCAATCATACTAAAATAATAAGATATTTTCCTTAGTGGAAATAGTTAACTACTCATGTGATGGAATATACTTAGAAAATTTAAATACTGAAAAAAGTTTGCTAGGCAAACTTAAAGAATATTTTTTTTTTCTTGTGAAAAACTAGCATAAATTTGGAAAATGTAGAGTTTGTTACTACGTAAAATTGAACATCATCTGGACAAACTAAATTATACATGAATTTTTTTTTATTTGAGAGGTGCTGACAATATATCATTAATATAGAGATTTTTAACTTCCACCCATAATTTCTAAATAACTTATACATAAATTTCAGAAAACTGAAACGGAATGTGTTTTACAAGACGCTTATTTTGTAAGATGAACATTCAATATTAATATAACTGAGCAAAGTTCATTCCGGAAAAAAACATGTAAAAGATACTTATATTTTGAAAATAGTTTGAAATATCCTTTTAAATTTATGAATGCTCGCTTTCGAAAGACACAAATAAAACTGATATTACACATGATAATTAACACATGCATAACATTAGTCAAACAAAGTGGAATTTTTATTGCTTGTGACCGATAACTTTTCAGTGAAGTAGAATAACATACATAGGAAATGTGTGCAAACTTTTTCAACTTTTAAACCAAGCATCATGTAAAATTATAAATTACGATAGGAAATAGCACACTTCAGAATCGGAACAAGTCTTCTAGTTAAGCTAAATTTATTTCTCAAGGAATTGAAAGCATACCAGAAAAGTCCTTATCATTTCGCATCTTTTCTCATGTTGCAAGAAGACATACTTTGTAAAAGATCCTCGTAACACTTAACAAAAATCAGTAAAAATAAATATATTTTCTAGGGCAAAGATCAAAGATAAAACTTCACAACTTAATACTGAAATTTAGCTAAGTTGCATATGGTTTATTCACATAACTCGCATATGCTTCGAATGTTGAAATATATTTGTCAGTTGAAATCAAACTCATCGAAAATAAATGCTATCTACATTTTCAAGTCGGAAATTACTATTAAATAAACTTTACATGTAAAACATTGTCATGTTAAAAAGAAAAATCTACAAAAATGTAAATGATAATTTTACTGTTGGTACATAAATGATGAATAATTTATGATTTTATTCTAGGCAAACGTTTTATTGTCTAACAGAGAACTTAAACTTTAGCAGAAAAACGAAAAAATACAATTTTTAAATCCTATCATGCTTGTTGAAAATTGAGTTTATTAGCTGTTGTAATAGATTTTTATTGACCAAATTTCTATAGTTTTTCTTCCCAGTGCAATAAAATTAAGTTCATGTGTAATGAGTAGGTTTTTTTTATGAATCTTATAAATTTAACGAAATTATTATGACCTAAGAGATTGAGTGAACTGAATAAATCAATGATGTAAATTTAAACAGTGACTTGAACTGATACATACTATAACTGTAAAGAAGTATGACAAAGTGATAGATGAAGTGAAAATAGAAGTTGAGTGAAATGTGTTGAAAAAAAGTTGAAGACGACAAGAAATTCGTAAATGAGAATTATCATTGACTTATATTAACTTCGTTTTTCTTGCTTATGACAAGAAAATACACTCTTTCTTATTAAGAACCAACTTGATATCTTATCATAGAATGACAATGATGAAATATCTATACATTAAAAAAAAATACCAAACTTAGACATAGCAAATTTCTTGAAATTCATGTATAGTGTGAGAAGTTTTACTGGAAATATAGAAAATACAACATTGAAAGATGTGAATGTTTCGAAGTACTTTATCAGAAGAAAAAAAAAATGCGCTGAGGTCCGCTACAAAAAATTTTAGGAGAAAGTTTAAACAAAATTTAAAATCAAACATGCTTTTAAGTGGGAACACATATATTAAAACTATAGCACATTAAACAATTTATATTATGTCATCTCGGTATCAAACTGAATAACATGAAAAACAACGACAAACTGAATAAACATGATAATTATCAATATATGTGGAAAAGTTTCCTTTTCTCACATATAAAAAAAATAACACATTGACATACGTTAAGATCACGAAACATGCGTAATCATATGCCGATAAGAGCAACCAATGTTGCGGGGAGATATTCACTTGATGGTCAATATCCCATGAATAAATTGATTGATTGAATTTCTAATGCTAATTCCAATAGTATTCCATGTAACTTCAACTTGATATTTTACACTATAGATATATTTATATTTCAAATATATTGACTTTCAAAAAATCATCCTTCAATATAAGAATGATCATAGTAAGAATAAAAGAAAAGATACTAAGCATTGATTTAAAGTGTATTTATTTCGACTTAGCAACAAATCATATGCTTGAAACGAAAATTGCTTCGAACCAAATTATAACTATCCAAATTCATAGATTCCTACAAGAAAATTTTTCTCATCTAGTAATTGAATTTTTTTTCTCATACGCATTATAAGTGTTGTCCAATCAGGTGTAGAATAGTTGAAGATATCCGACCTCTTTCTAAATATTAATAAGTCACTGTTGAAAAACTTATAAAAATTTCAATTTACACTTAAAGGTTTTTTTTTTTTTTTTTTTTTTTTTTTTTTTTTTATATATATATATCAAAGAATTTTTTCAAATCAATATGTATATTTAAATACGGAAACTTATTCACTTCAATAAATGTATGTTTAAGTTATAAAACTTGTCGTATGTATTGAAAAATTGTAACTTTTCGTCTTCTTCGTATAAATCGATAACTTATACACTAGTTCTTCATCAAATAATCTTCTAAGTAAATCTTTTAAAGGTAAAAACATACTTATAGCTTTGTCTTTGAAACATGTTAAATTGTACATGTTTCTCGTGAAATTAAAATTTTATATATTTTCCATGAAAATATATAAAATTTTGTAACTTTCACATGAAACATGTACAATTTAACTTGTTACAAATGCAAAGCTATAAGTATGTTTTTACCTTTGAAAGATTTACTTAGAAGATTATTTGATGAAGAACTAGTGTATAAGTTATCGATTTATACGAAGAAGACGAAAAGTTACAATTTTTCAATACATACGACAAGTTTTATAACTTAAACATACATTTATTGAAGTGAATAAGTTTCCGTATTTAAATATACATATTGATTTGAAAAAATTCTTTGATATATATATTTATAAAAAAAAAAAAAAAAAAAAAAAAAAAAACCTTTAAGTGTAAATTGAAATTTTTATAAGTTTTTCAACAGTGACTTATTAATATTTAGAAAGAGGTCGGATATCTTCAACTATTCTACACCTGATTGGACAACACTTATAATGCGTATGAGAAAAAAAATTCAATTACTAGATGAGAAAAATTTTCTTGTAGGAATCTATGAATTTGGATAGTTATACTTTGGTTCGAAGCAATTTTCGTTTCAAGCATATGATTTGTTGCTAAGTCGAAATAAATACACTTTAAATCAATGCTTAGTATCTTTTCTTTTATTCTTACTATGATCATTCTTATATTGAAGGATGATTTTTTGAAAGTCAATATATTTGAAAAATAAATATATCTATAGTGTAAAATATCAAGTTGAAGTTACATGGAATACTATTGGAATTAGCATTAGAAATTCAATCAATCAATTTATTCATGGGATATTGACCATCAAGTGAATATCTCCCCGCAACATTGGTTGCTCTTATCGGCATATGATTACGCATGTTTCGTGATCTTAACGTATGTCAATGTGTTATTTTTTTTATATGTGAGAAAAGGAAACTTTTCCACATATATTGATAATTATCATGTTTATTCAGTTTGTCGTTGTTTTTCATGTTATTCAGTTTGATACCGAGATGACATAATATAAATTGTTTAATGTGCTATAGTTTTAATATATGTGTTCCCACTTAAAAGCATGTTTGATTTTAAATTTTGTTTAAACTTTCTCCTAAAAATTTTTGTAGCGGACCTCAGCGCATTTTTTTTTTCTTCTGATAAAGTACTTCGAAACATTCACATCTTTCAATGTTGTATTTTCTATATTTCCAGTAAAACTTCTCACACTATACATGAATTTCAAGAAATTTGCTATGTCTAAGTTTGGTATTTTTTTTTAATGTATAGATATTTCATCATTGTCATTCTATGATAAGATATCAAGTTGGTTCTTAATAAGAAAGAGTGTATTTTCTTGTCATAAGCAAGAAAAACGAAGTTAATATAAGTCAATGATAATTCTCATTTACGAATTTCTTGTCGTCTTCAACTTTTTTTCAACACATTTCACTCAACTTCTATTTTCACTTCATCTATCACTTTGTCATACTTCTTTACAGTTATAGTATGTATCAGTTCAAGTCACTGTTTAAATTTACATCATTGATTTATTCAGTTCACTCAATCTCTTAGGTCATAATAATTTCGTTAAATTTATAAGATTCATAAAAAAAACCTACTCATTACACATGAACTTAATTTTATTGCACTGGGAAGAAAAACTATAGAAATTTGGTCAATAAAAATCTATTACAACAGCTAATAAACTCAATTTTCAACAAGCATGATAGGATTTAAAAATTGTATTTTTTCGTTTTTCTGCTAAAGTTTAAGTTCTCTGTTAGACAATAAAACGTTTGCCTAGAATAAAATCATAAATTATTCATCATTTATGTACCAACAGTAAAATTATCATTTACATTTTTGTAGATTTTTCTTTTTAACATGACAATGTTTTACATGTAAAGTTTATTTAATAGTAATTTCCGACTTGAAAATGTAGATAGCATTTATTTTCGATGAGTTTGATTTCAACTGACAAATATATTTCAACATTCGAAGCATATGCGAGTTATGTGAATAAACCATATGCAACTTAGCTAAATTTCAGTATTAAGTTGTGAAGTTTTATCTTTGATCTTTGCCCTAGAAAATATATTTATTTTTACTGATTTTTGTTAAGTGTTACGAGGATCTTTTACAAAGTATGTCTTCTTGCAACATGAGAAAAGATGCGAAATGATAAGGACTTTTCTGGTATGCTTTCAATTCCTTGAGAAATAAATTTAGCTTAACTAGAAGACTTGTTCCGATTCTGAAGTGTGCTATTTCCTATCGTAATTTATAATTTTACATGATGCTTGGTTTAAAAGTTGAAAAAGTTTGCACACATTTCCTATGTATGTTATTCTACTTCACTGAAAAGTTATCGGTCACAAGCAATAAAAATTCCACTTTGTTTGACTAATGTTATGCATGTGTTAATTATCATGTGTAATATCAGTTTTATTTGTGTCTTTCGAAAGCGAGCATTCATAAATTTAAAAGGATATTTCAAACTATTTTCAAAATATAAGTATCTTTTACATGTTTTTTTCCGGAATGAACTTTGCTCAGTTATATTAATATTGAATGTTCATCTTACAAAATAAGCGTCTTGTAAAACACATTCCGTTTCAGTTTTCTGAAATTTATGTATAAGTTATTTAGAAATTATGGGTGGAAGTTAAAAATCTCTATATTAATGATATATTGTCAGCACCTCTCAAATAAAAAAAAATTCATGTATAATTTAGTTTGTCCAGATGATGTTCAATTTTACGTAGTAACAAACTCTACATTTTCCAAATTTATGCTAGTTTTTCACAAGAAAAAAAAAATATTCTTTAAGTTTGCCTAGCAAACTTTTTTCAGTATTTAAATTTTCTAAGTATATTCCATCACATGAGTAGTTAACTATTTCCACTAAGGAAAATATCTTATTATTTTAGTATGATTGATGTTAGATTTTTATGTTTCTGATTGGTGATTTGCATATACAGTTTTAAAAACTTTACACAATTCGTAACATATATGTTAGAAATAATAGTATGTCGCATCTGAGATTGAAAAAATTTATAACTATTATCATGTAAAGAAGGTTAAATTTTAAAAACATGTCGTTGAATATGAGTGTTACCATGAAAAAAGTTAACTAAATTACTTGTGATTTCCTATCAGAGTATAAAAAGTTATATAGTTTACATATAATTCGCAAGTTTCTTTCAATTTATCTTAAGATGTTTTAAAAGTCTTGCAGGTGATTTTCAAAACTTAAATGCATATCTACAATGTATTTAATATCTACAATTTATTTAATATTTTCCCCCAATTCACCTTTCTTAGATATTAAGTAAAATAAACCTTAGTCAGCATGTATTGCACGAGTTAATACGACACCTTAATGTATATTATTACAAAGTAAATTGTCTAAGTCTTTCTTGAAGTAACATAAATTTCCAACTTGCATTGATTTTCCGATTGAAAAGTAGAGGTGAATTTTTTTCCTTGGAGTATCTATAACTAGTATTTATTTTAAATCTCTTACTATTTTTCTTCTATGTAACAATTTTGTTAAGTTTTACCCGTATTGTAGCATATAATCTCACTGAGTTTGAACAATATTCAATGTTTTAGACAATAGAAAAGTTTTCAAGTAGAAATGATCTTAAATTCTCCAAGTGAATCATACTTTTTGGAAGAAAGTCCATGCGAATTCTACCTTCACTTACTAATGTGTCTTTGAAATCCACTGCATTCATTCCAAGTTTTCACAAACATTTCATTATGAAAAAGGAAAAGTAGGAAAACGATAATCTCGAACACCTGCTGACACACCGCAGCATCACCCGCTGCTTGCGCGTCGATGCTGTTGTTCTTGCTGTACAAGTCTCCCGACCTGTTTGAACAAGTTTTTGACTCATCCTCCGGTCTAAAAATGCCGGCAAGTGGCGTATCACCTACCGCTAACCTGATTGGCTAATTACCGTCACATGCTTATCATCCCGTTTAAAGACGTGAATTTTATATGTAAAGTAAATTTTTACGCTAACGCTTAAATTCTTTGCTATAGAAATTCAAGTATGTTATTTTTTTTTCTCTTATATGTTACATTTTAAACACATGATATAAAATTTTTACGTTATGCTTATCTTAGAAATGTTTGAGTATGTTACTTTTTCTTTTATTTAACATTAACCTAAGAGTTTAATTGTACATGAGAAGTAAATTGTCGCGTTAAAGTTTAAAGACATGATATTTATATGTGAAGTAAATTTTCGTGTAAAGGTTAAAATTCTTTATCTTTGAAATTTTATTCTGTTAAATTTCCCATTATTTAACATTAACCTAAGAAAATAATTGTGTATGAAATTTTCGCGTATTGTTTAAATTGTTGTCGAAGAAAGTTTAAGTATGTTATTTTTTTTTTCTTCTCTAATTTAGCATTATTCTTACACATTTTAAAGATAGAAATGTTATGTGTGAAATAAATTTTCGCGTATTGTTTCAATTCCTTACCTTATAAATTTTTAATATTTCTTTTTCTCTAATTTAGCGTTATTCTTACACATTTGAAAGACATAATTTTTATATGTGAGGTAAATTTTCGCGTATTATTTGAATTCTTTGCCTTATAAATTTTTAGAGTTTCTTTTTTTATCTTATTTATCGTTGATATAAGAGTATGATAGTACATGTAAAGTTAATTTTAACGTTCAATTTTAAATTCTTTGCCTTGTAAATTTTTAGTGTTTCTTTTTTCTAAAAGTTAGAGTTGTCATTATACATTTTAAAGACATGAACGGCAATGTTTGAATTCTTTGTCGTAGAAATTATAGGTATGTTATACTTTCATCCTACATTTCAAATTTAAAGTCGTGATTTTTATATGTGCAGAACATTTTTTACGTTAATGTCAAAGTTATTTGTTGTACAAAGTTTAAGTGTGTTACTTTTTTTCTTTTATTTAGCGATATTTCTACATATTTTAATATCGGGATTTTTATGTGTAAAGTAAAATTTTACGTTAATGTTAAAGTTATTTGTCGTAGAAAGTTTAAGTACGTTACTTTTCTCTTGCATGTTATATTTTAAAGTCGTGATTTTTATATGTGAAGTAAATTTTTACGTTAATGCTAAAGTTATTTGTCGTGCAAAGTTTAAGTATGTTAGTTTTTTTTCTTTTATTTAGCAATATTTTTACATATTTTAAAGACATGATTTTTATGTATATAGTAAATTTTCGCGTAAAGGTTAAATTTATTTGTCGTAGAAATTTTAAGTATGCTAATTCTTCTTACACGTTACATTTTAAAGTCGTGATTTTTATATGTGAAGAAAATTTTTTACGTTAATGTCAAAGTTATTTGTCGTACAAAGTTTAAGTATGTTACTTTTTTTTTTCTTCTTTTATTTAGCGATATTTCTACATATTTTAAAGTCGGGATTTTTATGTGTAAAGTAAAATGTTTCGTTAATGTTAAAGTTATTTGTCGTAGAAAGTTTAAGAACGTTACTTTTCTCTTGCATGTCATATTTTAAAGTCGTGATTTTTATATATGAAGGGAATTTTCGAGTAAAGGTTAAATATTTATCTTAGAAATTTTAAGTAAGTTACTTTTTTTCTCTTATTTAGCGATATTTTTACTCATTTTAAAGTGATTTTTATGTGAAAAGTAAATTTTTTACGTTAATGTTAAAGTTATTTATTTTAAAGAGTTTAAGTATGTTACTTTTTTCTCTTATTTAGTGATATTCGTACACATTTTAAAGACATGATTTTTATTCGTAAAGTAAATTTTCACGTTCACTTTTTTTTATAAGTTTATTTTTTATAATAATAATAATAAAATCTGATAATTATTACTAAATATTATCTTTATATTTAATAAATTTCATAATTACTCCAATTGCAACAACTGTCTACGCTAAAAACCCATTCGCTACACTATGACGTCACGAACAAATTATCTATCACTTTAACTGTTTCAAGCAAGATCGTTACACAACAACTCAACTCGCAAACGCGTTGAAGCGTGTTGAAACATCCATAGTCTCGCTCCCCTCCCTTCTGACGGGTCGATAGTCAGTAGCACCCTCTACCGTGTAACCTGATTGGTCGGTGAAGTCACGTGATCACCCCTCATATATAGACGCTACCGGTTGCCGTCTCGCCATTTCTACTTAGATACCTGAGTGTGAAAGACGTGTTTAATACTTCGTGTTTTTTTTTTCACAGATTTTTTTTGTTTTGTTAGGGTGGAGTGAGGCGGTACCAATTCTTCCTAAAAGAGGTATCGGGCTGGAGGTGGGTCCTCACCTTTAATAAATAATTTTTCAAAATTTATTAATTGTAATTCTAAAGTCTTAACTTATTCAAAATTAGTTAGGGAAGGGGGGTGGGTAGATGAGTTACCATGAAGGCAACGTCCGATAGTCGATATTTTAACAATTGTTTGGTAAAATATTGAAATGTCACGTGTAGCTCGGGGTTAGGGTTCTTTAGACCCTTAGCAAATGGCCTTCCTTTTATTAACTTTTCAAATTTAACATTTTTTTTTTTTTTGTGTAACTTTGTTGCAGGTATTTTAACTTGGCTAAAGGATATGTAAGTAACTCGCTAGAAAACCAAACAGTCAATCAGGAGTTAACTTTTGGTCACATGTTTAAAACTTATCAATCACCAGCGAGCATTTAGCTGACCGATCAGAACTCGTTGCCAACACCTGAAAACTAAATTTGGTATATATCCAATGTTATCACCACTTAAAACGTAAATCTTAACATAGAATGACGTCATACCCACTGTGACGTCATTAGTAAAAATACCTATCACTCTACCTTATTCGTTTAGAAGCAGCCCTAGAACAATTCAGCTCCATCTTAAAGGTAAATTGAAACTAAAAAGTGTTGCCATCGCTCTAAACTTTGATATAAAACACATTATGATGTCATACCTACTGCGACGTCACGCAATAAAAACCTATCACTCTAGCTTATTCATTTGCAAGCAGTCCTAGAACAACTCAACTCCATCTTAAAGGTAAATCGAAACTAAAAAGTGTTGCCATCGCTCTAAACTTTAATATAAAACACATTATGACGTCATACCTACTGTGACGTCATACACAAACAGCTTATAATGAAACTAAAACAGCAGCAGGAGGGGAACAACTCCACCCCGTCTGAAAGATAAACCGAAACTAAAAAAAGTGTTGCCACTGCTCAAAACTTTGATATAAAACAAATTATGACGTCATACCCACTGTGACGCCACTAGTAAAAATATCTACAACTCTAAGTTATTCGTTTAGAAGCAGCCCTAAAACAACTCAACTCCACCTGAAAGGTAAATCGAAACTAAAAAAGTGTTGCCACCGCTCAAAACTTTGATATAAAACAAGTTATAACGTCGTATCCGGTCACGCCCCCATACCATACCATACCATACCGCATACCGCCCTGGCCCAGGATCGGCATTTTCTAACTACTAACATTCTCTTTCTGGAAACGGAGGCCGACCAAACGGTATAGTGGTTAGCGTGATGGCTTCTAGACCGCGAGGTTGCGGGTTCGAGTCCCGTGTAGGCATGGGTGTTTGTAAATGTATGTTGGTTTGTTAAATGACGAAATGTTTCGGCGCATTATAGCCCTCGTGTTGCTGACGGCGCCAGATAATCTGAATACAACCAACCAATCTGGAAACGGAGATTCGTAATGCATTTGTAAGGAGGAACCATTTAGTTTCAATTTTCTTTGATGTCGAGAAGGCATATGATCGCACTTGGCGATATGGAATTCTGCGTACCTTGTTCGACTTTGGTTTTAGAGGTAACTTACCTGTTTTTATTTTTAACTTTTTAGCCTCGCGTGTTTTTAGAGTCAGAATTGGTTCTACCTTTTCGCGTGATTTTATTCAAGCTGAGGGCGTCCCTCAAGGAAGCATTTTAAGTGTTACTCTTTTTAACCTTCATTTTAGTCAAATTCTTCAGAAGCTTCAGCCATCTGTTCGCGGAACACTGTACGTTGACGATCTTCAGATCTCATGTCAAGGAACTAACATGCGTCATATTGAAAGGCAACTTCAAACTGCGGTTAACAATCTTGTTCAGTGGTGTGATCAGAACGGCCATACACTTTCTCCTACGAAGAGCAACTGTGTCCATTTCTGCAGAAAAAGGAACCTCCATCCTGATCCTGCTATCCATATTCGCAACACCCCCATCCCTGTTGTTAATGAGATACGTTTCCTTGGAGTGATTTTTGACAGTAAACTGACTTTTCTTCCGCATGTCCTCTCTCTACGGAAGCAGTGCGAAAAGTCATTGAACATCCTCAAAGTGCTGTCTAATACATCTTGGGGTGCTGATCGCACATCCTTACTCCGAGTGTATCAGTCGATCATTCTATCTCGTATCGACTATGGATGTATTGCTTATGGTTCAGCTCGAGACTCCGTCTTGCGCAGATTGGACACCATTCACAACTCGGCCATGAGGATATGCTCTGGTGCATTTAGAACATCACCTATTTCTAGTCTGGCCATAGAATGCTACCAGCTTCCTCTTGATCTCAGAAGGAAAAAGTTGGCGATCAATTTTTATTTTAAAGTTTTATCCATGTCCTCTCACCCTTTGAAACCCATGATCCTTGCTCCTAATTTGAATCGCCTTTATGTTGCTCGCCCATCTCACATTCTTCCATTTAGTGAACGGGTTAAAACTATACTTAACAATACAGACTTGAGTGATGTTACTGTGCAGATAAACGAAGGCATATGGTTCCCACCATGGGATTTTTCATCTTTCCCTCATTTTAACCTCTTCATTTCACATTTTAAATCTGATACTGCTCCAGCCATTTACCAACAGTTATTCCATCAACACAGCTGTCAGTATAGTACATACTTGCCAGTATTTACTGATGGGTCGAAAGGAATAGGATACGTCGGTTGTGGTGTCATTCTTGATAACACAACTCATAGCTACAGGCTTCATCCTTCCTGTTCTGTATACACTGCCGAAGCAGTGGCAATTTCCCAAGCCCTCCAACTAATATCTAGGAGTCCCCATCGTAATTTCTGCATATACACAGACAGTATGAGTGTATTAAAGCAGCTGGAGCACTATGACACTAACTGCCATCCAGTAGTGTCAAATATTTTTAACATTTTAAAATCAATTAGAAATGAAGGCTTTGATATTGTTTTTTGTTGGGTGCCGAGTCACGTAGGTATTAAAGGTAACGAGCTTGCTGATAGCGCTGCAAAGGCAGCTTCTGTGATATTGCAACATGCCGTTCCATTAATTGACATAAAGGCGTACACCAAGAAGTTCTTTAACTCCTTGTGGCAAGAATCTTGGGATATGCAACTCAGCAACAAGTTGCACTCCATTAAACCCACCATTCATCAGTGGACCATTGCACCAATGCGGAAGACTGACGTTAAATTGACAAGACTCCGTATTGGACACACTCGTTTCACTCACCGTCATCTTTTATTGGGGGAAAATCCTCCATTTTGTCTTTCTTGTCAAACTGATTTTACTGTTTTTCATATTTTAATTGTCTGTCCTGCTTTTAATCAACAACGCCTTAAGTATTTTAATGGCTCAATTTTAAACTTGCACGATTTGATTGGAGAAAATCCCCATTCAAATCTTTTTTCATTTTTAAATGACATTGGGTTTTTAAATCACATCTAGTTCCATTTTACTATTTTCGTCAAGTTGCTGGCCAACATCTTTTGTCACTCTTTTTTATATTTATACCTCTGTTTTTAGTGTTTTACACATAGGTTTTATATTTTAACTGGTTTTATTATTTTATCTTGAGTTTGGCGCAGCATGTCCGAAACCGGACCTTGTGCCATTAAAACTAACATCAAACTCAAACTCTTTAAATTAGAAATTTCACAATGATACTCTATTGCTTGCACATTTTTAAGAATACAGTTTTCACCTACAGTGCTCTTCTCCAAAGTTAGTGGTTCCACTCTTTTCTCCATTGGATGCCTACAGTTGAATGAAAACCTGTAAACAAAACTACATAGACGAATTAATTTTTGATAATCATGTGTTATTGAAAGAAGATCATCAACAACTAATTTTTGTATTGTTACAGATAAAACTGTGTGTTTATCATTTCTGTCATCAGCCTTAAACTCACAACAATATTCATTTTAAAGTGATGAGGAATGTAACACCTCTCTGTCGTATAGAATTTCTGTTTCATGTAGAAATGCTGGTCCATGGAGAATGCTTGTCATATCTCCACATCAATTCAAATATTTGGGGACTCCAATTGATATGGATGGAGGAATATTGTCTTATTTTAATCTGTTAGGCGAAAAAGCAATTTTTATAAACTTTTTAGCTATAAATACTTACGCATTTAATTAAAGATGGTAATTGCCAAGGCTTTACACCCGTATAGAAGGTAATAAAATTGAGAACATTTCTAAGTTTTGTTCTGCTCGTCAGAAAATGTTTTTCAATGCCTTTGTGAGATTATTCTCTGAAAAATATTTTACTAGTAACCTAAAATATTACTTCGCATCATGCATTTAAATAAATTACATATTTATTTAGCTCCAAACAGTGTTATAAATAATCGCATATGCCAAATACAACAAAACTTATAAATGTTCTCGAATTATATAATACTATTTTGCCTATCTCACTTCGTTTGATAATTTATCAAAGAAATTTTTGGAGGCAAATGCCCTTTTCTAAAATTATTTGTCCATATTTAAGTGAGGAACATTTTCTTATAGCTGCGAAAAATGTATGCCGATGGCATAATTTACAAACACAAATCTTAAGACGGGTAACGTAACACAACGACAAACCACACCCGGAATAATGGACTGTAATAGAAAGCAATGGATTATGACGTCATAATAAAATTTCTATTCTGAATTTCTGCTTGTTGAAGGTTGAAGCTCGATACCAGTAACCTATTTAATTCATCAATTGGAAAATGGCGTTGACTAAATGCATTTTGTAGAATTTAAGAGATTTTAAATCATTCTTCTGCAATTTAATTGTTATTAGATTATTTGTATTTAATCCTGGGATGTTTTAAAACCATTATTCCAATAAAAGGAAGACTCTTGTACTGTTAGCACTTAAATGGACTCCCTCTTGTAAGTATCCTATGTGAACTACTATATACAATTGAGATTTTTTGTGAAACAACTTCCCATTTATTAGCCTTGAAGTGCTTCAAATATTCTAAATAGATTTCTACAATTTCCTTCTAATTTGTAATGGAGTGGGTAATCACAAAAAAGATTTTAAAATTGCTTTGGTAAAAACAATCAAAAGGATTTAAGGTAGTAGTCCGGTGTGACGGCCGAAATTTCGACTTCTTTTCGTGACCTTTTTTTTAACAAGTAAATAATATACGATCGTTTTGTAACTTTTACATATTTATTTTATTACTTTAAATGATACAATTTTTTTTTTTATTTAATTTTCCATTTATTTATTTACAATATGTAATGTCAAAGTGGAGTCCTCTAAAGAATGATGAGCTGTTTCGGGGAAGCACACAGCCTTCAGTAGTCATCTGAAATGAAAAAATCAAAAAGACTATTATTGTGTAGACCTTATTCTAATGAACTAACCAATAATATACATAATAAAAAAAATAGCGGACTTGTGAAAAAAAATTCTCAAAATGTAATTTTTGTTGATAAAATGTTTAAAAAAAATAATTTATTATTAAAAAGTTAAATGTTTTAAAGGTTAGGTATTTAGATATGTGTATGTAGAATAATGGTTAAATTTTTAGCCCAATCGGTTGAATAGTTTTGAGTCAGTGCTTCCCCGAAATTTCAAAAACATGGTTTTGAGAAAAACGCGTTTAAAGTTTTGGCAACAAATAATACTTACATTATTTAATCAGCTATGCCCGGTGCATACAGTAATCCTTCTGTTTCCTCAAAATCGTCATTAGCAGCAGCTTTAAGAGCTCTACGTAAGGTTCTGGCCTCTTTACAGTTGGCTTCTGTAGTTTTCTCCGCCCTTAAAATCCGTGCATTGTCAACAGTGTCTGCGTAGTCCCTGGCTGTCTGACCTATTGTGATGCCCATTACCTGGTTAAGGTAAAGGAAAGGTTAGCTTGGAAGGCCTGGAAAGGGTTAGCTTAAATATGTATACCTTGGTATCTTTAAATAATAAAGGTTGGAAGGACAATAAAAGAGGGAACGGTCAGAGCAGCTGCCGCTGGCGTGTCAACACACTTTCATACACTCTACAGCGCGCTCTCTTGTTTTAACTATAACTTTGGAAATATTCTAAATTTCGGTCTGAAAATTTAAGATCATATTTTTAAAATGTGGTTCTTCCGAAAAATGTAAAAAAAAAAAAAAAAAAAAAAATCGATTTTTTTTTTTTTTTTTTTTTTTTTTTTTTTTTTTTACCCATCACACAGGACTACTACCTTAAGTACGGAAAATAATGTGAATAGTCCAGTCAACGGGACTTATGAAACATGCCCTCCTTCAGAATGGACAAAATTGTTTCTCTGGTTGTTTTAAATATTGAGTGATATAGAAAATTCACAATTTTTAGTTTTGGGTGTCACCTCTTGGCTCTGTATTTACTTTCTGTGAATTTTTCAATTTACCAACACTGATATATTTTAAACAACATGTGTATTCAAGATGTATCCTGTTATTAGGGGTTTGGTAAGTGACAAGTCATAAACACAAACCTTCAATCTTTTCAAATAAGAAGTACTTTGTATATGTCAACAGAGAGAGAGGAAAACACATTAACAATTCTTACTTTTCCTGCAAGACCTTAGACAGCTGCCTTTTGTTTTTTTAACAACCAATGATATTTGATAACTAAATAAAAATGCCTTTCTACTAGATGGAAATACTGATTAAAGAGGCCTTTTTGTGGGGTTTTGCGCACGTACATATTTTTGTAACAACTGATTTACAAGACGTCATATTTTGATATTTTTGACGGTTCAGATAATTTATCACAGTTTTCCAATTGGCAAATTAGTGAGGGGGGATGGCATGTCGACCCCTGTCGCTTAACATATGAAGAATAAGCTCTTCTCTGCTAAACTTCTACATACTCTGACTGTAGACATTCATATACTGTACATGTTGCAAACTTTCGAGTGGAGTGTAATGCACCCGAGTGTGCCAAGTAGGCATGATGCTTTAATGTGATGCATGTAATACTATCTAGGTGCATGGCAGTGCACCCGCCAAGTTCACTGCCAGCCATTTTTTACTGGAAGCCACTTAGCAGTATTTTGACATCTCGTATCTGCGTATTACAGTATGTCTTAAGGCTGAATTTTTTTTTATGTGTAGCTGTTAACCACTTTAGTTAGACACCAAAGTTTCAAGTCACTAATTATATTGATTGTCGAGATAATAACATTTGAAAACGGCAGAAAACCACATATTTTGAAATCCACCCAAAACTCACTCGCTGATCATCAAATTACTAAGGCATTTGAAGCAGAGCTTGAACTAGAAAATTTGGTATGCTTTTGACATGTATACTAAGGAAAAAATCTAAAAATCAAGATTTTCCCCTCAGAATTCTTAAAAGGGGCAATGTTTAAAAATTTTGAATCTCAATTCTGATACATTTCTATTGGGCATAGAATTATAAAACTTAAAATACTAGCAGCTCTTAGCCTATATAAATAGAAAAATAACTCGCCACATGCTGTAAAGCTTCTAAAATCAAGAAATAATAAAAAAGTTTACTTGGCATTAGAAAATTGATGATTGGCGTTATTTTATTGCCTACGAAATGATCATAAATTGTAAATATTTTTCCCCTTTGCCAACTTTTTTTGCAAATCTGAATAAACAATTTATTTAAAATAATTTTATATGATCATCATTCATAGTGAATGCATGAGTACGTCATGGACTGCCATCCGGTAAATTTAACTTTCTTCGAAAAATATCGTGTATTTCTCCACTAATTGGACATTGTTGATAACGTTTATCAAAACTTCCATAAATCCAAATATAATAGTTAAAAGAATAAAGAAGTCGCCTTATATAGTTCTCGTAGTTGGCCGCCAACAAAATGTTTGTCAGCGGTCAGCTGTATGATAAGTAAGTACCAAAAAAAAACATGTATGCTTAACCCCTTCAATCCCAGGAATTATTGAAACAAAACATATTAAAACAAGTTATTGTTGCGCTAATAAGTAATAAATTTAAAATAAAGTACCTTAAAAAAAAAAGTGAAATCCTGACATAAACGTATCTGTAAAAAGGTGCCAAGTTCTTCATACAATGATTATGGCCATGAAAAGTATTGAGATCTAAAGTAGAGCCAAATTTAAAGTTGTTGTAAATTACGGTCATTGAAAATTAGTAAAATTTTTCTTCTCAAAGTTAAAATTCCTCTGCATGGGCCTAAATATCTAGCTACAAAAATGCTTGTGTGACTTGGCCATTATTCGTCAGTGAACCAGAATATGTAATGGCTAAGTGTCATGAATATTTTTGCAGCTAGATATTTAGACGTATGTAGGGGAATTTTGACTTTGAGAAGGAAATTTTACTAATTTTCATTGCCCGTAGTTTACAATAACTTTAAACTTGGATTTACTTTAGATCTCAATACTTTTCATTGTCATAATCATGGCATGAAGAACTTGGTGCCTTTTTACAGAGATGATTTTGTTGGGATATCATTGAGAAGGTTTGTTAAATTAGATGCTGCATGTGCCTTTTGTCACCCTATAATACTTAAATTAAAGTGATATTTTTTCTTTTACAAAAAGTGTTGAATTGTGTAATAATTTTTATGTGTGTGAATATAAAACAATTTCTATTATTTTTCACAAAAATGTAGGGATGCACCGAATAGTGATTTTGGCCGAGTAACGAATTTTTAGCCATTGGACGAGCTGAAAACCCAATATTCGGCCGGCCGAATATCTGATGCATTGTTTCCTATAAAACTTGTCTTAACTACCACTTATAATAAAAAATAGGATTATTTTATATTATGGCCGACCAAACGGTATAGTGGTTAGCGTGCTAGCTTCTGGACCGCGAGGTTGCGGGTTCGAGTCCCGTGTAGGCATGGGTGTTTGTAAATGTATGTTGGCTTGTCTAATGACGAATGTTTCGGCGCATTATAGCCCTCGTGTTGCTGACGGTGCCAGATAATCTGAATACAACCAACTATTTTATATTATGAAAACATAGAACTGGACCTTCATTAATGATGATTGTCTTAAACTCAGAAAGGTTACATAAAAAAAGTTCTCGTGTCTTTAAAACTATTCAAAGAACACGTCTTATGTCGTATGCAAATTTAAGGGCCATGGCATTCCCTGAATTTCATAGAAAAGGAAAAATAACTTCTTAAAAATGCTGTGGATGCACATTATAAGTTTTGACATTTTTTAAATATTGTATAGGGAAAATAAAATATTACTTTTGTAGAGTGACATTCTTCAATAATAATAAATTGACAATAAAAAAAGTATTCAGCTGCCGAATATCAGCGCATCCCTACTAAAATGTGTTGTGCGGTAAAGAATTTAAAAAAACTCACCTTCTCACATTTGCGGAGGAAAACCATGTTCATGTTATTTGTGCACAATAAGAGATTTTCTAATATTAATACGCTTTTATTAGCTTCAGATGTATGTATGTAACGGAATCTTTGAACATGATTTTGACCCCCTTCAAAACGTTGGATTAACTCGAAATTTGGCATACTTATTAAGGACCGATGACAATTCAATAAGTTTGTCGCTTTATCACAAGGATTAACTCGTGTTGCCCTTGCGCCGTTAAATTCCTACCAACCAACCTTCTCCGGAATCGAACCCTGGTGTGCCGTTTGAAAGATTTGTCGTTTGAACGACAGTTATACAAAGCGTGTTCTTTTTAGTCCCATTATCCTTACCAGGATCTTCAGGATTAGTGATTTTAGTCTAGGGACTTAAATGCATTCTATCAAGTTTTGGGGCTGCTTTTACACACACTATTATTACCACTTTGTAGGTTACACTGCGTGAAAAAAGTAGAAGGACACATGATTTTTTTTTATAAATAAAAAACACTGATTTTTTCCATAACAATTTAATGAGTAACACTTTAAATTACTAATTGCAAACAGATAATTGTATCTGAAAATTGAAACAAAAAAATACAGGTCAAGTACAGCAATAAATCAGTTTTGACTTCATCATACTCTGTGAAAAAAGTAGAAGGACACTTCTAAATAATGCAAATAAAAGTCTTATTAATAGGGAATTCTTCCACAATTGGCTTTGATTACTTCAAAAATTCGATTTAGCATCGAATCATATAAATTTTGAATTTCTGTTTGGCAGAAATTGTCCCATACATAATTCAAAGTTCTCCGAAGCTCAACTATAGATTCAAACTGCTTGCCTTCCGCGTAAACGCGACGAACAATCATTGCCCATATGTTCTCTACAATGTTGAGGTCCGAGCTTTTAGCAGGCCATGGCAAAACCCGAACATTATTTGCTGCAAACCAATTTTTAACCCCATTAGCTGTGTGAATTGATGCTCCGTCCTGTTGAAAAATCCAGTCATTTCCGCCTAGCTCAACGACGTAGGGAAGGAGATCTGAATTCAAGACTTGGATATAATCTGCGTGTTTTTGCCACTCAGGAACACTAGGCTTGTTCTTCCTCCGTACCCGACTGCCAACCAAACCATTAAACTCCCTCCGCCCATCTGTCGGGTAGAATAAGTCTTTTCTTCAGTACCGAGTCAGTGCCAATAGTATTTGTAGCCATCTGGACCGTCTAAATTAAATCTTTTCTCATCAGAAAATATAACGGAGGTCCACTCTGACGTCCAGGACATGTGGTTTTTAGCCCAGTGCAGTCGGTGTTCAATGTGCCTTTCATTCCATTTGGGATTGGGGCATCCTTTTTCGGAATACGAAAATTTCGGACCTTTTTATGTAGTTGTAGACAGTTCTTCTTGAAACGTGTGTGATGCCTGCATTATTTTGAGCTTTGGCAATACTTCCATCCGATTTTTTTAGTTCCCGAATGATTTTTCTTTGATCGCGTTGCGTCAGTTTTTTAGGTCTGCCAGTCTTCTTTTTGGTTCAATGACTACTAGGATTTCTTATATAGTTTGAAACAGTATTTGGACTAATATGTAGCTGGCGTGCAATCTCTCTCACACCTTTGCCATCGTTTTTGTAGGCATAAATTTGGCCTTTTTCAAACTCACTTAAAGGTTTCCCTTTAGGCATTCTAAAAAGATGAAAACGACAGATTTTCAATAAAATAGTATGTTTTTCTTAACAAAAACAGTTAAAAAGAATGAAACACCTACCTTTGAGGTTTACAATATTCCAAAATAAATTATTTTAGCACGTGTCCTTCTACTTTTTTCACACACCAAAAATCGTTAAGTACTGTTTTCCTTAAATTTTACTAGTAGTAGATAAAATTTAATCATTTATAAAAAAGAAAAAATAGCCAAACTACATAAAAAAAGAAATTTAGTTCAGGAGGATCGAAATACAAAGCATAAATTACAAAATATGACTGTCCTTCTACTTTTTTCCCGTAGTGTATCTTAATTAATTTGTAATCGTACCATCAGTCTGAAACTTGGCCGATAGACTAGTTATCAATGGCATTTTGTTCTATTGTTTTTTTTTTAGGGGGAAGGGTTAGTCCATTGGCACACAATCCATGGTTTTCTTTGTTGTGATCAAACCATGATTTTTTACTAGGGGGTGTGCTTGCAAAAAAAATTATAAAAGGTGTAAATTCTAAGAGAAAAGGGGCCTAATGTCTAGTATTATTAAAGAGTGAGCAGGGTAGAAGAAGGTATTTATTTTAGTTACTGTACAATCATTTATATGATCATTTCCTGTACTGCCTTTGTGTTTTATTGTAGTTTTTTATTATTATTATTTGTATAAGAAGAAATAAAATGTTTTACTCTTTTATATTTTTATGTCTTTTGGTTCCTATTTTCAAAACACAGTTTCTTGAATGCTGAATATAATAATGTTAGAAAAATAAGAAAATCGCTAAAATATATTTTGGTGTTTTTACTATTGTGATTTTTTAAAAACTATTCTCAAAGAGGAATGTGTTTAATTTGTTATAATTGTTAATTAACATTTATTTAGGAAATGCGCCAATCAACATTTCTGAAACTTTGGTTTTTATGAGTTAATTTTATGTGAAATTGAAATCTGAGACCTACTCACTTCGAAGGAGAATCCATCGCTTATGATTTCTCTCGTCTTCCGGAGAAAAAAAAATTCTAAAGATTCCTAATTTTTTTAAAGATTCTAAACGGGATTAAGCTGTGGGGGCTTTTTCAACAAAATGCTTAAAAACGTTCTTAAATGTTAAAATAAGAAAGTATGATTTAGCTCTTTTGCTAAAACGTTTTTACACGAAATATACAAACCGACCAAACGGTATAGTGGTTAGCGTGCTAGCTTCTAGACCGCGAGGTTGCGGGTTCGAGCCCCGTGTTAGGCATGGGTGTTTGTAAATGTATGTTGGCTTGTCTAATGACGAATGTTTCGGCGCATTATAGCCCTCGTGTTGCTGACGGCGCCAGATAATCTGAATACAACCAACCACGAAATATACAAAATTGCCATTTTTGTTATCTCAAGGTTGGTTATCAGCCTAAAAGAACAAATAAGCTAAAGAGTGGAAAGTATTTTTGCAGTTGATATTGGTATAAAATAACTTAAGAAGGTTAATTATGATTTTACTATAAAAAAAAAGTGTTATAATCGTGTTAAATTAAACATCCTGAGTGATGAAACTCGTAATCTATTTTAGCAAAAAGCTAAAATGAAAATTGGGATTTTAGCTTTTTTGCCAAAGAAATTTTGTTCCCCAGCTCAAACATTGATTCTAAATGATAGTTAATAAAGAATACCAATTTTTTTTTAGATAATAGGGTTTTCTTATATTTCTTTTAGGAGGAAGTCCTAGTAAGTATCATTCCCTATACTCGCTATGATACAATCTTCTAGCCCAGTGCATTTAGAAACTACTTTCTATAAAACCCTGACATTTGGTGAGTAGGTACGAAAATGATCACTTAACGAAATAACATAGATTAAAAACTCGGAAAATAGCGTCTAATATATTTAATTTTGCATTTGAAATCCTTTTGTCTATGCATATGCAGTGTCACCACCTGGTTTTGTCGATTGCTATTTTAATTTTCATTCATAATAGATAGACATTAAATGAAAGCAATTTATGTCATTTCATTAAGTAACCTCTTTCGTAAGTATTCGCCAAGTTTCAAATTTTTATGGAAAGTTATTTCTAAATACACTGGGCTAGAAGATTGTAACGTAGCGAGTATAGGGAATAGTCCGAGAGGTAACTGCAATTTTTGGACCCCATCGAACATCATTCTGAATTTTTTTTTATAGAAATTGGAGAAAAATGAGTAGATTACGAATCCACTGGTCTGCCGTCGCAAAAATTGCCGAAACTGATCAAAAATCAACTTAAACTAAAATCCGATTGCCAAATATGTCATAGCCGACTAAACGGTATAGTGGTTAGCGTGCTAGCTTCTAGATCGCGAGGTTGCGGGTTCGAGTCCCGTGTTAGGCATGGGTATTTGTAAATGTATGTTGGCTTGTAAAATGACGAAATGTTTCGGCGCATTATAGCCCTTGTGTTGCTGATGGCGCCAGATAATCTGAGTACAACCAACCAAATATGTCATAAGATAACATACTTTTTCGTCTGGCAAACCACTGCATTTTGATTTTCAATGAGAAAAAGCGCAAACGAATTCTGATATCTGGCTCAGAAAACTTGTATCTTTTAAAAGTAAGCCAACTTGGCAACATCAGTGACGTAATGTTTCTTGCCAATTTGGCTCGTTTGAAAGATGCAAGTAAGCCATAGCCACACATCCGAATCGTCTGCAACCTTTTTAATTGAAAATTAAAGAGTGACGGTTACCAAATAAAAAAAAATGCTCATTATTTGGCTAGTTATGGCGCAATTGGCAATTGGATTTAATTCAACTTATTAAAAGTCTATTTTTGACCAGTTTCGGCCATTTTTGCAACGGCAAACTAATGGATTCGTAATCTACTCGCTTTTCTCCAAATTCTATAAAAAAAAATTCAGAATGATGTTCGATGGGGTCTAAAAATTGCAGTCGTCTCTCTGGATTTTTTCTTAACCAGCTTACAATCCATCATACTATTTAGATTAGTTAAGAGGTACTATATACTACTGTACTATATTTATATTATATATTGCAAATGATGTCTCCTATCATTATTATACTGGTATCTGAAATTTGATGAAGAAAGGCTTATATTTTTGGTGTCAAATTTCTTTGAATTTTCACGACCCAAAGAATTTTTCACATGACTTCGAAAACCGACACAACTGCCGTTATTCAATTGACTGAAATGAAAATGTCATAGTTGAAAAGTTAGATTAATAACTAAAAGTCTGGCTAGTGCATAACGTAATAAAATTGAACATGGCTCTCTGCAAACTGGCAAAATTGGTTGGTTGTTTTCAGATTATCTGGCGCCGTCAGCAACACGAGGGCTATAATGCGCCGAAACATTCGTCATTAGACAAGCCAACATACATTTACAAACATCCATGCCAAACACGGGACTCGAACCCCCAATCTCGCGGTCTAGAAGCTAGCACGCTAACCACTATACCGTTTGGTCGGCCAAACTGGCAAAATCTAAACATAAAAAAGTCAACACAGTGGCCTGCACTGCCGCATACGAGTGAAGCAGATTTAGCAGATGAAATCCTCAGTGAAAAACAGAACACCTGTCTATCACTCATGGATACATTCCAGTTTATAATATATGTTACCAAAGTTTTAATTATGCCTTTGTTCATTTCTCATTCATGATTCAAAAAACATACTACATTCCTATCCAATTAACTATCGTTTTTCCTACTCTCCGCTTCAATCGGCTTATCCTCGGACTCATTTAGGCAGGTTAAGTGTTTGCCTACTGTATATGTATGTTATAAATAACATCTCAATTCTTTATTTTACTGGTTGATATTTGTTGAAGTGCTTTATATTTTTAGTGTCAAATAAATTTTTTGGGTTTTCGCGACCTAAAAAAAGGATCGTGACCCATGATATGCACACTACAGGTCAAACTCAAAGTTGGAATATAAGTTCTCAAAGCTATAGTGAGCTCACAATTTACTGAAAATATATTTGACTCATTTTTAATTACTCTATTTTAATAGTTGAACTTAAAGTATCTAAGTCATCACATGGAGCAAAATAAGTATATCCAAAATCTGTTGGAACTGTTTTTACCAGTCATTACCCTAGATAAAATTCACAATTTCCTGGATCATTTGCAGGAGATATAAAGATCTTCGTACTAATTAAAACATACACAAGTTCAAGGAACTTCCTTTAATTGGGCTTAGAAGAATAAAAATTGAATGACGAAAATGTAACAAATTGTTTCGCCTGGCTGAAAATAAAAAAAAAATAAAAAAACTTATTTTCAATAAAAGATTTGGTTGGTTGGTTGTTTTCAGATTATCTGGCGCCGTCAGCAACACGAGGGCTATAATGCGCCGAAACATTCGTCATTAGACAAGCCAACATACATTTACAAACACCCATGTCTTACACGGAACCCGCAACCTCGCGCGCTAACCACTATACCATTCGATCGGCCTTTTCAATAAAAGAAAACATGTTACTGGAAATTACCTCAATTAATTATATAGATACTAGTATCTACTCTTTGATGTGATTCTGAGTAAACTCTTGGTCGTAAAGCCTAGATTGAACGGTCAGTTATCAAATCCATATTAAGCATAAAGCCGGATTTACACGCTACCAGTCGGGGTTCCAGTTTAGATCGCCAGTCAGTGACGTCACCTGGCTACTGGTTCTAGTAAACCAAACATTTTCTATTTACTGGCGCTGGTGACTCTCATCAACCAATCGCCGACCAAACGGTATAGTGGTTAGCGTGCTGGCTTCTAGACCGCGAGGTTGCGGGTTCGAGTCCCGTGTTAGGCATGAGTGTTTGAAAATGTATGTTGGCTTGTCAAATGACGAATGTTTCGGCGCATTATAGCCCTCGTGTTGCTGACGGCGCCAGATAATCTGAAAACAACCAACTCATCAACCAATCACGTGCGCGCTCCTGCGTTTACTGACAGACGGCGCAGTGGTCGCTTAGCTGACGTCACAGGACTGGTGATCTTAACTGATAGCGTGTAAATCCGGCCTTAGAAAAACATGCTCTTACCTTTAAGCAGCGTTGCCAGACCTCGGACTTAAAATTCTTAGGTAGGCAATTTTTCACAAGGCCATTTTGGACATAGTATATTTAATAATATTTTTACTTATTGAAATATGAATAGTTCTTCAAAAACTAAGTCTTCCTGCACTTTAAAAAGTACTAAAAAATGCACTATGTCGAATATAGATACTGGTCGAATTATAAAATATTACGTCTGGCAAAGCTGCCTTTAAGCATCATAGATGAGGTCTGTCAAAATAAGATACTACGTGTCCTATAAGCCACACTCTGTCGGTTTTTTTTTTTTTTTTGGTTTTTTTTTTATGAAATGTGTTGTAATTTTTGCGTGTGTGATTATAAACAAAAAATTTCTATTGCAGAAAAATGGATGCGCCATTTAAGTGTAATATCTGCAGCAAAGCATTTTCAAAAAAGAGCAATTTCACAAGGCATCTCCTCATTCACTCTGGGGAAAAACCGTTTTCATGCAAAGTGTGTAACGAGGGATTTTCTCAAATGGGCACTCTCAAACGGCACCTCCTCACACATACTGGAGAAAAACCACTTTCATGTGATGTGTGTAACAGAAGATTTTCTGCAAGGAGTGGCCTCAAATGTCACCTCCTCACTCATACTGGTGAAAAACCACATTCATGCGAAGTGTGCAACAAGGGATTTTCTCAAAGTAGTTCTCTCAAAATGCATCTCCTACACCATACTGGAGAGAAACCACATTCATGCGATTTGTGCAACAAGGGATTTTCTCAAAGGGGCAGTCTCAAATATCATCTTCTCACTCATACTGGAGAAAAACCATATTCATGTGATGTGTGCAACAAGGGATTTTCTAAAAAGTGCCATCTTTCAAGTCACCTCCTCGCTCACACAGGAGTTAAACCACTTTCTTGCTATGTGTGCAACAAGGGGTTTTCTGATCCGAGTAATTTCAATAAGCATTTACTTACTCATACTAATAATAAGTCCCATGTATGTAGTGTATGCAACAGAGGTTTTTCTCAAAAGTACTATCTTACAAGGCACCTCCGTACTCACACTGGAACCCCCCCACCCCAATCATTTCTGTGATGTGTGAAACGAAGATTTTTCTGTAATAGTCCGAGAGGCGACTGCAATTTTTGGACCCCATCGAACATCATTCTGAATTTTTTATAGAAATTGGAGAAAAGTGAGTAGATTAGGAATCCACTGGTCTGCCGTGGCAAAAATGGCCGAAACTGATCAATAATCGACTTGGAATAAGTTGAACTAAATCCAATTGCCAAATGCGCCATAACTTGCCAAAAATAGAACAAACTTATTCGTCTGGCAACCCACTTCCTTTTGATTTTCAATGAGAAAAAGCGCAAACGATTTCTGATCTTTGGCTCGGAAAACTTATATCTTTTAAAAGTAAGCCAAATTGGCGACATCAGTTACGTCATAAGTGACGTAATATTTTTTGCCAACTTGGCTCCCTTTTAATAGATGCAAGTAGGCCGTCGCCAGATATCTGAATCGTCTGCAACCTTCTTAATTGAAAATTAAAGAGTGAGGGTTACCAAATAAAAAAAAATGCTTATTATTTGGCAAGTTATGGCGCATTTGGCAATTGGATTTAGTTCAACTTATTAAAAGTCGATTTTTGACCAGTTTCGGCCATTTTTGCCACTGCAGACCAGTGGATTCGTAATCTACTCACTTTCCTCTAATTTCTATAAAAAATTCAGAATGATGTTCGATGGGGTCCAAAAATTGCAGTCGCCTCTCAGTTTATAAGGTCTGCTCTCACAAGACAACTAACTCATCATTGAACATAGAACATAACACAACCTTTTTTTGGTGTGCAATCTTAAAGCTCAGACCTACTCAGTTTGTAGCAAAATTGATGTGCGAGGATTCCAAGTACATTGAGTTTTTTTTTTTTTTTTTGTATTGCAAAGAATATCCAAAAGGTTGCAACTTACTCCTGTCAACGCTTAGGAAAGTGGCAGCTGGTGAAGGGTGCTTGAAGGACCCAGGCTACTTCTTCCTTTTTGGACTTGTTCCCACTACAATGTACATATTTGCATCTGCATCATAATTGCATGTGTTAGGCGCAGTTTGACAGTTGTGTCGCCCTTACGTCTAATAAATCTGAAAACAACCAACCGTAATTGTGTACTTTTTAACACTGTTTTTCCTCATAATGCTTTGTTTTTTAAATGCTTTATATTAACTTCGATTTTGTGTGTTTCTTTATCGATGGGAGCGGAATCTGCGGAGTTCTAACTAACGCTCTTGTCATCATCCAATTGGGCTGAAACTTTGCAGATAGGTTCGATGTCGATGACAATGCATTCTATCAAATTTTGGGGCTGTTACTGTCACTTAAAGTTTGCTTTTACAAAATACTAATAAACCAACTTGCCGTCGTCAAATCGCATTGAACCGATCATTGTTGAAACTCTTTCCAATTCTTTTTTTAATAAATAAATAATATTACTTTAATGAAAATAAATAAATGACATTAGGATGAGAGAGCATAAATTCACATTCCTTCTTAATAAATAAATTGTTAAACGTAGTTTGCCGCACATTTTGCTGATAGAAAGGTTTTTGATATCGGCGCTGTGTTAAAAATTGACAATGTATATAAAGGATTTTTTAAAAACTCTGTTTTATGTGTTATGTTATTTCTTACAATTTCTGCATACTGTAACTTCTCTCTAAGATCTATATATATAATTCTCTTGCGTGCCGCCCAAATTCGGTTGTATTTCTGTGCGCAGAATGGCAACGACTTCAAACAACCAATCACAAATCTACTAAATGTGCTTAATACACGAGTTTCCGAATTCAGCAATCCAGCCAATCGCAATATACATTTTGAAATTTGACTTCTGGACCAAACGGTATAGTGGTTAGCGTGCTGGCTTCTAGACCGCGAGGTTGCGGGTTCGAGTCCCGTGTTTGGCATGGGTGTTTGTGAATGTATGTTGGCTTGTCTAATGACGAAAGTTTCGGCGCATTATAGCCCTCGTGTTGCTGACGGCGCCAGATAATCTGAATACAACCAACCAACCAAATTTGACTTCTGGCAGTAGCCATCAACTTGAATTCGCTATATTTTGTTGTCTTAATACTGATACAAATTGTTGCCTATTTAAACCGTATTGATTCAATATTTACGTTGATGCCGGAATAAATAGATGCAAGATGTGTACATTTCTTTTGGATTAAAATTCTATATAAACCAAGTATTTCCGAAAAATTTTCGGTTAAAATTCCAAGTCGGGTTCGAATTCTGCGCCAAGAATTACGCCAACAAATGTCAGCCGACGCCCTTTTTTTAATAACAAGTGAATTGCCTATAGTTGCCATAATTTGGCGCGGTTTTATGTAAACAATTCTTGGCGCAGAATCCGTACTGTACTTTAAAGTTTTATCCACGTTTATATGTGGATGTTTTCCGAATATATATACCGACAAAAACTGAGCACGGAATTTCCATTAAGAATATTAAGGTTTCTATGCTGAAAATTCACAGTAGATTGAATAAAAATTTCAGCATTCCGGATAAACCACAATTTTTCAATTTCAATGCACAATGTCACTCTTCAAGGTTTTTATTGATTATGCAGCTGAAACTGCTTTTTACTAGGCCATATTTTAAATGCCTCACTTTGAAGGGAGCCTGGTTCGCGAAGCAAACCAAAGGGAATTGCGTAGCTTTTCCGGGGGTTGGCAAGCGTTAGAGAGCAGGGGGCTGAGCCCTCTAGTATGTAGAAATATAAGATGCTTAAGCTAAATGTCCACGAGGGAGAAAACTAGTGCGAGTTCCATGCGAGGAACTTGCAGTAATGTCTCCACGGCATGTGCAGTTTTGCTCGCGGAGGAGCAGTTGTAATTGTCTTCCAATGGAAATCTGCCGACCAAACGGTATAGTGGTTAGCGTGCTGGCTTCTAGACCGCGAGGTTGCGGGTTCGAGTCCCGCGTAGGCATGGGTGTTTGTAAATGTATGTTGGCTTGTCTAATGACGATAGTTTCGGCGCATTATAGCCCTCGTGTTGCTGACGGCACCAGATAATCTGAATACAACCAATCCAATGGAAATCTTGCATAGTAGTCCGAGAGGCGACTTCAATTTTTGGACCCCATCGAACATCATTCTGAATTTTTTATAGAAATTGGAGAAAAGTGAGTAGATTAGGAATCCACTGGTCTGCCGTGGCAAAAATGGCCGAAACTGATCAATAATCGACTTGGAATGAGTTGAACTAAAATCCGATTGCCAAATACTTTATAACTTGCCAAAAATAGAACAAACTTATTCGTCTGGCAACCCACTTCATTTTGATTTTCAATGAGAAAAAGCGCAAACGATTTCTGATCTTTGGCTCTGAAAACTTATATCTTTTAAAAGTAAGCCAAATTGGCGACATCAATTACGTCATAAGTGACGTAATATTTTTTGCCAACTTGGCTCCCTTTTAATCGATGGAAGTAGGCCGTCGCCAGATATCTGAATCGTCTGCAACCTTCTTAATTGAAAATTAAAGAGTGAGGGTTACCAAATAAAAAAAAATGCTCATTATTTGGCAAGTTATGGCGCATTTGGCAATTGGATTTAGTTCAACTTAATAAAAGTCGATATTTGACCAGTTTCGGCCATTTTTGCCACGGCAGACCAGTGGATTCGTAATCTGCTCACTTTTCTCCAATTTCTATAAAAAATTCAGAATGATGTTCGATAGGGTCCAAAAATTGCAGTCGCCTCTCAGTCTATAGGTGTGTCCACGACCGCGATGCGACGTACAACCGCCCGAATGAAATGGATTCTTTGGGAGAAAATCGACTGTAATTTGTTTTTACCTGCTGCAAATTACTTAATTTGTTAATTACTTAAACAAATTACTTAATTTGTTTTTACCTGACTGTAATTTGTCCCACCTGCGTCAACTGCTCTGGAAACCATCCATCTTTTTCCAGAACATGCAAAAAATGGATAGAGGAAAATAGAATCCAAGATATCAAAACGGAGAAAAACATTCCCTATCCAGAGGCCCGAACGATTTACGAGACTACAGAAGCCAACTCTATGGCCAAAACAATAGCCAGATCAATCGCTCAAAAACCACCCCAAGTAAAATTCATAAACACACAAACTGATATTAGTATTCCAAACACTCCGTTATCTCCAGAACAGCTGCTTAAATGTTTCCTCCCGCCCGCAAAATGCAACTCCTCTGCTTCTCAAACGACTGCAATTTCATCCAATTCAAAATCAAACCCTAAAATAACAAAACCAGTTGTGCAACTCAAAAAAACTCACTCAAATCAAACCATCAAACAAACCCGGAAATGTGTTAAAAAGTAAAATCCTTAAAAAAAAAAATGCTGCAAATACTCAACCTACAATGAAAACAAAAGAAAAATCAGAATCATCAGAAAGATCAAGTGATGATGAGGCTGATGTCATCTCGGGTTTTGATCCAGGTGACATGGAAGTCGACCCAGGCCTCGAGACACCTGCTCTTCTCCATCCGAGAAGCAAGTCACTAGACCGGCGGATCGGTAATCCTTCCAAATAACATTTAATCTGTTATCTTGGAATTGTCGTGGTTTCCACCAAAATTCTGTAGATGTCAAGAATATCATTGATCGGCACAAACCTGTCTGTCTCTGCTTGCAAGAGACGCTTCTGAAGCCATCTCAAAGCTCTCTTATAAGGGGCTACAGCCCTGTTCGTAAGGACTGTACCAGCGGTGATAGAGCCAGCGGAGGAGTTGCTATTTTCACATCAAATAGCACTCCATGTACCCCGCTGTCGCTCTCAACAACTCTACAAGCTGTTGCTGTTAGAGTGTCAATGAAATCTGTCATCACCGTATGCTCCATATATTTACCACCCAATGTTACCATCCAGCAAGCAGAACTGACCAGGTTGTGTGATCAACTTCCTGCACCATACATCATAATGGGAGACTTTAACGGTCATAATCCTCTTTGGGGTAGCCCTGATATAAATAATCGTGGAAAAATAATTGAAAAAATGATAGAGGACCAACATCTCTGCCTCCTAAATAATGGGCAAAACACCTACTTCCACACCCCTTCGAGGACGTTCCATGCCATCGATCTTGTCCTGTGCTCACCATCTCTTCTATCTGATTGGACCTTTCTAGTTGGAGATGATCTTTTCCACAGCGATCACTTTCCCATCAGACTCGAATATGAAGGAAATGGAGTTACTCCTGCTACCCGCCAACCTCGATTTAAAATTGAAGCTGCCGACTGGGAGCGTTTTTCTACCATGATTCATTTGTCTGATGAGATGGTGAGTCTTGACGATATCGATGAAGCTGCAATTGCTGTAACTCAAGCTATTTTAGAAGCTGCTCGCAGCTCTATTCCTATGACCTCCAAACATCTACCAAAAATTCCAAAGCCGTGGTGGAACCACGACTGCAAGATTGCACATAAGAAACAGAGGAAAGCTTGGGGTATTTTTCGCCGATATCCCACCCAAGCCAACCTCATTAGTTTCAAACGTGCCCGAGCTGAGGCTCGTAAGATCCGCCGACGAAGCCAGAAGGATCCTTGGCAACACTATGTTGGCACCATAACATCCTCAACATCCTCCAAAAGTGTGTGGAATAAAATAAACAAGATCAAGGGCCGTTATCCCCAAATCTCCGTTTCCATCTTGGAGAGTGATCAGGGGATAATTCAAATTCCACTGATATTGCCAACACACTTGGAGCCGCTTTCGCCCAAGTGTCCAGCCATATAAACTATAAAGAGCCGTTCGCTTCGTATAAGCTTCGAGCTGAGAGAAGAAAGTTGAATTTTACTTCCGCCGGTTCGGAAGACTACAACTCGGATTTCACCATTGCCGAGTTGAATAAAGCTCTATCTACAGCACATAACTCCCCAGATAGCATGCAAGCTTACGAAAACCTTGTCATATGCTTGTCATTAGACTTGCAGTTCTAAGCTTGCCGAGTAACCCTCTAATAAAAGGGTTTGAAAAGGGCAGCTGTGAAAAGCTTGGAAAGTAACACCTTTCGAAAAGGATATGTAAAGGGTCGAATTCCAGGGCATCAGCAACCCCCCCTTTTCGAAAGGGTAGGTAAAGGGTCGAATTCCAAAGGCTGCAGTCTTTCTCCTCCCCTTGCCGCAGATCAGATAAGATCTCCCCCGTAAAACGTGTGACTAGACGTATCTTGCAACCGGTTTTGAGTTTGGCATTCGAATGTTGGTTAAAGAGCTTGACCAAGAGCTTGACGGACACGGAAGATGAAATACTTTCATCTTTAATTCCCGCTGTAAAAACCGGTACGTACGTTGTTTTATAATTATAATTAATTAATTTTTTATCAATCTGCAATAATATTATTAAAACGGAAGCGTTGGAACGTTTTATCAAATTCTTAAAGAAATAGGCTTAATTAGTTGTTGACACATAGTAACGCAGCCTAGAAAACATTAACAATTTTTTCATAGACAAGTAACTTTTTTGTTTCTTCGAAAAGTTTTATGGGCCGAAAAAAAATCAGCTATTTTTGTGGCGAAAAGTTATTGAAATGCGTTGGGGTAGAATTTTTTAAATAGTACATGCTTTGTTATAAACAATAGCTTAATTCCATAATTCACTCTGAGCGTAATTTTTACCTCGTAACACGTTTTTACGATACTACAATTTATAAATCTGTACTTAAGATAAACTACCAGGAGTGCAATGTTAAACACTAAATTGCATTTATGGGATCCCGCATTTTATGATAGTTTACTTCTGAGGTACAGAAATGTTCCTTATGTGCTGTAAGTTTAACATAATGAAATGAAATTTAGTTGTGTTTCACCAACATTCCCTTAAATACAGACAGGGCAGCCGACAGGATTTTCGGCCCCTATGCAAATGTAACTCGGGCCCAATTACCCTCCCTCGCCCATATACACATATTAGCGTCGATACTAAAAAGATAATATCTCCACAGTTATTATAACCACATACATTCAGGACATTTAACCTAAGAATAAGATGAAGCAATAAATGATTATACATTTTTTCATTGTTTGGGTAAACAAATACTAAACTTGCTGCGTATTCTCAAACCAGAAATATAGAGGAAACGAGAAAAAACAAAGATAAATTAGAGGAGTAAGATGAACTGATAGCACTGTTCTCAAATACCAACTTAAAGTTAGCGGCCCCCTGGTACCTTCCCAGTCAAAATACAGAGCAATCAGAATGCGCTATATGAGTGCGCCCATGATGCTTCACAATTCCAATTGCATCGAGCTTTTGTTGACGTTCTTTGTTCTCTTGTCTCCGACTGAGGTAGACGGCAAATTTTGCTGTAAAATTTTACACATGCGCGTGTTGCTAAAACGACCTTTGCTTTTTATACACTTGATTGGAAAAACCCGAGTTCGATTTCATCCAAAACGAAGAAAAAAATTGATGTGAAAAATCGAGAATTTAAAAAAGAATGAACTAAATCGTATGCGTTAATTAACACCAAATTTGGACAGCTGACTTGTCTCATTCAGGCCCGTAGCCAGCCAAAGTTTGTAGGACGGGCAAAAATTTTCCCAGGAGGGGCAGAAATATAAATTACTTAATTGGTTTTCAATTAATTTTTACAATTATTACAAATTTATACAATTTTTACAATTCGTAAAAGAGTATTTATCAGAGCACTTTGTGAAGTACATATACAAAAAAATATTTAAAAAAAGAAACATTGTTAATGTATTTTTGATGTAATTTTATTTTTATTAATTCTTTTAAAGATTCTACACAAGAAATTTTTTTGATAAAAACAAAACTTTCAATTAAAAAATTTTTAAAGTATATTTAATACAATTCTATTCCTTTAAAATATTCTATGCTTGTCCATCTCTTAATTTTTCACACATTTCAACTTAAGAATATCTACTTTAAAAATAATTACAAATATAAAAATTAGTAAAAGTTACTTTTACATAAAAAGTTTTTTTTAACATAAAAAGTTTTTTTAACATAAAAAGTTTTTTCGAAGTTCTGTTCTTACATTTCTATTTAAAAATATATATTGTTAAACAAATTACATTTTTTTATCATTGGTCTTGTGGAACAGCTACATAACTCTTTAACAAACTTTTCATTTAAGAAATTCTTTCAGCAATAAAAAGTTATTTACATTTTTATATAAAAACTATATCTTTAATATATATATATATATATATATATATATATATATATATATATATATACACATTACTAATAGAATTGTATTTTCCTTTATTTTCTCCTATCATTTTCAATACTCTGAAAAATTTATCAGATACTATTATAATATAAAAACCCTTTTTCTATTTATTTGCATATTTTATTAATTATAATATAAAATAATAGAAATTCATTTTTCTATTCTTGGTCTTATATTAAACATTTTGAAACTTTTTAAAATACATAGCGTAACAAAAAAATCTAAAATAAAATGATAAATGTTAGTATAATAGCAATTTCCTATCTTTACACCATATTAAACAATTTCAAAACTCTTATATCTACTTCAAATGCCCAAAACACTAGATTTGCCATCCTTTCGTGGCCCATTGACATTCTTTAGGGACAATTTATGGCCGTCAAAGTGGAAAAGGTAGATTCGCAAGTTGCTGTGCTACAACCGAAGGTATCAACAGCAGCAAAATGTTCGTTTCTATTCAATCATAGATATAAAGGTTTACAAATGATTGGGATAAAATTTTCAAGGACAGGCGAAGATTTTTCCAGGTCTTGCCCCACTCTGGCTACAGGCCTGGTCTCATCTGCCATGATTTTTATACTATAAAAATGTTCGTTGTTAAAAACTCGTATTTCCGCTCTTTAAATGTACTGCGATTCTGATGATTATTGAATGTTTGGCTCTTTGCACAGAAACGTCTGCCGAACCCTGGTAAATGTAAAAAAGGTTTTGGTAATAGAAATAGTACACCAGCGTTAATTGGGTGCTCTCATGATATGTTTTGGCTTTATAAAATACTGTAATACAGCCTCTAAAAAAAAATTATCTCAATAATATTCATTTCTAAACATTAAAATACAAGAATTAAAATAAATTATTGTTTTAATATTTTCGTTTCAATAAAAGTTAAAATGTCCTTATGTGTACTGATTTTTAAGAAAATAGTTTGTTAAAACATCTTGTGAAATGCATATCGGCTTCCATTTATTTATTCCTAGTAAGAGGTTACATTTTTCGAAAGCTATTTTATTGGCTTATTTAGGTAGAAAAATGAAGAGGCAAACTCCCATACGCTAGAAAATATTTCCAACTGGTAGTTTTTGTAAGAAAGAAAAGCAACGAACAGACATTTTGGAAACTTTCGAAAACAGCATTTTAGATTATGTGACCTTTATTTAAACAGTTTAAGGTCTCAATTAAATTCATTTCATGGTATTCGAGGTTATTGCATATTCAACATAATAGGCCAAGAAATACATATAAACTTATAAATCAGCATACTAAAATATCGTATTTTCTAGACAAACTAGAAAGGATAGGACAAAAACAATATAAAGATTTTTTTTTTTAAAGTTTTAAATTTTAAAATAAAATTTCAATTATAAAAGTTTGCTGTCGATTAATCGAGTACTACAATTTTACAGAATTTTCTGATATTTTAGAAAAACTTATTAAATAACTAATGATTATTAGATAATTTTTATTTCAAGGCAAAATTTTCAAACAAATCAATGTATTGGATTTCAAAACAATTACGTATTTACCATTTTAACAATTTTACGGACATTTTTAAAAAAAGCAGTATAAAAAAAAAGATTTTCTTTCTTTCTCCCCCCCCCCCCTCAATAGTATTACTTAAGGATAAAATAATCAAAAGGGTCAAATAATATCATAAGGGCCTAACATTTTACAAAACGTTGCCTGCAAATTGAACCAGAGGTAGTTCTCATATATTAAAAAATTTCTACATAAATTACAAACACAATGAATTAATAATCATTTTAGATATTCATTAATTTCTGGTGATACGTTCTTACATAAGTAATGAATTTATCATTTCCTTATTGCTTGGTTGTTTTCAGATTATCTGGCGCCTTCAGCAACACGAGGGCTATAATGCGCCGAAACATTCGTCATTAGACAAGCCAACATACATTTACCAACACCCATGCCTAACACGGGACTCAAACAAGCAGCCTCGCGGTCTATAAGCTTGCACTCTAAACACTATACCGTTTGGTCGGCCATTTCCTTTTTAAATCAATGAATAATATAAATACCATTTACCCAAATAACAAATGCTTTTGAGAATGTAAACTTGGTATTTTGAAAAATAATTATTTAAACTTTAAATAAATAAATCTTTAAACAAATTACTTTTATTGGTATCGATAGCTAGCTTTTGAAATTAGTTTTAAAAAAATTCAATTTTAAATGTATAAATTCTAAATCTTGACACACATACTAAAATTAAATGTTACTCTGAACTCATACATTCTTATCAATCGTATATTGCAAGCCCACTTTAAGGACACTCCGGTGCATCCCCAAGGCATGTCTGGTCTTTTGTCAAAGAGCAGACATGCAGCATGTGTGGCCAATTAACCAATTTCCCAAGGCTATAACGCTGTTGTATGGTATTGACAGATACACCGAGCCCAACTGCTTCTTGGTTTGCGGGGCGGGGGTTAGAAATAGAGGAGGTGCTTTTCTCCATCTGAAGTTAAAAAAAAAAATTCGGTACCTTTTGTCTTTTTGTTTTGTTGTATGGATCCAATAAATTTTAAATTTTTTTAGTAAAACAAGATATCGCGGGTTCTTCTTGACAAGCCCTTCTTTGTTTTTATTTAAATTGTATTTTAGTTACTGTGTTTTTAATTTTGGCGAATTTTCTAATCGCCAAATGTCCTATGTCCAATGTCCCTTTCAAACTCTGTTTAAAATACATTTTCCAATATTTCTCGGAAAATTTGCGTTCCACAACTCAAAAGATCTGACTGCAAAATGCTGAAACCCAACTCAAAGCTATCTCCTGAAGTTTGAGGTAAGCTTTTTTTTTTTTACTTTTGTAATTTTTAATCAAATGTGCGTAGTGTTAAAAACAATGAATTCTTCTGCTAGTCGCTTTCCTGGTAACCTTGTTGACCAGCTCTTCAAGAACTACTTCATTATTTTCTGTTGTTTATTTTATTACTTTTTCATGTTTTTTTAGTATTATGGAGTGAAATTATAATTTTTCTAATGTTTATTTTTATTTAGTCACCATTTTTTTTAGTGTGTTTATAGGCTATTTTCTTGTAGAGCAGTCTCAATCTTTAAAATTTTATTTTATTATTTCATTTGATTATTAATTTTTTGCAGTCACATTTTAGAATTGGAGGATCAGTACTTCTACTACACTTTTTTAGTAGTATTATAGTTACTCACTATTTAGTTTTTTTCTTTGGTTTTCTGAAAGAAAAAAAAAGACTTTTGTCTGCTCTTGCCATATTCATGTAACGCCTTAAAAAACTGAACATTTGATCATAATAGGAAAGAGGGTTGGGCAGCTAATATTAAAAAATAATAAAACTAGTTATAAATTAAAATTACTCACTTTTTAACATAATGAAAAGAAATTTAAAACTGCAGTGTTTCACAACTATTCTGTTAAGGTATTGAAAAACAAATAATCTTACAATTCTACATTATAACGAAAAGAACATTTAATAAACATTAGTGTCGTTTCTAAAACACAACTTAAGCATGTGTTATTAAAAAAACGTAAGCATGAATGTTATAAATAAAATCAATGTAAACACATAATACAAACAACGCAAGAAGTAACATGTTAAAAAATCAACGCTGGTGTATACAGTGAAATTTATTAAATGTTAAATATTGTTATGATATAATGTAAACACTGTTTATTGGTGTATTCTAAATCCCCTAAACAAGGCAATTTCATTGGCTACCGAAACCAAATTTTTATGTTGTTGTGAATTGACAAAAAGTGCCAGTCTGTTCAACCTTGTTTTGCTCATAGAATTTCTTAATATGATGTTAATGATCACAAAGTTGAAAGCTCAGAAGTTTCAATTGAAACTGGTAAAATACATTTTTTTTTTATTAAGTGACGTATATTCGGAAATATGTCTACAGAACATTCTGCGAAAGCATCAAGAAAACCTTTCTACAGGGTTACTACAAAAGAATCATTCATTTTCAAAACAAGATTTATTCAAAAGTATTATACTTTTGAATAAATCGGGTAAACTTGAGCACCACCTGGAGCATAAAACTTAAATATTTTGCGGTTGTTTTCTTGTACCAATCATATGTGTAAGTATAATACTTTTGAATAAGTCGGGTTTTGAAAATGAATGATTCTTTTCTAGTAACCCTGTATTTTGTTTTCCATATTTCCTAATCTGCTTCGATGATGTTTTGAAAACCAAGAAAACCTCTTTCATAAAATTTTACCAGATTTTCTATGGCAGATTTGTATTATTGGTATCAGGAAGGAGAAGTCTTTGTGTCTACGCATGCTCTTTCAGGGAACCAGTAAGTTTTCTCTGCTCTGACCATCTGAAGGACGTCATGACCCCAGCATATAGAAATGAGAAAGAAATGTAAAATCGGAAGAGTTTGAAATGAAATAGATGTGCTTGTATTTTTGTGTTCATTTCTCGTTGTTATAGTTATTTTGAAAAAAGGACTGACTCGAAAAGTTAGTTAAATGAGGATATTAAGTATTAACTATTTACAAAAATTGTTACATTACACTTGGAAATATAATTTTTCTCAATTTTCAGGGAGCTGTAGCCCTATCGGCCTCCTCCCTGTATACGCCACGGACTTCATATGGCTAAGCAATCCTACGTAAGTAGAATCCTTTATTTGTTCAGATCTTCAATACCAAATTATTAATCGTGGTGAAACAGGGAGTGTTAAACTTTTATCGAGCGAGGGGAGTACTTTCATTTCACCTAAAATTATAAAATAGCATCTAAGAAAAATCGAATATTTCAATAACGTACGTATTAGAGGCATTAAAGTTTCAATAAAGGATGTATTTTGAATTCTTTAAATTAACTTCGATTTTGTGTGAGTGTCGATAGAGTGCAAGTCTGCGGATGCTTAATTAACCCACCTTGCCGTCATCCAAGCTGGCTGAAAGTTGGTAGATAGATTCGATGTCGATGGCAATACATTCTTTCACATTTTGGGGCTGTTATTGTCACTAAAAAGTTGCTTATACGGAATACTAATAAACTAACTTGCCTTCATCCAATCGCGCTAAAATAGCAGTAAGCCGATCATTGTTGAAACTCTTTGATATTGCCAAATTTTTTTTAAATAAATAAATAATAAAATTGTTTTAATCAAAAAAAAAAAAAAAAAAAAAAAGATGTTTGGATGTGAATGCATAAATGCACGTTCATTTCTAATAAATACATTTTGAAACGTAGTTTGCAACACATTTTGCTGATATAAATGTGTTTGATATTTAAAATTAGATACAAGCACCAAGCACACGCTGTTAACAGAATCGGCGCTGTGTTAATGAATATAAAAATTGGCGATGTATATAAAGGATTAATATTTAAAACTTTGTTTTCATGGGTTATATAATTATGTCTCGCGAAAAAAAAAAAGAATAACGTCATTTGAAAATGAGTCAAAAATTCACAAATATTTGAGTTCGCAGCTGTATGCGACTAAAACAATTTATAGAGGGATCTGTCTTGACGAAATAATTAATTTCTTCAAGAAGTTTAGTTAAATATTATAATTTTATTTAACAATATCAATAGCATGGTTTATTTCATATGTATTTAAAGTTTTGCGAACCAAAACGCAAATTATTTTGTAAAACTTGGCAATTCTCTAGTAAAAGTTCCCGCGCGGAAAGAGTTTCTACTAAATGTCCCATGCAAAAGAAAGAAAAAAAAAATCGCCACAAGACTCTGCTTCTCGGAGTTGACAGGAGTGAACTGCCCCCTATAAATCAACACCACAGGAGGTGAGGAAGCTGACCAGACCCCCCAAACCTCGAAGATCCCAAAACGCCCGAAACCGCCCGAGAATCCTCTGCAGAACAAATAGTTCTCGTGCGCTGTAGGTTTCAGGGGGTTAAGATTATTTTAACACGTATTTGTGGAAAGCAAAATTAGAAAGCCAAAACTATTTATGTTGAAACTTTCAAAGCTCTAGGCCTATTAGAAGTCGCTTTTTGTTAAAAAAAAAATAATAATTCAAAGAATCAATCGAAAATCAAATTAAAATTTTAACATTCTGTTTGTCAATAGTCCAATTAGAATGCCAAAACTACTTGTATTGAAAATTTCAGAACTGTAGCCCAAATAGAAATCGTTTTGTAAAATATTTTTTAATTAATTAAAAAAGAACTAAATAAAAATGTAAAATTATGTTTTTCAAACGTCCAATTAGGAGGGCACAACTACTTATGTTGAAAATTTCAGAGCTGCAGCTCTATTAGATATCGTTTTGTTAAATATATATTAATAAATTTAAAAAAAAAAAAAAAAAAAAAAAAAAAATAATAATTAAAAAGGAACTAAATAAAAATTTGAAACTCTGTTTTTCAAAAAAAGGCCAAATAAAAGACAAAACTACTTATGTTGAAAATTTCAGAGCTGTAGCAATATTGGATATCATTTTGTAGAATAGTTATTAATTAATTAAATAAAAAGAACTAAATAAAAATTTAAAATTCCGTTTTTTAAAAGTCCAATTAGAAGGCTAAATCTACTTATGTTGAAAATTTCAGAGCTGTAGCTCTATTAGAAACCGTTTTGTAAAATATTTATTAATTAATTAAAGAAAAAACTAACAACAAATTTAAAATTCTTTTTTTCAATAGTTCAATAAGAAGGCCAAAATTACTTATGTTGAAAATTTCAGAGCTGTATCTCTATTTGAAGTCACTTTGTAAAATAAAAGTTAGTTAAAATATTAATTAAAAAAGAACTAATTAAAATTTTACATTCTGTTTGACATTCATAAATTAGAAGGTCAAAACTTCTTGTGTTGAAAATTTCAGAGCTCTACTCCAATTTTAAGTAGGTTTCTATAACAGATCCACAAACAGACAGACACACAGCTTGTTTTATTATTAAAGATTTTAAATTTGTTTATTTTTTTCAGATAGAAATGAATGGGATTCCCTTTAGTTTTCCTCAAGAATATTCCAGAAACTTCTTGTCAGATGCAGCAAATAAATGAAGAAATATTTGTAGTATATATTTAAAATCATGTTTAAATTATATTCTTTGTATAAAATGAAAAAGCAACTCATTTGTGTTTGTTTACTTCAAAATAAAGAATTATCTAAAAAAGAATTATCAGTAAAAATGCATTTTTAGTTGTATATGTTTCTAATAATAAAACTATAAGTAGCTTGGATTAACCCTTTAAAACAAATTTTAATGCAATTTAAATTGTCTAACGCAACCTACTAAGATCTCAATGTATTTTTTTAATAATATATACATAATTTTTTATTGAATTTTGAATCTTTATTTTTTTTTTAAATTCTTTACAAAAAAAAGTAAATTATGTTTATTATTCTAGTAAGTTCTACCTAGCAAATAAATTAAAATTTATCAATAAATTGGGTTATGATTGATACCATTAAAGGCAAATTGTAATTAAATTCCTATAGAATAAATATTAATTTTTCATTAGCCACTAAATTTAAAGCATTTTCCGACAATATTGGAACTCTCCCAATTAAGTGTTTCTTTTTGAACACAAAAGATAAATGATACTTTATAAAGGAAAGTTTTTGCAACCTTTCCTATATCTACAGGGTGGGAACCTCAGAGTGAAAAGGTTTACACACCCTTTACAGTGAAAACCTTTTGGCAAGCCTATTATGAAAAGGCTTATACAACCCTTACGGCAAAAACCGTGTGGCAGGCTTATCACGAAAAGGTTTACACACCCTTTACGGCGAAAACCTTGTGACAAGCTCATCCCGAAAAGGTTGACATACCCTTTACGGCGAAAACCTTGTGGCAAAGGGGGTCATGAAATGGTTACCAAAAGCTTGACGTCTGGAGACTAGGACCCTTTCTTCAAGGTTTTATGATGGTTACTCCCTTGTCATCTGAACCTTACTCCCTTTTCGCTTGAGAGGTTTAGACAAGGGTTTTAAAAGGATAAAATGCTATCTGGGTCAGCAGTAGGTCCGGATGAAATTCATTACTTTATGCTGAAACATCTGCATCCACTCCAGCTCAGGCTTATACTGAAACTATTCAACCGTATTTGGCGGGAAAATAGTTTTCCCACCTCATGGCAACGAGCTCTAGTAATACCAATAGTTAAATCTGGCAAAGATCCCAAGAATCCTTCAAGCTATCGTCCTATAGCATTAACCAGCTGCTTTTGCAAGCTCCAAGAGAAAATGGTTAATGCTAGACTTCTTTTTTATCTTGAAGCAAATTATCTCTCTAGGTTTCAGAGTGGCTTCCGTCGTGGGCGTAGTACCATCGACAATCTTCTCCTCGAAACGTCAGTTCGGGAGGCTTTTGTCAAGAGGAATCATCAGGTATCTGTATTCTTTGACATGGAGAAAGCTTATGACCGTACTTGGAGATACGGCATCCTCAGAGACCTCCATAATATGGGGCTCCGAGGAAATATGCCATTATTTATTGAGAACTTCCTCCAACGAAGAACATTCCAAGTACGAGTAAACTCAGTCTTGTCTGATGAATTCATTCAAGAGCAAGGTGTCCCCCAGGGAAGTGTGTTGAGTTGCGCACTGTTCATCACTAAGATCAACGACATTCTGACCTGCCTACCACCTGCAGTGTCTGGTACTTTGTTTGTCGATGATTTTCAGATGTCGTGCGCCTCAACAAACATGTCGCTTATTGAGAGGCAATTACAACTCGCCATCAGAAGAATCACAGATTGGGCCAACAAGAACGGCTTTGCTTTCTCGCCTGAAAAGACCGTTGCAATGCATTTTTGCAGGAAACGTGGGCTTCACCCGCATCCTGAATTATATCTGAATGGAGTCGAGATACCGATTGTCGATGAACATAAGTTCTTGGGTGTAATCTTCGACTCGAAGCTCACTTTCCTGCCTCATATTAAATACCTTAGATTAAAATGCATAAAAATCTTGAATCTTCTGAAGGTGCTCTCCAACACTTCCTGGGGTGCTGACACCACCTCCATGTTAAGGATATACAGATGCCTTATTCGATCCAAATTAGACTATGGTTCGGTGGCGTACGGATCAGCCAGAAAATCGGCTTTGATGCTCCTTGACCCCGTTCATCATCAGGGTCTCAGGATTGCATCAGGAGCTTTCCGTACATCACCAGTCGAAAGCCTGTACGCGCTCTGCATGGAACCTTCTCTGAAGCATAGAAGAGATAAACTATGTTTATCATTGTTTTTTAAAATAAAATCTAATCTTCGTCATCCATTTGCAGAACACGCTTTTAATCCGTTATACGAGAGACTTTTTAATGCGCGTCCTTCATGTATAACCCCTTTTACATTCAGAATAAGACAACTTTTATCATTTTATGACCTGAACTATGTCAGGGTTCGTCCTGTCATTTACAGTCATCCACCATGGAATCATTGTCATATAACTATCATTAATATTTTTACCAATTTTACAAAGAGTGAGACACCTGATGTTGTGTTTTCAACTCTTTTTAACTATCATCGGAATCATTTTTCACATTTTAAGCCCGTTTACACTGATGGATCTAAAAGTCAAGGCCATGTGGGATCAGCTGTGGTACTGGATAATGCCATCGTACCAACCGAGCTGCATCCTTGCAGTTCTGTATTCACCGCTGAGTCCCATGCTATTTTCATGGCCATACATCACATATCCAAACAATCGTATAAGCAATGGATTATTTACACAGATTCAAAGAGCTGCCTTGAAGCTTTAAATAATCCATTGAGTCAAAATCATCCCCATATCATTGAAATTTTAAACATTCATTCCAGATTATCAGCACTGGATTTTATTATTATGTTTTGTTGGATCCCTGGCCATGTGGGGATCATGGGTAACGAGAGAGCAGATAAAATTGCGCGGGACGCAAAAGGCCATTTCAGCAACAAACTATGTCCAAGTGACATCGACAAAGTATGCGAGGAGGCTCTGTATCAATCCTGGCAGGCCAGGTGGGATGCAGAGCAGTCAAACAAGCTGCACTCCATACAAAAAACTTTGTCCGGCTTTGATTTTACTATTCCGAACCGGAAGAGGCAGGTTCTCCTTTCACGTCTACGTATTGGCCATACTCGTTTTACCCATGTTCACCTTCTGCTGGCAGAGGGTGCCCCCACATGTACCACATGCAATGTTATTTTTTCTGTTAAACACATTTTAACTGACTGCCCTGTTTTTAACCCAGTCAGATTGCGCCTGTTTTGCACCAGTCATCCATCATTGTCATTACTTTTAGGTCCATCACCACATATAAATCTTTTTACATTTTTAAATACAATTGGATTTTATCACTTGATTTAAAGTTTTTATCACTGTCCTATAATTGTTAATTGTTCTTTCTTTGATGTTTTAAATATTTTAACGAGGGTTTGGCGCAGCATAGCCCTTGTGTTGCTTTTGCACCATAAAATCTAAACAACCAACCAACCAGAATAAAGTGGTGATGACAATGGACTGTGACGTCATAATTCAAAATTCTCATTCTGAATTTCTGTTATTGAAGCTCGATACCAGTAATCACATAGACTACCAACTGAAAAATGGCGTTGAATTTATTCATCTCGTGGATTCAGGATCCCTATGATACAAAAGTTTTTAAAATCATTTTTCTGGAATGTTTTGAACCATTACCTTAATAGAAGGAAGATTCTTGTGCTGTTGGACTGCTTTTTGTAAGTATTCTAAATTTGAGGTATTTTTGATTGGTTGGTTGTACTCAGATTATCTGGCGCCGTCAGCAACACGAGGGCTATAATGCGCCGAAACATTTCGTCATTTAACAAACCAACATACATTTACAAACACCCATGCCAACACGGGACTCGAACCCGCAACCTCGCGGTCTAGAAGCCAGCACGCTAACCACTATACCGTTTGGTCGGCAGGTATTTTTGATGTTCGACCAAAGACTATTTTTTATAATGATATACTATAATAAACTGTAGGCTTATATGTTTTTTTTTCTTTCTTCTTTTCTAAAAGTGGTTAAGGATAAAATTATCTAAGAACAATTAGTTGGAAGTATTAGAGCAAAGACACAATTTCAAAATCGGAAATAATGGGAATCTAATTAAAAAAGTTTAGCCTAAAGTCAAAACTATTAAAACAAATGATTTTCAAAGCTATATCGAGTTATATAAGGATTTTTCTTAGTTTATTCCATTTATGTTTTATTTTATTTCATTGATTTTGAGATTAACAATGATGCGTTCTAAAATCCGGAATCGCTGAAGTCTCGGCGATTCTGCCTTTGAGATACTCTACTGTTGTTCATTATTTACATTTCAAATTTGCTTTTACTACATACACATGTGCTTATAAGTCCAGCTGCCATGACCTTATGTGGCAACTTTGGTCTTCAAATGTAAAAAAAGGTTACCCTTGCCACCTATTATCTATTGGACACATTTAAAATTAAAAGTTGCACTTTGCTAGCGCCGATCAAACGGTATAGTGGTTTACGTGCCAGCTTCTAGATTGCGGGTTCGAGTCCCGTGTAAGGCATGGGTGTTTGTAAATGTATGTTGGCTTGTCAAGTGATGAGAAAGTTTTGGCGCATTATACCCCTTGTGTTGGTGATGGCGCCAGATAATCTGAAAACAACCAATCCACTTTGCTAGTAGGTTTAGGAATGCACATTTCAGAAATAAACGGTACAGTGGTTAGCGTGCTAGCTTCTAGACCGCGAGGTTGCGGGTTTGAGTCCCGTGTTAGGCATGGGTGTTTGTAAATATATGTTGGCTTGTCTAATGATGAATGTTTTGGCGCATTATAGCCCTTGTGTTGCTGATGGTGCCAGATAATCTGAAAACAACCAACCAACATTTCAGAAATAACAAATAATATGTCCCCTCCGCATCAATTTTTGAAAATTAATATTTAATTGGTACGAAATTATTTCAAGCAGGAATTTGCATGCTAAAGCTAAACATACTTTTTGTAAAATTAGAAATAAATTGTTTGATAATCATTTTTATTGTTTCAAAGTAAAAAAAAAGGACAAAAATTTTTGTGGAGGGGACACTATAAAGTATTTTTTTATATTTTTTAAAGTGCAGTTATAATCTTTTAACTCGAATGTATTTAGTTCCATGCAGTAAAAATGTTGCTTACAATTAAGTTTTAAGGCAAAAGTCAAATATCCTTTATATGAGGAAAATCCATGTCACAGCAGTGTCCACTCTGCAACAGTAAAATATCTAAATTTTACGTTAAAAGTAAAAAAAACAATCAAATAAAGAAGTTACTTTTAAAGAAAATACTTATTAGATATCAAAATATCATTTATATTGAGTAAGATGACACCTGATTTTTTTTATTATTCCAAAATTAATTTTTGGGATGATTGGGTTCAGTTATCTTGGAATTACCTATATATTCAGGGTTCCCACAGTCATTGAAAGTCCTTAAAAGTGCTTAGTATTTTTGAACTTGTTTTCAAGGCCTTGAAAATGCTTAGAGGTGCTTAAAAGTCCTTGAAAATGCTTAGAGGTGCTTAAAAGTCCTTGAAAATGCTTAGAAGTCCTTAATTTTGACATGACGAAATGTTTCGGCGCATTATAGCCCTCGTGTTGCTGACGGCGCCAGATAATCTGAATACAACCAACCAACCTTAATTTTGACACATGTTGACCAACTGCAAAATTAATAAAAACATTACTCGGACTTGCTATTCCCACGTGACCGCCACTTATCTGCACTGTACAGGAATTTTCCGACATATTTGTATTACGCATCCACCAACTTGTAACTTTTTTGGTAGAATATACTTCATTAAAAATTTAAATACAGACATGATGCATGAAAACAAATTTTCATAGGTCCTTAAAAACATTAATTAGGTTCTTAAAAGTCATTGATTTTCATTCTATGATTTGAGTGGGAACCCTGATATTGTACATAATGCAAATTTTGAGACTAATGTCCTGAGTGTGCCAAGTAGGTATGATGTTTTAATGTGATGCCATGTATGGAGTAGATCATGTGACATTTTAGTGTCAGAAAAGATGTCCATCTAGAAATGTTTAATCAATTATACTTAATTCAGCATAATATAGATATTTAGCAAACAGTGCTAGACCTGGTTCTTAGTGGGAGGGAGCTTACAGCAACTGTTCAAAACATACAGATTGAACTCACCTAGCCCCCGCCCCCAAAAAAGGTTTGTTTCCTGTAACCTGGGCCAAAATATCAGGGTAGATAAGTAGGAAAAAAAAATTGCCAAATATTTTTAGTAAATACATAAAAATAAATATTATCAAAGTGTTAATGCAGAGTTCATCCTAGAAATGAAAAAGGGCAGGTTGTTGTTTTCCTAAAAAAGGGCAACTCCTGTTTCCTAGGGCACTTTTATGGCATATTACTAAAAAATTTTATCCGGTTTCCTCCGTATTTTCTGTATTGTTTTACCTTTCAGACTCCCAACCACGTTAAAATTTGATATTGATTTTTTTTTCATTAATAATGTTTAACCCTTTATCTACTGCATTATGAACTACTGAAAATTTCTTCATAAATATATATTTTTTTAGCTGCCATATTTGATAATTAAAGAATCTACAAGGGAAAAAAATCTCCCCTGTGCGAAATTTAATTTGTTAGAACTAATTAATAAAAGTGGTACTTAAAAGTACCGTCACTACACTATGTATAAATTTCCTCATAACAGAAAAAAATTACGGATGATATTTCTATTTTCTGATGGCATGTCTTTCAACACATCAAAAGCCTCCTGATTGGGGAGACCTTTTTTTCGGGGCATTCTAAAAATAAGGAAATAATTTTTTACTATTGCTTGAAAACTTTTTATGTGAAGTACATTCCATTAACCCACACACATTAAAAAATTAAAATCTAGCTTATTTTTTTATTCGGAATGCAAAAGCAAATTCCCATTTAATACTAACATTTTCAAATGCTCTTGACAGTGTTAGTAAAAATAAATAAATAATAATAAAAAAATCTATAATTGAAATCTATAAAAAATACTAAAACATATTGCTACATTACACTTTCATAACTACATTATAACAAACAGAAATGCTATAGATAATTACATGGACCAAATGAAAACAAGTTTTTCTCCAACACTATGTGTACTGGCTGTACTTATAAGTACCACTGAATAATTCGACCGTTAATCACATTACATAATCTGTTATCTTATAATGATTGGGCAAATAATATTCTAAGACAATACAGAATGAATAAAAAAAAATACAGCACTTACCTTTGGTTTGGTATTATATATTTATAGCAAAGAAAAGATAAGAGCGTCAATCCACACAAAACGGCAGCAAAAGAACACAATGTCCATTAGAAAATAGCTTTCTTCCTCGCAAAATTCATCAGCCTAGAACAACTAGTACTTCCATTTATCATGAAAAAGTAGAGTTAAAAGACTATTTCTAAAACGTACCATCAGAATATAAGTAATGGTTGTTGTGCTATAAAGTTTTAAAGTGATTGGTACTTATAAGTACCGTCAGTAGATAAAGGGTTAAAAGGCAGTTAATCGAAAACTTGCTCAGAAACTCAAAATATAGATAAAATGCTACAGTCTTACTTCTGCTAGAATGAGACTGAGATTTTTTTTTTTTAAATGCCATCAACACAGTACAAATTTCTTCAAATATTTATTTTTATTAAAATAATAATTTATAAAGTTTATAAAATGAATGTTTAAAAATTATGAATGAATTTATAAAATTTATAATATAAAATGTACTTTTCACAACCAATACATACCCCCCCCCCCCCACTTTGCCCTGTAAAATTTTCTAAAATTTGAATGTTGAAATTTTAGTGTTTCTCCAAATTTAACAATATTTGTTGTGGGATATCATGTGGAGTATTCTGACTAAAGAACTTAGGCTATGTTCTAAACTTTGTGCATATTTTTATTTTTCAAATCGGATAAAATGTTGCGTAAAAACGGTGATTTTTTGCCATACATGCTGCTACTATTAAAACTAGGCGTCCACTATAGGCTGAGCGGAGTGGATTAGAGCCAGCTCCAAGGCTGCCAATATCCACTATAGAACGAGCCCGCTCTTCTCTGATCTGCTCATAGTGGACGTCAAGTACAAAGCTGGGAGCGTTCTTGGAAGATTATTTTACCCACTCTGTTGTAGACGCTCCGCTTTAGGCAATAATAAAAAGTTTTATTGTTTTTTTAAATCGGATATAATTCGGGATTTTTAAGGAATTCCTGTAATATTTAATTTTAAGTATAAAACCGTCTTTTAAAAACAAATTGGCAACGAACTGGTAAATTACAAAAAACAGTCTTCTAAATTTGTCAAGAAGGCATTGCGATTTCGCGTGTCCGAACGGAAATAACTTTTTTAAATGCTTAATGCAAACATTTGTTACTGTTATGGGAAAAAACATAAGTTTTGCGAATTCATGCTGTTTGGCATTTTTTCTGAAAAAGGCAGAAAGGGTGCTATTTTTAATGGAAAAGGGCAGGAAGGGTGCTATTTTTAAAGGGATAGGGTTGCCTCCCCCCCCCCCCCCTCGAAAAATACTTAGGCTAAACTCTGTTAATGTTCAAGATTTAAAATTGATCAGTGATGTAAAATACATGGACATATTGTCATGGTTGTCGGTCTGGGAATATTTAACTGTTAACTGTGTTAACTATAACTATTTCTATGCAAATTTTTTCCAACTTGTGTACGTATATATAGTCTTGGTGATGTGTTCCTGGTGAGAGGCTCTTTTTATTTGATGATAAACAAACGTTGGTTTATCAAGACTGGGTCTTATTTCATTTTTCCCACCAACAAACTTAAGGGTCAAAATTTTGTATTGCTAATTTAGGGTAGATAGGATTACAGGAAACATCCTTTTTTCTTCTTCTTTGGCCTAGAGTCAGAAAAGATGTACATCTATTAGTATGGGTACCTCACCACTTCATGGTAGATCTTCTTCTATTCAGATACTGCCCGCTGTCAGAGTCCGCTGAAATGGACGTACACGTGTACGATGTACTCAGGAAATCGTCGGATCCCGCAAGAAATTAAAGTCAAATGCCGTTTTGTTGTGTTTTTTTTTAATGGATAAATTCCAGTTAGGCAGGGCGGGAAAGGGAGAGTTGTTGACTCCCGTAACGCCGGGAGGGGAGAGGTTGGGGGGGGGGTGCTATTCTCCATATAGTTCACTACCTGTTACTTCTATATAAGAAGGGAAAAGTGTTGACATGAGAGGGGAAGGGGTTTTTATTTCCTGATTTTGGAATCTTAACCTATTGAAACATATAATTACACTAGGTTTATTTCCTTCATTCTTTTTAATTTGAAAGAATTCTTGGATATTCCATTGTAATTTAAAAGAAACCACATTTTTCTTTAAAATGATAAGGAGCTATCCAAGCAAGACAATGAAGATAAAATGCTGTATTTGCAAGAAATGTTGGAGCAAAACTATTCACAGCATTTAAATCGAAAGCACAAAAATGAAAATAGTTATGAAAGGAGGCATGCTGGACAAGCATCAGTGTTTGCTATCGTTTCACAAGCTTAACCTTTATGCCAACCCAGTACCAATGACCTAATATTGCAACTGGAAATGTACCATTGGAAACCGATGTTTATCCTGCAGAGTGGTGCTTCCAAAATCAATGCCAAAAAGATTTTGAATTAAACAACTTTTAATTTTCAATTGTACGTAATATTTAATTTTCTTCAGCAGTATAATTTAAAGCCCGCAGATTCGCAGGAAATTTTTGGATATGGCATTTGTGTACACAGGAAGAAAATATTTTTCTGGAGCTGATTCTTAGGGCACACTCTACTAAAGTCACGCAAGCAAGCTGTGACTTAATGTCAAAACATTTGTGAGAGACTTTCAAACTTCGATACTGCCACATCTCAAAGTAAACCAAAATTTTATATTATGCACATGCGCATTCAGCCACAGATCCAGAACCAACCACAAATAATAGGTAATAGACCAGCCATTCAAACCTGTGCTATAGTTACTAGAGCACTGTCGCAACCCTGGAGAAAGTCTGCCAAAATTAGATGTCACATGTGCCCTATGGATCACTCAGTGACTCCTTTACCTAAGCATAAATTAAATTGAGTTCCCTTCTGTATCTAAATTGAATCGAGTTAAATTCCAGTACTGTTTTTTCTTTAATGAAAAGTTTTAAAATGTGCTAAGTTTTTTTATGTGTGTGAGTGTAAAATTATTTTTATTTCAGAAAAAGAGGTATGTCACTAAAGTGTGAAATCTGCAGCAAAGCTTTTTCAAAGAAGAGCATTCTCAAAAAGCACCTCTTTACTCACAGTGAAGAAAAACCACATTCATGCGAAGTGTGTAAAAAGAGATTTGCTCGTATGGACTCTCTCAAAAATCACCTTCTGACTCATACTGGAGAAACACCACATTCATGTGATGTGTGCAGCAAAAGATTTTCCCTTAAGAGCAAACTCAATAAGCACCTCCTCAATCATAATGAAGGAAAAGTACATAAATGTGATGTGTGCAGCAAGAGATTTGCTCTAAGGGGCAATCTCATAATTCACCTCCTGACTCATACTGGAGAAAAACCATATTCATGTGATACATGCAACAAGGAGTTTACTAATATGATAAGTCTCAAAAGACACCTTCTTATTCATAATGAAGAAAAACCATATATATGTGATGTGTGCAGCAAGGGATTTGTTTGGAAGGCCAATCTTGCAAAACATCTTCTCACTCACACTGGAGAAAAACCTTATTCATGTTATGTATGTAACAAAGGGTTTTCTGAATCGGGCTCTCTCCAAGTGCACCTCCGCACTCATACTGGAGAAAAACCATTTTCGTGCAATCAGTGTAACTGGAGATTTTCTGACAGGGCCAGTTTCAAAAGACACCTCCTCACTCACACTGGAGAAACACCGTATTCTTGTCATTTGTGCAACAAAAGATGTGCTCTGAAGGGCAATCTCCAAATTCACCTCCTCACTCATACTGGAGAAAAACCACATTCATGTGATGTGTGCAGCAAAAGATTTTCCCTTAAGTTCAATCTCAAAAAGCACCTTCTGACTCATACTGGAGAGACACCACATTCATGTGATGTGTGCAACAAAAGATTTTCCCTTAAGAGCAATTTCAAAAACCACCTTCTCACTCATACTGGAGTAACACCACATTCATGTGATGTGTGCAAGAAAAGATTTTCTCAGAAGCGCTATCTCAGTAGGCACCTCCTCACTCATACTGAAGTAACACCACATTCATGTGATGTGTGCAAGAAAAGATTTTCTCTGAAGTGCTATCTCAATAAGCACCTCCTCATTCATAATGAAGGGAAAGTACGCAAGTGTGATACTTGCAACAAGAAGTTTTCTAATATAAGAAATCTCAAAAAACACCTCTACACTCATAATGAAGAAAAACTGCATATATGTGATGTGTGCAGCAAGGGATTTGCTCATAGAAGCACTCTTGATAAGCACCTCCTTACTCATAATAAAGGATATCAAGAAAAAGTTCATAGGCCAGTCTCCTGAAACTGGAATAATATGTGTCACAACCTTCTACCACTTTAAAAACTAATACAAAAGTAATTAAGAGCCATTTAATAACTATTCCATGTTTCATGCTAACCTTTTCATCAATAACTTATTGAATTTTTTTATATAAATGTATTTGAAAATATATCAAAAAGTACAAAAGTCATTATCCTGGCTTGTTAAAAATATTTCATTGTCCTGGCATTTGCATTACACTTAATATTTTAACTACAGATCAGCTTTCCTTTTTTTTTGTGTGCCTATTCTTGGAACATTTATTTATTTAGTAAACTGTAGGAATAATTATTCTAAATTGGCACCATTTTCTTTTGTTGTGAAATTGGAAAGATCTTTCCCATCAGAGTTATGTTTAACTAGAATAATTTTTCTGGCATCTACAGAAAATACTTTGGTTAGTAGGAAATGGTTTATATTACAATATCAAATAGGGTAGGGTGGGGTAAAATGTGTTTAAAAATCACTGTTCAGCTAAAATTTTCATATAAATGTTTAGCAATTCAATTTTTATTTTGCTTTTTCTTTGCATTGCATGTCTTGGGAATAAGAATACATAATTTTTTATTATTTTATTACGTAAATATGTTCGTGATAAAACATTTTATAAGTATATGCTTACTATACCCATTTTACCCCACACAGGGAAAAATGGGTATACTATAGTTTAACAATGAAAACCATAAAATTAAATAATAAACCATAGGTATATAATGAACCACAGACTTGCCAAAAGTAAGCACAAGACCAATGAAATATGAAAAATAAATATAGCAAGTCATAAAATCGTTTAAAACCCTTGTTTTAATCTGAATATTAATCCTTATTTTAATCTCCCTCTTGTTGCTGACGGCGCCAGATAATCTGAAAACAACCAACTCTTAGTAAATTGATCCATTTATGGTTATCTGTCCAACAAATTCTTCCAATACTTTAAACTGAAGAATTGAAGATATTACTACCCTTTACATCTACATAACTTTTCAGGAGTAGTAGGGATTGAAACCAAGTGTCTAAACTAGCTGATTTTGTTGAACTCTTTACGTCTCATGTCATATATTGGTTGATCTACTGTCTCTGTTGATATACTTCAGCACCAGGTTCCACGAACAACATTTCACTTGGACTATATCTAATAGGTATATGCATGTGTTTTTTATCTGTTACATAGGAAATATCACCCCGAGGGAATAATTAATAAAATGAAAATGCATTTATTTAAAGTAGAAGAATATTGATTTTCACTGAAATATTTTGTTGAAATGTTTGAATTTTTCTGTTTATATTGATACTATGTTTCCTTATTTGACCTATCGGAAAAATATCGATCTAGCAATATTGTTCAATTTTCAAATAAAAAAATATTTAAAAAAAAAAAAAAAAGGTTTTGCCAAGGTTTGTTTTCCCTCTAAATCAATTCTTTGTTCAAAATATTTGGTTACCCCTTCTAATAGACCGACTTGTAATGGGCGTACAGTTATGAAATTGTTAACATAAGTTGTTTTAGGCTTCTTGGAAGTTGATAAACATTATATTAAAATTTTAAATAGTTTTTTCATTATTTTTTTTACAAAAACAAAGTGAAAAGAAAAAGGAACAACTGTACTGATGTCTTTGTACATTCAACAATCTATTTTTATGCTCAATGACGGCTCATCAGGCCGGGTTGGTTGGTTGTTTTTCAGATTATCTGGCGCCGTCAGCAACACGAGGGCTATAATGCGCCGAAACATTCGTCATTAGACAAGCCAACACACATTTACAAACACCCATGCCAACACGGGACTCGAACCCGCAACCTTGCGGTCTAGAAGCTAGCACGCTAACCACTATACCGTTTGGTCGGCCTCATCAGGCCGGGACCTACAGCTTAACATTAATTCGGAACCACAACGAACAACCATGTATAAGTTCTGATGGCTTAAAACTTAGCACCATTGGCATGCAAGGCCAGAGCGCTAACCACACAGTCATCATTTACAACTTGACTTCAAATAGGCGTAGTCCTCTGAAATTTTGAGTATAAAAAGTTTTGGCCTTCTATTTTTGCTTTTCACAAACACAATATTAAAATATCCTCAGGGAAGTGAGGGGGGTTGTATAATTGTATTAACAAGGAAAATTACTATAAATAAACACGCTACTAATATAGTTCATCAACCAAGTTTTACACTTGTGTAAGGACAATGTTCTTTCTTTCTTTATTTTTTTATCTGGCGCCGTCAGCAACACGAGGGCTGTAATGCTCCGAAACATTCGTCATTAGACAAGCCAACATACATTTACAAACACCCATGCCAACACGGGGCTCGAACCCGTAACCTCGCGGTCTAGAAGCTAGCACGCTAACCACTAAACCGTTTTGTCGGCGTGTAAGGACAATGAAAATTGGGGAAATTTGTAAGTTAGGTTCTGCTCGTCAAAAAGTGTTTTTTAATGCATTAGGATGATAAATGCCTGAAAAATATTTTGCTAGCATCCAAAATAATGCTTATTCATTGAATAAATAAATATTGGTTCATTTCATACATTTCAAAAAGCATGTATTTTAATGCATCTTTTTAGTTCTAAAATGTGTTATGAAAAATTTCTAATTATATAGTATTAATTTGCCTACTTTACTTCGATGATACTTAAAAAAAATATGTTCGCTGGCAAAATGCCACATTTAAATTCTTCCCCATCTTTAAGTGGGTTTTTGGGTTTGGTTTGTGAGCCCAACGACCTATACTTGTTCACAATAATGGCAAATCAGGATGGGACCTACAACTTATCGTGGATTCTGGACCAGAACGAACATCCATGCCTAACCCGTGATTCGAACCCTGCACCTTTGGCATGCAAAGACAGAATGCTAACCCCACAGCCATCAGACAGGCTATATATAAGTGGGATATATATCTTAATATACATTGTCGTAAACAATGCGTATACAAACACAAATTCCAAGCAAATAGTTTTAAGGATCACTGGAAGCAAACATAATACACTTTGAATGTAATGTGAGTACAATGGATTGTTACGTCATCATATAAATTTCTTATTCTGAATTTCTGTTATTAAAGCTCGATACCAGTAACCAGTTATTTCAACAAACAACAATCAATCTGCAAATGGCGCCGATTTTATGTTTCCTGCAGGATTTTAAATTATTCTTATGCAATTTCATTGTTATTAGATTATTTATATGTAATCCTGGGATGTTTTAAAACCATTACCTCTATAAAAGGAAGATTCTTGTGTTGTTGGTATTTTGATAAACAGCTTCATGTAAGTATCCTATACGAAATACAGTTAAAATGTTTTATAGGTGGCACTTGGCGAATTTTTGAACTTTTCTACAAAACTTAAGCAATGAAAAACTCCTATTCTAAAGCGGCCGACCAAACGGTATAGTGGTTAGCGTGCTAGCTGCTACGAGCGTGCTAGCAACACGAGGTTGCGGGTTCGAGTCCCGTGTAGGCATAGGTGTTTGTAAATGTATGTTGGCTTGTCTAATGACGAATGTTTCAGCGCATTATAGCCCTCGTGTTGCTGACAGTGCCAGATAATCTGAAAACAACCAACCTATTCTAAAGCTAACCCAAAATGGTGAAAAACACCGTGATTTGAAATTGACTGGCAAACCTAAAACGGTTCAAATGTGTTACATGGTGGCAAAGATAATTCGCCAATCCTAGAAAACAGGGAAGATTTGTAGTTTCGATGTCGTCAGCGGTATTCCGGAGTCGTGATTGGTTAGAATTACCGCTGCTTAGGATTAACACCAAATACATCCTCTTTTCGCCAAAAAACGCTTAATTTTGTCTGGTGCCGATTGATATAGTTACAAATATGGCAAACTGCGTGATTTATGTTTCTCTCTTCATTTCAGTATTTATTTTTTGTTGGAAGCTGACCTGTTGGAAATATATTGTCTTTATTCTTGTTACGTCATGAATTTGAGTTACGTTTGTGGGTTTAGATGTTTGAAGTTAAATGCGTTGAACTGCGATAGTGGAGGCTATTTTGGAAGATTTAACCAATAGTGAATATTTGGAATAAAACAATTGTTTTATTGAATACATATGAAATTGAATAATCGTTTGCTTTTTTACGATTTTGCCTGTTAACCGCTATTAACTGTAGAACTTTAATACTTTGAAAATATTAAATTTTGTATTTTTGGGCAAGTTAGAATTGTTCTCTTAAGAGTTTGTTATTTATGAAAATTCGTTTTTTTCTGCACTCCACTGCTTTTTTTAGTTTGCTGAGCACCAATTTGTGAATGATGATAGCTAATTCTGAGATAAGTAAGAAAGGAAGTGTGTATGGAATGTATGAGTCAGTAGTTGATTTAAAATTTTTGATGTGATAGAAGTTTGAGGTATATATTGCATTAAACATAAACTTTTAATTTATAGCGATTTAACCTTAGATTTAAAACGAGTATGGTATGACTATATTTTGATGGCCGTCAGGCCACCAAAGCATAGTTTATGAAAAATAAGGATTTGGTTATGGACATAATATATGGATTTTGATTATGTTCTTTTGTATTATAAGTTTCAATTAGTTTGAAAACAGCAAAGTGATTAAAAATTTCATTTTTGGAATGTTGAACTCTTTTCCGTTTAGAACACGAAGCCCGCACACCTTACTTTTTAGAGGGTTTTACAATACCAAGTAACTAAAAAAAAGTAATTTTGGGGGTGAATTGTCACAAACGACTGCCCGAATTAGGTACGGGTATTTTTTTTAGGTCCTATTGGGCCTCAAGGCCAGCGAAATAGGTTGCAATTTTTCCTTTTAGACCGTGAAGCGCACGCACACCTTACTTTTTAGACATTTTTACAGTACCGAGTAATTAAAAAAAGTAATTTTGAGGGTGAGATGCCGCAAACAACTGCCCGAATTAGGTAGGGGTATTTTTTTTAGGTTCAATTGGCCGCAAGGCCAACGAAATAGGTTGCAATTTTTCCTTTTAGAGCGCGAAGCGCGCACACACTTCACTTTTTAGACATTTTTATAGTAAAGAGTAATTAAATAAAAAGTGATTTTGAGGGTGAGATACCACAAACGACTGCTTGAATTAGGTAGGGGTATTTTTTTTTAGGTTCATTTGGCCATAAGGCCAACAAAATTGGTTGCAATTTTTCTTTTTAGAGTGCGAAGCGCGCGATCTTAGTTTTTAGTAAACAATTAAAAATATAAATATTCTGAAAGGGATCAAATATTTGTCCTTGATGTAAAAGTTTAATGAAATTTTACCCCTTATAAATTATTTGAAATTAAATTTTAAATGCTTAAACTATTTTTCAATTATCGTTTAAATTTAAATTCTTTAACCATTTTTTTTTTTTTTTTTTTTTTCAAATACCGTTTGCAACTTTATTACCTTTGAATTTTTGCCGATTTCGAATAAACTTGCGCAAATCATTTGAATTTCTTCCCAGGATGTATGTTTTTAATAAAACTGACATGAAAAGCGAAAACACTTAATCTTGCTACAACTTGCATCACAACCATAGCTTAACGGCTTTGGCATTGAACTTCAACCTTCCTATACCATCCACAATTCATGGAACAGGTTCGATTCTCAATTTTTCACTTTCCGCTATTGTTTTGGGTTTGCCAGTTCATTTGGAATCATCGTGTTTTTCGCCGTTTTGGGTTTGCTTTAGCATTGAAGTTCGCCATTGTTTACGTTTTACGGAGAAGTTCAAAAAACGCCAAGTGCCACCATATAGCACATTTTGGCCAGTTTATAATATATGTCTGTTTTTACAAAATACAGGAAGTATTTAAATTGAAATATTTAAGAGATGTTGCTAAGTGTCATGCAAAAAAAGTTTCCTTACGCTATATGAAAATTAATTATGACGTCTTCCACAAAGACTTGCAGTATATTTTTAAAGCTGAAGTGTATGCAAGTGTCACGAAGACATGATGGCAGCAATTGTTTAATTTTAGCTTGTTACTTATTGTCTTAAAATGGAGTTTCTTAACCTATTCTTGAGTTGGTGATTCAGTAATGACATGTTGGATTACCTATAAAAAAAAAAATTGTCGAAATCTTTAATATATTGAAGTCTATAGTACAATATATTATTGAAAGACACCGTGAGCTTCAAACTTTTGAGGATAGAGTTTGATCCGGAAGATCTTCAAAGCTAAAATTCTTGCTTAAAAGAAATATCTATTGTAAGGTTCAATATAATCCGCGCCGACCAAACGGTATAGTGGTTAGCGTGCTAGCTTCTAGACCGCGAGGTTGGGGGTTCGAGTCCCGTGTTAGGCATGGGTGTTTGTAAATGTATGTTGCCTTGTCTAATGACGAATGTTTCGGCGCATTATAGCCCTCGTGTTGCTGATAATCGCCTGATAATCTGAATACAACCAACCAATATAATCCGCAAATAAGTGCACTTCAAGTCGCACATGGCTTAAGAATGGCTAAAAACATTGAAGAAAATTCCCAAGTGACAGTTTATGTGCACTGGTTAAGACGTTTTGTGTTGGAATTTCAAGATACACGTCCCTATGTTTATATCCTTCTACATATCTTAAATTGCTGACACCAGCAGCTCTCATACACCCCCACACCTTAACGCCTCCTCCACCGTGTTTGACAGTTCCGCATAAATTATAAGTTAACATTTGTTGATTTCATTTTCTCCTGACCATAACTCGATTATCTAACTATGATTATCCCTTTGATATTAAATTTTAATTCATCACTAAAAAAGACTTTGCAAAATCGATGCGCTTTTTTCTCTTGCATGTGTTTATATAAGGCTTCTTACGGGCTGCAAGTCCATTCAGACCCGCTTCTTTAATAACATATCTCACCGTTTGAGATGTCACTTCAATGTTTTTTAGTAATTTTTAAGCCATGTGCGACTTAGGGTGCACTTATTCGCGGACTATCTTGAATCTTACTATACGGTACTTCTTTTATACAAGCGTGTTAGCTTTGAAGATTTTCCTGATTGATCTCTATCCTCAAAAGTTTGAAGCTCATCGGTGTCTTTCAATAATATATTGTACTATAGACATCAATATATTAATTATTTTTCTAACTTTTTTCGGCCGACCAAACGGTATAGTGGTTAGCGTGCTGGCTTCTAGACCGCGAGGTTGCGGGTTCGAGTCCCGTGTAGGCATGGGTGTTTGTAAATGTATGTTGGTTTGTTAAATGACGAAATGTTTCGCCGCATTATAGCCCTCGTGTTGCTGACGGCGCCAGATAATCTGAATACAACCAACCAATACCCACAAATAACTCAAATTTATGATGCAACAGAAATAAAAACAATATTTCATCATCTAGTTTTAGCTTTTGACAAACAGGAAATACTGAAATAAAGAAAAAAGCATAACTTGCACAGTAAGCATATTTGTAACTATATTAATCGACACTAGATAAAATTAAGCGTCTTTTGGTAAAAAGAGAATGTATTTAGCATTAATCCACAAGCAGGAACAATTGTAACTAATCACGACTCAAGAATATCTCTGACAACATCGAAATAAATATTTTTGTTAGGTGCTCGTTCATGCGACGCTCTGAGTGGACCCATTTCGAAACCTGTTGCTCAACCCTAAGAACAGGCTTTTACCTTCTAAATTGTCACAAACTAAAGTAAATTTTTAGAGTAATGTCCTGAGTGTGCCAAGTAGTCAAAGGTTATGGAGCAATGAGTGATTTCCTTGCTTAAATTAAATTGAGTTTCCTCTTATACCTAAATTGAATTGAGTTTATTTCCTGTACTGTTTTTTCTTTGATGAAAAGTGTTCAAGTGTATTGCTATTATTTGTGTGAGTATAAAACAATTTTTATTCCAGAAAAACGAATATGTCTGTAAAGTGTGATATTTGCAGCAAAATACTTTCAACGAAGAGCATTCTCAAAGGTCATCTCCTCACTCACAGTGGAGAAAAACCGCATTCATGTGAAGTGTGTAACAAGCGATTTTTTCATATGACCTCTCTGAAAAACCACCTCTACTCACATACTGGAGAAAAATCATATTCATGTGATACATGTAACAATGAGTTTTCTAATATCAGAAGTTTCAAAGGTCACATCCTCACTCATAATAAAGATAAACTACATATATGTGATGTGTGCAGCAAGGGATTTGTTCAAAAGCGCCACCTTGCACAACATCTTCTCACTCACACTGGAGAAAAACCTCATTCATGTGATGTATGTAACAAAGGCTTTTCACAATCAGCCGCTCTCAAAACTCACCTCCGCACTCATACTGGAGAAAAACCACATATATGTGATGTTTGCAGCAAGGGATTTGCTTCCAAGGGCAATCTTGTAAAACATCTTCTCACTCACACTGGAGAAAAACCTCATTCATGTCATGTCTGTAACAAAGGGTTTTCTGAATTGGGCTCTCTCCAAAGGCACCTTCGCACTCATACTGGAGAAAAACCATTTTCTTGCAATGATTGTAACCGGAGATTTTCTGACAGGGCCAGTTTAAAAAGACACCTCCTCACTCACACTGGAGAAACACAGTATTCTTGTCATTTGTGCAACAAAAGATTTGCTCTGAAGGGCAATCTCCAAATTCACCTCCTCACTCATACTGGGGAAAAACCACATTCATGTGATGTGTGCAGCAAAAGATTTGCTCTGAAGGGAAATCTCCAAATTCACCTCCTCACTCATACTGGAGAAAAACCACATTCATGTGATGTGTGCAGCAAAAGATTTGCTATGAAGGGAAATCTCCAAATTCACCTCCTCACTCATACTGGTGAAAAACCACATTCATGTGATGTGTGCAGCAAAAGATTTGCTATGAAGGGAAATCTCCAAATTCACCTCCTCACTCATACTGGAGTAACACCACATTCATGTGATGTGTGCAAGAAAAGATTTTCTCTGAAGTGCTATCTCAATAAGCACCTCCTCACTCATAATGAAGGGAAAGTACGTAAGTGTGATACATGCAACAAGAAGTTTTCTAATATAAGAAATCTCAAAAAACACCTCTACACTCATAGTGAAGAATAATTCCTTATATGTGATGCGTGCAGCAAGAGATTTACTAGAAAGTGCCTTCTGTTAAGGCATCTCTGCACTCACACTGGAGAAAAACCATATTCGTGTGATGTGTGCAACAAGGGATTTTCTTATAGAAAAACTCTCCTTAAGCTCCTCCTTCTTCATAATAAAGGATAATTAGGAAAAGTTCATAAGCCACTCTCCTGAAACAGGAAGAAGTCGTGTCACAACCTTATACTTCTTTAAAAACAAATATAAAATAATTAAGAGCTATTTAATAACTATTCCATATTTCATGTTAACCTTTTCATCCATAACTTATTTTTTTTTTTTTTTATAAATGTATTTGAAAATATATCAAAAAGTACAAAAGTCATTATCCTGGCTTGTTAAAAATATTTCATTGTCCTGGCATTTGCATTATACGCAATATTTTAATTACAGATCAGCTTTCTTTTTTTGTGTGCCTATTCATAGAATATTTATTTATTTAATAAACTGTAGGAATAATTATTCTAAATTGGCACCATTTTCTTTTGTTGTGAAATTGTGAAGATCTTTGCTAACAGAGTTTGTTTAACTAGAATAATTTTTCTGGCATCTACAGAAAATAGTTTGGCCAGTAGGAAATTGTTTATATTACAGTATCGAATACATAATAAAGTTAATTTCTAGAAAATTTGTAAATTTACTTTTAAAATTTTTGATCCAGTCTCATTAGCCCTTTTTGTATACACCACTGGTTGTAGTTAATAAGTGTGTGAGAAATTAGTTTTCTTGTATCTAATTTGGTTAAGTGTCATGTCTTCATATTCTATAAGATGCTTTACAAAGTGATAACGTTGAACAGTTTTGGAATAGCTACTTTATGGAGCAATACTACAATTTAACTCTTAGTAGGAATTTTTTTTTCTAACAATGTTGGTATTAAAATACTTTTTAGATTGATAATGAGGTTAAGATTTTTTGTACGGTCCCCCTTGGTGACTTATAAAAAATCGCCAAATTAAAAATGACATCAAAAGGCTGTGTTGCCAAATCCAAAATGTCATCAAAACATGTTGAGTTGAAAAATCTGAACGGTCACTAGGGTTATCGGAACACCCTGGCGACGGGTTGTAACATTCGGCACCGAATCTCCAACTTTCAAAAATCCGCCACTGGGTACTGTAAAATAAATTTTAACTGAGAATGTTTTGTGAAAATAATTTTTTTAGCTTATAAGATGCAAGTTAATTTGCTCTCCACCGCTTAAATGTTGGAATTGGCAAAACCTTGAACTTCCTTATTAAATCACTTAAAAATTACTGTATCAATTAACTTTGTATTTTACATAAATAAACTAATGTGATTAATGAAAAGTTATGTGCAGGAAAAAAATGGTTTCCTGGTGTTTTCCCTTCTTCCCACACTAATATTTATTGTTTATTTTACTTTATAACATTTACTACAACAACATTACAACTTCTACATCATAACAGATTGTTTATAGTACATTATGTTATCAGAACATTCTTTCATATATTTTTTTTGTATTTCCTGGAGTTATTAGTAGATGGCAGTGTAACTAGAATTAATTAATAGCTTCCCACTGATAATTTGAAATTGATGAAGTTGGTGGTACTTCCCACAGCCTTAAAAAGGATTAGCAAACGACATAACTAAAAGCTGAAACTTCACCCCCATTTTGGTTTTATTTAGAGCAAAAATTCATTACAATAATTTTCTGCATATGAAAAGAAATAAATATGCTGGCTATTTAAGGAATTACAAATTTAAAAGTTAAATTAGTTATTTTAATAGGGCATTTAATGGTGAAAGAATTATTGCAGATTAAGTTTTAGTTTTAAAAGTGTAATTAGCCTTTATACTTGATTATATGTAAAGTAAGAATTATTTCAGATTCAGAAGAGATGACATAAAAGTAATATCCTTACATAAACATCTCTCTAAAAAGGCGCCAAATTCTTCATTCAGTAGCTGTGGTCGTTAAAAGCAATGAGGTCTAAAGTACAGTCAATTTTAACTTAGTAACTTAGGTGTAAATTACAGGCAAAGAAAATTAGTAAGATTTTAAACAAGATATTTTCTTCTTGTTAAAATGTAACCTTCATAAGCATACATATCCAGTCACAAAAATGTTTGAGCCACCTGGCCAATACATGCCACAGCACCAACACATGAAATTAGTGTGCCAGAATATGTAATGGCCAAGTGTCACAAGCATTTTTGTAATAGAATATTTATTCTTATGGAGGTAGTTGCATTTTAACAAGAACAAGAAATTCTTTGGTTTAAAATCTCACTAATTTTCATTGCCAGTAATTTACACCAACCTTAAAATTAACTGTACTTTAGATTTCAATACTTTTCATGGCCATAGCTATTGAATAAAGGACTTGGAGCCTTTTTACAGCTTTATTTATGTTGGGATTTCACATTTTTTCTTATTTGTACACTGATAACTAGTTTAAAAATGTTTAGCTAAGATCTCCAATTTTAAAAAATAGTTTATTTACAATTGCCTTTTGTATTGTTAAAAATCAGATATAATTCCAAATTTTGGGAAGTTGTGATAGTATACAGTGGAGGTAGACTGTAAAAAAGAATCTCAATTTTAGTATGTTCCATTTACCGAATGAATCTTATCATTTGGCAATAGAATTCAATATCTAACGCTAAACAGCTTACAAGAAAGTTATTCCTCTAAGCCAATGTCTCCCAAACTGATGGTCATGAGTTAATTTCTGGTGGGTTGTAATAAGATCTTGATTACATTTGTATATCAATTCATAATTTGCTAAATAATAGATTTGAGTTCCATCTATCCAAGTAGCAACATGACAAAAAAAAAAAAAAAAAAAAATTACAGCAACCACAATTCAGTTCTAAATACTGAATCAGTTAGGCTATGAAGAGGCAAAATGCTACCAAGAATTGTGAAATAAAGTCTCAGTGCTTTGGAGCGATACAAATGAAATAGAAAAATTATCCTCGAATCAGTCAATATCTTCCGCTTTATTTTGAATTGAAAGTATTTTAAATAAAAATTAATTGATGGGGGGGGGGGATTCTTTTACTCAGAAACTATTTTGTTAGATATATATTTATTTCAAGCCTCTAAATAAAAAAATATTTCAAATTCACTTTAAATTTAAATAATCGACTTAGGCCCGATGTACATTTTACTGTGGGTTGTATGTCCAAACCCATTGCAAAGTTTTATTTTAGTTTTATAAAACATCAATATATCTGAAGAACTTAAGCATACATCTCTTTTATTTACAACCAGTCAGAGCAGGCACATGTCCACAAAATACCTTTCCTACGCATACCCAAACATTAAGTGAGTACGGACACTTGACCATACGTTTGAACATACGTCATAAACAATACCCTTGAGCTTAAGGCCCTGGGTAAAAGTCGAAAATTGGTTTTGAATCTCGCATATTTAACAGACACAATAACCAATCCTAATGAATTCTTGCAAGGATACAATGAAGGCATTAATGGATACTTAAAGGCATGGGAAGTGCAGATTATGGTGGATCGAAAAAATTAATTTCCATTGGCCTGTATGTTGCAAAGTTGCATTTTGTTGTTATAATGAAGTGCAAATAAAATCAAACCTCTAGTTCAAAGTTTGGTGCTGCCCAAAGCCTCCTTTACATAACACCACTTGTACATTACATAAATTATATAAAAACCATAGCTACTTAGTAATAGTTGCATTATTAATGATAAAATATTAATATAAAATTGTTATTGATAAAATATTAATATATAATTAATTGTTATTCATAAAATATTTTTATATAATATTCTGATTTTTTTAATGCATTAATTTAATTTTTTTTGTAATAATTATAGTATCAATTTTTAATTTGAATTTCACAAAATTTTGTTTAGTAGAAAAGGGATACTATTATTTTGCCTCTTTATGAAGAAAAGGAATTGTATATCAGTGATAGTTGTAACTCCTTGCCATCATCTTTATTAACTCCAACCAGCCAATGTAAACCCAAATAGGAATTCCTTTGACAAATGTTGCTCCCGATTGCAATAGACATGAGGTATCTGATAGAAGTGCTACGAAACTTGCCAGTGCAATTCTACAAGATATCAATATAATTCATGGGAATGGCAAAAATCATTGACAGAAATAAAGTTTGAAGGGAGAGACATAGGGTTATAGAAAAGATGCTAGTGATATTTTCCCGATTTATCATTAACTGATTGCATTATTTTTTTATGAAGGGAAAGACATGACAATGAATCCAATTTGTTAGTAAAACGAAATTCTGGAATAATCTTCCAAAAAATTAAAACAACACATTATAGGTTTTAGCGTAGATTGGCTGATTTCAAAATAACTGAACCTTGACGATTAAAAAATACAAAAGAACCCATGGACTTTAAATTATGCAAATTTTTTAAATGTGTTGTTAAAAAAACTAATTAAAAATCAACCAAGTAAACGTAAACAAATCAGTTTTTTAGCAGAAATTCAATTAAAAGTATTATTGAGCTTTATAATCTCATGACGTCATACTTGGAGCTTATGTATTTCAACTTGTAAAAATTACGTCATAATTCTCCACCACGCGTTCATTCACCTGCTCAAAAACAGGAGGAAGAAGGCACAAAAAATGAGGTTTAGTGCTCTCTAAAACATGATGTATCAAATTGATTTTTTATCACTCAACGAAATTTTTAATTCCACCGGTAAGAGGATATTTCAAAGATTCTAATCATATTTTTTTCAATTGAAAAAGTAAATATTTCGAGTATTTATTGCGATAGAAGAGTAGGGGGGGGGGGGGGATTTGTCCCACTAGATTACCATTACGGGCAAATTTTAAAATTTAATTAAAAAAAAATTAATTAACTATTCAAAACTTTTGAAACTAATTGAATGCAGAAACTATTTATGTTTCAAATTTCACAGTTCTCCTTGCACAAGAAATTGAGATACACGTGACACAAAATACGATTCCTAATTTTTTTTTTAATATAGAGAGATTTTTAAGCGGGATTTATTATACTTGTGAGCGGGTTCCTTGAAATATTTTGATATTTTATCATATTGCTCTGTATTTTTGGTTCGGCTTTGAATTTGGTCTTTAATACACTAAAACTCTATTCATCTTTCTAAACGTGTTTTTATTTAAAAACTGCATACCTCAACCTTCTCATGTCTTTCTCATGCTTGAAGATATTTGAAGTGAGTGGGTATCTATACTTAAAAGTTCGTAAAACAAATTAAGAACAAATTTTATTAAAATTCCATCTATTTTTCATAAGTATTCAAATGAATCTTGGTTTAATCATTTTCTTCATAAACATAGTTAATTTTACAACCCATTTGGCCCATCCTAAGGTTTCCGCCGCGGGCAAATGCCTGGTTTGCCCGCACCCCCAGCACTGGTCCTGAGTATATATACAAAAATATATCTTTTTAGTTATAATCAATGTTAAGAAATATCTCTAGATATATAGCATTATAATTTGCCTTCCTTACACCGTTTGATAATTTATCAAAAATATGTCCGCAGGCAAAATGTTACATCTTTTAATTACTTCCCACTTATTTAGGTGAGATATATTGTTTAATATACATGAGTCGTAAACAATGTGTATACAAATTATAATTCCAAGCAAATAGCTTAAGGATCATCACGGGAAACAAACATAACACACTCTCTGAATGAAAAGTAATCACAGTGGAGTGTGGCGTCATAATGTAAATTTCTTATTCTGAATTTCTGTTATTAAAGCTCGATACCAGTAGCCAGTTATTTCAACAAACAACAACTGTAGAATGGCGTCGATTTTATGCATCTTGCAGGATTCTAAAGATTTTAAATTACTCTTTTGCAATTTCATTTTTATGAGGTTATTTTTATTTAAACCTGTGATGTTTTAAAACGGAATAAAACCATTACCTCTATAAAAGGAAGATTCTTGTGTTGTTGATATTTTGATGAACAGTTTCATGTAAGTATCCTTACGAACTACAGTTAAAATGTTTTATTTGGTGGAACTTTTCCGCAAAACTTAAAAAATGGCAAAAACACCGTGATTCCAGATTGACTGGCAAACCCAAAGTAACAGCGGAAAGTGAAGAGGTAAAAATCGAACCAGTTCCAGGGGTTTAAGAAGATTGAAGTCCACTGCCAATGTCGTTAAAGTATGGTTGCGATGCAAAATACAGCAAGATTAAGAGTTTTCGCCTTTGACCTCAATTTACTTTTCTATTAAATTCCCGGTACATCCCGGGAAGAAATTAAAAAGAGTTGCGTAAATTTATTCGATATCGCTGGAAATTAAGGCAATGAAGTTGCAAACAATAATTGAATAAAAGTTTGAGCAATTTAATTTTAAATAATTTTAAAGGTGTAAAATTAAAAAAAAAATTACATTAACAGGGTTTCCACGGTCATTGAAAGTGCTTAATATTTTTTTACTTGTTTTTAAGGCCTTGAATGTACTTGAAAATACTTAAAGGTGCTTAGAAATCCTTAAAAATACTTTGAGGTCCTTAATAGTCCTTAATTATTGCAGATGTTGAGTGCCCAACTGCAAAATTTATAAAAACACTACTCAGACTTGATATTCCCCCACAACCGCCAATTATCCCTACCGTTTTGGAATTCTGACATATTTGTAAGAGTCAACTTGTAACTTTTTTGGTTGAATATGCTATATTAAAAATTTATATATTTAGACATGATAACTAAAAACAAATTTTCATAGGTCTTTAAAAAACATTATTTAGGACCTTAAAAGTCAATGATTTTCATTCTATGATTTGAGTGGGAACCCTGATTAATTAGAAATATTTTATCCTTTCCACATTATACTTATTTCTAATCACTTGCTTAAACTCTAAAAGGCAAAGTGAGTGCACGCTTCATACTGTAAAAGGAAGAAGTACGACCTATTTTGATTGCCTTGCAGCTATATAAACCTGAAAAAATACACCTACCTATTTTGGGTTGTCGTTTGTGGCATCGTACTCCCAAAATCACTTGGTATTGTAAAACTCTCTAAAAAGTAAGCTTTGCGTGCTTTGGGCCTGAAGAAGTAGAAATATGTTCTATCTATATGGCCTTGAGACCATTTAAAAAAATATTTATCTACTTTAACTTGTATTTCATTAAATATTTTGGTGGATAAACAACCACCAAAATATAGTTCTGTTTTTTATTGGTATAGGGTTTCAATCACAAATGCTATAAATAAAATGTTAAGCTTAATGCAATCCTCACCTAAATCTTCCATCTATTCTCCCGGACAGCTATATGTTAAATAACAAGCAAACAAAATACAATAAGTGTTTCACAAATCTAAATTAAAATTTCAAAAATAATTATTTTTTTACTCTAAATCAACTAAATCAGAAATTCTAAAATCAGTCTTTTTATACTCTTAAAATTCTATGGATCTTCAATTCTTTTTTCCCAGTTAGTTTCCAAAGTAACAAAAAATTTATTTATTTGTATACACTAGCAGTTCAACTCAAGTAACCATATATATTTTAAAAGAATTGCCATTTTTAAAATTCTTGACTTTAAAACATGGTTTCTGCATTTCCACTACTAAAAAATACCCACAAATAACTAAAATTTATTATGTAACAAAAATAAAAACAATAGTTCTTTGTCTACTTTTAGCTTTTGACAAACAATAAACACTGAAATGAAGAAAGAAGCATAACTTGCTCAGTTAGTCATATTTGTAACTGTATCAATCAGCACCATATAATAAAATTTTTTTGGCAAAAAGAAAATGTGTTTGTCAGTAATCTACAAGCAGAAGTAATTCTAACTGATCGCGACTCAAGAATATCGCTGACAACACCGGAATAAATATTTTTACCAGGTGATCATTTATGTGATACTGAGTGGGCCCCGTGTGTTCCACCTAAGATGAAGCTTTTACCTTCTAAATTGCCACATACTAAAGCAGTGGACATTCATATACAGTATTTGTTGTAAATTTTGAGAGAAATGTCCTGAGTGTGCCAATTGGTCTGAGGTTATGGAGTACTCAAGTGATTTCTTTACCTAAGACTTATAAATTAAATTGAGTTTCCTCTTATACTTAAATTGAATTCAGTTAATTTCCAGTACAGTTTTATCTTTTATGAAAAGTATTCAAGTGTATTGATATATGTGTGTGAATATAAAATAATTTTTATTCCAGAAAAATGAAAATGTTACTAAAGTGTGATATGTGCAGCAAAATATTTTCAAAAAAGAGCATTCTCGCATGGCACCTCCTATATCACAACGGAGAAAAGGCCGACCAAACGGTATAGTGGTTAGCGTGCTAGCTTCTAGACCGCGAGGTTGCGGGTTCGAGTCCCGTGTTGGCATGGGTGTTTGTAAATGTATGTTGGCTTGTCTAATGACGAATGTTTTCGGCGCATTATAGCCCTCGTGTTGCTGATGGCGCCAGATAATCTGAATACAACCAACCAACCACAATGGAGAAAAACCACATTCATGTCAACTGTGTAACAAGCGATTTTCTCATATGATTTCCCTCAAATATCACCTCCACACTCATACTGGAGAAAAACCATATTCATGCAATGAGTGTAACTAGGGATTTTCTAATATGAGTAGTTTCAAAAGTCACCCCTTCACTCATAATAAAGACAAACTACATATATGTGATGTGTGCAGCAAGGGATTTGTTAAAAAGGGTAGCCTTAAAACACATCTTCTCACTCACACTGGTGAAAAACCTCATTCATGTGATGTATGCAACAAAGGGTTTTCTCAATCGAGCTCTCTCAACATGCATCTCCTCACTCACAGTGGAGAAAAACCACATTCATGTGACGTGTGCAACAAGCGATTTTCTCAGATGATCTCTCTCAAAAACCACCTCTACTCACATACTGGAGAAAAATCATATTCATGTGATACATGTAACAAGGAGTTTTCTAATATCAGTAGTTTCAAAGGTCACATCCTCACTCATAATAAAGATAAACTACATATATGTGATGTGTGCAGCAAGGGATTTGTTCAAAAGCGCCACCTTGCACAACATCTTCTCACTCACACTGGAGAAAAACCTCATTCATGTGATTTATGTAACAAAGGCTTTTCGCAATCAGCCGCTCTCAAAACTCACCTCCGCACTCATACTGGAGAAAAACCACATATATGTGATGTTTGCAGAAAGGGATTTGCTTCCAAGGACAATCTTGTAAAACATCTTCTCACTCACACTGGAGAAAAACCTCATTCATGTTATGTATGTAACAAAGGGTTTTCTGAATCGGGCTCTCTGAAAACGCACCTCCGCACTCATACTGGAGAAAAACCATTTTCTTGCAATGATTGTAACCGGAGATTTTCTGACAGGGCCAGTTTAAAAAGACACCTCCTCATTCACACTGGAGAAACACCGTATTCTTGTCACTTGTGCAACAAAAGATTTGCTCTGAAGGGCAATCTCCAAATTCACCTCCTCACTCATACTGGTGAAAAACCACATTCATGTGATGTGTGCAGCAAAAGATTTGCTATGAAGGGAAATCTCCAAATTCACCTCCTCACTCATACTGGAGAAAAACCACATTCATGTGATGTGTGCAGCAAAAGATTTTCCTTTAAGAGCAATTTCGAAAACCACCTTCTCACTCATACTGGAGTAACACCACATTCATGTAATGTGTGCAAGAAAAGATTTTCTCAGAGGCGCTATCTCAGTAGGCACCTCCTCACTCATACTGGAGTAACACCACATTCATGTGATGTGTGCAAGAAAAGATTTTCTCTGAAGTGCTATCTCAATAAGCACCTCCTCACTCATAATGAAGGGAAAGTACGTAAGTGTGATACATGCAACAAGAAGTTTTCTAATATAAGAAATCTCAAAAAACACCTCTACACTCATAGTGAAGAATAATTCCTTATATGTGATGTGTGCAGCAAGAGATTTACTAGAAAGTGCCTTCTGTTAAGGCATCTCTGCACTCACACTGGAGAAAAACCATATTCGTGTGATGTGTGCAACAAGGGATTTTCTTATAGAAAAACTCTCCTTAAGCTCCTCCTTCTTCATAATAAAGGATAATTAGGAAAAGTTCATAAGCCACTCTCCTGAAACAGGAAGAAGTCGTGTCACAACCTTATACTTCTTTAAAAACAAATATAAAATAATTAAGAGCTATTTAATAACTATTCCATATTTCATGTTAACCTTTTCATCCATAACTTATTTTTTTTTTTTTTATAAATGTATTTGAAAATATATCAAAAAGTACAAAAGTCATTATCCTGGCTTGTTAAAAATATTTCATTGTCCTGGCATTTGCATTATACGCAATATTTTAATTACAGATCAGCTTTCTTTTTTTGTGTGCCTATTCGTAGAATATTTATTTATTTAGTAAACTGTAGGAATAATTATTCTAAATTGGCACCATTTTCTTTTGTTGTGAAATTGTGAAGATCTTTGCCAACAGAGTTTGTTTAACTAGAATAATGTTTCTGGCATCTACAGAAAATACTTTGGCCAGTAGGAAATTGTTTATATTACAGTATCGAATACATAATAAAGTTAATTTCTAGAAAATTTGTAAATTTACTTTTAAAATTTTTGATCGAGTCTCATTAACCCCTTTTGCATACACCACTGGTTGTAGTCAATAAGTGAGTGAGAAATTAGTTTTCTTGTATCTAATTTGGTTAAGTGTCATGTCTTCATATTCTATAAGATGCTTTACAAAGTGATAACGTTGAACAGTTTTGGAATAGCTACTTTATGGAGCAATACTACAATTTAACTCTTAGTAGGAATTTTTTTTTCTAACAATGTTGGTATTAAAATACTTTTTAGATTGATAATGAGGTTAAGATTTTTTGTACGGTCCCCCTTGGTGACTTATAAAAAATCGCCAAATTAAAAATGACATCAAAAGGCTGTGTTGCCAAATCCAAAATGTCATCAAAACATGTTGAGTTGAAAAATCTGAACGGTCACTAGGGTTTTCGGAACACCCTGGCGACGGGTTGTAACATTCGGCACCGAATCTCCAACTTTCAAAAATCCGCCACTGGGTACTGTAAAATAAATTTTAACTGAGAATGTTTTGTGAAAATAATTTTTTTAGCTTATAAGATGCAAGTTAATTTGCTCTCCACCGCCTAAATGTTGGAATTGGCAAAACCTTGAACTTCCTTATTAAATCACTTAAAAATTACTGTATCAATTAACTTTGTATTTTACATAAATAAACTAATGTGATTAATGAAAAGTTATGTGCAGGAAAAAAATGGTTTCCTGGTGTTTTCCCTTCTTCCCACACTAACATTTATTGTTTATTTTACTTTATAACATTTACTACAACAACATTACAACTTCTACATCATAACAGATTGTTTATAGTACATTATGTTATCAGAACATTCTTTCATATATTTTTTTTGTATTTCCTGGAGTTATTAGTAGATGGCAGTGTAACTAGAATTAATTAATAGCTTCCCACTGATAATTTGAAATTGATGAAGTTGGTGGTACTTCCCACAGCCTTAAAAAGGATTAGCAAACGACATAACTAAAAGCTGAAACTTCACCCCCATTTTTGGTTTTATTTAGAGCAAAAATTCATTACAATAATTTTCTGCATATGAAAAGAAATAAATATGCTGGCTATTTAAGGAATTACAAATTTAAAAGTTAAATTAGTTATTTTAATAGGGCATTTAATGGTGAAAGAATTATTGCAGATTAAGTTTTAGTTTTAAAAGTGTAATTAGCCTTTATACTTGATTATATGTAAAGTAAGAATTATTTCAGATTCAGAAGAGATGACATAAAAGTAATATCCTTACATAAACATCTCTCTAAAAAGGCGCCAAATTCTTCATTCAGTAGCTATGGTCGTTAAAAGCAATGAGGTCTAAAGTACAGTCAATTTTAACTTAGTAACTTAGGTGTAAATTACAGGCAAAGAAAATTAGTAAGATTTTAAACAAGATATTTTCTTCTTGTTAAAATGTAACGTTCATAAGCATACATATCCAGTCACAAAAATGTTTGAGCCACCTGGCCAATACATGCCACAGCACCAACACATGAAATTAGTGTCCCAGAATATGTAATGGCCAAGTGTCACAAGCATTTTTGTAATAGAATATTTATTCTTATGGAGGTAGTTGCATTTTAACAAGAACAAGAAATTCTTTGGTTTAAAATCTCACTAATTTTCATTGCCAGTAATTTACACCATCCTTAAACTTAACTGTACTTTAGATTTCAATACTTTTCATGGCCATAGTTATTGCATAAAGGACTTGGAGCCTTTTTACAGCTTTGTTTATGTTGGGATTTCACATTTTTTCTTATTTGTACACTGATAACTAGTTTAAAAATGTTTAGCTAAGATCTCCAATTTTAAAAAATAGTTTATTTACAATTGCCTTTTGTATTGTTAAAAATCAGATATAATTCCAAATTTTGGGAAGTTGTGATAGTATACAGTGGAGGTAGACTGTAAAAAAGAATCTCAATTTTAGTATGTTCCATTTACCGAATGAATCTTATCATTTGGCAATAGAATTCAATATCTAACGCTAAACAGCTTACAAGAAAGTTATTCCTCTAAGCCAATGTCTTCCAAACTGATGGTCATGAGTTAATTTCTGGTGGGTTGTAATAAGATCTTGATTACATTTGTATATCAATTCATAATTTGCTAAATAATAGATTTGAGTTCCATCTATCCAAGTAGCAACATGAAAAAAAAAAAAAAATACAGCAACCACAATTCAGTTCTAAATACTGAATCAGTTAGGCTATGAAGAGGCAAAATGCTACCAAGAATTGTGAAATAAAGTCTCAGTGCTTTGGAGCGATACAAATGAAATAGAAAAATTATCCTCGAATCAGTCAATATCTTCCGCTTTATTTTGAATTGAAAGTATTTTAAATAAAAATTAATTGAGGGGGGGGGGGGGATTCTTTTACTCAGAAACTATTTTGTTAGATATATATTTATTTCAAGCCTCTAAATAAAAAAATATTTCAAATTCACTTTAAATTTAAATAATCGACTTAGGCCCGATGTACATTTTACTGTGGGTTGTATGTCCAAACCCATTGCAAAGTTTTATTTTAGTTTTATAAAACATCAATATATCTGAAGAACTTAAGCATACATCTCTTTTATTTACAACCAGTCAGAGCAGGCACATGTCCACAAAATACCTTTCCTACGCATACCCAAACATTAAGTGAGTACGGACACTTGACCATACGTTTGAACATACGTCATAAACAATACCCTTGAGCTTAAGGCCCCGGGTAAAAGTCGAAAATTGGTTTTGAATCTCACATATTTAACAGACACAATAACCAATCCTAATGAATTCTTGCAAGGATACAATGAAGGCATTAATGGATACTTAAAGGCATGGGAAGTGCAGATTAGGGTGGATCGAAAAAATTAATTTCCATTGGCCTGTATGTTACAAAGTTGCATTTTGTTGTTATAATGAAGTGCAAAAAAAATCAAACCTCTAGTTCAAAGTTTGGTGCTGCCCAAAGCCTCCTTTACATAACACCACTTGTACATTACATAAATTATATAAAAACCATAGCTACTTAGTAATAGTTGCATTACTAATGATAAAATATTAATATAAAATTGTTATTGATAAAATATTAATATATAATTAATTGTTATTCATAAAATATTTTTATATAATATTCTGATTTTTTTAATGCATTAATTTTTTTTTTTTGTAATAATTAGTATCAATTTTTAATTTGAATTTCACAAAATTTTCTTTAGTAGAAAAGGGATACTATTATTTTGCCTCTTTATGAAGAAAAGGAATTGTATATCAGTGATAGTTGTAACTCCTTGCCATCATCTTTATTAACTCCAACCAGCCAATGTAAACCCAAATAGGAATTCCTTTGAAAAATGTTGCTCCAGATTGCAATATATATGAGGTGTCTGATAGAAGTGCTAAGAAACTTGCCAGTGCAATTCTACAAGATATCAATATAATTCATGGGAATGGCAAAAATCATTGACAGAAATATAGTTGGAAGGGAGAGACATAGGGTTATAGAAAAGATGCTAGTGATATTTTCCCGATTTATCATTAACTGATTGCATTATTTTTTTATGCAGGGAAAGACATGACAATGAATCCAATTTGTTAGTAAAACGAAATTCTCGAATAATCTTCCAAAAAATTAAAACAACACATTATAGGTTGTAGCGTAGATTGGCTGATTTCAAAATAACTGAACCTTGCCGATTAAAAAATACAAAAGAACCCATGGACTTTAAATTATGCAAATTTTTTAAATGTGTTGTTAAAAAAACTAATTAAAAATCAACCAAGTAAACGTAAACAAATCAGTTTTTTAGCAGAAATTCAATTAAAAGTATTATTGAGCTTTATAATCTCATGACGTCATACTTGGAGCTTATGTATTTCAACTTGTAAAAATTACGTCATAATTCTCCACCACGCGTTCATTCACCTGCTCAAAAACAGGAGGATGAAGGCACAAAAAATGAGGTTTAGTGTAGAGATGTGATATTTACGTTCTTTTTGCTGAACAGGTGTTCTCTGCTCCTGTTCTTTTAAAATGAACTACTCATTAACCCGTTCTTTTGAAGAACCAGTTCTTTTTTTCCATTTACCGAAATCATTGCGAAGAAGTGCCGGTCGGTCTTTGGGGTAGATCACAAGGGTCAAGGACGAATCTTCCCGCACTCCGCTGCTCTGATGACGTTGCGTTTTAAAGAATGAGAGGGAAAGTTACTAAGTTTTTGTTTGATTTTCCTATGACTGCGTCAGAATAATATATACAAAATTAGAAGACTTTTTGATATTTTCGAAAATATGATTGTGACAGTCACACTCCTTAAATTATAAGCTCTACATATAATTTTAGGCTGAATATTTGCATTTATAATGTAGTAATTTTAAGTGAATGGAGTTTTTAATATATAAAGTTTCCAAAACACTGGGACTCAAAGAATGTTCAAAACCTCAATGGACAAAAACAAATATTATTGCATTTTATTTAGTCTATAATTTATTAAAAGGGATAAATAAATAAATTAAAACTTTAAATTAGAAATTAATGGAGGTATACAAAATCACAAACGATGGTGAATATTGTATAATTTTTTTCCCGACACCCTAGAAATGATTTTTTTTTACTTTCATTTACCCCAAGGGCGTAGCCAGAAGAAAAAAATTTCGGGAGGGGATATGAAATCATATCAATAAATCATACAATCCTCTTTATCAATGCCGCATGTATTTAGTAATCAAGATAATAGCTATTTTGTCTGTATCCTTAGACATTCAAAAACATCTATAATAGTAAAATAAGCTGTGTGTCTGTCTGTCTATTTGTCTGTGGATCTATAATAGAAACCTACTTAAAATTGGAGTAGAGCTCTGAAATTTTCAGCATAAGTAGTTTTTTCCTTCTAATTGTATACATCACAAAACAGAAAGTTAAAATTTTAATTAGTTATTTTTTAATTAATTGTTTTAATTAATATATATGTTACAAAACGATATCTAATAGGGCTACAGCTCTGAAATTTTCAACATAAGTAGCTTTGGCGTTTTAATTGGATTTCTAAAAAACAGAATTTTAAATTTTTATTTTGTTCTTTTTTGATTAATTCTTTTTAGTTAATAAATAAACATTTTACAAAACGATTACTAATGGGGCTACAGCTCTGAAATTTTCAACATAATTAGTTTTGGCTTTCTAATTGAACTTTTGAAAAACAGAATTTTAAATTTTTATTTAGTTTCTTTTTAATTAATTAATTAATATTTTACAAAACGATTTCTAATAGGACTACAGCTCTAAATTTTTCAACATAAGTAGTTTTGACCTTCCAATTGGACTTTAGAAAAACAGAATTTTAAATTTTTATTCAGTTTCTTTTTAATTCATTAATTAATTAATATATATTTTACAAAACGCTTTCAAATAGGGCTACATTTCTGAAATTTTCAACACAAGTAGCAAAGTCCTTTTGTCAGTCCAATTAGAAAGCCACAACGGCTTTCTAATTGGACTGACAAAAGGAAGGTTAAAATTTTAATTTGTTTTTTAATTAATTTTTTCCTAAAGAGCGACTTCGAATAGGCCTAGAGTTCTGAAAGTTTCAACATAAGTAGTTTTGGTCTCTAATTTTGCTTTCCACAAACTCATGTTAAAATAATCTTAAAGGGGTGTTGTATTATTGTACTAAAGGGGAAATTTTTTTTCTCGACAAGGGAGAGGCTTCCAATATTAAGGCTTTACGTAGCAATTAGATTTTAGTGAGTGAAGTGAGCTTATGCTTACGCAGCAATGAAACTTTCAGCCAGCGAAGCGAACCTATGCTTGCATAGCAATGAACCTTTCAACGAGTAAAGTAAGCCTGTGTTTATGTGTCAATGAACTTTTCAGCAAACGAAGCGAGCTCGATTTTGCGTAGTGATGAACCTTCCTACTAGTGAAGCGCCAAAAACTGGTTCCTATACACGAATGACAGTTTTCCGCAACGCGAGGCCTCACAGGTAGCTGAAATATTGCACATGATAAAATTTCGTAGTGAAGCACGGGTATTCAGCTAGTTTTAAATAAATTTAATATTTTAAACAAAATATAAATTGATTTTTGTGTTTTAATGGCAAACCTAAAAATTTTGGGACTAAAAAAACGCTTGAATTACCCATATGTATACATAGGGTAATGAAAGTATAGCATTCGGTCAAAAAAAAAAATCGATTTTGTATTTGCATTTCACCACGTTTTGAAACATTCGGCTTTCAAAAAAGTGATCTAGAAAAAATATACGTCTGTGGTCAGCATAACTCCCGAAAAAGTTGACCTACGATGTTCAAATTTAGTATGCGGGTATGTGGTGGCCATGGATACCATTTAGGTTTTCGTCAAAATTGCGCATGCGCACAAGGTAACTGCCATTGAAAAAATCATGTTTTTCAATTATTGCTAAAAAACGGCTCCAACGATTTTCATCAAAATCACTGTGGAAATGCTTCTTAAGGTGTTCTAGATATACCCACCTTCGAAATTCTTATAAAAATGCTTTAATGGCGTAAAAAGTTGAAAAATGAATGCCTTCTACAAAAGTTCTCTTTCCTTGAGCATACCTCATCAACGATTGTTTTTTTCTTCTCCCCTCAGATTCACTTATAATAAAGGATAATATATAAAAACGGTAAATGACACAAGTTCACGTCAGTATGTAATTGAAAGTTGTGCGATGTTCCACACCCCTAGTTTTCATTTCAATGGTAAACTATGCTAAGAAAAACACGCATTTAATCGGCGCCATCTGAACAACGTTTTAGTTTGTTTGTTTTTTTAATTTCTAGAAAGTTATAATTTTATATAAGTAACTCAAAAATTTAAATTATTTTTGAACATACTCGTTTCTGAAAACAAAATTCTTATAATATTATAACTATCTTGCTATATAACACTTATTATACTGGAGAAAATTAAAAAAAACAAATGTAACACCTTCACAACTAGTGAGAGATAATTTGTTACAATCACTGTCGTGCCTACTCGTTTCTGGATAGTAGAAATTGCATTGGCCCGATGGGGCGATAGAGTATGAGTAATTTGTGAAAGATTCCCACAGTGATAATGTAGTGTAGAAAAAATTAACTTGAAACAAAAATGTTAGAGATAGCCCAGGTCCTTTTACCAAAATAATATTTCACAATAGATTTACAATATAATGGGACACACTAGTTTTATTACACATTATATAAAAAATACAACCTTCATTACAGTGGATTTCGAAACACAACGAACAACTCAGCCTGCTATAAGGATTCGAACCTAGCACCTTAAGAGTATGACAAGCAACCTTTGGAATTGCGTTAAACAAAATACGACATTTCGTTTCTTTCTTAATTAATACAAATTAGAAGACCAAGAAGAGGCTTATGATCCAGGAGGGTTGGTCTAGACAAAATAAAATACTGAATTTATAAAATACACATTATAAAAAACCGAATATGCAGAATGCATAATAGAAAATACCGAAATTGCAGAATTCAACATTTTCAATTATGTATTCCTATTATGCATTGTGTATATATTTCGTAAGTAAAGAAAGTCAAACTGTTTGCAAGTCCTCACATGCCGAGAATTCTGTGAAAGAACATGTTCTTGACAAATTTATTATAAACTCCGCAAATTTATTTTTTTAATTCTTTCAAAACTAGCTTTTATTTGTTACATACAAATCTAGTGAAAAAAAATTATAATAATTTCAATTTAAAACCAGAGTAAAAAAAAAATATTTTGTTTTTTTGCCGGATGGGATTTACCGGACCAATGTAACATAGACCTAATACATTAAAAATTAAAAAAAAAAAATTAAAAATTCCAAAGTTAAATATTCCACAACATTTTGTTATCATAAATTATGTTTCCTTTTTCCAAATTTACCAAAAATTAAGTTTACTTAATTTAAAAACACACTTGTAACACATTACAATATAAGAAAAACGCAGTTTCATTCAATGCATTGATAGTTTGAATATAAACGAGAAATGAAATAATTACCTAATTATTATTAAAACAATAAAAAACAACAACATATAAGCATTATACCTGCTGAAATTAATTGAAAAGATCTCCCCCCCCCCCCCCCTCCCCTCGAGCATTTCAACACAGTCCTAATAATGAAATCAACAGCATATCCGAGAAACACGGAACCAGTTCTGTAGAAGCTCCCGTTCCGACACAGAGCGGGAATCAGGGCTGCCAACTCTCAGATAGCCTGAATCGCCAACAGCCTATTAAAAAATCGCCAAAAATCGCCAGATCTCAAAATCAAGAAAATCGCCAAAATATAGCCAAAAATCGCCAAATGAGAAAATAATTCGCCAAAAAAACTAATTATCTTAGAAATAAGATGTGTTTATCAATAGTATTGCCTTTCCAGCCAAGCCAATTGGCGGATAAATACCTGGTTTTTTCAACGTTGGAGGGTAATTTGAAAATGAGGATATCTGCGGGGTTTTTTTTCCCCCCCAAAAAAGAATGTATTTTTTTTGCTACGGAGAGGTCATTTTTTCGAGTAATCTGATAAGTTCAAGGCATGGATTAAATAAACAAGGGTCATTACTATACGAGTAGGCGACAAAACACAAGATCAATTTATTTTATCCCCTACCCGGTAGTGTTCGTCACTGTGGTGTTCGTTTCAAATTTCAATTAGTTTGCAGCCGTTTTTAGGGTTTCCTATCCCTCCCTATTGACCCCCAGGAGTTCTCTTACAAAGAAACCTCGGCGCCTACTTGACAAATAATTAGATCGACTTGGCGGGCAAACTTAACGTAACCAAATGGTTGTGGAGAATCTCGTTTTAGGGCAGTTTAGCTTCTAGCCTCCAGCCTTCTTCTTTCCTTTTTTTTTTTTTTTTTTTTTTTTGTCTCGCATGCAGAACCAAATCGCGGCGAACAGAACAAAGGACCAAGGGGTACCCTGTTGTGTTTGTTAAAATACTAGTCGCACTGTCGGCGTGGTGGGGGGGGGGGGATGAAAAGTGTAGTGTCATTTCCTTTCCCTTGTTCCAATCTTGAGCCGAAACCGATTCTGGTTTGGCTTTTTTCCTTTCCATTTCTATCTATTAACTGTTAACTGGGCTGGGATTTAGGAAAGTTAAGCTGAAGACACACAGGAACAAATTCCACCCTCCTTAAGATTTCATTTCTCCCCTTTCGACATTTATCAAAAGGAGGCTTGTATCCGCGCCGTGCCCGGCCTTTTAGTGAGGCCTGTGTGTCACCAGTTTAGGTTGCCACGTATTATTCATTACGTAAAAAAAAAATTCGTTGCTTTCGAAATAATATTGGAAATTTTTCTTGGATATTCATAGGTTATTTGCTTACGCTTGTCATTTAAAACTTAACAATAAGAATAATAAAAGATTGCAAATTATTATTTACTTTCAATTTGATTTTGTTCAAGGGAAGAAACAGTATAAATAGAAGAAAATACAACGAACCTGGAAATGATGAAGAAAATGGTAGATAAAAATGTAAATAGTACAGCTTTAACCACAATTATTTCTAAAAAGAGTTAATTAACTTTAGAGAGAAATGAAAAAAAAATATTGACATAGTTAACATGACTGATTACAATGCTTTAATTGGATATAAAAATAAGAATTTATGTTTTTGAATAAGAATTATTTGATTAGTTTTCTTAATAATCTTATGAGTTTGGAAATTTTAATTTGTTAAAAATTTTAAACTTGTTTTTTTAACAGTTCAGATTCTTACTACATCAATAATCGGACATCTGTCACAATCCCTGTCGTGTCTACTTATATTTTGAAAATTGAGATCACCACAGAACTCCTTCACGCTATGGAAAATTTTGAAACAATATTTCATATTTTCTTAGTTACACGAACAGTTTTGCATTTCAATAATTTTATGCTTTTACATGGAACTAGATAAATTTATTTTTATGAATTTCAATGATCCATTTGTTAAAACAGGGAATAAAAGTATTGGATTCGGTAAAAAAAAAAAAAAAAAAATCGATTTTTGCTTTTCTTCATGTTTTGGGATGTGCTCTGAGTTAAAAAAAAAGTGGTCTAGAACAATGTCGGTGTACGTCCGTAGACCTAGTAAGCATAACTCCCGAACAGATTGATCTACGATATTCTATTTTGGGTCGCACTCATCAAATAAGCATTTTACCTTGTTTGTAAAAGTATTACTTTCCCCACTAGTTGCATAAACAACTATTTCCTATGACATTTTTTTTTCAATTGGATCGGCTTAAATTAGAACTTCTCAATAGTCAAAAACTTCTCAAATCTATTGTATCTCTTTGTTAACGTATTAGATTTTGCTGTGAAAAATATGTGATACATTTTTGTAAATTATTTGAGAATTTCCGATTAGTTTGGTATGTGAACGAAACAAGTAACTTAAAATGAATGACTGGTGTTTGATCTAACATTTTAATTTTTAGTCTTTATTTTTGATGTCGACATTTTCAATTTTTTTAATTTTTTTTTATTAAACTTTTATCATTTTAAATAAGATACTCATTTCATAATACATGCTAAAAAGTTTTTAAAGTTGTTTCATTGACTTTGACTTCTGGGCAAAAAATTAATTATTATAACTATATTATAAGAAGTCAACGGATTTTCGGGGAATCGGTTGACTTCTTATAATAGTTACAATAATTAATCAATTTTTTTTTTCTTTTTGTCGCGTTCCATGTGCCACCTACGTGGGAAGACTAGCTTCTTCCTCTCGTTTTTTATTTCTGGGAACACCTTTAGATTATTAGATACGAATCAAGTTTCTTAATAAGTAAAAATCCTTTGCACGAAATAAGAAAACAATTTGTGATTAGTTGAAACGCACTTCGAATTCTTCCACCTCTTTTTATTTTACACTACAACACTTAGATTAAGTTCAATTGGATTACAGTAAATGAGTTAATTAGTTCCTCCAAGTCAAATAGAAACGTGTGTAAAAGAGGCCATTTAGTGACAGCCCTAAAACTTGATAGAATGCATTGCTATCGATATCGAAATCTATCTGCTAAGTTTCAGCTCGAATGGATAAAGCTAGGCAAGTGGATTAATTTGTCGTTATCATTTTCTCAGATTCGTACGCCACACACAAAAGCAAACAAAATCGAAGTTAGGATTTAGAAATACAACATACAAAATTCAAAGAAAATTGTTTCCCCAATGAAAATAAAATTAAAAAATAGGCCATATTCTAAATGAACAACCGAATTCTTAAAATAGATATCAATTAAGTACCATATTTAATGCCTAATAATCTACAAACAGCAAAGTATTTAAAAGTAAATGGTTGAGAACAAAACAGGAACAAAAAGTAAGCCAAAGTATTTTAATGATAGTGCAATAAATGTATCTTCTAACCAATCCTCAATAATTCAAGACAACAGGTGCCTGCATTCACCAGACAGTTACAAGGAAGGTTGACTAAGTCTGCTTTAAGCAAAACAAAAAAAATATATATATAAAAAAATAGCAAATATCCAGAAAATCACTGGAAAATCCGAAAATCGCCAAAAAAAGGTGGAAATTCGCCAGAATAATTTTTTTAAATCGCCAAAAAATCGCCAATCGCCAAACCCTCAAAACCTATCGCCAAACGCCTTCAAAAATCGCCAAATTGGCGAAAAATCGCCAAACCTGGCAGCGCTGGCGGGAATGAGCAGAGAACAAGTGAACGGGAATAGTTCAAATGAACTAGCTCTTTACGGAGCAGTTCAAACTGAGCCGTTCGGAAAGAGCAACTCAGCTCAACTGTTCTGAACAGAGCTGGTTGAAAAGAACTGGCTCTTTGAAACAAACCTGCTCATCGATAGTACTCCATACCGATGTTGTTCATCTACTCTGCGCCTGCGCAACGCAGCCCTGCTGTTAGGAGATAGATCACGGATGAGGAATGTGTGTGTGGAGGGAGAGGGGGAAACGAAACCTTCTTCCTCAAGTGCGACGTCAGAGGTGTGACGCATAGGATCGGAGCTGGAAGGATATCATCGAAGAATGTTAAGGAACAGGGTTTTGGTGAGATCAAAGAACAGGATGTTCTTGCTCTTTTTAAGGAACAGGCTCAAAATAGCAGACTGTTCTTTTATTTCCCATCCCTAGTTTAGTGCTCTCTAAAACATGATGTATCAAATTGATTTTTTATCACTCAACGAAATTTTTAATTCCACCGGTAAGAGGATATTTCAAAGATTCTAATCATATTTTTTTCAATTGAAAAAGTAAATATTTCGAGTATTTATTGCGATAGAAGAGTAGGGGGGGGGGGGGGATTTGTCCCACTAGATTACCATTACGGGCAAATTTTAAAATTTAATTAAAAAAAAAAAAAATTAACTATTCAAAGCTTTTGAAACTAATTGAATGCAGAAACTATTTATGTTTCAAATTTCACAGTTCTCCTTGCACAAGAAATTGAGATACACGTGACACAAAATTCGATTCCTAATTTTTTTTTTAATATATGTACAGTAGGTCACAATGTATTACGGGCAAATTTTAAAATTTAATTTAAAAAAAAATAATTAACTATTCAAAACTTTTGAAACTAATTGAATGCAGAAACTATTTATGTTTCAAATTTCACAGTTCTCCTTGCACAAGAAATTGAGATACACGTGACACAAAATTCGATTCCTAATTTTTTTTTTAATATAGAGAGATTTTTAAGCGGGATTTATTATACTTGTGAGCGGGTTCCTTGAAATATTTTTATATTTTATCATATTGCTCTGTATTTTTGGTTCGGCTTTGAATTTGGTCTTTAATACACGAAAACTCTATTCATCTTTCTAAACGTGTTTTTATTTAAAAACTGCATACCTCAACCTTCTCATGTCTTTCTCATGCTTGAAGATATTTGAAGTGAGTGGGTATCTATACTTAAAAGTTCGTAAAACAAATTAAGAACAAATTTTATTAAAATTCCATCTATTTTTCATAAGTATTCAAATGAATCTTGGTTTAATCATTTTCTTCATAAACATAGTTAATTTTACAACCCATTTGGCCCATCCTAAGGTTTCCGCCGCGGGCAAATGCCTGGTTTGCCCGCACCCCCAGCACTGGTCCTGAGTATATATACAAAAATATCTTTTTAGTTATAATCAATGTTAAGAAATATCTCTAGATATATAGCATTATAATTTGCCTTCCTTACACCGTTTGATAATTTATCAAAAATATGTTCGCAGGCAAAATGTTACATCTTTTAATTACTTCCCACTTATTTAGGTGAGATATATTGTTTAATATACATGAGTCGTAAACAATGTGTATACAAATTATAATTCCAAGCAAATAGCTTAAGGATCATCACGGGAAACAAACATAACACACTCTCTGAATGAAAAGTAATCACAGTGGAGTGTGGCGTCATAATGTAAATTTCTTATTCTGAATTTCTGTTATTAAAGCTCGATACCAGTAGCCAGTTATTTCAACAAACAACAACTGTAGAATGGCGTCGATTTTATGCATCTTGCAGGATTCTAAAGATTTTAAATTACTCTTTTGCAATTTCATTTTTATGAGGTTATTTTTATTTAAACCTGTGATGTTTTAAAACGGAATAAAACCATTACCTCTATAAAAGGAAGATTCTTGTGTTGTTGATATTTTGATGAACAGTTTCATGTAAGTATCCTTACGAACTACAGTTAAAATGTTTTATTTGGTGGAACTTTTCCGCAAAACTTAAAAAATGGCAAAAACACCGTGATTCCAGATTGACTGGCAAACCCAAAGTAACAGCGGAAAGTGAAGAGGTAAAAATCGAACCAGTTCCAGGGGTTTAAGAAGATTGAAGTCCACTGCCAATGTCGTTAAAGTATGGTTGCGATGCAAAATACAGCAAGATTAAGAGTTTTCGCCTTTGACCTCAATTTACTTTTCTATTAAATTCCCGGTACATCCCGGGAAGAAATTAAAAAGAGTTGCGTAAATTTATTCGATATCGCTGGAAATTAAGGCAATGAAGTTGCAAACAATAATTGAATAAAAGTTTGAGCAATTTAATTTTAAATAATTTTAAAGGTGTAAAATTAAAAAAAAAAATTACATTAACAGGGTTTCCACGGTCATTGAAAGTGCTTAATATTTTTTTACTTGTTTTTAAGGCCTTGAATGTACTTGAAAATACTTAAAGGTGCTTAGAAATCCTTAAAAATACTTTGAGATCCTTAATTATTGCAGATGTTGAGTGCCCAACTGCAAAATTTATAAAAACACTACTCAGACTTGATATTCCCCCACAACCGCCAATTATCCCTACCGTTTTGGAATTCTGACATATTTGTAAGAGTCAACTTGTAACTTTTTTGGTTGAATATGCTATATTAAAAATTTATATATTTAGACATGATAACTAAAAACAAATTTTCATAGGTCTTTAAAAAACATTATTTAGGACCTTAAAAGTCAATGATTTTCATTCTATGATTTGAGTGGGAACCCTGATTAATTAGAAATATTTTATCCTTTCCACATTATACTTATTTCTAATCACTTGCTTAAACTCTAAAAGGCAAAGTGAGTGCACGCTTCATACTGTAAAAGGAAGAAGTACGACCTATTTTGATTGCCTTGCAGCTATATAAACCTGAAAAAATACACCTACCTAGTTTGGGTTGTCGTTTGTGGCATCGTACTCCCAAAATCACTTGGTATTGTAAAACTCTCTAAAAAGTAAGCTTTGCGTGCTTTGGGCCTGAAGAAGTAGAAATATGTTCTATCTATATGGCCTTGAGACCATTTAAAAAAATATTTATCTACTTTAACTTGTATTTCATTAAATATTTTGGTGGATAAACAACCACCAAAATATAGTTCTGTTTTTTATTGGTATAGGGTTTCAATCACAAATGCTATAAATAAAATGTTAAGCTTAATGCAATCCTCACCTAAATCTTCCATCTATTCTCCCGGACAGTTATATGTTAAATAACAAGCAAACAAAATACAATAAGTGTTTCACAAATCTAAATTAAAATTTCAAAAATAATTATTTTTTTACTCTAAATCAACTAAATCAGAAATTCTAAAATCAGTCTTTTTATACTCTTAAAATTCTATGGATCTTCAATTCTTTTTTCCCAGTTAGTTTCCAAAGTAACAAAAAATTTATTTATTTGTATACACTAGCAGTTCAACTCAAGTAACCATATATATTTTAAAAGAATTGCCATTTTTAAAATTTTTGACTTTAAAACATGGTTTCTGCATTTCCACTACTAAAAAATACCCACAAATAACTAAAATTTATTATGTAACAAAAATAAAAACAATAGTTCTTTGTCTACTTTTAGCTTTTGACAAACAATAAACACTGAAATGAAGAAAGAAGCATAACTTGCTCAGTTAGTCATATTTGTAACTGTATCAATCAGCACCATATAATAAAATTTTTTTGGCAAAAAGAAAATGTGTTTGTCAGTAATCTACAAGCAGAAGTAATTGTAACTGATCGCGACTCAAGAATATCGCTGACAACACCGGAATAAATATTTTTACCAGGTGATCATTCATGTGATACTGAGTGGGCCCCATGTGTTCCACCTAAGAAGAGGCTTTTACCTTCTAAATTGCCACATACTAAAGCAGTGGACATTCATATACAGTATTTGTTGTAAATTTTGAGAGAAATGTCCTGAGTGTGCCAATTAGTCCAATGTTATGGAGTACTCAAGTGATTTCTATACCTAAGATGTATAAATTAAATTGAGTTTCCTCTTATACTTAATTTGAATTCAGTTAATTTCCAGTACTGTTTTATCTTTTATAAAAAGTATTCAAGTGTATTGATATATGTGTGTGAATATAAAATAATTTTTATTCCAGAAAAATAAAAATGTTACTAAAGTGTGATATGTGCAGCAAAATATTTTCAAAAAAGAGCATTCTCGCATGGCACCTCCTATATCACAACGGAGAAAAGGCCGACCAAACGGTATAGTGGTTAGCGTGCTAGCTTCTAGACCGCGAGGTTGCGGGTTCGAGTCCCGTGTTGGCATGGGTGTTTGTAAATGTATGTTGGCTTGTCTAATGACGAATGTTTTCGGCGCATTATAGCCCTCGTGTTGCTGATGGCGCCAGATAATCTGAATACAACCAACCAACCACAATGGAGAAAAACCACATTCATGTCAACTGTGTAACAAGCGATTTTCTCATATGATTTCCCTCAAATATCACCTCCACACTCATACTGGAGAAAAACCATATTCATGCAATGAGTGTAACTAGGGATTTTCTAATATGAGTAGTTTCAAAAGTCACCCCTTCACTCATAATAAAGACAAACTACATATATGTGATGTGTGCAGCAAGGGATTTGTTAAAAAGGGTAGCTTTAAAACACATCTTCTCACTCACACTGGTGAAAAACCTCATTCATGTGATGTATGCAACAAAGGGTTTTCTCAATCGAGCTCTCTCAACATGCATCTCCTCACTCACAGTGGAGAAAAACCACATTCATGTGACGTGTGCAACAAGCGATTTTCTCAGATGATCTCTCTCAAAAACCACCTCTACTCACATACTGGAGAAAAATCATATTCATGTGATACATGTAACAAGGAGTTTTCTAATGTGAATAGTTTCAAAAGTCACATCCTCACTCATAATAAAGATAAACTACATATATGTGATGTGTGCAGCAAGGGATTTGTTCAAAAGCGCCACCTTGCACAACATCTTCTCACTCACACTGGAGAAAAACCTCATTCATGTGATGTATGTAACAAAGGCTTTTCGCAATCAGCCGCTCTCAAAACTCACCTCCGCACTCATACTGGAGAAAAACCACATATATGTGATGTTTGCAGAAAGGGATTTGCTTCCAAGGACAATCTTGTAAAACATCTTCTCACTCACACTGGAGAAAAACCTCATTCATGTTATGTATGTAACAAAGGGTTTTCTGAATCGGGCTCTCTGAAAACGCACCTCCGCACTCATACTGGAGAAAAACCATTTTCTTGCAATGATTGTAACCGGAGATTTTCTGACAGGGCCAGTTTAAAAAGACACCTCCTCATTCACACTGGAGAAACACCGTATTCTTGTCACTTGTGCAACAAAAGATTTGCTCTGAAGGGCAATCTCCAAATTCACCTCCTCACTCATACTGGTGAAAAACCACATTCATGTGATGTGTGCAGCAAAAGATTTGCTATGAAGGGAAATCTCCAAATTCACCTCCTCACTCATACTGGAGAAAAACCACATTCATGTGATGTGTGCAGCAAAAGATTTTCCTTTAAGAGCAATTTCGAAAACCACCTTCTCACTCATACTGGAGTAACACCACATTCATGTAATGTGTGCAAGAAAAGATTTTCTCAGAGGCGCTATCTCAGTAGGCACCTCCTCACTCATACTGGAGTAACACCACATTCATGTGATGTGTGCAAGAAAAGATTTTCTCTGAAGTGCTATCTCAATAAGCACCTCCTCACTCATAATGAAGGGAAAGTACGTAAGTGTGATACATGCAACAAGAAGTTTTCTAATATAAGAAATCTCAAAAAACACCTCTACACTCATAGTGAAGAATAATTCCTTATATGTGATGTGTGCAGCAAGAGATTTACTAGAAAGTGCCTTCTGTTAAGGCATCTCTGCACTCACACTGGAGAAAAACCATATTCGTGTGATGTGTGCAACAAGGGATTTTCTTATAGAAAAACTGTGAGGTTGCGGGTTCGAGTCCCGTGTTAGGCATGGGTGTTTGTAAATGTATGTTGGCTTGTCTAATGACGAATGTTTCGGCGCATTATAGCCCTCGTGTTGCTGACGGCGCCAGATAATCTGAAAAGAACCAACCAACCAACTTATAGAAAAACTCTCCTTGAGCTCCTCCTTCTTCATAATAAAGGATAATTAGGAAAAGTTCATAAGCCACTCTCCTGAAACAGGAAGAAGTCGTGTCACAACCTTATACTTCTTTAAAAACAAATATAAAATAATTAAGAGCTATTTAATAACTATTCCATATTTCATGTTAACCTTTTCATCCATAACTTATTTTTTTTTTTTTTATAAATGTATTTGAAAATATATCAAAAAGTACAAAAGTCATTATCCTGGCTTGTTAAAAATATTTCATTGTCCTGGCATTTGCATTATACGCAATATTTTAATTACAGATCAGCTTTCTTTTTTTGTGTGCCTATTCGTAGAATATTTATTTATTTAGTAAACTGTAGAAATAATTATTCTAAATTGGCACCATTTTCTTTTGTTGTGAAATTGTGAAGATCTTTGCCAACAGAGTTTGTTTAACTAGAATAATTTTTCTGGCATCTACAGAAAATACTTTGGCCAGTAGGAAATTGTTTATATTACAGTATCGAATACATAATAAAGTTAATTTCTAGAAAATTTGTAAATTTACTTTTAAAATTTTTGATCCAGTCTCATTAGCCCTTTTTGTATACACCACTGGTTGTAGTTAATAAGTGTGTGAGAAATTAGTTTTCTTGTATCTAATTTGGTTAAGTGTCATGTCTTCATATTCTATAAGATGCTTTACAAAGTGATAACGTTGAACAGTTTTGGAATAGCTACTTTATGGAGCAATACTACAATTTAACTCTTAGTAGGAATTTTTTTTTCTAACAATGTTGGTATTAAAATACTTTTTAGATTGATAATGAGGTTAAGATTTTTTGTACGGTCCCCCTTGGTGACTTATAAAAAATCGCCAAATTAAAAATGACATCAAAAGGCTGTGTTGCCAAATCCAAAATGTCATCAAAACATGTTGAGTTGAAAAATCTGAACGGTCACTAGGGTTATCGGAACACCCTGGCGACGGGTTGTAACATTCGGCACCGAATCTCCAACTTTCAAAAATCCGCCACTGGGTACTGTAAAATAAATTTTAACTGAGAATGTTTTGTGAAAATAATTTTTTTAGCTTATAAGATGCAAGTTAATTTGCTCTCCACCGCCTAAATGTTGGAATTGGCAAAACCTTGAACTTCCTTATTAAATCACTTAAAAATTACTGTATCAATTAACTTTGTATTTTACATAATTAAACTAATGTGATTAATGAAAAGTTATGTGCAGGAAAAAAATGGTTTCCTGGTGTTTTCCCTTCTTCCCACACTAACATTTATTGTTTATTTTACTTTATAACATTTACTACAACAACATTACAACTTCTACATCATAACAGATTGTTTATAGTACATTATGTTATCAGAACATTCTTTCATATATTTTTTTTGTATTTCCTGGAGTTATTAGTAGATGGCAGTGTAACTAGAATTACTTAATAGCTTCCCACTGATAATTTGAAATTGATGAAGTTGGTGGTACTTCCCACAGCCTTAAAAAGGATTAGCAAACGACATAACTAAAAGCTGAAACTTCACCCCCATTTTTGGTTTTATTTAGAGCAAAAATTCATTACAATAATTTTCTGCATATGAAAAGAAATAAATATGCTGGCTATTTAAGGAATTACAAATTTAAAAGTTAAATTAGTTATTTTAATAGGGCATTTAATGGTGAAAGAATTATTGCAGATTAAGTTTTAGTTTTAAAAGTGTAATTAGCCTTTATACTTGATTATATGTAAAGTAAGAATTATTTCAGATTCAGAAGAGATGACATAAAAGTAATATCCTTACATAAACATCTCTCTAAAAAGGCGCCAAATTCTTCATTCAGTAGCTATGGTCGTTAAAAGCAATGAGGTCTAAAGTACAGTCAATTTTAACTTAGTAACTTAGGTGTAAATTACAGGCAAAGAAAATTAGTAAGATTTTAAACAAGATATTTTCTTCTTGTTAAAATGTAACGTTCATAAGCATACATATCCAGTCACAAAAATGTTTGAGCCACCTGGCCAATACATGCCACAGCACCAACACATGAAATTAGTGTGCCAGAATATGTAATGGCCAAGTGTCACAAGTATTTTTGTAATAGAATATTTATTCTTATGGAGGTAGTTGCATTTTAACAAGAACAAGAAATTCTTTGGTTTAAAATCTCACTAATTTTCATTGCCAGTAATTTACACCAACCTTAAACTTAACTGTACTTTAGATTTCAATACTTTTCATGGCCATAGTTATTGCATAAAGGACTTGGAGCCTTTTTACAGCTTTGTTTATGTTGGGATTTCACATTTTTTCTTATTTGTACACTGATAACTAGTTTAAAAATGTTTAGCTAAGATCTCCAATTTTAAAAAATAGTTTATTTACAATTGCCTTTTGTATTGTTAAAAATCAGATATAATTCCAAATTTTGGGAAGTTGTGATAGTATACAGTGGAGGTAGACTGTAAAAAAGAATCTCAATTTTAGTATTTTCCATTTACCGAATGAATCTTATCATTTGGCAATAGAATTCAATATCTAACGCTAAACAGCTTACAAGAAAGTTATTCCTCTAAGCCAATATCTCCCAAACTGATGGTCATGAGTTAATTTCTGGTGGGTTGTAATAAGATCTTGATTACATTTGTATATCAATTCATAATTTGCTAAATAATAGATTTGAGTTCCATCTATCCAAGTAGCAACATGACAAAAAAAAAAATTACAGCAACCACAATTCAGTTCTAAATACTGAATCAGTTAGGCTATGAAGAGGCAAAATGCTACCAAGAATTGTGAAATAAAGTCTCAGTGCTTTGGAGCGATACAAATGAAATAGAAAAATTATCCTCGAATCAGTCTATCTTCCGCTTTATTTTGAATTGAAAGTATTTTAAATAAAAATTAATTGATGGGGGGGGGGGGGGGATTCTTTTACTCAGAAACTATTTTGTTAGATATATATTTATTTCAAGCCTCTAAATAAAAAAATATTTCAAATTCACTTTAAATTTAAATAATCGACTTAGGCCCGATGTACATTTTACTGTGGGTTGTATGTCCAAACCCATTGCAAAGTTTTATTTTAGTTTTATAAAACATCAATATAACTGAAGAACATAAGCATACATCTCTTTTATTTACAACCAGTCAGAGCAGGCACATGTCCACAAAATACCTTTCCTACGCATACCCAAACATTAAGTGAGTACGGACACTTGACCATACGTTTGAACATACGTCATAAACAATACCCTTGAGCTTAAGGCCTTGGGTAAAAGTCGAAAATTGGTTTTAAATCTCGCATATTTAACAGACACAATAACCAATCCTAATGAATTCTTGCAAAGATACAATGAAGACATTAATGGATACTTAAAGCCATGGGAAGTGCAGATTAGGGTGGATCGAAAAAATTAATTTCCATTGGCCTGTATGTTGCAAAGTTGCATTTTGTTGTTATAATGAAGTGCAAATAAAATCAAACCTCTAGTTCAAAGTTTGGTGCTGCCCAAAGCCTCCTTTACATAACACCACTTGTACATTACATAAATTATATAAAAACCATAGCTACTTAGTAATAGTTGCATTATTAATGATAAAATATTAATATAAAATTGTTATTGATAAAATATTAATATATAATTAATTGTTATTCATAAAATATTTTTATATAATATTCTGATTTTTTTAATGCATTAATTTAATTTTTTTTGTAATAATTATAGTATCAATTTTTAATTTGAATTTCACAAAATTTTGTTTAGTAGAAAAGGGATACTATTATTTTGCCTCTTTATGAAGAAAAGGAATTGTATATCAGTGATAGTTGTAACTCCTTGCCATCATCTTTATTAACTCCAATCCAACCAGCCAATGTAAACCCAAATAGGAATTCCTTTGAAAAATGTTGCTCCCGATTGCAATAGACATGAGGTATCTGATAGAAGTGCTACGAAACTTGCCAGTGCAATTCTACAAGATATCAATATAATTCATGGGAATGGCAAAAATCATTGACAGAAATAAAGTTTGAAGGGAGAGACATAGGGTTATAGAAAAGATGCTAGTGATATTTTCCCGATTTATCATTAACTGATTGCATTATTTTTTTATGAAGGGAAAGACATGACAATGAATCCAATTTGTTAGTAAAACGAAATTCTGGAATAATCTTCCAAAAAATTAAAACAACACATTATAGGTTTTAGCGTAGATTGGCTGATTTCAAAATAACTGAACCTTGACGATTAAAAAATACAAAAGAACCCATGGACTTTAAATTATGCAAATTTTTTAAATGTGTTGTTAAAAAAACTAATTAAAAATCAACCAAGTAAACGTAAACAAATCAGTTTTTTAGCAGAAATTCAATTAAAAGTATTATTGAGCTTTATAATCTCATGACGTCATACTTGGAGCTTATGTATTTCAACTTGTAAAAATTACGTCATAATTCTCCACCACGCGTTCATTCACCTGCTCAAAAACAGGAGGAAGAAGGCACAAAAAATGAGGTTTAGTGCTCTCTAAAACATGATGTATCAAATTGATTTTTTATCACTCAACGAAATTTTTAATTCCACCGGTAAGAGGATATTTCAAAGATTCTAATCATATTTTTTTCAATTGAAAAAGTAAATATTTCGAGTATTTATTGCGATAGAAGAGTAGGGGGGGGGGGGGGGATTTGTCCCACTAGATTACCATTACGGCCAAATTTTAAAATTTAATTTAAAAAAAAAAAATTAACTATTCAAAACTTTTGAAACTAATTGAATGCAGAAACTATTTATGTTTCAAATTTCACAGTTCTCCTTGCACAAGAAATTGAGATACACGTGACACAAAATTCGATTCCTAATTTTTTTTTAATATAGAGAGATTTTTAAGCGGGATTTATTATACTTGTGAGCGGGTTCCTTGAAATATTTTGATATTTTATCATATTGCTCTGTATTTTTGGTTCGGCTTTGAATTTGGTCTTTATTATACACGAAAACTCTATTCATCTTTCTAAACGTGTTTTTATTTAAAAACTGCATACCTCAACCTTCTCATGTCTTTCTCATGCTTGAACATATTTGAAGTGAGTGGGTATCTATACTTAAAAGTTCGTAAAACAAATTAAGAACAAATTTTATTAAAATTCCATCTATTTTTCATAAGTATTCAAATGAATCTTGGTTTAATCATTTTCTTCATAAACATAGTTAATTTTACAACCCATTTGGCCCATCCTAAGGTTTCCGCCGCGGGCAAATGCCTGGTTTGCCCCCACCCCCAGCACTGGTCCTGAGTATATATACAAAAATATATCTTTTTAGTTATAATCAATATTAAGAAATATCTCTAGATATATAGCATTATAATTTGCCTTCCTTACACCGTTTGATAATTTATCAAAAATATGTTCGCAGGCAAAATGTTACATCTTTTAATTACTTCCCACTTATTTAGGTGAGATATATTGTTTAATATACATGAGTCGTAAACAATGTGTATACAAATTATAATTCCAAGCAAATAGCTTAAGGATCATCACGGGAAACAAACATAACACACTCTCTGAATGAAAAGTAATCACAGTGGAGTGTGGCGTCATAATGTCAATTTCTTATTCTGAATTTCTGTTATTAAAGCTCGATACCAGTAGCCAGTTATTTCAACCATAGAGCAAAGAATAGGAGCAGAGGCGGCGTTTCCCATTGACCTTCATTGGAGAAAAACATTACATGTTTTGAGGCATCATGGGTAACATAATTCCAAAAGAAACAGCAAACGCCTTGCGTACTGTGTAAAATTTCGCATTTTAAAAATAGCGTTTTATCCACTAATATATGAATAAATCTTATGAAAAAATTCACATATTTTCCTTAGAATGTATACATTATGCTGCATTAAGAAGAAAAGAAGAAAGTTTCGGATAATTTTATTAAATTTGACTTCAAGAAGTTCACCTATTTTTGTCGTCGACGGTAAAGTGTGGGGGTCATTCCAACACATTCTTCCCGCATCCGTGACGGATCGTGGCCGCATCATTCGCCATACAATTACCGGTGAAATTATAAATTTGAATAAAGGAAAAAGTTTCGGCTCAACAGGTTTATTTCTAACTATTCATTAAAATAACAAAGAATAGTAATTTTATGTTTTTGAATAATATTTAAGAAATTCAAAAAGTAATAGCATTACAAAATATTCTTTATTAAAATTCTTTAAAACACAACAACAATGGCAACAAAACACATAAAATATCATCTCGATCTGTCTTCATGGTGCAAACAAACGTATCATATTTTTATTTGTTTTTTAGATATTTTAAAAGGTATTTAGTTTAGTTATGAAAGAACAAATAACCCATTAGCATGAATGTACACTTTTATTAAAAAGAACTTTTAACATCTTTAAAATGTTATTTTACAGGCGAACATATTCTTCATAAGTTCACCTTTCAATAATTACAAATAAAAAAACTATTACTAGATAACGAAAAATGGAAAAATATTTAATAATGAAAATCTCATTATTTAAGTATCATAATGCTTATTCAAATAATTGGTTTAACATTTTTTTTAAATACTGATTTAACATTTTTTTTTTTTAAATCTTCCTTCCAAGATCAAGTTTTTGTGTTGAAGCTTAAACACAGTAGAATATCATGGCTTTGAAAAAGTGTAAAGAAAAATGTCATCTCTTATTTTGCATACGACTAAAATTAATGATAATTGATAAAAATTGATAATAGCAATTTCATAAAACGGAAATCCCATTTAACAATTAACAAATGTTCAAGAAATTAAATTTTTTCATTATCTTTCCAAAAATTTAACATATTTTGTTAATGCATAATATTTAGCACATAATTTTAATGTATGTTATAATAACTATATATTGTAGGAATTGGACAGATGTATAACATAATTACACATTCACAATTACATAGCTGAAAAATTTTGTATTGTTAGGTAAACATGTAAATATAACTTTCGGTTTCACTTTTTCATCTTATGGGAAACTAATTCTTTTACACAACAAGTTCTTTATGAACTGTGATTTTTATTTATTGAATGCACTGCATCATATCATTGACTGGTTTCTTAACATTGAAACCAAAGTAGAGAATCAACAATGTTTTTCCATTTCCGGAGAGAAGAGCACACGTGCTTTCATTCAAAACTTGATCACCTAACGTGACTCATCCTTCCTCTCCAAAAAATACTGACTTCACGAAAACAATTCTTAAAAATTCAGATACCTCAATTGCCTCTTCTAAAGTGGTAGTTATTAATTAATTATTAAATGGCAGTCTGTAGACTAATTGAAATTTAATCGAAAATTCCGCGATACACACAATAATGAAGGAAAACGAAACGAGTACCCACACGAACTTTCATTTTGAAGTCATTCAAACACAAATAAATAGTTTTAGAAACTAAAATCAATGCAAACTATAATTAGACAATGTTAGAAAAGAACTTACCTGTAAAATGATATATTTGTAGCTGTACATACTATTTTTGACGGGTGATTTGTGCATCTAAATGCGAAGCAAGCAGCCATTGTCTATACAAAATGCGTTTATGTTTTGGAGATCTGTGCCCCACAATTCCTCGCGCGTCTCGGTCAAGGATTTGGAGGTTTACGATCAGTCTGCTTTATCTTTGGTCTATGATTTCAACAAACAACAACTGTAGAATGGCGTCGATTTTATGCATCTTGCAGGATTCTAAAGATTTTAAATTACTCTTTTGCAATTTCATTTTTATGAGGTTATTTTTATTTAAACCTGTGATGTTTTAAAACGGAATAAAACCATTACCTCTATAAAAGGAAGATTCTTGTGTTGTTGATATTTTGATGAACAGTTTCATGTAAGTATCCTTACGAACTACAGTTAAAATGTTTTATTTGGTGGAACTTTTCCGCAAAACTTAAAAAATGGCAAAAACACCGTGATTCCAGATTGACTGGCAAACCCAAAGTAACAGCGGAAAGTGAAGAGGTAAAAATCGAACCAGTTCCAGGATTTAAGAAGATTGAAGTCCACTGCCAATGTCGTTAAAATATGGTTGCGATGCAAAATACAGCAAGATTAAGAGTTTTCGCCTTTGACCTCAATTTACTTTTCTATTAAATTCCCGGTACATCCCGGGAAGAAATTAAAAAGAGTTGCGTAAATTTATTCGATATCGCTGGAAATTAAGGCAATGAAGTTGCAAACAATAATTGAATAAAAGTTTGAGCAATTTAATTTTAAATAATTTTAAAGGTGTAAAATTAAAAAAAAAAATTACATTAACAGGGTTTCCACGGTCATTGAAAGTGCTTAATATTTTTTTACTTGTTTTTAAGGCCTTGAATGTACTTGAAAATACTTAAAGGTGCTTAGAAATCCTTAAAAATACTTTGAGGTCCTTAATAGTCCTTAATTATTGCAGATGTTGAGTGCCCAACTGCAAAATTTATAAAAACACTACTCAGACTTGATATTCCTCCACAACCGCCAATTATCCCTACCGTTTTGGAATTCTGACATATTTGTAAGAGTCAACTTGTAACTTTTTTGGTTGAATATGCTATATTAAAAATTTATATATTTAGACATGATAACTAAAAACAAGATTTCATAGGTCTTTAAAAAACATTATTTAGGACCTTAAAAGTCATTGATTTTCATTCTATGATTTGAGTGGGAACCCTGATTAATTAGAAATATTTTATCCTTTCCACATTATACTTATTTCTAATCACTTGCTTAAACTCTAAAAGGCAAAGTGAGTGCACGCTTCATACTGTAAAAGGAAGAAGTACGACCTATTTTGATTGCCTTGCAGCTATATAAACCTGAAAAAATACACCTACCTATTTTGGGTTGTCGTTTGTGGCATCGTACTCCCAAAATCACTTGGTATTGTAAAACTCTCTAAAAAGTAAGCTTTGCGTGCTTTGGGCCTGAAGAAGTTGAAATATGTTCTATCTATATGGCCTTGAGACCATAGAGTTTCAATCACCAATGCTATAAATAAAACGTTAAGCTTAATGCAATCCGCACCTAAATCTTCCATCTATTCTCCCGGACAGTTATATGTTAAATAACAAGCAAATAAATACAATCAGTGTTTCACAAATCTAAATTAAAATTTCAAAAATAATTATTTTTTTACTCTAAATCAACTAAACCAGAAATTCTAAAATCAGTCTTTTTATACTCTTAAAATTCTATGGATCTTCAATTCTTTTTCCCCAGTTAGTTTCCAAAGTAACAAAAAATTTATTTATTTGTATACACTAGCAGTTCAACTCAAGTAACCATATATATTTTAAAAGAATTGCCATTTTTAAAATTCTTAACTTTAAAACATGGTTTCTGCATTTCCACTACTAAAAAATACCCACAAATAACTAAAATTTATTATGTAACAAAAATAAAAACAATAGTTCTTTGTCTACTTTTAGCTTTTGACAAACAATAAACACTGAAATGAAGAAAGAAGCATAACTTGCTCAGTTAGTCATATTTGTAACTGTATCAATCAGCACCATATAATAAAATTTTTTTGGCAAAAAGAAAATGTGTTTGTCAGTAATCTACAAGCAGAAGTAATTCTAACTGATCGCGACTCAAGAATATCGCTGACAACACCGGAAAAAATATTTTTACCAGGTGATCATTTATGTGATACTGAGTGGGCCCCGTGGGTTCCACCTAAGATGAAGCTTTTACCTTCTAAATTGCCACATACTAAAGCAGTGGACATTCATATACAGTATTTGTTGTAAATTTTGAGAGAAATGTCCTGAGTGTGCCAATTGGTCTGAGGTTATGGAGTACTCAAGTGATTTCTTTACCTAAGACTTATAAATTAAATTGAGTTTCCTCTTATACTTAAATTGAATTCAGTTAATTTCCAGTACAGTTTTATCTTTTATGAAAAGTATTCAAGTGTATTGATATATGTGTGTGAATATAAAATAATTTTTATTCCAGAAAAATGAAAATGTTACTAAAGTGTGATATGTGCAGCAAAATATTTTCAAAAAAGAGCATTCTCGCATGGCACCTCCTATATCACAACGGAGAAAAGGCCGACCAAACCGTATAGTGGTTAGCGTGCTAGCTTCTAGACCGCGAGGTTGCGGGTTCGAGTCCCGTGTTGGCATGGGTGTTTGTAAATGTATGTTGGCTTGTCTAATGACGAATGTTTTCGGCGCATTATAGCCCTCGTGTTGCTGACGGCGCCAGATAATCTGAATACAACCAACCAACCACGATGGAGAAAAACCACATTCATGTCAACTGTGTAACAAGCGATTTTCTCATATGATTTCCCTCAAATATCACCTCCACACTCATACTGGAGAAAAACCATATTCATGCAATGAGTGTAACTAGGGATTTTCTAATATGAGTAGTTTCAAAAGTCACCCCTTCACTCATAATAAAGACAAACTACATATATGTGATGTGTGCAGCAAGGGATTTGTTAAAAAGGGTAGCCTTAAAAAACATCTTCTCACTCACACTGGTGAAAAACCTCATTCATGTGATGTATGCAACAAAGGGTTTTCTCAATCGAGCTCTCTCAACATGCATCTCCTCACTCACAGTGGAGAAAAACCACATTCATGTGACGTGTGCAACAAGCGATTTTCTCAGATGATCTCTCTCAAAAACCACCTCTACTCACATACTGGAGAAAAATCATATTCATGTGATACATGTAACAAGGAGTTTTCTAATATCAGTAGTTTCAAAGGTCACATCCTCACTCATAATAAAGATAAACTACATATATGTGATGTGTGCAGCAAGGGATTTGTTCAAAAGCGCCACCTTGCACAACATCTTCTCACTCACACTGGAGAAAAACCTCATTCATGTGATGTATGTAACAAAGGCTTTTCGCAATCAGCCGCTCTCAAAACTCACCTCCGCACTCATACTGGAGAAAAACCACATATATGTGATGTTTGCAGAAAGGGATTTGCTTCCAAGGACAATCTTGTAAAACATCTTCTCACTCACACTGGAGAAAAACCTCATTCATGTTATGTATGTAACAAAGGGTTTTCTGAATCGGGCTCTCTGAAAACGCACCTCCGCACTCATACTGGAGAAAAACCATTTTCTTGCAATGATTGTAACCGGAGATTTTCTGACAGGGCCAGTTTAAAAAGACACCTCCTCATTCACACTGGAGAAACACCGTATTCTTGTCACTTGTGCAACAAAAGATTTGGTCTGAAGGGCAATCTCCAAATTCACCTCCTCACTCATACTGGTGAAAAACCACATTCATGTGATGTGTGCAGCAAAAGATTTGCTATGAAGGGAAATCTCCAAATTCACCTCCTCACTCATACTGGAGAAAAACCACATTCATGTGATGTGTGCAGCAAAAGATTTTCCTTTAAGAGCAATTTCGAAAACCACCTTCTCACTCATACTGGAGTAACACCACATTCATGTAATGTGTGCAAGAAAAGATTTTCTCAGAGGCGCTATCTCAGTAGGCACCTCCTCACTCATACTGGAGTAACACCACATTCATGTGATGTGTGCAAGAAAAGATTTTCTCTGAAGTGCTATCTCAATAAGCACCTCCTCACTCATAATGAAGGGAAAGTACGTAAGTGTGATACATGCAACAAGAAGTTTTCTAATATAAGAAATCTCAAAAAACACCTCTACACTCATAGTGAAGAATAATTCCTTATATGTGATGTGTGCAGCAAGAGATTTACTAGAAAGTGCCTTCTGTTAAGGCATCTCTGCACTCACACTGGAGAAAAACTATATTCGTGTGATGTGTGCAACAAGGGATTTTCTTATAGAAAAACTCTCCTTGAGCTCCTCCTTCTTCATAATAAAGGATAATTAGGAAAAGTTCATAAGCCACTCTCCTGAAACAGGAAGAAGTCGTGTCACAACCTTATACTTCTTTAAAAACAAATATAAAATAATTAAGAGCTATTTAATAACTATTCCATATTTCATGTTAACCTTTTCATCCATAACTTATTTTTTTTTTTTTTATAAATGTATTTGAAAATATATCAAAAAGTACAAAAGTCATTATCCTGGCTTGTTAAAAATATTTCATTGTCCTGGCATTTGCATTATACACAATATTTTAATTACAGATCAGCTTTCTTTTTTTGTGTGCCTATTCGTAGAATATTTATTTATTTAGTAAACTGTAGGAATAATTATTCTAAATTGGCACCATTTTCTTTTGTTGTGAAATTGTGAAGATCTTTGCCAACAGAGTTTGTTTAACTAGAATAATTTTTCTGGCATCTACAGAAAATAGTTTAGCCAGTAGGAAATTGTTTATATTACAGTATCGAATACATAATAAAGTTAATTTCTAGAAAATTTGTAAATTTACTTTTAAAATTTTTGATTGAGTCTCATTAACCCCTTTTGCATACACCACTGGTTGTAGTCAATAAGTGAGTGAGAAATTAGTTTTCTTGTATCTAATTTGGTTAAGTGTCATGTCTTCATATTCTATAACAGTGACTCTCGACCACTGTGCCGCGGCACTTTTGTGTGCCGCCAAATTTTAGAAATGTATATAGTAAAAATTATAATGCTTTTTTTATTACGAGTAAAGTTTAAATTAAAGAAAAGTACTTATTAGGTTAATGAAACTTACTTAAATTGCGATTTTTTTATAGTCTACCATCCACTGTATACTATCACAACTTCCCAAAATTTGGCATTATATCTGATTTTTTTTAACAATACAAAAGGCAATTGTAAATAAACTATTTTTCAAAAGTGGAGATCTTAGCTAAACATTTTTAAACTAGTTATCAGTGTACCAATAAGAAATAAACTCAAAATTAGTACAAAAAAAGTGAAATCCCAACATAAACATAGCTGTAAAAAGGCTTCAAGTCCTTAATTCAATAGCTATGGCCATGAAAAGTATTGAAATCTAAAGTACAGTTAAGTTTAAGGTTAGTGTAAATTACTGGCAATGAAAATTAGTGAGATTTTAAACCAAAGAATTTCTTGTTCTTGTTAAAATGCAACTATCTCCATAAGAATAAATATTCTATTACAAAAATGCTTGTGACACTTGGCCATTACATATTCTGGCACACTAATTTCATGTGTTGGTGCTGTGGCGTGTATTGGCCATGTCGCTCAAACATCTTTGTGACTGGATATTTATGCTTATGAAGGTTACATTTTAACAAGAAGAAAATATCTTGTTTAAAATCTTACTATTTTTCTTTGCCTGTAATTTACACCTAAGTTACTATGTTAAAATTGACTGTACTTTAGACCTCATTGCTTTTAACGACCATAGCTACTGAATGAAGAATTTGGCGCCTTTTTAGAGAGATGTTTATGTAAGGATATTACTTTTATGTCATCTCTTCTGAATCTGAAACAATTCTTACTTTACATATAATCAAGTAAAAAAGCTAATTACACTTTTAAGACTAAAACTTAATCTACAATAATTCTTTTACCATTAAATGCCCTACTAAAATAACTTTTCATCACTTTTCAGGTAACTTTTCATTAATCTCATTAGTTTATTGATGTAAAATACAAAGTTAATTCATATAGTAAGTTTTAAGTGATTTAATAAGGAAGTTCAAGTTTTTGCCTATTCCAACATTTAGGCGGTGGAGAGCATACTTTCCAACAAAAAAAGTGGTTCTAAAAAAAGAAATTAACTTTCATCTTACAAGCTAAAAAAAATTAATTTTACAGAACATTCTCAATTAAAATTTACTGTATGGTACCCAGTGGTGGATTTTTGAAAGTTGGTGATTCGGCGCCGAATGTTACAACCCGTCGCCAGGGTGTTCCGATAACCCTAGTGACCGTTCGGATTTTTCAACACAACATGTTTTGACGCCATTTTGGATTTGGAGACGCAGCCTTTTGATGTAATTTTCAATTTGCTGATTTTTTTTTAAAGTCGCCAATAGGGACCGTACAAAGAATCTTAACCTCATTATCAATCTCACAAGTATTTTAATACCAACATTGTTAGAAAAAAAATTGTCCTACAAAGAGTTAAATTGTAGTATTGCTCCATAAAGTAGCTATTCCCAAACTGTTCAATGTTATCACTTTGCAAAGCATCTTATAGAACAGTGATTCTCAACCTTTTTTTTGTTGTCGCGGCACACTTTTAACGATTTCAAAATTTGGCGGCACACAAAGAAAAAGATAAGTTTAAAAGTTGTTTACTTACCTATAATACACTGTGTAAAATAGTTTATGATAATAATTTGGAATGTAAAATAAAATATAATATGTACTACAAAAACAGTATGTTTATTAAGGGATTAATTACAAATGAATAATAAGAATACTTTTAATGAGAAATTTGAGCTTGATGTTTTTTGATAATTTCATTTATATTTGATCGTAAAAATGACAATGCTACTTTCATATCGTCTTCTACATTTAACAGTCTCGATCTTTTTTTTCATTTTTATGTTGTTTAATACTAAAAACCCGAATTCACATAAATAAGATGTAGAAAATTGTAATAATATTTTTAAAGCTTTATTGGCTATCATGGGATATTCGCATCTAATGTTAATCCAAAATGAATGGATTATTCCGAATATTTTGAAATTAAATTGATCGAAGTGATCTTTGAAATCGCCCGCAGAATTTGCGGGAAACAAAGTCTCAACGGATGTGCTTTCCAAACATCAGACAACAAGACGCACACTTTCTACACCTGCAGGGGGTTGTATGTAAAAAACTAGAGTAAAAAATAGGTCAAAAACGAGGCACAGAGAAATATGTAACGAAGCGGTGAAAGTGAAAAATCTTCGTTACAATATTCATACATATATCTATCTTATCTCTTGGCAATAGAATACAATATCTAACGCTAAAATTCTTACAAGAAAGTTATTCCTCTAAGCCACTGAATCAAAGATACTATAATAACCCTTCGGGTTAAAGATGGCAAGCTTCCATAGAGATAATGTAAAATACTTGAGAGCACATGACGTCATTGCAGGGTTTCTACATTGGTAAGCTTATCGCTCTTTTTGGTTTCACTTGGCGATTACATTTTATGGTTTCCCAGAAATCTTTTATCCAAAAAAAAAAGAACAAATCCGACTAGCTTATTAAACTTTCACTTAAAAAATTTACACACCCAACCAAATTTTTGTTAATGTATATTTTTAACTAACATAATTGAATACTTTTTTAAACAATATTAATATTATATTGAACCACTACAGCAAAAGTTCCATCCTCTAATGCAATACGAATCCTAATATTAGATTTGGGGTTTTTACAGCATATTCCAATATTGGTGAACTTTTAGTAAGTTTTCGTAAAAAATATGAACATCAAGAATTAACAAAATTACTAATTACAAAATTATTGAAACACATTCTAGAAGAAAATGATTTCGATAAAGTTTCCATGCATTCTTCGAAGCAGTACATTAGGAAACTAAAAAATATCTAGTTATTGAGTGCAAGAATTTAAAAATGACTTGCAACTACAAAAACCAATATCATTTAGCATGCACTAGTTTAGAAGAATTTACTAACAGTTGACAATAATCATTTAGCTTTATTAATTCACAAAATAAAAAACCGCAATGATGATTGAGATTGGCGTCAAATTTCAAAAAATCATACTAAACACATAATAATTGCGTGCATTTATGCAACTAACAAATGATAAACATTCTTTCAAGCGATGTCAAAGTAATAAAAATAGAAAAGTATATGAAGAAAAGCAACTATATTTAGCATAAAAACTAGCCTGCTGAATGAGACGAAAAAATAAAAACAAACGATTAAGAACACTAACCATCAAGTTTCATCACAACCATCAACACTGCAAAAAATGTCCTGTTAAAATTCTCTTACGAAAATTCTATAATCTTCAGAACATTACCGAAATTTATTGTGCACAAAAACGAACAATTTGAACAAACTTGAATAAATAATATGTTACTTTGCAAAGTAGAATCCTCCATTTTTGTTCTGCTATTTAAATCTCCCACGAATTCGACGAATAAATCTGATGTTCTTATTTGTTTGTTTAAAAAGCACGATCGCCAAAGTAAGAACAAAGCTCTGCGCATGTCTGGAAATCGGGAGCAATTTGGCGAAAGTTTTGTGCTCTCAACTATGAAAATCCGCGAGATGGCAGCACTTACGTATCGGCGAAGCTTGCCTTCTTATAGTTTTAAGTTCTTTGACTGAATCCCAAACTGATGGTCATGAGTTAATTTCTGGCGGGTTGTAATAAGATCTTGATTATATTTGTATATCAATTCATAATTTGCAAAATAATAGATTTGATTTTCATCTATCCAAATAGCAAAATGACAAGAAAAAAAAATTACAGCAACCACTGTTCAATTCTATGTACTGAATCAGTTAGGTTATAAAGAGGCTAAGTGCTACCAAGACTTGTGAAATAAAGTCTCAATACTTTGGGGCGATGCAAAAGAAACAGATAAATTATCCTCGAATCAGTCAATATCTTCCGTTTTATTTTGAATTGAAGGTATTTTAAATAAAATTAATTGATGATTCTTTTACTCAGAAACTATATTGTTAGATATATATTTATTTCAAGCCTCTAAATAAAAAAATATTTCAAATTCACTTTAAATTTAATTAATCGACTTAGGCCGATGTACATTTTATTTTAGTTTTATAAAACATCAATACAACTGAAGAACATAAGCATACATCTCTTTTATTTACAACCAGTCAGAGCAGGCGCATGTCCACAAAATACCTTTCCTGCGCATACACAAACATTAAGCGAGTACGGACACCTGACCATACGTTTGAACTATTGAAAATAATACCCTTGAGCTTAAGGCCCAAGGTAAAAGTAGGAAATTGGTTTTGAAGCTCATATATTTAACAGACACAATAACCAATTGTTAACGCCTGTGTTATTGCGCAATCCTGTCGCGCATCTTCCATCCTACCCCACCCTTTTTATTCGTCCATTAATTACTGTAGCTTGATTCCCGCGCTGTGGCGGATGTGTGAGAGATTTCTCTCAGTTCTCATGGTAACTCCTAGGTTAGTTATCATTCTATTTAACAGTCCAACTTGTGAATGTTAATAAAACTGTGCAAAGCTGCCAATACTCGTCGTGAACATTTTTTGATTAAATTTATAAAAACTGAGCTATCGCCGAACACCAATCCTAATGAATTCTTGCAAGGATACAATGAAGACATTAATGAATACTTAAAGGCACGGGAGGTGCAGATTAGGATGGATCAAAAAAATTAATTTCCATTGGCCTGTATGTTACAAAGTTGCATTTTGTTGTTATAATGAAGTGCAAAAAAATTCAAACTTCTAGTTCAAAGTTTGGTGCTGCTCCAAAGCCTCCTTTACAGAACACTACCTGTACATTATATAAATTATATAAAAACCATAACTACTTAGTAAGAGTTGTATTATTAATGATAAAATATTAATATATAATTGTTATTGATAAAATATTATTATATAATATTCTGATTTTATTAATGCATTAAATTTTTTTTTTTTTTTTAATAATTAGTATTAATTTTTAATTTGAATTTCACAAAATTTTGTTTTGTAGAAAAGGGATACTATTATTTTGCCTCTTTATGAAGAAAAGGAATTGGATATCAGCGATAGTTGTCTCCTTGCCATCATCTTTATTAACTCCAACCAGCCAATGTAAACCCAAATAGGAATTCCTTTGAAAAATGTTGCTCCCGATTGCAATAGACATGAGGTATCTGATAGAAGTGCTATGAAACTTGCCAGTGCAATTCTACAAGATATCAATATAATTCATGAGAATGACAAAAAACATCGACAGAAATAAAGTTCGAAGGGAGAGACACAGGGTTATAGAAAAGATGCTAGTTATATTTTTCAGATTTAACATTAACTGTTTGCATCATTTTTTGATGAAAGGAAAGACATGACAATGAAGCCAGAAAAGAAAGGTAGCACGTTTTACTCTAGTACGAGCAGCAATTGGGTGTTCTAGTTCCTGGATAGTAGCAGCCCTGATAGGATGGCGTTCTCTACGGGTTGCTTGCTGGACTGTCTCGTACTTCATGGCATACACTAAAGCACTTTTTAAATCCTTGACGTCTGCCATTCGTAGGGCCTTCTGTATCACTACATCCCTGATGCCATCGACGAAGTACTGTAGAGATAGAATTTCTCTCGTTTCAGCTGGGCAGTCTGCAAAAGCGAGAGCCTCTCAACTTCTGTGGCGAGCTCCTGGAGTATTTCGGTAGGCTTCTGTTGGCGAGATTTCAACTGCAGCCTGCTGTAGTCTCTCACACATTTTTCGCCAAACCGCAGTTCTAATGCACTTGAGAGTGCATTGAAGTCCAAGCGTTGCTCTTCGAAAAGTGTTTGTAGTATATCTGCAGCTTCAGCTCGCAGAGATGCAGCTAAAGCTTGGCGTCCATTATCGCTAAGCAGAGAAGAGCGGAGTGGACTAGAGCCAATTACAAGGCTGTCAACGTCTACTGTAGCACGAGCCTCGTGCTACAATGGACGTTCAGCCTTGTATTGGCTCTAATCTAATCCACTCCGCTCTGCTCTGCTCAGCTATAGTGGACGCAAAGCTTAACTAGCAGGCTTTTGTCACAGAGTCCCATCCGTTGGCGTTGGCGACAATTGCGAATTGGGTCTTATACATTTGCCATGAAGATTTTCCATCGTATGTCGAAAGCTTAATTGAAGGTCGGGTGGTAACTGGTACACATTTCAAATCTTCCGAAATAGTTCTGCTCGACTGTCTCTTCTGTAACATTTGGTCTATCTTTCCTTCTGTCTCACCCACATTTTCTTCTAGATTCTTCTTTTCCAGAATCTCTATCTTCTTCCCTAAATCAGTAAACTTCTTTTCGACATTCTCGAATTTGCCTTCAAATTTGTCTTCTATTTGTTTCACGATTTCTTCCATAGTTGCTAAAATATGACCCTTTAATTCCTTCTGTCCGGCAGAGATCGCAGCAATATTCTTCTGCATTTCTCTTGGCGAGAGAAAATCTCTTTCTTCATCTCTCCTTGGCCATTCTTCATCTCGTCTTGGCCTTTCTTCATTTCTTGCATGAAAGCAAAAAGCTGTTGAAATTTTTCATCTTGTTCCGCCATTGCTCTGGTAATCGGCATTCAAACCCCACTTCTGACACCAGTTGTTGCGTGGTAGGGTTCGAAAGATTTGAAGCCAAAGCAGATCAAAACTTTCAGAAATTTATTCCAATATAACTCTTCACAGATTCCTTTACAACTCCAATATTTCCCGTTCAAGTAGACTCAATAGAGCTCTATACCCAACAATAGAGCACAAACAGCAGTTAAACTTGACACACAACTGCTAAATCACAGTAAAAGACAATACAGCCCAGATAGCATTTTAACCTTTTCAAAACCTTGTGTAAACCCTATAAACGAAAAGGTTTCACCCTTGTCGCAAAGCTTGTCACGACAAGGGTATAACCTTTTCACAAGCCTAAAAAAAGGGTCCTAGTTTACACCTGAAAAGCTTGTCGTAACCTTGTCGCGACCAAGCTTGCGACAAGGTTTTCATTGTAAACCTTTTCGTAGCCTTGTCGCGACAAGGTTTCACAGTAACCTTTTCGTAGCCTTGTCGTAACAAGCTTGCGACAAGGTTTTCATGTAAAGGGTACGAAAACCTTTTCGTTATAAGGTTGCTATAAGGTTTACAGTTAAAGGGTGTGTAAACCTTTTCATTTTAAGGTTGTTTCAAGGTAGATAGAGGAAAGATTGAATTTCCTTCATAAAGTAATACTGAAAACATTCCGAGTTTTTCGGGTCAAAGAGAAGCATTTTATTGCGAGAGTTGCAATATTGTCTGGAAAATGGATTAACACTGCATTATTGAAATTTGGTGGCTGTTTAATTAAACTTATTCTTGGTACAGTTGTAGTATAGGGCACTTTTTTCCAAATAAGTGCTGTTTCTGCCAACGGTTTTTACTTTAATTTGTTATTTATATTTTAGTTCAGTTCCTGCATTTTTAATTCTGGTGAATTTTCTAAATGCCAAGTGAAAAAATTTGCCAAATGTCTTATGCTATATCTGTTCCTTATTCTTTAATGGCATCAATAATAACTCAGTTTGTAATTTAGAAATTAAATGTAAAATTGCAAATGATTCATATTTTACTAGATGGAACCTATTAAAATTGTAAATATAGCAGTCTTTTTTCCTAGAATATTTTAAATATATACAAGTTTGAGAACATTTTGGAAAAAACAAATTTCAATGAATTTGCAATTTCCAAAGTATACTGGCATTGTAAGAAATTTAAAGCTTTTGATGTCTAAAATATTTTATAAAAAATAAAGTATCAACACATACCATGCTGAATTTCTTTCCTAGAAATGATGGAAACACCCTTTTTTAGAAAAAAATTTCAAGTTTATGACAGGGAATATTAACCATGTAAAGAATCATTTTTCGTGCTATCAAATGGTTTTTGTTGAAACATGCAAGCCTAGGTGAAAAATAAACTCTGCAGGGTTTTAGTTAGCTATGGATACAAATCTTTTTAAGCACTAAGATGGCCCTTGTAGACTTGCCTACTGGAAGATATGTGGCAATACACCTACATGGATACTGTGTTTCTTGATGCAATACAAATACTTAGTGTCACAATAAGCACCGATGGGATATGTCGTAAATTTTTTTCTTCCTTTCAACTTTGATGCTTTTTATTCTGTTATATGAATAGAAATATTTAACGTACTGCATTTACACTTTCAAATCGACTTTTAAACAGATCTATGCACGAAATACATAACAATAAATGGCCCATAACTTGCACAAATACCAGCAAAAAATAGTAATGTATTACAAGGAATTACTATAAACTATTAAAAATACATATTTATTGAAAAAAAAATTTACATAATTCTTTATTTTAAAGTAAACAGAGAGATAAAAAAAAAAAAAAGATAAAAAAAAAACCTTTTTTTATTTTATACAAAAAACATAACTTAAAAATGATTTTCAATGTGTTACAAATATTTCTTAACTAATCTGCTGTATCTGACAAGAAACTTCTGGAGACAGATTCTTGAGGAAAACTAAAGGGAATCACATTCATTTCTCTCTGAAAAAAGAAACAATTTAAAATTCAATAACAATTTGATATTTCATAAGTAAGCTTTCCTATTAATAAAAAGCAATAGCTTCACTTCAGAAGGGAACAATTTTAAGGCTTACTACATTCAGTTTCTAGAATACAAGACATTTGTCCATTAAGAATATACACCTTATTTGAATGATCCATTATATTGGATGGAGAGTATTTTCTTTCTTGTAGTCCAAGCATAAATTTAAATATGCCCATTGAAACGCTTCCAATAAAAAGCCTACTTTTAACGATTAGAAATAATCTTCACTCTTTAGATGTTGGAACAATGTTCCTGCAAATTTCTTTCTTAAGCGCATAATACACCTAGCAACTTAGTAGACGATTCCTCAGAGAGTAACAATGAATAGTTGGTTTTGCCAATTTTTTCAAGCTCTCATGAAATTTTGGCAATTTGAAATTCGTCAATAAACGGTGTTTATGTTATATCATTACAGTAACATAAGCATTTTAGTTTAATCTAGTAAATATTTAGTTAAAGCTGCAAAAACTGTTTTCATGACAAGAAAACATAAATTTTAAAGTACAAACTAGCATTGAATTTTTAACATTTTATTTCTAACGTTTATATTACACGTGTTTACATTGATTTTATATAACACCCGTGCATATGATGTTTTAATAACACAGGCTATAGCTTAAAAGGATGGTTGGTTGGTTGGTTTCAGATTATCTGGCGCCGTCAGCAACACGAGGGCTATAATGCGCCGAAACATTTGTCATTAGACAAGCCAACATACATTTACAAACACCCATGCCAACACGGGACTCGAACACGCAACCTCGCGGTCTAGAAGCTAGCAAGCTAACCACTATACCGTTTGGTCAGCCTTAAAAAGGATGGAAGGTCATGATTAGAATGTCGGCAAAACGTGGCATTTTAAATTTCATTCCAATTTGTTAAAAAATGGATATGTTTAGTTTATAACTAGTTTTTCTTTCATATTAGTCGCCCAACCCTATCGCTATGATCAAATAATTAGTTTTCAGTTTGGCTGTACATGTATATGATGAGAGTGAACAAAAGTCTACATTTTTTCAAAACATACATTGTAAAAATATAAATTGTGAATAATAACGCTACTGAAGTGCAGTACTAATCCGCCAATTACAAAATGTAAAAAACAAAAAACTATGAAATGATGTAATAAAATTTTAGGAAAGAAAATGGTACTCTTCTGGTAGACGGGTACCATAAGTTGCCAAGTTTGAAAGTTGGCGCAATTATCGTGAAACTGAAATGTTTTTCTCATGAGGTTGCTATAAATGATCAGAAGATTATTAATTTGAATGAGTTATCTCTGTAATTTGGTACCCATCTCCTAAAAGAGTTTTAAAAAAAAAAAATACTTTGAATGTGTTACTCAAAAATATTGTGATATATAAACAGTGGAAAAAATTATTAAATGATAAAATAAACGTTAGAAGAATAAATTCAATTCAGAATAACGATAAGAAACCACTCCGAAAAGTTTAAAAATGAACACAATTTTTTTAATGAATATCAAGCCGAGAGTATAAAATGTTAAAATAGGGATAAGTCAATCAAGCCAAGTTATCAGAAAACCGAGAAACAGGTGAAATAAATTGCTAAAGAGTTGTCGATGAATAATGCGATAGGTGCGATATGTGCTTTATGCTACAAAAGATGTAAGCACATTTTAGGTGAAAGTAGGTGCCTTTGATCAGTGAATTTTTTTTTTTTTTTTAAGTATGCAAACTTACAAAAGTTAAAATAAGAAGCTTACCTAAAACTTCAGCAGATAGCTCTCAGTTGTGTAGTAGTATCTTGCAGTCGGATACCTTTTGAGTCATAGAATGCAGAGATTTCTAAAAAAATATTAGAAAACGTACTTAAACAAAATTTGAAAAGAATATTTGCTATAAATTAAACTGAAATTGTATTCGAGAAGATAAACAAATATACATTTAGTTTAGTTTTTTAATAAGTTATTGATTCTCTTATTGTATATATATATTTAAAAATATCTTACACCTTATAGTTTTGAATTCCAAGTAGATAACGAGATATCAACAACCGAACTATCATCATTCTACGCCAACATAAGTTCATTGCGGTCTCAAAAAGTTTAACATGCTGCAGCTTCCATTATTCCTTTAAGTGTTTGATATAGTTTTAGGCTCAAACTAGTGAAACTAGAGCAATGATTTTGCCTTTTGTTATTCAAATTACCAAGGTCAAATTCACTCCTTGCTAGTGTCCCCCAAATCTAATTTGGGCAATCCACATGCACCAAATTTGGAATGCCTAAACTGACTACACCATTTATTAAATGATAGCTATAATATTAAATAGTTTTAAAATATTTAATTAAAATTAATTGATATATCAAATTAAATTGAATCATTCAGGTGTAATTTCAGGACCAAAACTATCAGTTTTTTACATAGAGAAATATTCTATCTCTATATATATACATATAATTTTTTTTTCTTTAGTATCCTCCATTTTTACTAAACATACAATTTGTAATCAGACAATATATTTTTAGCACACTGGAAAACATAATTTTTTTTAAATTCAATATCAATTTCATATGGTAGTTGTAATTTAGTTCTACATTTGGTGACAATCAGGGTCACTATAATGGAATTGTACCAAATACGATAAAATATTATTCACTTCCAACTTTTGAAATACATGTTACTTGGCTAATTTCTTTTAATTTGGAGAATATCCAAATAACACGTATTATAACGAAGCAAGTATTATTTATAAAACATTATCGTTGCACTTTCCAAACCGAGGGTGGCAAGTCTTTCACACAGACCTTATTAGAAAATATTTCTAGCAAAATTATATTTAATATGAAACATTTTTTCTTTACAAGTTCCTTTTGGATCCTATAAAACCTTTTTTCGAAAAAATGTGAGCTGCTTATCTTCCAAAAAATTATATTGACAGAGGAAGAAGAGGGTTGCTATACATTAGGGTTCTTAAAAGTGGATCGTAATGTTAAAAGTTGGAGAACCCCTGCTTTAGCCCATTCAGTTTTTATTATTATATCCTACCTTCCCTTCCGCTTTGTTAGGAAGGAGTCTAGTCTATGAGGTTAAGAAGTAAATTAAATAAAAATCATCATACAAAAGATTAATTTAATTTTCCAAAAAATATTAGTGTTATTGATTGAAAATGAGCTTAAATTATAATTTTAGTACTTTTCTGTTAAAGGGCACCATTGACCATTTGCCTATTTTATGTTTGGTGTTTGATTTTAAAAAAAAAATTATGGTACTTTTCAATGAAAAATTTTAAACATTTTTGTGATAAAACTTTTAAAATGGTTAATTTTTGTTTGAATTTGTTTTTGAAATGGTTACATTTTTTTACCCAAATCAAACACCAAACACAAAATAGACAAATGACCAACAGCTCCCTTTAACGGAAAAGTACCATAATTTTTAAACAAACTAATGGACCAAATGATATTCTCTAATTTACTTACAATTTTTCACAAGCTGGCAGTTTCCTTATTGAACATTCTAAAAAAGTAAAAATGATGAGCAACACAAAATAAATTTGGCCTTCCTTTAACTATGTACCAGTTGGCGCTAAGCCCAAATGTTTACATGTTTAAATGATGTGTAAATGTATTGCAAGCAATGTTAACAGTTTGTTATAGGGTTGCAAACCCTATAATGATTTTTAACAGGAATGATAAATTATCTGAAGGTTGTTTGGATGAGTTAGAGCTTCAATTCGCCAGTTTTTATCTGGAAATAGTACCCAAATTTTGTCAACACACTTTTTAGGTACAAATATAGCTCTTAACAATTGAAAGTGGATACGCAAAAAGCAGCTCAAGAATAGCAATAAATAGAAAAGGAAAAAGGATGCAAAATGGGAAATTTATGGACGTGCTATATAGGGTGATACGCCAGTAATTGACCACATGCCAGTAGTTGACCAAAATGACACAAAAAGGAAGTAAACAAGAATTGTTGTGATGGTATTCTAATTTTTATTGGTTAAAATATATCCAATAACTAATGAAAGCCAATGCCAAAAGTTATAGGGGTAACCAAGCTTCCAATTGGATGATAAAAATTAACAAACACAAAGGTATGTCACAGGGTCTCATATGAGTGACTGACACTATTAGTGAAGGGTGGTTTAGCTTCTCTTTGATTTTTTAGCATCAACATGAATAATTCCTAAATGGTTTAATACAAATAATGTATGTAGATCATTTATGTTTGTTTTATATTAATATACTAGTAGTTTTTCTTTAAACTCATGGAAGGGAAAAAATCCTTTCTCAAGTACACCGAAGAGGTCTTGAAATCTACGCTTTTTCAAGAGAAAATATTGGGAAAATAAGAGAAACTGCCAGAAAATACATTTCTCATTCTACGTTGATTAATAAGCTAAGAGGGAAAACCCCAGAATTTAGAAAAATGGGCCCTCAACAATTCTTACACCCTCAGAAGAAACTCTTCTATGTAATTGGATAAATGCCAATGCAAGAAAATGATTTCCATTAGAAAAACGGATGATTTTGAAACTATTCAAGAAATAATATCCTCTACATTCGATTCTTTTCATCTAAATTTATTCAGAATTGAAAGTATAGGATTAGATAATCTTTTCTATATTATTTTGATTTTCTTGTTTTAATTTTTTGAATAAAATACGCATAATTACCTACCAGTAAAACTAACTTTGATAACTAAAGTTTATAAAACCATCATACTATATTTTACACTGATGTTCCTGTATTTTCATGGATTAAAATTGATTATATTTATTTTTACTTTCTTTTTTTAATTCATTTAATAGTTAATTTATGAATATTAGAGCATTTTATAACAGAATTTAACAATTAACTTTTGGTTTTATTCTGGAAATGGAAGTGGTCAATTACTAGCATGGCTGTGGTCAATTACTGGCAAAATTGCTTTTGGTAAGAAATTCTGATGATATTTTAAATTGTAAAAAGGACTGGAACACCATGTTCATTTATTATTGAGCTTCATTAATCAATTGATATTTTGGGAAATTTTCATAACATTCCGTTAATAATTTTTTAAGAAAAAAAATTAAATGTGTAGAAACTTGCACTAACTAGTCAATTACTGGTAGGTTCACCCTATATAGTTGGCAACAAAGGTTAAGTACAATAAATTAAAGCACAAGACATTGTTTACTTATTTAAAATCCCCGAACTCAAAACCTTGACATACAATCACATCTCGGAGACGTCATTCATTTCATGTGCCATTGTAGAATTTCACGTCTCCGAGATGTCAAGAACTGGCTTTGATGAACATTGGGCATTATATTAATAGATTATCTGTTTCTGTCATGCATCGATGCTGTTTTGTTTAGACTGTTGAAGATGCTTTCTCCCTCTCAATAGTACCGATAAAAAAATCGTATCAGCAAACAAGTAAACAGAAAGAAGCGCAATGAAAGCGGTAGTCAGTATAGCAGTGATTTCTGAAACCATCCACATTTATTTGTAAGCGCATTTTATTTGTATGTCAAGGGGTTAATACACATGCCATATATTTTGGTGATAAATTGGGGGTAACAGCCTAGATTCCAGCCAGAGGCAACATTTTGTGATTTTGAAAACTTTTGTAGTCTCCCAACTCAATATACATGATTTTTCCATAAAAAGATTTTGTTGTATACGAACATTTTTGATATTGGGATTGCAATATACAGCCTAATATATGTTATTTACTTAATGATGAGGACAAAAACAATTTGCCAAATGTTTGAGTTCAAAAACAAGCTTTTCCAATTTGATTTTAACGGTGGTTACTGTTATTTACAAGGCAAAGATCTTGGTTCGAGCTACTGGTGTCCTCAAACATCGGCCGCACATTAATATTTTAATTAAACAAAAAAATTTAGGAAACTTGTGCCACGCGCAATTAGCGATTAGGGAATTACAGCAAACCATTATACAGAATGAGAAAAAGGAATTCAATTTTTGAAAAACTAATAAGAAAATTCTTTCATAAATAATTCCCATGACAAATTCTACAGCTCCCCCCCCCCCCCCCCCAAAACCACAAAAGTGATAATTTAGTTGCCGCTTTTTAGATTGCGTACTAAGTATAAATAACAGATTAAGCCTATTTTCTTACGAATATGATACATTGATAAAACATTTCGTTTTAATTTTAATAATATTATAGTAGTAATATATAAAAAAATCAATACCACTACGAAATAACGCACTTACTGACTCTTACAACGAGTAAAAGGCGAAAAGAGATCCCTCTCAATCGAAGAAATGGAGGCTTGTTTTTAAAAACTTGTTGCCAGACACGTCTTAGCAATATTGGGTTTACTTTGAAAGCCTTTTAAAAACCTTTCACTGCCAACCTTTACAAAAGCTTTTCATAATAGGTTAAAAAGAAAGCTTTTCTCTTTATCCTTTTCAAATCCTTGTCATAGGGGATACCCTGCAACCTTGTCATGACAAGTATATGAAAAGGTTTTCGTTTGCTTGCAATTTTAGGTTAACGTCAAGGTTGTCGCTGACAAGTATATGAAAAGGTTTTCATAAGCTTGCCGTTGGGTTACATTGTAACCTTATCACGAAAGTCTAATGGCAAGTATATGACAAGGTTTTCGTAAGCTTGCGATGTTAGGTTACCGTCAACGTTGTCGCTGACAAGTATATGAAAAGGTTTTCATAAGCTTGCCGTTGGGTTACATTGTAACCTTATCACGAAAGTCTAATGACAAGTATATGACAAGGTTTTCGTAACCTTGCATGCTATCTGGGAGTTCTCTTTCGGAACCAAGTCAGTAACTCCACTCAGTCAGTATCTCAACTAACTCAGTAATTTCAATCAACTAACGGACTCAACTCACGGCCGGCCTTATATAGTAGTCAAACCTTCTTGAAACTTCTAGAGGTAGATATTTGGAGAACTTTCCAGATCGTAGTCGAAAAGTCGTATACATGTACATGGGGACCGAAAATGTCACCAAATGGTCGCCAAGCGAGATTGCCATTACCATAATGTTAAATGCCAAGCTCCTTGTAAAACTCGCTTCTCAGCTTTATCTCTGTAAAACTCGTTTTCAAGCATTAATAGACACACTGCAGGGAAGCAAAGTAAAGACGAACTATTGCACTGCCTTATGCGAAATATACATAAATTTATCTTTTTACATAATTAATGCTACGAAATATTTACAAATATACAGAAATTCGTAACAATAGCTTCCCACTAACAATTAAAAATTGAAGTTGGTGGCACTTCCCACCGCCTTAGAAAGGATTAGCAAATGACATTACTAAAAGCTGGAACTTTTTCTTTCACTCGGTTTTATTCAGAGAAAAAATTCATTACAATAAACTGGCTGTGTGGCCCCACGTTGCAGAGACCTGTCATTGGTTTATAGGTCCCAACGTTTGGTGCTTGGCAACGTTAGGAAATCGTCCAGTTCAATGTTTTTATGGCGAGCAATGCTTCCCTTCGCTTGTTTAAATTGTCTTTAATTTGTTGAAATATTATCAATTTGGAAGGTATATTTCTATTTTTCAACTCTCAGTCCAACCAGGATAATTGAAGAACACCATAACAGCCATTCGCTAAATATTTGACTACATTTTTGAACTATCACTCATTTTAACAACTATTCAAAAAATTCAAATGTTCCCAAAATCTTTATAACCATTAAATTTTTTGAAAATATTGTCATTATTAAATTTGTTAAGTGACTATTTTATCATGTTTTTTAGTACGAAAGAACTTGTTTTTAAATAACACGTTGTAATTGTTTATCAATAACTACTACTGTTTTTTAACACCTAGCAATTTTTGGAAATTTTGGATTTGTTCTTAAACAACTCATAAATAGGAAGTTACAAAAACACTAGTTTTCCATATTGTATCAGTATTATTTTCACTCAAATTTTTCATTTAAAGTAATAATTTATTTATTATATGCCCTACAAACTTTTTGCTTGTTACTTGTATTAAACAACCACCAACACACTTTTTAAATTACACTGTAATCTCTTCGAGTCCAACTGAACGGTCCAAATGTTCAATGGTGAATGAGATCTCGGATTTGTCTGTCTCATGAGAAATTGTTGGTTACTGTTTACATTAAACCAACTTCAAGTTAAAGTTGTTCTCTAGCTAAGAAAAAAATGGTGGCTGATGCCATTTGTAGGCATTAATCGTCTTGACATATGACATAGAATCCACACCGTAGTTTGAAGTCAGTTGTTTATGCCAAAATAAAGGTATCGATTCCTTTTTTTTTTTGCCATTAGCAGCTGCACAGAACGGTATCAGCCACCAATTTTCTTCTAGCTAGTGAAATGCCTTAACTAGTTTCTTGTAAAAAAATTCTACAGTTAGAGTCAGTCTTAATCAACAATGGAGAATATACTGTAAAATGGATCCTTTCGTTTAAAAATATAGTTGCGGGGAAATCATAAATTTTATTGTAATAAAATAAAAATAGCTTGTATTAAACATTAAAAACAAAATAAATGCTTTTGAGTATAAATTGTAATTAACATACTTTTCTGACCATTTATATTATAGGGAGTTTTAAAAAATCATTTAACTTGCCAAGTTCTTTCCTTGTTGTCACTCACTTGGTGAATCCCAATCATCACACGAATAGTCCTTTTGCCCATGTTTACCTCTTCCAACCAGACATACTTGTAAATTCGCATTAACTCTCTAGTGCATGATTTTTCTTTCTTTGTGATGCAACTAGCAGTCATATAACTGGTGTTTAATACAAAATGTATACTAATTAAAATACTTTTTTAGATATAAACAATCTTAGTATGACTAATATAATTAATTGCAATAAAATATATTACCCAACTTTTATTTCCAAGTTGTATAGCATATATGCTACACTGTGCACTAGAGATTTAACATTTTATGTCTTTGACTATAAGTTATATGTTCAAAACATATCGACTTCTGGAAAGCAGCTGCTGTTAACATAGACTTATTATTATCAATAGATAGCGCGTTCCCACTTCAATCATACAACGAGAATGAAACCAAAATGAATCACAAAATTCGTCTATCAGTCGCATGGTTTTTAATTTGGCTACGTCGTAAAATTAATCCTTTATCTAATAATCTTATTATCCTTTATCGCCTGAGTGAGGAGAATCCCGCCAAATCTGCAACCCTGCTCCCAAAAAGTCCATACTCATGTGATTCATTTTGGTTTCATTCTCGTTGTATAATTGAAGTGAGAACGCGCAGTCTATTGATAATAATAAGTCTATGGCTGTTAACGATAGGGCACTCTTGATTTAGTTGGTGAGTCCAATTTTAACATTTCTATTACATGTGCCTTTGTCCTTACTTCTGTATTAATGTTTACATCGTATCTTGCTAATTTTTTTCATTCACGTCTGATTGCTGAATTTTTATCTTCTGCACATTTGACTGTACTTTATTTGATGTATTCACAATGTTTGTAAATATTTTTGCAAATCTTCTCCATTGATTTAAAATGTTAAACCTGTATATTTTAATATTGAATTTCAGATTAAGTTACCAGCATGTATCCGAATATTCTTGTGGGTTATATACCCTTTTATTTACAATGTACTGATTTTGTGTTATTTATCTCAGTGTACTTCTCTATCAACATATTATATAAGATATGAGAAAATCAATCTAGCCTGCAACTCCCTTATGTATATAAGTCTATTTAATAAAACATGTATTTGGTTTATGTGCACATTATTCTGCTGTTGGGAAGAAGACTGCGTATAAAGATAATTATTTAATGGGCTTCGACAAATGTAAAAATTTCCAAGAAGCTCCTTTTCTGCTTTTTTAATAGTTACCTGATATCGAATGGGTTTACTTTCTACTTAAAGTCATATCTCCTACAGGGGCAAGGGAGGGGGGGGGGGGGGGGGAAGGGGGTTATATAATTGTATTAACAGGGAATTTTTTTTGTTTCTCGACAGGGATGAAGGAATCCAATGTTAAGGGTTTAAGTAACGATTAATCTTTTACCGAGCCTGTGATTGCTTAGCAATGAATTTTTCCGGAAGCTTTTGCATTGCTTTCCTAGCAATGAACCTTTTGCAGTGAGCTTGCTCACGAAGCATAAAAAGCTGGAAACTATACACTCGAGGGGCATGTTTAACAGTATAGCAGCTCAGGGGGAGGAGGGGGTAAAAACCGGTTCCTCTACAGGTGGACAGAAAACTGGCTCGTAAAGCATGGGAATCTGCAACTAGTTTGCAATTAATCTGTAAATAATCAAGTTTCAATCGACTAATTCATTAAATAGATATTCTAAATAGATTTTAGACATTTAGAAATATATAATTGTAGTATTTATTTATTAATGGCTCTTAATTATCAAATTTCGAGGAAATCGCTGTGAAAAGAGCTGATTTTGGTGAGTATTTAAGCGAATAGCCGGTTCTATCATGCTACTTACCCCTCGAATATTTACACCAATGATAGGTCTCCGCACCGTGGGAGAAGGGGGGGGGGGGGGTTGAGAGTTTTTAATATTTTGTTCTGTTTGGCGAAAAATCAACTTTTATGAACTTTTTAACAATAAATAACTGCGCAATTAGTTAAAAGTAGCAACAGTCTAGTTTTACATTTGCTTGGGGTAATAAAAATTGAGAACGTGTATTAAGTTTTGTTCTGCTCGCCAAAAAAGGATTTTAATATATCACGGTAGATCAATCCCTAAAAAATATTTAATAGCATCCTAAATATTATTATTGATTGAGAGAATATCACTTCGCTTCATACATATAAATATGTATATATTTAAATATTTCTTTTTAGCTTCAAACAATGTTATAAAAAAGATGACATTATATAATATTAAATTGCTCATCGTATTCTGTTTGATAATTTACCAAAATGTTTTCGCTGACAAAATGCCACATTTTTAAAATTCTTTGTCCATATTTAAGTGGGACATATTTCTTAATATATTTTAGCCGTAAATAGCTTTAATAGCCAAGAAAACAGCTTTAAAATAATCATCACTGTCAAAAAACATAACATACTCTAATGCAGTGGCGATGTACGATCACAATGGACTGTGACGTCATAATTTAAAATTTCTGATAATTAAGCTCGATACCAGAACCTAGTTATTTAAAGAACAACCAAGATCAACAGCAACTGAAAATGGCGTTGATTTTATACATCTTTCAGGATTCGAGATTCCCAGGATTTAATAGATTTTAAATCATTCTTCTGTAATTTCATTGTTATTAGATTACATTTATTCCTAGGATATTTTTAAAACCATTACCTCAATAAAAGGAAGATTTTTGTTCTGTTGGTATTTTGAACGACTGCTTATTGTAAGTATCTTAGAATTACAATTAGGGATGAGCTTACCGGTTATTTATAAATAACGACAGTTATATTGATATTCTTAGGAAATAATGGTCACTTTTGAATGCTATCCGTTATTTTTTTAAAAGCTTCATAAAGAAAGCAAAGTGGAGACTTAAATATGAACCATATTTAGAGAAACCACTTGCCCCCATTTAGTAACGTTCTTTTTAGATACCATTTAATCAGTAATAAAGTAATGAATTCCACAAAAAAAAATTATGAAGTACAAAATTCTTAAAAAATAATAATAACTGGACTTAAAAATAAATAAGAAAAACATTTTGTTAATTTTTATTCTTAATAATAGAAAACTTTTTAGTTAATTTAATTAAAAATAAAAAGTAAATGCATATAAAAATAAAATATCTACAAAGAAATCTAATTTAATAAGGTAGCTAATTTTCGTCTAATTTTGTACGAAAAATAAAATTGAGCTATTAAAAAAATTCTAGTAAAATTTCGAAACACTGTGGAACGCTAATGTGAGACGGATGTTTACTGCAGTTTTTTTTTTTACCTTATCGACTTGTTTAACCCAATTAAATTTATCGAATATAAATTACTTCAATGTAACAAACACTTTTGAGATTGTATCTATTGTCTTTTTGAAGATTATGTCCAGCAATGAAAGATGCAATAGGGTAAACATTTCGCCACAATTTTGTTAATATCGGCGTATCAATCATATTTAATGTTTAAAAAGTCATCCCACTGCATCACCCTCAATGAAGAAATTCTTTAAACTTTACACAATATGGTTTCTTATACATCGAAAATGCGTAACAAAATTAGCATAACAATTTACTTACAGTATTGCGTCCTAAAATTCACACATATTGTCATAAATTTTACACCAGTGTAACTAATTTCATTACTTGTATAAATATACAGTAATAAATTTTTATAGATGCATTATTTCACGACTTAATTCATGGTCATACTGATCTTAGTATTCTGCAATTATTCAATTTAATAATTTTAATTATGATTTTGCATTTATATATATTTTTTAATTTTATATTAAATGACATTTTTTTTTTCTACTATTAAAAATAAAAACATTTAAAAAATCACACATAAAATATTAAAAAATAAATCATTTATAAAATTGTAAATTCCATATTTATTTAAGGATTTCATTTCCTGGTGAATAAACGCAATTATATAAATAAGAAAATACCTTGTGAAGGGTGAAACAGAAGGTATGATCTTTTAAAAAGATTTAGAATAATAGGCAAGATTTTAAGAACTTTTGATGTAAATTATAAAATGTTTTTAAAAAAAAATGCTTTGATAGTGTTCGATTTCAAAATTTACTTAGCCATATATTTAAAAAAAATCAACTCGCCGAATTCTTTTCCATTGATTATACTTAATAATTTGTTATCATGAAATTTTATCCTCCACCAAGCAAAAAAATTCTAATAAAAACCGGACAAATTCTTATAGTATAATACCCGGTTGTCGTAATTCCAAATTAACTACAAAAGAAATTAAATTCTTTACTGTGTTCCTTCGATCATTTTCAAAGATACCAGCCTGTCTAAAGAGGACTAACTGAAAGGAAACGAAGGCAAATATCATAACTAAATGAAATCAATCCTTTCCGAAAAACCTCTCCTAGCATTTCTTAACATAAACAAAAGAGCCGTCCGGAAAACAAAAAACTGACACATTTCTTCACCAACCCCAAAATCATTCGAACCTTCGCCTTTCCCCTCCATCTGTGTCATTCAATCGATCTAAAAAAAATATTGCGCCGAATTCCCATCCATCCCCTTTCCACCACACACATTCTTCTTCTCTCCACCCCAACACTTCTAATGTGAATCATAACAAAACATCAACTCCAAAATCGAGATATAAACTTGCCTAAAAAAAGAAATTGGTACTGAAGTCGAACAAATTAGAAATACATCAATATGAAAATCGTAAGGAAATTTAAAATACCTCCATGAAAAGGTAGTTTACTTAACAAAGAACGGTTATATCGCTCAAAATTTATCCCAATACGAAACTTCTGTCAATATCTTATAACAGTTATATCTCCTTTTACTTAAAAATATGTCGATATTAACTGCTACAAATCAGACACGTTAATCCATTCAGACAAGTTATTCGAAAAATAACGAATAACGGTAGGATCGAAATATCAGAATCACGGTGGGATCGATTTATCAGGATAAAAATATTTTTTTCCAATCACCGTTATAACATGCATCACATTTATGGACATGCAGCACCATCTATTGCATATAAAATAACTCAATAACTATTAACGTGAAAATTAGCTAACTGTTAGTTTGCGGGAATTCAAGTATCAATAACTTTCAACTGTAATTAAAATATCGCTCATCACTAATTACTATACCAAATGCAATTTAGGTTTCTTGTGAAATATCTTGATATTTTTTAGCTTTGAAGTGCTCCAAATATTCTGAATGGATTTCCACAATCCCTATCTGATATGTAATGGTGTGTGTATTCACAGAAAAGGTTTTTAAATTTGGATATCATTATTCTTTATTTTGTAGTATGCAGTGTTATTAATTGAAATATGCTGAAGTGCGTACCTTTCTTAATTATTCTTTAAGACAACAAGAAATAACCTTTCAACCAGTTAAGTTCTGCTTTATTGTCTAGAATACCAAAAGTGTTGCCAAATGTACTTTTACAAATTTTACTTTTTATCTTTTAATTTATTTACAAGATATTAGTGCGTGTACCATGAGGCTACATTGCAGGTCCGAATTTTGTTTAGAATATGGTAACCCCCCCCCCCCCCCGCAACTTTTCAAAATATCGCCAAGTTTCAAAATCAACAAACCACAGGTGTTGCCAAATCAAAATTTCGCTAGGCAAATTAATTTTTTTTTGAGAGATTAATTAAAAATAAGTATATAAATATAAAATATGCTAAAAATTATGTTTTGTAACATTTAACTATTTGTAAAGTAACAATAAACATCAATTTATAAGATCATTTTAGAAGATGGAAACAGATTTCAGCTACCGTGAACTGTATTTTTCTATTCTTTCCGCGATATGAGAGGTGACTCTGCGTCACCCCACACTCATTTATGCTTTTTATCAACAGGGGATGGGTCTTTATTGTGAGGGGGATGTATCAAAATTGCGGCATCGAGAAAATCCACAAATGAGTTTTTTACGCTGTTAGCCTTTTAGCGTTTCCTCCAGATGTATTCTGCTAAATAGCTGTCCAGACCGTCTACAACATGATATGATGACAGGCCACGTTTAACCGCACTCCAGGTCCCTTCGATGCAATTGGTATGAGCCCCAGTCACCGGGTCCTTGAAATGCATACTGTGGTTCTCCATAATGTGACCAAAAATATCTCCATGACTTAGATCCTTATACGATGACCAGCAGTCGGACACAACAAGGGTTCTCGGAAGCACATGCTTCTTTAAAACACTCATCAAACATTCTTTCGTCCTATTAGGCACCACTTCCATATAAAACATTTACATGACTCTCGTTTGATTCCACCAAACACTTATTCACCTTCCACTCTTTCACCCCGATTATACTTTCGCTTCCAAAGCTTGCTCTTATCTATCTCCACAGTCATACCACGCCCTCCAATTTTCTCACAAATACTCAACTAACTTCACACAAATCTCCCTACAGAAACTTTTCCAGTCACTCACAGCATGTGATCCAAGATTAAACTCATTCATAATAATGGAAGAATTTACCTTGCAAACCCACATTTAAATCACTAGCATAATCTTTCAAATGCCAAGCTTACTCCTGCTAAACCAAGAACCCTTTCTAACATTTTCCCAAAAAATGGCAGCTCCATTATTTTTTTTAATTGCAAGCGAGCCACCTATTTTATGTTTATTGACACCCTATTGTATGTGTCAAAAAACTTTTTATTGGACTAGGGTAGTTTAAGTGCATATTCAACTCTGCACGCGCTTGGTTGGCTATGAATTTAATGTTTTTGGGATAAAATTCTTTTTTAAGCACCCAGATGTTTCCTTATAGGCAGCTTCCTTTTCTTTCTGCAGTCAAATCTAATGGAAGTTATTTAGCTCTCTTTCGGGGATACCTCGATGCAGTGTTTCCTGAAGCACCGCAATTACTTGTCTGTCAAAAGATTCTCTGGCGAGATACATTGATGCCTCATATGTGGCAAGGCTAGAAATAATTGATGTATACTATGCCATTTACTCTTTTAATTTAACCTTTAAACACATACCTATACATGAAGATATAAGAAACTTTGCACAAATATCAGCATAAAAATAGTGTAACTATTAACTGGCTTTACATTTTTACTGTCCATCCTATTTCAGAAAACACAATAATCAGACTATCCAAAGTTAGAATTTATTTTTGTACATATATATAAATTAATCTTGCAAGGCAGACTATTTACAAATTAATCTTGTAGAGCAGACTATATACAAATTAATCTTACAAAGCAGACAAGTCGGCCAGTTTACTTTTTCTTTTTTCTCTGAAAAATAAAGGAAGTTTACAGCATTGAAATAGCATTAAACAATACTTAATTAGCAAAAATATCTTTAAACCATACTATATTAGGGGTTGGGTATCTTTATGTATGCAAAGCTGTAAGTGAATATATTGTTTCTAAAATTAAATAATAAATTATTTAATTTTAGCTGTGGCTTACTGATTACCAGGTATTCTGACCCATGATTATTACCAATTTAATTGATTCTAATAAACAGTTCAATTTATAGACATTTTGAAATAATGTATATTTAACGAAAATCAGTGCCTATTTAATTCTTTAATTTTTTTTTGTTCGGTTCTTCGATTTATTTTCTGATAATTTTTAACAAGAAAAGTGAAATCTATAGCCAAGACAAGATTGCTCAATCCAAAATGACAGCTCAAGGATTATAATTTTTTAGAGCATAAATGTGATAAACATTAAATCTGAAAAGAAAATCTACATTGTCAGAAATTAAGACAGTTTATAGCTCATATGGGTAAAGGGCCAACTTTCTATTTGGCCAGATAAGTAGGTTTTACATCATCAATAGACTAAAACTGCCCAATTTAGGAATTTGAAACATAAAGGAAAATTCAATTATAATGTGCTACTTTTTTTTTAATAAATTATTTTCTAAAAGTTGACAACTTTGATGGAAGTAGATAGTGCATTTTCAAAAGTGTAAAATAATTGATTTTTTTTACTAAGGGATTTTAAATTATTGTTTCAAATAGTAAAAATGGCTAAAACAAGTTTTCAATTATTGCAATTCCTGTAATTGATTCTAAAATAGATTGTTTCGTATAATGCAAGTTACCATGGAAAGACCCTTGCCTTCTACTCTTCCTAAATTTTGCTTGCATAAGCCACTCACTGACAGCTTCTCTTACAGCACTCTCTTGAGAGTTGCCAAAACAGCGGAAACAGATTTTTAAAAAAAAACATTTTAATTAAAGTTTTGCAGTGCGGTCGTGGCCAGTGAAAAGACATTTTAGAACAATCTAATACATTTATTAAAACAGCACAGAGAGAAAGGGAAAATTACGTCTTACTCGTACGAAAGATATCAATAAAATGTGGCGTATTGTTGTCGAACAGAGAGCAGTATGATCTCGCGAAATCTGGCAGTGTGGGAAACGCTGATTTACCAAGGATGTTTCAATAAACTATCGAAGTGAGAAGGCAAGCATATTGACTCCAAAACGGAATACTAATTATGGGATACTCTGATATCAAAAATGCTGACACTGCTGTTCTCAAATTTTTAACTGTGCATGGGCAGCATCGAAATAAGTTGTGGAATGAATTGGGTAATGAGGAATTAATTTAATGTTGGTTTTAAAAATGGATTTCTGTTACATAAATGCCCTAATAATGTGCCTTTTGAAGACTTAAGTCTGTGGAAAGACATGCAGGAATGCTAAAAAAAACCACGGAAGGGTTCACCATCAGCAATAAACACCATAATTAAATTACCAGGGCTGCATAGCACCATAGGACAAACAATACAAAGGAAAAAAACACAAAATCTTAGAAAAGCTTTAGATACCTAGCAATTTTAAAAGATGTTGGTTTTTATTGTCTAATTTAAAATATTAACCATTTAACAACGCTTACTGCTCAATTGTTTTTATCGCAATATTGAATAAACTTAATTTCTAGAAAAATACTACTGTTTGGCATAGCATGGCCCTAGTGAAGCCCTTGTGCCTAAAAATCCCAATCAACCCTTCAGATACCTAGACACTAGCACATACACTACTGTATTAGTTCCAAGTAGAAACAGAGTGGCTACAGAACCTGGAAATCAGGGAAATGTCAGGGAGCTTTCTGATTCTGGGAAATGTCAGGGAACTTTTTAAAATTTTAGGATAATCAGGGAAATTTTATAATATATAAAGGCACATTCATCCATATTTTGGCGCAATTTACATGGAGATTTGTGGTGGTAAGCCATTAGATGTTTAATGTTACGGAATAATTTAAACTTTTCATTACCAGCAAAACTATTTTTTTAAAAATTGCATATTATTTCTTTGGTATACATGTTCTATTTGATCAGGAGATCTAGACATCTGGGAAACCTAAGAAAATTGGGCAAATTTGAAAAAAAGTTGGCCCTAAAATCAGGGAATTTTTTAGAAATCTGCCAGGGAATTTTCAGGGAACTTTTTTTCCTGAATTTTGTGGCCACCTTGAGAAAACATATACTTTATTTGATTAAACCTGACTGTTTAATCTGTTTGTGGGAAAATTCAACTCAATAGTTCCAAGATTGTTTACACAATTCATGAACTTATTCACTTCTACATATTAAAAACTCACCCAAGATCATTTTGTAGGTCCCTGTCTTGTTGAATGACTGCTTAGATGACCTAGATTTTGCAAACCTCCCAGTTGGGGAATACATGTCAGCAATGTCATCCACAACTATTTTCCTGAAGATGTTTGCCGTCAGAGTCCTAACATCGTTGCCACCTGTGGTAAGCAGTAGTCTTTTCTAAAAATATCATACTAATGGTTAGACCACAATTATCATATCCAAGAGGAATGAGGTGACTATGTTAAAAGAAATTGTTACAGTGAATCATTTACATAACACCCAGTAAAAATAACAAATTACAACATTTTTTTATTTCTTTGCTTAACTTTTTGCTGCTCAAAGAATTATGAAACTAGTAGTAATTAAATGGAACATATATAACACATATAGAATATACATACAAGACTTTGCCTGAAGGACTGATTTTCCAGCCGGTTGTTTAGTTCGGCAAATCCTTCTATATCCAGGCCGACCAAACGGTATAGTGGTTAGCGTGCTAGCTTCTAGACCGCGAGGTTGCGGGTTCGAGTCCCGTGTTGGCATGGGTGTTTGTAAATGTATGTTGGCTTGTCTAATGACGAATGTTTCGGCGCATTATAGCCTTCGTGTTGCTGACGGCGCCAGATAATCTGAATACAACCAACCTTCTATATCCAGTGGAAGGGCAGTCAGTAGATCAACCTCTTGGTCTTGGGTAGAGGACTCTATTTTGCTGCAACATGGTTCTACATTTCTTGCTAGCAGTAAATCCACTTTTGCCTCAATTCTACTTAGAAATGAAGTGAGCTCAGAATTCAAGGCCTAAAGATTTTTTTTTATTATTCTGCAGCTCCGTGACCGACTTTTAAAGTCCATTAGTAGATTCTAAAATAATAATGAAAAATTATAAATATTGAATATTTATTTATTTTATTTATTCATATTTATATAATAAAACGATACTTTACCTTGTTGAGACTGAGGATATAAATTCACTGCAAAATACAATAAATTGGTAAATGTGTGAAAAAAATTGATTAGGCAACAATTAGAAAAAAAAAATTGCTTTTTGCAATTGCTTTTTTAATTGCTTTGTCAAGAAGAAAAATTTAAGACTTGCCTGCGATTGGAAGGTTACCATCTTCCAAAGGTGCAAGCGACTCGTATGTGTCCTCAATTTGTTCAGATGGACCTATATATTAAAATTAATTGTTAATTAAGCTAAATAATGAATTGTCTTTTGAATTATTATACTTTTTTAAATGAATATATTAGGTAAGAACATTGTATTAAACTTTTAGTTGTAATTATTCTATCGACTGCTGGCAAAACAGAAAGTTCGGCAAATGGAATCCCTTAGTTCGATGAAAGAGTCAGTCTAGAGTGCCTATAAAGAGGGAGTGGCGACACAGAGCAGTAAAATTGCTGGATAATTGGAATTTAAAAACAGCTTCCCAGCTGCTCCCTGCATTTCATATGGGACTAAAACGGGAAAACCCTCTTGGTAGTGTGGATCTTAAAAGCCATGAACATTTTTATTTTGGCATGTCTCACCCTCTAACTTTGTTTCTTTTGACATAAATACACCATATATGAAGTTTGAGCAGTAAATTTTAATATTTAGAGGTAGCTCAATGGACCCAAAATTACAAAAAAATTAATGTTATTAGCTTTAACTGTACCTTAACATACACATTTATTTACACTGTAATTAATGCATTAATTTTAAGCAATTTATATAATTTGTTGTAAATATTATCAAATTTTTATTTACTTTTAAAATTTTATTGCCTTTGTAAAAGCTGAGAGAGAGTCTTTTTCATGCTATCAGGGTACATTTCGCAATGATCGTCAACAACTTGTAACAGGAATTGTAGCTGCATTTCATCATGAATTATCAATCCACTGTATTCCTGAATAAGTGCAACTGCATGTTCCCCATTGTTATTTACTACTTGTAAAGATTTTATTACCTCTTTAGCCTATTTGGAGTTCTCTCTCGGCTCCAACAAGTCTGGATCAACTGCAAGATATCCAACTGGAAGTTCCAACAATTGAAACAATGACTTTGCTGTGACAAAGTCTTCAAAGCTTTTGTTCTTGAACAAATGAAGAGCAGCACTGATTTGCTTAGAGTAGTTTTGGTTTTATTTTCCCATCATGAGCTTCTTTCTGTATAGCACTCGCCATCTGTTTTTGGTTGATATTCTGACGTGACTATCAAACAAAGCTAAACCAACGAGTTTTTGTGACAAATACCACAAGTGATTAGTAAATTTACGTGATGTTGATTTAGAAATGGCTGAATATATTGATGCATATTCAAGTAACAACTTCAGCAAACACAAATCATTGTAAGGTGCACATGAAGCTTGAGATGCAGAGATCTAAGCTTTCAAGTATATACACACTATGAAAACACACACATTAATCAGTCCTTTTTCTTCTTTCAAAGTCAATTTAAATTGAGCTTTGAACATCCAGATATTGAGACAATATATGACTTTGGACATCCAACGGGCATGGTGTATTACTCCTGGTGACATAAATCGAACTCCCCTTTCTGGGACATCACCAAGAAAGATAATTACGAGTTCTAAGAATTCTTTATAATCCCCTTTTAGTTTTGGTTCTTTGTTCCAGGTACTTCTTTGCATAGTCGATGGTACTAGATTCTACTAGATTTGCAACAACATCAAATGAAATTCATGTTTCATACTTATCTGCAATAATGAATCTCCAATATTGTTGAAAGCGTTTAAACAGAGCAATTTTAGGAGAATTGACTCCCATACAAACTTCAATCACTGTACTGATTATGAGCTCCATGATGTGATGCCTGCAAGCAAGTGAAGAGAGCTCTTTCTGAAGCTTTTGCTCTACTAGAAGGACACACACCCTAGATTTATGACCAGTGTTTTAACTGGTAATGTCAAAGCATATTTCATGAATGTGGTCTGTCATACCCCAGTCTTCAATGGTTTCAAAGACAGCTGCATCCTGGGCCTCTCTTGTTGCTGATGGAATCTTTACAACTGCCAATAGTTGAAAAACTTCTTTCCCTGAAATGAATAGTGGCAAGCGATCAACTGTCTCTCGTCCAGTCAGTTCCCGCATCAATTTTCCATCCCAATGACTGACAAAAGGTTTGTTGCCTTGAAATTTGGTTGTCATTTTTTCATATTTTTCTTGTTCTCTCTTCCATTCTTTGGCGACGAATTGAGTCTTTGTTTCAAGCTAATTCATTAATGTTATGTCCTAAGCTTTTGGCAGTTTCTGATATAATAAACATAGCCTTTTGGTCTGACACCTTCATGCAATCTAGTGCTGAAGCAAGTTCTGAAGTAACTGTGGTTTTTCTTTGCTTTCGTTTTCTTAATTCTCTAACATAAATGGTATTGTCCTCAGTTTACAACCTCTCGTCTCTTTCTGTTGAGCTGTTATCAGAATCAAACTCATCAGAAGCTCAAATCCAGTGCAATTTTCAGTCTTGTGTGTCTATAAAATCTAACTACTTATTCAAAAATATCAGACTTTTGAAAATTTTATAATCAGAGATCAAGTTTAAAATGTTACAGTTGCAGCACAAAATTCAAAATGGCTTATCTGATTTTTTCCAAGTGCTTTGTGCTATAAGTTTTATATAGTCCCATGCTGTCATCTATGAGTCAAAACATAAAGCTGGAAGGAATTTTAAATATATTTAAATGGAGTGGTATTTAATTTTCCATGACATGTGTGTATTCAATCCTATACATTAAAAATTTCACCATCATTGAGCTACCTCTAAATAATGTATAGTTGTGGTAATATTTTGCCTGAATTTTTTTTTTTGTAAAAAGGAACAAAATTAGACAGTGAAAAGACCACATATTCATATTTCTAAAAGAAGATCCACCTTACCCCTCAGACTGTCATTTGCTGTACAGTGCATAATGTCTTTTGTTGCCAATCTCCCCATATAAGCACTCTAGATCAGCCCAATCTGTTGGGAAGCTGAGGCATTCTAAGGCCAGAACTCGATCAGGTCAGAATCAAAGCTCCAAGGAGGCTAAGTGGTTTAAATGTTTTGTTGCCTACAAAAAGTTGACAGTTTGTCACGCACTTTGGCAGTCAAAGAAATGACGCAGAGGTGAGATTCGAAGATTGCACATGGGTTTATTTGACAACTGCAAGCACAAGCAAAAGGGTACAGGCTACATTGAGTGGGGGGGAAATAACGGAAAGGTTACGGCTTACAGTGTTTGATCGACGACTGCAAATGGAGGTGACTGCTTCCACGGCTCCGGCAACAAACAATACAAGGCCTGCAGGGCACACCGACCAGCAGCAATCCCAACGCGTCAACTCGACGCAGAAACTTGCCCTGCACCAGGCCGCCTTTATACACTCTCTCAGACATACGCTTTGCTGATGTTCTGGCTAACCAATTAAGGTAAAGATGCGTATACCAAGGTGAACCGTAACATTCCACCTCTGCCCTCTAAAATGAAACTATGGGGTTTACAACTAATGCTCGGTGCAGCCTTTAACTAAAAAGAATAATGCATAAGTGCTGCGTTCTATAACAATTCTAATAATTGTTAAAATTAAGTAATTTTAAAACTTGCCCGAGACTGAATGTTTATTTGTTGAGAAAGTTGCACTCCTGTATTGAGATCCAGATGCCTATTCACTTGGACAAGCTGAACCTATACATTAGTAAAATTAATTTTAATTGCTAAGTAATGAAAATAGATGAAGAGCTAACAACATTCATATTTACTCACATATAATAATTAAACTTCTTAAAATTCGGAATGTCATCTCAAAAGGAGATACTTTCCAAAGAGAATCCACAGGAGGGTAATTCCACATCAAATCAACCAATGGTCAAATCGGCAGGTCAATGAATTTTATTCATTATTGGTGTAAATGTAGTATTAGTACATAGAATTAAAAAAATCATATTTTGAGATTTTTTTCAAAATTAGTTTCAAAGTTATGTATTTTTGAAAATTTGAAAAATTCACAAATTTTGCATCTTTTAACTATCTTTAAGTGGTTGTAACTCAAGAACTAATCAACCTAGAGAGCTGAAATTTATGTCAGTTTATTCAGTTTCATATTGTCTTTGATAAAATATATAACTCATGACAAAGTGTTTTTTAAATAATATTTATTTTTTTAATTTAAAAAGTTTTTTTTTTAAATTTAAAATCGGAATTTTAATTTTTTTTAAAAAAAATGTATTATATTTAACCATCTTTTACAAACATTCTTGTAAAATTTCAAGATGGTACTCCCATGGTATCATAGGGAAAAAAAATTCTGTGGGTAACTCTCTGACTGACGCACGGGACATTTTGGCTCTTTTTTTCTACTCGTAAATTGATAAGATTTATAAAGCTAAGGTGAACCTAATAGTTATGTTTTCATTTTATATTTTATTACTTGGGGACAAAGTTATACTGAAAAATAATTATTTTAACTAGGTCAAATATGCATAATTGGGTAATTCCACATCAAATCAACCAATGGTCAAATTGATAGGTCAATGAATTTTATTCATTTTTGGTGTATATGTAGTATTAGTACATGGAATTAAAAAAAAATATTTTGAAATTTTTTAAAAAGTTAATTTTAAAGTTATTTATTTTTAAAAATTTGAAAAATTCACAAATTGTGCATCATTTAACTATCTTTAAATGGTTGTAACTCAAGAACTAATTGATCTAGAGAGCTGAAATTTATGTCAGTTTATTCAGCTTTTTATTGTCTTTGATAAAATATATAACACATGACAAAGTTTTTTTAAACAATATTTTTTCTTTTTAAATTTAAAAAAAAAAAAATTGAAAACTTAAAATCGGAATTTTAATTTGTTTTGAAAAAAATATATTATATTTAGCCATCTTTTATTTAGCCATCCAATTATAGCCCTTTATATTTAGCCATCTTTTTTCTTAAAAAATTTCAAGATGGTACTCCCATGATATCATAAGGGGAAAAAAATTTTTCAGTGTGAATGTTTGTGTAATTTTTATAATTTTTTTTTTTATTAAAGTGCAATATAAGTATCGAATGTGGCCATTTGTGTATAAAATACTGTTTTTTAGTCTTGTAAATCAATATCAATTTTCAGATGAAAGAAGTCTGCAATTTGTTATGTTTATTTATTTTATTAAATAACTAACAATAAAATTGAATTAGTGATTAATATAATAATACTACTTAATGTAATATGACAGGCTAGTTATTATTAATTAAAAAGAATGTTAAATAAAAATAACCATTTGTAAAACGAAACTTTAAAATGAACAAGGATCATGCAATTAGAAGATTGGCAGCTGCACTGAGTCACACTCAAGCAGAAACGTGTTTATTCTTGTTCAAATTTTCTCTTATCAACTTCCTCCCAATAAAGTTCTTTAAATCAGTAATGTTCTGTTTGATCTTGTAATCCATACTCTTTCAAATCTATTTCTGCTTGCTAAAAATTTTTATTTAACTTTTTATTTTAATAAGATAAATAGATTTAAGTTTATATTTTAATGAAGTGCTAAGATTAAGTGGAAGAGTCTTAAGTTGAAATGGATAAAAAATGGGTCAAATTTTGTTGCAATCCTTTCAAAATTCAAGGACATTGGATATCTAAAGATCTAAGAAATGTCACATTGTGGATGACTACACTAAGATACGACATTGAAGAAGGTATGAAAATTTGCACTTCCCGTCGTTTGCAATTAAGTAAGCAAAAGCATCCCTCAAGTTCTGAAAATGATATTGATGAATTAGAGTTCAGTAAAAATGAAAATCTCGAACCAAGCTGCAGTGAAGACCCCGAATTTATGGACGTGGAATCGGGTTTTGATTATTTGAATGCATCTTTGACATCGATAGGAGAATCGCCAATCATTAAAAGTAAGTGTAAGAGTAATAAAAGATACTGTAAAGAAAAAGTTAAAAGCAGGTTGAATGACTCTTTTTTTTTCAATCAGTCTCGGCAGTGATAGTGCCAGCATGTGTGAAGGCTCAGAAACTGAAATCCTTAATCAGCTTAAAGATAAGTTTCCAACAGCATCTAAAAATGAAAAATTCCAAATTTTGACAATTTTGCCTAAAAGCTGGTCTTGTGCCAGAATGGAACGTGAATTTTGGGTAAGCAATTACATTGCTCGGAGAGCAAAAAAACTATTTGAAGAAAAAGGTGTCTTGTCAACTCCAGACTCAAAACCTGGTAAAACTTTATCTCCTCAAACGACTATTTCAGTGAAGAATTTTTATAATGATGATGAAGTAAGCAGACAAATGCCCGGGAAAAAAGACTATGTCTCTGTGGGGAAGGATGCTTTAGGTAAGCCAGTTCATATACAAAAGAGACTAATTTTAGGAAACTTACGTGAAGTTTATAAACTTTTTAAATCAAAATATCCAGTCTTAAAAATTGGCTTTTCAAAGTTTGCAGAGTTGAGACCAAAAAACTGTATGATTGCCGGTGCCAGTGGTACACATTCTGTGTGTGTCTGCACAACACACCAGAATATTAAATTGATGATTGCTGGAGGTAATTTGCATAAAATCAAACTACCTAAATCTGATAACCCTCTTGCAACATATAATGAATGCATGGCTCAGATTATGTGCAATCCTCCAGCGCAGTCATGCCTTTTAAATGACTGTGAAAACTGTCCTAAAATTGACAAATTTAAAGAAGCTCTGATGGGATGTCTTGAAGAAGATATGGTGGAAAATATCACATATAAACAATGGATTACTGTTGATCGTTGCAGTTTTGAAACCATAACTAAACCACTTGAAGAATTTGTGCAAGAGTTTGGTAAGCAACTACTACATCTAAAACGACACGATTTTATAGCCAAACAACAAGCGAATTTTTTTTCTGAAAAGAAATTGTTATTGAGAGAAAATAAAGCTGTGGTTACTTGTGACTTTGCAGAAAACTATTCGTTCATCCTGCAAGATGAAGCCCAAGGGTTTCATTGGAACAACTTAATGGCTACAATCCACCCATTTGTGGTTTACTACAATGACAAAAATAAAGAAACAGGAAAGAAAATTGTAGTCCATAAGAGTCAGTGGCGGATCTAGGATTTTCCTGAGGGGGGGGGGGGCGCAAAACTGTGCCTTAGCCAGGACAAAATTAAGTATTTAAAAAAAAAAAAAAAAAAAAAAAAAGCTAGGAAGTGTTTAAGAAATATTCTTTAAGATAATCCATAGCCATTGATTGACCTCCCCCCCCCCCTCTTTCATCACATTTCTTACTTGCTATCTTAGCGTAAGGTTAGCGTGGTAGCGTTTAGGTATCTTAGCGCGTTAACACTGTCTTTTTGTTTTTTCATTACCTGTTTTATTTTAAAAACAAATTGTATTCAAAATTTATTATGCATTTTAAACATTTTTGCAAGTTACATCCCCTGAGGTATCGATTACACTGAAGAAATTCCAATGAAAGTGGGAACTTGCTACTATTATTTGTCACTAAGTATAAATCCTATACTATACTTTCATCAAACTGGGAAATCAGTAATTGTACATCAAAATTTAACATATTCATAACATATTTATGCAGTGAGCTTAGTAAGTAAAAATACGTTGTTTTACTGGATACTCCATTGCTACACAAATAATCTAAAGTATTCAGGGAAAAAATTGTTTTTCAAGGAGAACGTTTTACTAGTAATTATAAGTATTATTTTTAATAAGGCAATAGAAAAAAAATACAATTTAAACATTGAAAAATTATCACAGAACAAATTCCAGTCTTCTTTGTTTGGATTTAGCAAATCGATCTATAACGCGATCAACGCTTACATTAATGTCAGTGTGAACATGAAGGAGAGCAAGACCTGTCAACCTTTCTTCGGTCATCCTCGACCTTGTCCATGTTTTCAGTCTACGTAATGCAGAAAAACTGCGTTCAGCTGTAGCAATTGAAATCGGCAGTGTTGATAATAATTTCAATAAACTATGCAATATAGGGTATGATTCCAATTTGTCTAAAGCCTCCGTGCTCTTATTTACATTTTTTAGATCATCATAATTCGGATGATTTTTAAATGATAATACTTCATTTAAAAGTTTTAGTTGCAAGGCAACCTCTTCAATTCCAAGCAGCGCGGAGTATTTTTGACAAATTGGATTGATCGACTTATGTAATGTTTTTATGTCAGGCACTTGATTCAGATTAGACGGAACCAGTATATTTAACGAAAAGCATTTCATGGTTTCTTTCTGGAACCGTGTTCCGATGTCTTCAATGATATAATCTAGTATCGGGATGTATATCGACCGCTTCCAATGATTTGCAGGGTCATCAGAAGAAGCCGAGCCGCACTCATAGTTAGAACGATGTATTTGTTTTTTCGTTCTACGCGGAAGACGTACTTCAACATCCATTTCCACCATTGTATCTTTTGAAGCTTGGAAAATTAAGAAAAACAGTTCATCGCATGAGGATCTTTTATCTTTTAATGTATCTATTGCTTGTTTAACTTTCTGGTTTGCTTGAAAGATATCTATGTTTTGCTCTTGAAGGTATTTGCTAAGGATAAGAGTACTGCTTAATACATCAGTTAAAGAATAAATTGTCACAATAAATTCACAATTGGAAATAGCATTGAGCAGACAGCTTGCTTTACTGGCCGAAGAAGAGTCGTTCCATGAGGAGATGACTTGTAGCGCTTGAGCTATTTTAGGTAAGTCTTCCTTAAATTCAAAAAGGGACTCATGTCGTTCAACCCAACGTGTTTCACAGTAACTCCTTACTTGATGCCCCAACACACATTTAAGCACATAATTTCTTTTGGCAGACAGCTTAAAAAACGTTGATACTTCTTTCATCGTTCCTAATGTATTTCTAACACTTTGTATGTTGCTGCTTTTTGATAAGGCTAAGTTTAATGAGTGATTCCGGCATATACATAGTGTACTATTTATGGCCTTTTTTTTAATTTCTGATGCAGCGCCACGAATATCAGATATATTTACACTGCAGCCATCACATCCAATTCCTACACAGTTTTCTAAGTCCAGACTTAAACTTTCTATAGTTTTTACTACTGTTTTGCCTAGTACCTCTCAAGTAATAGTTGGTTCACTGGTTTCGTAATTTGCTTTATGCAAATCAATAAAACCAATAAAATCTTCCCTAACCGTTGAACTTGAGTTATGTTCATGTGTTTCAGTGTGAATATATCGGAGGTTAATACTCAATTGAGACGAATGCGATATGTCCGTTGTTTCGTCAAAAATAATCGAGTAGTACTTAGCTAACTTAATCCTTTTTGTAATTTCGTCAACGATTTCCTCACCGCAGCATTTAATGAGTTCATTGGTGGTTGTCTTGCTAATATAAGTAGCATTCGCTTTAGATGACTGTAGATGGTTCTTCAGCTGGGTATCACCACTTTCAACTCTAAATCTTAGCAATGTTCTAAAATTTCCGTCATTTTCAACAGGATTCTCTGTTAGTTCAACCATATACCCATCATCTCTATGCCCGCGCAATGGAATATTTTGCCGACCGTGTAGTAACACCGTTTTTATGATTGGCGCCAAACGAGCTCTGTTTTCAAGAACTTGAAGTTTCCTTCTTTTATCCATTATATTCGCAATTTCTTTGATAGGATTTTCAAATATGGTCACGAAGTTTTTTGCATCAATTTCTGCTTCCTTATGATAAGAATTGGCTGCATGCTTTTCTAACTGTCCATCCTTTCCGATTAGCTTGGCGTACTTTTGCAATGGTTCTGTTACCAATTTCTGTATGGGTACCGTTTTTTGCCCTCCAACTAACTTCTGATGAGCAAAGATACTGCAATACTTACAAAACAGGCCTTTCTTTGCATCTGAAAATACCAGCCAATGATACTTTTGTAAGTGACCCGTATTCGCTCGTCTCTTTTCTTCTCGGCCCCTTTTCATATGGCTTGAAGTTGGAAAGTTATATTCCTTTCGTGGTACCCACGGGTCAGTCAGTAGCTTATATTTTTGCAAGTCATCTATTCTTGAAATTTTGCCTACATCCCGCGATGTACAAGTAATATTACTAATATTAGGAGTTGATGATATTGGAATTGAATCCATAGCAAAAGGAAGACTTGATTGAAAAGCATCATTACCCGAATTCGCAGATAAAACTGGTAAATTTGTAACTTTGATAGGACTTTGTGTGGATGACGGTGTTAAAGTAGAATTTTTTAATATACTTTCAGTATCCATATCCAAACGTGCTCTTTTTATAGGAGCTTCTTCACCTTGCCGCTTTAAGAATTTTCTAATATCCATGCCTGGAATTTAAATTAAGTAACTAAATATTTATAGATATATAACTAAAATACTATCAATTTATAAATATATAAACAAATTTGTTTGTAACAGTCACTAACAGCCGCTTCTATAGATTTAAAATCGGAAAAAAATTATTACACATTATTTTTTTTTTTACAGAAGCTTCAATTAAAAAAAAAGTTGGAGTTAAAACACTATTAACCGTTAAATTTCTCGAAAATTAAATATTCTCAGTTAGATCCTTTTTACTGCCTTCATATTTTATGCCAGATAAAAAATTAAATCATAAATCATAATTTTTTTAGAGAGGTTATCAATTATATTTCATTAATTTAAAAAAACATCTACTTTTACGGCTTTTGATCATACTAGACAAAAAACTGAAAAGAAACCTCCGCGAACGTTTTCAATAATTTTTCAACTTTTTTTATGTGGCTTATATTTGACTGCTTTATCTAAGCATGGCTGGAAATATATCTTACGAGTTTGTTCCGAAATTGAATATTGAGGAATAATTTACATCCTGCATATAATACAATGCATACAAGACACAAAAACAATACTCCAACCAGTGGCGGTTCGTGAGTACGAAAAGTGTATGTGTGGGGTAGGAGATGGGGGGGGGGGGGAGGGAGATCCAGAAATTCTATGATTGTTCAAATACAATTTTTGCGAATATGCAAATTCCTTGTGATTACTAATTTATGAAACAAATATATAAAAAGGAAATAAAACTAATGATTTCATTTCACAATAAAATAATTTTAAAGGGAGGCTTTAGATTTCTGAACTAATTGAATTATTAATAAAATATTTGTTTGAAATTAAAGCTTTATAACTTTAATAAACATGTCAATTTCTATAAAATATCATATTATATAATGATAAATTGCACTTACCTTAAATGGGGTAGAAATGAGAAATTTCTTGGACTAGACTATCTAAATCTTGATGATTATCTAATGGCGATTGGTATTTGAAATATAGTTCCTTACTTCTTAACTGGCAATGGCTGCTCTATGAAAGGAGGGCCGGATTGGCGATTTTAAACTTTTTTTCTGGCGAATTTCGACGTTTTTAGTGATTTTCTGATTTTTCAGTGATTTTTGGGTATTTGCTATATATATATATATATATATATATATATATATAAGACTCAGTTTCTTTCCTTGCAATTGTCTGGTGAATGCCGACACCTGTTATCTTGGATTATTGAGTAGTGGATAGAAGAAGGTATATTTATTGCACTATCATTTTCTGTTTTGTTCTCAACCATTTACTTTGAAATACTTTGCTTTTTATTGATAATTATAGGCATCAAATATGGGACTTTTATATATATTTTTAGAATTCGGTTGCTCATTTAGAATATGACCAAATTTTTAACTTTGTTTCTATTGAGATAACAATTTTGTTGAATTGTTGTATGTTGTATTTTTAAATCCTAACTTCGATTTTATTTGCTGAGGTGTGGAGTACGAATCTGAGAAGATGATAAGGACAACAAGGCCTATTCTAAGGAAATTTTACGACTGACAAAAGTCGTATCCTCTTATTCCCCATTACAAACTTTGTTAGTTTAAATACAGAATGAATAAAAATATAAAATTTTCCAGGCCCATCAAGGAGTCTTATGCAGCTGTTTTAGCCTCCCGTACTGAATTTATTATTGTGATTCGGCCATGTTGTCTATCAATAAAATGATTTACGATTTCAAGTCATCCTAATATTTGAATTCAAAATAACTTTTTAAAAATGTATACCCAATTAAGACCTTTAAAATTTTAGGAGTCATGAAAACGAATCACCGCTTTGGAACTCTGCAATCTTTGTTTTAAAAAATAATTTGACCTGGTAGCGTCGGATAGTTTATGAATTCTGCCTGGTGAGAGTATTTCTTGTTTTCTTCAATTCGAGACTCAAATGATAGGCAGATTCCCGTCGAAAGGCATTCGGAAAAGACATACCCCTTTGCATTTCGGAATCATGTACAGCATAACGATATTTCAGACCAGTAGAGCCCTCGTATATTTCCTGCGACAAGAAAAATCTAAATCTACCCTAACCAAAAAAAATCGGTATCTCCATTTGAAGCAAGCATTATTTAATTTCCGACCGAAACAGTTTGGAAACATTTCTTCGGTACAGATTTTTGAGCATTTTCTTTTCAAAAACAATTTATTCCCTTCACTATCTTGTTGAAACCTTTAATTTAGCATATAGCACCGGTCTTGGAATACGAGTATAATTCGATAATATCCATTTACAAGATATTTTCTCAAACTCTCAATTTTTGAAGAATTGCGAGTACTATAACTTTTTTTAATTTATCTGAAGTTCTGAATGAGCTTAGGAGACTTTTTAAAGTTGGTTGTATTCAGATTATCTGGCGCCGTCAGCAACACGAGGGCTATAATGCGCCGAAACATTCGTCATTAGACAAGCCAACATACACTTACAAACACACATGCCTAACACGGGACTCGAACCTGCAACCTCGTGGTCTAGAAGCTAGCACGCTAACCACTATACCGTTTGGTTGGCGAGACTTTTTAAAGATGAGTGAATGAACGAAATAAATGATGTTATTAATCATATTTCAATTCGACGTCAATAAGTAGTTCACTAAATACAAAATTAGATAGTCGTGTGTGTGTGTGTTTTTTTTATCTGAGCATTTTAATTTTAGTACAACGGGGAGCATACATGCATAAGTTATCACTTGATAATTTTTCTTCTAATCTAATTTCGGTAAATTTAGAAAATGATTTATGTTATTTCTATAATTTTTACAAACAAATACACTAACATTAACATCTTGCAACTTCTTGAGATAATTTTTTATCTACTATATTATACTTATCCATCTATGGATAATTATAATAGAGTAGTTAAAGAAAAAAACGGTAAATGTTAGTGTATTCGAAGAGCCGAATCTTGCTTTATTATTTAGCTTAAATATGTTAAAGTCTAATATTGTTTTAATAGGTAGAAGTTCTCTATAGCATCGAATATAAATTGTTTTATATTTCTTGATAAATCTCACTTGTTGACCATTTTTTCATATTTTCTACTCTTATTCTTCAAAATTAAATTTTATGTTCAACTTTTCTGACACAAAATCTTTTTTTTTTCTTCCAATTCTTGGCTTTTATTTCAGCCAATCAGAGCCTTTTTTACATAGATACAATGTTACACTTATGTAGTCCAGGAAAAAAATGTGTCGCCTACGTGTGTAAAAAAATAATCCATAAAAGTAAAGTTTTTGATATAAATCATTTAATACATACACAAGATTTATAGTGTTAATAGAACCATGAGTAAAAGCAGTCTTTTAGTGAAAATCTCAGAAACTTGATAGAATGCATTGTCATTGACTATCTGCCAAGTTTCAGCTTGATTGGATGACGGCTAGTGGGTTAGTTATCCTTCCACAGATTTCCCCGCCACAAATAAACAAAATCAAAAATTAGTATAAAGGATAAAGTAAAGAGTAGACGATAGAAACCAGGAGTAGCGAAATTTTATATTAAGCTTTTTAAGTTAAAGGAATACAAGTCAGTGGGATCCAGTGTGGCAGGTCAAATAGTTCATGTAAAAAAATTAATCCATAAAAACAAAGTTTTTATGGTATCCTTTATATTCCTTGCCAAATTTTATGTACAATTAAAATTTACTTAAGCTATTTTGATCTAAGATTCAATTTTCATGGTGTTTGATGACCACTGGGAAGGAAATCGTCAATTCCGTCTCTTTGGTGCCCTCGATTACTCCCTCTGCCCTCCCCCCCCCCCCACGCTACCCTTTAAAAAAATTGGACAAAATCCCGCAAATTTAAATACATTAGCCACAGAACAATTTTGATTCCTCCATAAATTGCAATAGAATTTAGTGTACCTTTTTTTTTAAGTGTTAATGAAACTTGCATAATAAATTAAATTTACTAGAAAATGCGTTACATTGACATTCCTGGATATAAAAACCGCCCTATCCCCATCCCAATTCCTTTCAAGAAGGAGTCTTCTTCCAATGTTCCTTGTTTGACCACAGCTACGGAAATGTGGGGGTGGAAAAAAAAAAAGCACTTAGGGGTGACAGTCATAAATTTTAAGAGAACCAGAGTTAAATGGTCGTTAAAGCCTCCCCACTCGGACGTTTATTCTTTTTTTTTCCTTCTTTTCTTTCTCTCCCCATCTTCCACTATCTTCGAAAGTCAAGTCCAGCCAAGAACCCCTCTGTTGGCTGTGTGATTTTTGTAGCTATCGTGACACAGCAGCTGTACCCCACTTGATTCCAAGAAGCAGAGAAGGGGTGCGAGCAATATCCCCTTTCCACCCCAACTTCCAATTCCCCCCGCCCCTCCCCACCTTCCAACGTGTATGTCTTGTGTTTCACTCTTGGTGGGAATGCACGTGCTAAGTGTACTTGTCACGACCCAAGTCATTGCGACTTAAAAACACGCTTATTTACAGAAGCTACAGTGAGTCACTTTCGGAAGTGGGGGTCAGAAATTCTTTTCTCGTGGGGGGGGGGGGGTCTCAAAACAATATTTAGACTGTAACCTCCACTGTACCACCACTTCACCGTAATCACTGACGAAAGAGGAATCGACTCCTAAAATGAGACTTTTTGTTTGGTTTAGTGCATAAGCGTCAGGTTGCATTTGAATTTAAGAATAGGAGTATTTAGGTATATACAAGTATAAGAATGCATAATTTTTAAATCCACAATTAAGAATAAATATGTTTTGCTTTTGAAGAAACGAATGAGAAATAGAGTTACGAAAAAATATGATGAATCATTTTAGTTATTATTCTTATAAAACCCCTCAGTTAATGTAAAAGATTTCCTTTTTTCCGTTTTAGGATAACGTTGTTTAATAGTGTAAGCTAATGTACTTATAGTTATGAATAAAAATAAGGTGGAACAAACTCAATTAGACAATTTCAATCGCTACAAAACTTAGGACATTCTGATGGTTACACACACTGCCTAATTGAGTTGTATTATTGCAGATTGAAGGAATCACTGCTTCCAAAAAAAGATTTATGAATATAATCGTCATTTTAATACAGTTATAGAACTGTATTAAAATGTGTGGAGTTACTTTAATTGCAGACAAAATTTCGTAAAACGAACAGAATTTTTTTTTTCATAATTTTAATTATTAAAGGCTGACCAAATCTCAATTAACAAATAATAGCATTATATATGAATGCATTTCTTCAAAATTAAAATGTCAATTAACCCTGCGGAGCATAAGAAATATCGAAAAATAAATAAAAAATACTTAATTTATAAACATAAGTAGTTTTTAACTATTTGATATTGAATACATTTCTTGCTAATATTTCAATTATAAAAGCAAAACCTGGTTTCTGGTTTTCAAAGCAATTTCAAACAAAACCGTTTTAAATTATGACATTAAAAAGGAAATAACTTGCTTAGAATGACCCCTTATTTTTAAACATTCGATTTTACTCTTACCCTTCAATTTACGTTCATTTACATGATAAATGTATTAGCATCATCCATTTTTGTGTGTGGCATTATATTAGACAGGGCCGCCTTTAGGAACTGCCGGCCTAGTGATATTCTAACATCTACGCACACTTTGTAAGTCAGATTTTTTTTTTTTTTAAGTTTAGGATTTTTCATTATTAACAACCAGTTCTAAATATTCGATTTGGCTATATTTCATTTACATTTTGCATAAAATATGTTATAGAAATTTTTATTGCATAGAATTTTGTATTTCATTACATAAAAACTATTTATAGTATCATTCGCAAATATTTTCAATATTTGTCAAAATACACATCCAAAATAAAATACAAGATGAAGTTGAGAGTAAAAGAAAGTTAATTATTAAAAAACTATCTAAAACGGATAAGAGAACCACACAAAATTAATTTTATAATTAAATTTTTGTGCATTTTTCTTCGATAAGCGTGGCCGTATGTTCCTATGCAAATGCAATGGCAGTTACACTTACAAGTATAAAAAGGGACATATATCACTCACTCACTAATCGAAATTTGATCAAATGATATTCCAACATCAAGAATTTGTTCCGGGGTTAATGATACTTATAGTTTCGGTCAAGTGAAAAACTGTGAAAATCCAACAGCGAAATGATTGAAGAACTTTAGTTTTTAAAAAAAATCAAAATTGGTAAAAAAAATAATTGAAATTTGCCAAAAAGCAAAAAAAAAAAAAAAAAAAATATGCCGCAAAAAAAAAAAAATTGGTGCCCTGTGCGGTTACACAGTTTGCACGGCCCTTAAGCCGCCCCTGGTCCCAAAACATGATTAATGTTATTGACAACAAGTCACTTTTATCTCGATTGGATAACAAGATGATTAATTAGTCCTCCACGTATTTATTTCTCACAAATACAAAATAAAAGTTAATATAAAAAAGGGTTTAAAAACTAAATCACTAGACAACAAAGACTAGCTTACTTTTCTCGAAAAAAATTATTCCCAAATATATGACAAAAATGAGTAATGACAGGTACCATTTCTAAAAATCGCTATAGAATAACTTTTTTAAATTCTTTTTTTGAGTACCAAACACAAAGCAATTCTTTTTAAAAAGTCCTCCACGCCAGTAAGGCGTTCTTTATTGCATATCGTAACCATTGCTTTCATTTTTAAATCAAATAAATAGTATTTATAATTTCAGAATAGAAAAAGATACGCTAAAAAAATGTGTTCCCACTTACTTTTTGTCGCTTGGATGCATTTATGTATTACAACCTAATCTACTCTTTGGTTAACTTCGGAAGTCTCAACACACTCACCACACGTTCAAAAATTTCTTCTCCTTGTGCTAACTAGTAAACCACACCACAACCATTTAAAAGAGGGCTTCAAGGACAAGGACCCAGGGGGCGGAGATGTTATCTCATTCAGTGTCCAGTGATATTCCTCCCCACGTCCATCCCTTGTGCCAGATCTGGAGAAAAAGACATCCAGTGTATTCCCCCTCCCTACCCCCTCTTGTGATCGCCAAAGTTTGAAGTTCAGAGAGGAAAATTCGCTTTGGTTTCGGGCCTTAATATTAGTTTTACTTGTCTTTCTCAAATATAATTTAATTGGGGATATTGGAGAGTGCCACGTGCTCCTTATTGTTACAAAATAAAAGTAAACAATTATTATTTTGTAAAAGAGTTTTTACCTAACTCAGCTCCTATGGTAAATTGTTGTGGTGATATCTTCAAAGTCAAGGGGGTGGAGGTTTGAATACTTACACAATCTTCTAACGTCCATTTGAATGGGAATTGAGCGGGCTATAAAAAGGACCTTGAGCTAAAAATAAGCTGCTGCTTTTTTTTTTGTTTTTTTTTTGCTTTTTTTTTAATTAGACAAAGTTCGAAATATTTTTGTTATGTAAACTAATTATATATATATATAAAAAAAACAAAACACTGAAGGGGGGGAGGGGCGCGCGCTCCCCGCGCCCCCTGGCTGAATCCGCCATTGATAAGAGTATTGTATTCCTCTCCGAGTGCTTAACACATAATACAGTACTCGTGCATGCTTTTCAGAGAAAACTCTTAGAATTTTTTAGAGATCTTTTGCCCAACTTGAAGAAACTATTCTACTTTTCCGATGGCTCAGCAGCTCAATACAAAAATCGAAAAAAAATTGTGAATCTTTGTTATCACAAAGAAGACTTTAAGGGAATCGAAGCCGAGTGGCATTTTTATGCCACAGCACATGGTAAAGGTGTTCAAAAATGTCAACCATCTAACTAGTTTTTCTAGCCAATTTTATTATTGAATAAACTTGCCAAAATATGTTTCTTTTCTACCAAAACATTTTAAGCCATGTTTCTCAAATTGAATATACATCGCCGTGTCTTGCAGGGTAACAGTCATCTAACGGAACATGACCTAGATTGGAAATACTGAAATATGGCCAATGTTAAACATCAGACCGATGCAAATTCCATGTGAATTCATCCAGAGAGCAGACAAAAGGTATCTCAAATTGTCATCATTGTTTGTTTGCCTGCTGTTTCTGAAATATAGGTATTATATATACTATTTTTTCTTATTATTACTTATATAGAAAAAATATTTCATTATACATTCAAAGCTCTGTGGGGACCACCGAATTTTTCGTGTTAAACGTCCAAGCCACATCTAATTAATGCTGATTTAAAGTACTAGCTATAATGTATTTAAGACTGTTGCTTTTTGGAACATTTACATTGCAAATGCTCTTAATTTTCCATGAAATTTTATACAAATAACTTTGCTACGTAAGTCGTAAACAGTTTGAGAGAAATTTATTTCGTAGTATGGAGACAAGTTCAATATATTCAGTAGGGTATATCATCAATAAAGTGGTTTCTGGAAATGTTGTCTCCTTCCAACCTATCGAGTTAATCCACCGAGTCTTGCCCCTGTGGTTAAAGTCAAAAGTTGGCACCTATTATTTCAGAAAGAATCAAGAAACATATTGACTTAAATGAACAATGTACATATCTCTGGTGAACTCTTGGCTAAGACTTTTAATAAAGCATCACAGCTGTGTATAAAAAGAGCACTGGTCATTTCCACTACCTAGTCAACTACAAAGATCTCCAGCAAGAGATTTAGTAAGATGAGGACATCGTCAGGGCCGTCACTGATATGGTTCTATATGAAGACTATGATGACCTCATTTCACATTCAGTTGATTAAAAGAATTGGAAACGGCTCCATGTTATGTGGAGCAGTTTCTTGCACTCTTGCATTGATGTGATACTTCTTTAAAAAACGGCAAAACTATGCTGCAAGTAGTAGAATCTTCCTTATACCAAAACTTTTTCAATAATTTGATGCCTTTGTTAATTTTTTGTTTAATTATTTGAAAAACATATATAAATCATTCTCCCAAAACAGGAAAAATACATATCACAATATTAAACCAGTTTTAAAAATGTACAAAAATAATTAATAGCCTTATAATAACATTTCCATGTAAAATATATCAAACATCCAAAAGTCATTATCATGGCTTGTCACTAGTACCATCTATGTTTTTTAATTTATAATATAACTAATAAATTTATAATATAACTATTTTTCTAACAATTACTAATTTAATGCATTTATAATAAAGTGTTTTATACAATGGAAAATAATTTAAAATAATTTCATTTTTTTTTCTTATTTAAAAAATTACAAAATGTTTGTCATTGAAAAAAATATAATTGTCCTGGCATATTGCATTACACTGAATATTTTAACTGCAGGTGGCAACAGCTTCTTATTTTTTGTTCTAATTCCAAGAGCTTTTATTTCTTTTTAAGCTATATGAATAATTATTCTGAATTGGCAGCATTTTCTTTTTTGAGGAATTGTGAAGTTCTTTGCCATCAGAGTTGTTTAATTAGAATAATTTTCTGCCATCTACAAAAAATACTTAGGCCAGCCGAAAATCATTTATATTACAATATAGAATACATAATATATAAAGTTAAGTTTTAGAATATATAAACATTTACTTCTTTAAAAATTTTAAATCGAATATGCCAGCTTCAAATTATGCAAGTTTCACCATTGTCCTGGCAAATAAAGAACATAATAACACCAAACCAGAATAATGATGCTCGTTACTTATTCAAGATATAATTAAAACGTATATAACTTAATCAGAACCCCACTATTATAATTCAATTTGAAATTTTTTCTTCTTATTTTAATTAAGATTCTTTTGTAAATTACCTCATTAAAAAAAAGTGTTGTATTATTAGCATTATTTATGTATTTAAAATATATTTTCCTACTCACAATTAACAAATTTTGGCGTTGCTCAAATTTTTTTTCTGGTTGTTTTAAAGCCTAATTAAGGATAAAAATATGTAACATACATTTATGGCATCTTTTAAAAAAAAAAATGTTTTATTATTGATAAGTTGCCTGTTTTGGAAGAATGATATCCCTATCTTATTAACTTTGGTTTTTTCCACCCTCCGCTTTAACCGGCTTATCTTCAATCTCATTTAGGCTGGTTAAATGGGTGTCTGCTGTATATGTATATCATAAACTACCTGCATGGCACCAGAAAAAAAATGATGCTCCCTTACTAACTTTACAATGTTAACTAAAATAAAGCGCCGTGAAATGAAATCTCAACTTAGGTATTAGGATTAGTTTAATACCACTTCTGGAGTACACTTGGTGATTTTACAATCTATGCTGTCTTTATTTTGCTGTTTCTGTAGTTCTCTTAACAACAAATACGCTATACCTTGCACACATTTTTGCCCTTTTCTCTAGTGGCATATTTACAAAAATACAATCTATGCTGTCTTTGTTTTGGCGTTTCTGTAGTTCTCTTAACAATAAATACGCTATACCTTGCGCGCATTTTTGCCCTTTTCTCTAGTGGCATACTTACGAAAATGTCTACATTTACAGTGAATGTAATCCTTCAATTCATTTAAACTAATGATCGACAAAACTTCGCTAAATGTAAAATTGTGGATTTGTGTAAGGTTGTGAATTCAGTTTTGTATATATAAGATGTGATATTCCATTTCACTATTTCACTGGTTTCTGATATTTGTTAAAGAAAGGCTTTATAGTTTTAGTGTCAAATCTCTTTGGATTTTTTCAATCCATGGTTTGCATTCTACTGGTATGTCAATGTTGAAACATATGCTTTCAAAGCTTTAAGAAGCACTCAATTTACTAAAAATCTGTCTTATTTTTTCTAATTTTATTATTTTAATAAATTTCAAGTCACTACACATCACATGGAGCAAACGAAAAATATTCAAAATTTGTCAACCTGTTTTTATCAGTCATTATCATGGTTAAAATTCCCAACATTGCAGGAGATATAAACACTCCGTTACTCATTCAAACTTATAAAAGTTCCAAGCACTTCCATTAATCTAGCTGAGAAGAATGAAATAGGAATAGCCAAATGGGTCAAATTTTTTTGCCTATAGGTCTGGCTGAAAATTAAAAAAAAAAAAAAAATTGGTGGTCTTTGTTGTGATTCTTAGTAGGCTTCAATTCGTAAAGTCTCGATCAAACTGTCGGGAATCGAATCCGCTTTAAGCATAAGACATTCATCATTAATGAGGTCTGTCAAAATTAGATGCTACATGCCCTATGAACCACACTATTCCTGCTTCAGTTTATTTCCTTTAATGTTTTTCTTTTCTGAAATGTGTTCAAATGTGTTGTAATTTTTACAAGTGTGTGAATTTAAAAAAGTTCTGTTACAGAAAAATGGATGTGTCCCTAAAGTGTAATTTGTGTAACAAAGCATTTTCAAGAATGAACAATCTCACAAGGCACCTCCGCATTCACACTGGAGAAAAACCACATTCATGCGAAGTGTGTAACAAGGGGTTCTCTGAAATGGGCTCTCTCAAAAGGCACCTCCTCATTCATACTGGAGAAAAACCATATTCATGTGATAAGTGTAACAGGGAATTTTCTGACAGAACCAGTTTCAAAAGACACCTTTTCACTCATGGTGGAGAAAAACCAAATTTATGTTATTTATGCAATAAGGGATTTTCTGAAAGGAGCAATCTCAAATATCACCTCCTCACACATACTGGAGAAACACCATATTCATGTGATGTGTGCAACAAGGGATTTTCTAAAAAGGGCCATCTTACAAGTCACCTCCTTATTCATACTGGTGAAAAACCACATTCATGTGAGGTGTGCAACAAGGGATTTTCTAAAAAGTGTCATCTTGCAAGTCATCTCCTCACTCATACTGGAGAAAAACCACATTCATGTGATATTTGCAACAAGGGATTTTCTGAAAGGAGCAATCTCAAAATACACCTCCTCACTCACACTAGAGAAAAAACATATTTCTGTAATCTGTGCAACAAGGGTTTTTCTCATAGAAGTGCTTTCAAGACTCATCTTCTCCGTCATACTGGTGAAAAGCCACATTCGTGCAGTGTGTGCAACAAGGGGTTTTCTGATAAGAGTAATTTCAATAAGCATTTACGTACTCATACTGATAAAAAAGTCTCATGTATGTGATGTATGCAACAAAGGTTTTTCTAAAATGTCTGCTCTCACTAAGCATCTCATTACTCACATTGAAAAGAACATAGTGTGATATAAAACCTTTTTTTATGTACAATTATGAAGCTAAGACCTACTCACTTTGTAGGAAAATCGATGTCCTAGGAGTCAGAGTACATTGAGATTTTTTTATTGATGAGAAACTTCAGAATTTTACGTTTTACCTGTGTCAACACTTATGCAAAGTGGCAACTGGTGAGGGAGAAAGGGGATGACCTGAGCAACCTTTTTCCTTTTTAACATGACCCCTCTACAATATATGCCTGACACTCTTCTGGAAATAAAATGCAATCGAGGCTCCCAGACTGCTTTAGCCAGACTCTCAAGTGGCCACCTAAAATGTCTGTCATTCTAACATGGCACAAAAATTTACGCCACTTGTAAAAAATGCTGTGACCATCCAGCCTCACCGGATCACATTCTGAATTGTGTCAGACTTTCCAGGGTGGACTTAACATCAGATCCCCTTACTGTCATCGATTTTTTTGGTGGTTAACAACCTTCTGGAGTTGATCTGACAAATGTCAGATCTATTGAGGATAAGCAACAACAACAATGTATATATTTTTATATACTTCATAATTGTGTAATTTTTTAAATAGTTCCTCCCCATTATTAGGGTGGTTCGAAAAAAACTTTTTTTTAAATTTTGGATCGCTATAGTGCGGAAAAGTTGCGATTAGTAAAGACAAAAAAAATGCACTAATTTTTTTTTATTAATTTATCTTCCGTTCGCGCAACGCCATCAAAGTTAGCAAAAACTTGTGAAAAATCTTAATTTTTCAAAAAAAATTTAAGCACTCCAGATGGTTTTAATTTTGTCCCTATACCATTAATTAACTTCTAAAAGCATGTAAAATCAATATATATGCAATTATTATACATTTATTTCATATCTTCCGGTCGCGCAATATAGTACAAAATGAGTAAAATTAGTAGTTTTTGCAAAATTTCAAAGTTTGACCGTTTAGTACATTTAAGTTATACGACTTTTAGAGATGCTATGGTTTAATTGTATTACAATAAAATATTTAAAATCCAAGCTTATAAGATAAATTTTAAAATTCAAGTCGAATTCGGTAGCGTAACTTCGTCAAAAACAACAGAATAGCTTACCTGGACAGAGAGATGATGCGTTTTCCTTTCAGATAATTTAGAACTTTTCTGATAGTAAATATTTGGTATTTTTTTATTTCATTATTCAATTGTTTGTACAGCTCTTCGCTCGTTTTTATCTTCAAAATGACTCAGAATTCACCACGAGAAGGTGGCTGTACTTCGAGTTCCACCCACACCCTTCCCAACCAACCATCCAATGTAGGGTGGGTTATTTACAATCACACATTTTACATTAAATTACACATTTATTTCACTTTCACACTCTTTATGTTTCTGTTCTAGTCTTTATTTATCGATAAACATCGAAATTCGGATTTGTGTGAAAAAGATGACATTGTTGAGCGTGACAGCAATGTGGTTCTAATGTAGCCATCTCTGGAACTGTATCCACACACTTTACTTGAAGCTTCGGTCACTAGCTTAACGCACCTTTCAACTGCCTGTGTATGGCATGGGAAAGCATCTATATTCATAGGAGGCTTAAAGTCATTGTTCACATATTGTCTTATTTCTTCATTATTCATTCTTCTTAAAAATGGAGGAGGAGTTAATGTATTGGTTTTCCACTTGATAATGTCGGTATAGTCTTTAGCTCCAAAGTTTAGGCTTGGGGTTTTAAAGATTCTGATAAAGTCATCTGATACTGATTGTTTTGCTTTCATGATACGCCTAAAGCCCAGCTCTCGTATATGTTTTCTTTCATCATTTACCATAGCCAAGAGTAAATTTTCGGGATGGGCAAAGTAGGCATTTCGTTGTAATACGGGATCAACGACTTGAAGTAGCTCTTTTGATAGGTACCTTGTAAATTTAATAGTTTTGAAAACATGTCTAGGCCCATCAGTGAATTTGTGGTTTATTTTTATGGCAAACCACATAGGCATATAGCATCTGAGAATGAATATGACTATTTCTTTCAAATTTTCAGAAGGGCTTGACGCACTGATGTAGAGGCGCAAAACTCGGTTTGCAGTTGTAAGCCATCTGGAATGCGTCATTAGGCCAGGATCACGTACTGCAAAGTCTTCTGTACAAAGTCCTGATTTGATGACTTGTGATATTTCAAGCAAGTACAATTGGTCCTTGCTAAGACTACCCTTGTCAACTTTAGGAATCTCACAATTAATAAGATTAAAATCAACAACTGGTAGTCTTTCGCAATCAGGAAGGGCCCTTCCAATCGGTCCGGAATATCCTTTTGGGCCTGTTGTATTTCTATCCAGGTGTTGGAAAAGGTGGCGGAATGGAAGTTCGTTATAGTGGAGAAGGCAAATACTCCATTGCAGAGGTCTTCCTACATGCATCTCTATATGTCGAATAGCACCATTTCTGAAACCCGTATTAATAACAGTACCGTCACATCCAACGACTTCCAATTTGTCAAGTAAAAAGCTATTTTTTGATAAGTAAGACGTGATGCTTTTGGCTATGTCGGTTGCTGAGCTTGAAGAAGGAGAACTGTGTCCTATGTAAGTGGATCCTGGCTCCTGAATTAAAGAGTAATGCTCCTCTTTATAGGTTCTGCGAAAGTATTTTCTGCCAGTTTTTTCAATTGACAATGTATTGTCTTTTCGTCCATCAAAGTAAAGACCATAAATTTCCAAACTTATATCACTCTGCAAACTATCTCTCACACAAGTGTTTTCTCTTCTGATTTTACTCTTGTCTACAACATAAGAAGTATCTGATTCATTAATCAACCCAACATCTTGCAATACACTTGAAGCAATAGCAGCTTTAGCGCGATCCGATACGCCATATCGGTCACTAGTTACAGCAGTAGTGTTTAATGAAATCCTCATCTGCCTTTGCGGCTTTGTTGAAGAAGTTGAAGACAGTGGTACAAATTCTTCGTCACTTTCGTCACTGATATGGGAAACGTCTGAATCTGAATTATTCATTTGTACTTTAACATTTTTGCTTATTTTGGAAGATGTAGGTCGTATTCTTACATAGTTTTTCCGCATTATTGTATGAGTTATTCGTTTGGTTTCATTAACATCCAGAGACCCTATTTTTCCAATGCCGTATTTTCTTTGCAAGTACATAAACCTCAATTCCAAAGGTGGAATTTTTTTCCTTCTTTCACAAATACAGTTCACACTTACAGGACATACACATGTATCTGAAGATTTCTTACATGAACAGTCATCAGCAACAATTAAACATTTACACGCCGCGATATCAAAAAGAGAGCATCCTTTCTCCTTGAAATTGTCAAGTTTAAGTTTGAATGTTGATTTATCTTTGTCGCGATGAAATGACTTTCTGAGTTTACTGTACGATTCGTAGTAAGAACTAATTAGCTGGATGACCCTGTACTCCGTAACAGTTGGAATAGAGGCTTTGTCATATAAACCGATAATTTTCTTTGCCACTGTTGAGGCTACTCTTGAAAAAGATACATTCTTGTTGTTTATTTTCACAGCTAGGTTGAATCTCTCTTGAAAGCAGCAACGAAGGACATCTTCATGAGTTGGAAGCTTGTTGTGTAACAAGTCCCGTGGTTGACCGAAAATAGGGCACTCAAATTTTTTTCTAGTTATTGTACCTATACCAACTTTCTTTGTTACATCCATTGTATCAATAACTGTCGTGTAGAACTATTCATTAAGCAAAACACAATCTAGAACTGACTCGAGCTAGTGGCATGAGTAGACTGATGGAAATAGCGGGGGGAAATGTTATGGCTACGATCGTCTAAGCAGCACGCGCATCGCTGGCATTAGTCACCTACACCGCACGCATCTCGGAAGCACACTGAAGGAAATATCGAGAAACAATAATAGCTGAATATTATTTCATTAGATTTAAACTATAGCATCTGTAAAAGTAGTATTAAAATCTACTAAACAGTCAAACTTTGAAATTTTGCAAAAACATTCTATTTTTACTCATTTTGAACGATGTTGCGCGACCGGAAGATATGAAATAAATGTATAATAATTGCATATATATTGATTTTACATGCTTTTAGAAGTTAATTAATGGTATAGGGACAAAATTAAAACCATATGGAGTGCTTAAATTTTTTTTGAAAAATTAAGGTTTTTCACAAGTTTTTGCTAACTTTGATGGCGTTGCGCGAACGGAAGATAAATTAATAATAATAAAAAAAAGAATTAGTGCATTTTTTTTGTCTTTACCAATCGCAACTTTTCCGCACTATAGCGATCCAAAATTTAAAAAAAAGTTTTTTTCGAACCACCCTACCCATTATGCTTTGTTTTTTTCTTACAAATGTCTACATACTGTAACCTCACTTTAAGATGTGCAAAAATACAAGATGCTTAGGTTTAAAGTTATCAAACAGCATTTTCTTAAGAGTAAATATTTGGATCAACTATTCTTTTCTTTCAGTGTTGCAGTATAGGAACTGTCTAATTGTCTTGTCTGCAGTGTAGTTTTTTGTTTGGCCTGCACTTGCTTATGCCCCTCAATTTGATTTTTCAAACCATGCATTTTGGAAAAACATACTCTTCAATCAGTGTTCAGGTACTACCAGTATAGTAATTTCTTTTCTAGCTGTAATTGGGGAAATATTACGTTTTTAAAATTATCAATTTATAAAATTTATAAGTGAAAATTTTTTCATTGCTCTGTTTTGACACTATTTACTTCAAAGTTTAATAAAAGTTAGGCTTATTGTTAGTGCTAGCTAATAATAAGCTAATTAAAAGTTATTAGTGCTTACTCAAAATGAAGAAAGGATATTTATTGAGTTGTTACGAAAAAATATTTTGTATCCATAAAAATAGTAGCTTTTCTTACTGAATGTTAGAAGTGTGACTAATATTAAAAAGTGTTTATGGAATTATTCCATTAATCTTAAATTTTTAATTTGAGGGTAGTTCTTCATGATATATGTCTATCTTATCTTTAAGATACATATTTAATACTATGTATATGGTATTGGTAAAAATCCTATTTTGCTTATGGGATCAAAGCGCTTTACTAATTTTCACCAAATGAAATTGATTCTAGATAGAAGTGAGGGCCCTGCTGTTTTAAATAATTTTATTAGCAAAACTTATTCTTATTATGTTGTTTATGTAATAATTATTTTTCAGAGAAATCAATTTTTATTTAATACTGTGAAGATGTTTTTAAAATTTATGCTATGAAACTTCTAGTTGGGTACTTTTATTTGTAATGACCAAGTATCAGGTGTATTTAAAATTATATTCAAAGTATGCTTTTTTTTTTTTGTATTTATAACCAGAAATATAAATGGCGAATTGTATTGTCAATCAGGATCTTTTAGATGTTTGAGTTCTTTTTGCCTTTACATATGAAACTCTTACTTTGATCATAATGACATTTACTTGAAAAATGTTGATTACAGTTGGTTGTTAGTATAAATAATATAACCAATAAAAAAAGTTAATATAAATCCTTCATAAACATTGCCAACTTTTATATTCACTGACAAAGTGCTGTTACTGTTGCCAGCATTTGCTTGGTGTTGGCATCTTATTTGAAATATTAAAACATTTCTATCAGTAAAATATGCAGTAAACTACTTTTCAAAATTTCTATATTAAAAATGAATGTGAATTTATGCACTCGCATCCAAATATCTTTTATTTATTCTGATTAAAAAATGTATTATTTATTAAAACAATTTCGGCAACAGGAAAGAGTTTCTTCAATGATTGATTAAATGCTACTTCGATTGTATGACAACAAATGGATGGTCATTGAGCGCCACCTTCTTGTAGGAGTAGGAAGCTAAATTTTTAGGAGAATAATACTATGGGTAAATGTAAAAAAATTAGGGGGTGTCTTGGTCTGTAGCTGAAAAAAAAGTTTTTTGAACCACCCTACTGTGTAGCCCCGAACCATCGTCCTCCGTCAATCAGTTCTCGAACAGGTGTTCCTCGACTGAGGAGATCAGCTGGGTTATCGGTTCCTCTGCTTTCTCTGGGCTGGGTTTGTATGTGCTTGTATCTCCGTGACTGTTGCACACAAACGACTTCAACGCCCTATTATCTCCCTTGATCCGATGAAGTGCAACCGTGGAATTACTCCACATAACATAGTTGTCGGTGATGGTGAACACATCTCTGAGGGACCGTTGGATCCTGGCTCTTGCAACTGCAGCAAGAAGATCTAATCGTGGTAGTGTGACTCGTTTGATAGGTTCTACATGCGCCATGGCTGTCACAAAGGTGGCTTGATAGTTGTTACATCTAGTCAGGTATCGAACGTAAGATACGGCTCTGAAGACCTTTTCACTTGCTTTACAAAATATATGAATCTTATAAGCACTCGTACAAGAATTCTTGAACAAGAATCGTGGCATTTCAGAGTCTCATCCCGATCTGAATTTTCGAGACCGTAAGGTCCCCTTATCAGTCAAACTTTTCTTTAATTTGTGGATCATCGTAAAAGGCTTCGTGTCCCCCCCCCCCTTTTTTTTCCCTTCCCCCTATCTATAATTTCGGCTTCCGAAATAGTAATATAATTCTTTGTCAGAAAATCCTTCAAGGCAATAGAAATTCTTTTTAATTTGATTGAATTACTGCTGTCTGAGTATTGTTGATGCAGGGGTGGATTTAGAGGTCAATCAAGGGGGGTGCGATTATGAACGGGAGTGTTTACAGTGGCGGTGTTAGTTTGTCAACTTGGGGAAGAGGGGGGGGGGGAGAGGGGTATCATCAATTAGTATGATACTATCAGGGTTCAATGAAAAATAAAAATTAGAGGGTTTGACAATCCTCTTTTGCACCCCATGTAACAAATTACCCCGAAAATGTAATAAAAAATTAAATTTTAAATATTTAGTATTTTTTATTAAACAAAAAATATTTAAGAGCACAAAAAAATATCTCATGCAGATTAGGTGAAGTGTAAAAAGCTCAGCAACCATGAAAATTCAACTTTTTTATACAAGTTAATTTACCAATACATTCAATATCATAAATCAATTGATGCAGAAAAAGGCGATAGATCTTTTAACAACTTTAGACAGCATTGCAGGTACGTAACACTCTATATTCATAAGGTTTTAATAATTTCCAAAGTTAAACAATTCTTTTCAACTCTGTTTGACATCACATTAGTAAATTAAAATATAAGTTACATAAACTTGAGACTACACACTATAATATTGGTCACTGCATTCAAATTTGATATGGTATTATTTACTGTTTCCAAATTTTCCTTCATTTCAATGAAAATGGAGAGTTTGGCGATATTTTTGGCAATAATTTTTACGTGGGACAAGAAAAATAGTAATAATAATAAAAAAAAAAACGCATAATCGACGAAATTGGTGATGATATTCAATAGACATTACACTGTCCTTTTTTGAACGAAAAGCAGAAAGATATCAATAGTTGATGGGCGATGCACAAGGGCAGAGAGCTCTGCGTTAAAGACACACATTTTTCAACTTTTTACGCTTTTATCAGATTTCTACGGGAAATTCGGAGGTGGGGGCGATTAAAACACCTTAAGAGGCATTAGATTCATGATTTCACCCTTATGTGAATGCTCAAACCTAATCGTAGGTCCCATGGCTACCACTAGCCCTCACACCAAATTTGAATATCGTACGTCAATTCGTTTAGGAGCTATGCTGACCATGTAAGCATAAACATTTTATCTAGACCACTTTAATGATATAAGTTGATATTGATAAGCCTTTATTGATAAGCCATATAAGCCCTTTTCATCTTAAAGTTTTATATTTTCCTTTAGTTGCAAAAATTCTCTAAAAAGACGGATTTTTATTGTACCCAACCTGTACTTTAATATAAATTTTGAGATTGGTTTAACATAACTGTATATTTTCTCTTATAAATATGATTTAAAAAGAACTTAAATTAGGAAAATGTACTCAAAGCCCATCTTAAACCGTCAACACACAAATCACCATAATAAAAAAATAAAAAAAAAAGCAGCAGGTTTTTCAAACAATAAACTTAACATTATCTGAAAATTAGTTTGCTTTAACTCTCTGCGTTTTATTCAAATAAAATTCCAAACTAAATTAGTTACAGCAGGTGAAATTGTAATAATAATAATTTTCATATAACCATAGGACCTGCTTTTTCATCACAAGTAGCATCTCTAATCGGTTACATATTGTGTCTCATATTAGATATATTAGTAGTCATATTACCATCAATTTTGAGTCACACACACAAAAACACATTTAAAATTAAAATTAAAAAAAAAAAAAAAGAACATTTAAAAAGATTTTAACATTAAATGATTTAAATTATTTGTAAGTCATCGGTATTGTTCCTAATATTTCAGTAATTTATACTTAAATAATCAACTCGCACAAAACAATTTTGGCTTTTATTTAACAGAGCAAATAAAAACTGTCAAAAGCTGCGAATGCGCAATATTTACAAATTTGCAATCTAAGCTGACCAGTTTGGAAATTACAATATGTTAAATTACTTGATATTCTAGTAGCAATAAATGTCGCTGTACCGGATATTTCCAGATATTGCACCGGAACAACGTTAAATTCTGATTAGTTTGTTTATCAAGCAGAGAACATCTACCAGATGGTCTTTCAAGGGAAAAATGGACTTCATCTTAAATAAGAGAAACCTCAGAAAACTATCAGAAAGTAGCTCAACAATCGACGCGAGATTACTAGTCAAAATTTGTAAAGTGTTTACTCAATTTGAAAACAGACTACAGAGAGCCAAATATTGCTCGATCCGGTGAATTTTCGCGAGGTGTGAGATTGGAGCATATAGCAATATTTAAAAACGTGTTTGGCTATGATCCTGAATATTTTGAAAAGAAGTTAAAAGGTAATATGGAACTCACTTTATACTGTTAAGGATAAATTAAATTTTATAATTTACGAAAGCAATTTTGTTTGACATTATCAAAGGGCTTTTATGATTTTGCATATGAAAGGGTGCAGATACAAGGGGTTAATCCAGTAAAACCAGTTTATTTTTACAAGAATTACATATTTTATTATAATCTATTCGTATACTGGTGGTATTGAATTGAGAGTTACGTTGATAATTGCATAAAATGCCAAATATGAGTGTATAGTATAAATCACTACTTCTGATTATTCTGTAAAAAATGAAATATTCAAACATATTTAGAAAAAAAAAGCAAACGTCTAAACTGAAACAAATTGTTAATGAAATATTACATTTTGTAAAATAAATAGTAACATTTAAAAAATCTTAACATGCTTATATATTACTGTCAATTATCTTGCACTGCCATACCAATTGAAGAAACAAAGTCTTGACATCTCGCGCACACTCCAACTCAAGCAAAAATGACCATTCCATTCACTTGTCACTTCCACCCAGAGTAGAGGCATTTTAGTAATTTGCAACTCAGAATGGTGCAATGTCACGTGCATGGGAGGGGACAGTATGCCCCACAAGTTTTATTGCTTTGTGTCCTTAGTTTCAAATTCAAGGTCAAGAAAGAAGGGGTCGTTTTTGTTGATCTTCTGGAGAGAACGAAGGGAAACTTTTCTTGGTCCTAATTTAGCGATAGCTTCTTCATCGGAACTTCTTATAACCTCTGTAGAATTGCAGTAATGCTATTGTACTGATTTGTTCAAAGCTTTTTTTTAAATTAGGAATTAGGCATTTTATTTTCCAATTATAATTAAAGGTTCTTTTTTTTTTTTTTTTTTTTTTTTTTTTTTTTATATTTTTAGTGCATGATTTTTTGTTCGTTTAGGGGTGCGATGGCACCCCGATATTAAACCTGTATAATTAATTGCCCTCTGATCAAGAAGACAAGAAGTATACCTGCAGAATGCTAATTGGAATAAAAAACTTGCCAGTTATTGGCCCCATCTCCTACTCACAAATGAGAAAATCGTGCTGAAATTGAGAAATTTTTTAATGGTATTGTGAGAAATTTTTTAATTTGAGAATCACACAAGGGATAAAGATTCGTTGACCGGCACATTGCATGTCATCAGAATCGGGATCTATTCGTCCCCTCTCAAGCCTATTCCTTCTACGGATTGTGAAATAAGGAGCTCGGTTAGGTGGCTTAAGAATCTGTATTAATGAAACATGAAAAATGTCAGAAAAAGCTTAATTTTGTTTACCCCCTCTAAATCCATCGATATTGATATTAAATAAAAAATAGATCTTACAAATATTAAAGAAATGTAAATTTTTTTTTTTTTTTTTTTTTTTTTTTTTGAATTTGGAGGAAACGGCCATTTAAAAATAATTTTGACGAGATACATCATGGGGGTTGCGGTCGCACCCCCCGCACCCCCCCTAAATCCGCGCCTGTGTTGATGGGAGGCTAAGCAAGATGCGCTTTTGACAAGCTTTAACGAAACGGGTGTTTTTAAGGTTAATTTCATATACAATGTGATAAGAAATTTCTTGCAATCGTTTCGAATGGATAACATAGTGGATTTCTTTAAATCTTTGCCGGCGCTCTGCTCGTTCCAAACTTTATATCAATTTTTCGAATATTCAGCTTTTTCTACTCTTTGAACATTTAGCAAAACCAGTTCTTACCCAATTTTTACTGTATTTAAAACCTCCTTCTTCAAAAACATATATGCGATACTGCATATCAGTGATATACAATCATCCTATAAAAAAAAGGTAGTAGAAGTTTGTCTGTTTGGTACATTGTTAGAAAGGGTTCTAACTCAAATGTAATTGATTGAAGAAATGCAAGTTTGGCAGGCAACAATGTATCTTCCAAATACTCCTTGATGAGATGAAAATTGTTTGAAGATGGAGCTTTTCCTGTTTGGGCATCTACATACTTCTGAACATTTGGGAGAATTTTCCGAGCTCTTTCAAGAACTTAAGAAATTTTCAATCCATCTGACTAAGCACATTTTTAAAGGAAATAATGTTGACTCTGAATGATGTGTATTATCTGTTCTCCTTGATGGAAAATCTTTAAAAAGGAAATGAAGAGGTCTTAAAAATTTATTTACATTGCTTCCTGATTTGTCATGGGCAGTTTTATAGGTGCCATGTATAATACGAAGGCTACAAACACCCACATTAAGTAAATGTGCATCTTCGTATTTTTCTTGCTTTTTCATTAGATTTTGGAAATCATTTAGAAATATTGACATTTAGACCATCGGTACGAATTTGGATGATTTTTAGTAATGGCATATTTAAATCAGAAAGGGTCTGTATAGATGCATTTAACATATCAACTGCTATAGAATGACCCAAAAATTTTAATGTAAGATATTGGGTACATTTACATTACTTAATATATTACATAATACATTTTATGGATGTATTAAAATATCTTGCAAATAGATCCAGTGCTTCCTATGAAATTTTGTTGAGGCTTTCATTTATATATATAAAAAAAAAAAAAAAAAAAAAAAACGTCCAAGAACTTATATGGTATAAAACAATTGTCTGTGAAATTGTTAATCTTTCAAATATATTGGTGTTAGAAGACAATCAGTCTTGCATAAAATGTGTAACAAATGAGAAAAGCACAGATAGGTTAAAGCACATAGGTATAAAGTTAAAACTCATTAAAAATGCTGTAAGTATGAATAATATTAAAATTGAGTATATTTGTTCAAATTTGCAAATTGCTGATATGTTCACAAAAGCTTTGCCGAAATTTAAATTTCATGAACTATTGCCTTTGTGTTGTTTGAAAAATAAGTTATAATGCTTTGTAATTTTGATATGCGATTAAGGGCGGGTGTTATAATGTGCCTGATGTAATCGCATTGTATTATTGCGTAATCACATGTCGCTATTTCATCATTATGTAGCTTTCGTGTAAGTTCGCCATTCTGCATAAATATGATAAACGCATTTTTCATCTCTCTCTCTCTTACCAAATAAATTGCTTTCGATCACACGGTGCCTCGCCTGCTTTTTGTGATACAACAATTAGTGTAGTAATAATTACCTCGATTTTGTCGGTTCTGACCCTTGACGTGCTGATTTGGATTTCTGAAATTCCTATTTTGGGATATGTTACCTCTAAAACCACCCCGTTGACTGGAATAACTGCCTCTCGCGTTTTGAGTGTTCGGAAATTGCTGTTTGTGTCTATTTTACTGTGGTATGTTAATCATACTCTAAAATGCCTCACATTCCTTTGAAAAATGATCTCCCGACATTCCACATAAATAGCACTGCATAATTTGCATTTGCCCTGGGTTTTGATTATTGGTTTGTATGCGGCTGATCTGTTGTATCTGCTGTTCTTCCGATTGTGAGAATGAGTTTTCTACCTTTAATGCATTAATTTTACTTCTCGCAACCGTGTCAAGCGCCATTTGGGAATTCTTTGCTATTTCAATTCTATTTCGGGTTCAATTTTAATACGTCCCTTTGTATTTCTGGTAAAAGCGCCCCTACGAATTTTGATAGTCTAAGCTTATCAATTACCTCTTTCGTATCTTGTGAAATTTCTGTTTGCGAGGTGTCCACATATTTATTAGAAGCTACGATGAGTCTATGCGCAAATATTTTGACCGATTCATTTTCTTTCATGTGACAGTTGGAAAAATCAAATTTGCTCTGTCCGTTATCTAATTCATCTCTGAAAAAATCCATGATTTTATCCCTAACCAGGTCATAAGTTTTGTGAATTCATCAATTCTCTGTCTGACATAAGGGACATAAGGTATCGAAGCGCTTTCCCAAGTAATTTAGATTTCGATATCGTGAGTTTCTCGGAGTCTTTCCACTTTGCCAGTAAAGCCACTTCGTCAAATTGCCGGAAAAAAAAATTTAGTCTCATCTTTATTACCTTCAAAATTTGCAGTTAATAATGCCAAACCATTTATTTTGCTTGCGCTCCCCATTTCCAAGTTTTCCTGTGCCATTATTTTACTATTTTGACTTACCCTCGCACGCTGTCTATGTGTCTCGGCTCTGACTATATTAGCTGTAGTTGACCTCGTTTTGTACTTAGAAAACGTCCTATTTCCCCTAACCATACTCAATTGCAAAAACAATTTCGTAAATCACTACCATTCTGATTTAACTTTCCATCAAGTACCACTTATTCACTGAACAAACATGCATTTCAAGACTGAGTCCAAGGCACCATTTATATGCCTTGAGCATAATGGTTAGTAAATAATTGCCAGAATTTATCTGAATAAACTTAATTTCGTGCATGTGATAAAGCGCCCGCAATAACTCAAATTCATAACTTGAAAAGATATTTATTCAGTGAACAATAGGTATTAAACACATTTCCTTAAAACACGCTTTGTAAAGTCAGTGCTGACATATATAATTAAGAGCAAAATATAATAAATTATATTGACATTTTTGGATAACTAATACAGTATGAAAACGGATTGAGCATTGGAATCAAGAAATTTCACTTACTGCTTAGCGATGGGTCTATGGGGTCAGGGAAGTAGCCGATCTTACGTGCCGCAACATTGCTTCCGATAAATCCATCTTTTTAAGACACAACTGCTCGACCACCTCGCTATATCCAGAATCCTCTTCTCCATCGGGCCGACCAAACGATATAGTGGTTAGCATGCTAGCTTCTAGACCGCGAGGTTGCGGGTTCGAGTCCCGTGTTGGCATGGGTGTTTGTAAATGTATGTTGGCTTGTCTAATGACGAATGTTTCGGCGCATTATAGCCCTCGTGTTGCTGACGGCGCCAGATAATCTGAATACAACCAACCTCTTCTCCATCGTATCTCCCCCCCCCCCCCCTCGCCCAGAACTACATCTCTTCTTCGCTCTCGCTACCATTGGAGCGGCTCTAATCCTTTTTGAAATCGCCTTCTCTTATTTGACAAACTTGGCCAAACCCCTGTTTAAATATTCCCACTAAAAGCTTCGGACTGAAACTTAAGGGGCTATACACTTGTTGCAGTTTAAACTGATCCCTTAATGAAATTGCAAAATGTCTGTGGATAAATATACCACTTTATTTCGTCTTGCAGCAACTGTCTTACTGACACCTTTTACTATGTTTTTTTTTCCTCTGGAGCTTTTTAAACTGTACATTTTGGGCTTAAGCCCTACGAATTTAATAGCAATATTACCGGAAAGCTCATCTTTCATTTTACCTACTACTTTTTTGTTTTTATTGCTAAAAAGGGGATGAAGTATCGGATAATCTGAAAAATCAAACAAAATAGCATCAGATTTCATGTCATCATAAATGTTATAGGTAGTGATATTATAGCACATGTTGTCCGTGTCGGTGAAAAGTAGTTCACATTTACATTCATATTTTTGTCTAATATAGTTATAATGAAAATCATACATTAATGTTTTAACAGTTCCAGAATTGTAAAACCAATAAAACAGGGTCTGTTGAGGTGGAGGCTTGTCACTTTTCATTCAATTGAAGTTAGGTCATCATAAAAGGCCAACTCTTTTAGTACTCTTACTAACATATAAATGTTGTCTGCTTTCTCCCGATATGATCATTTAACCTGGAATTCCACCCCTAACATGTTTAACATGAAAGCTCTTTCTCGAATTACGTACCAGACTTCATCGATGTACTCTCTAGGAAAATATTCTGCAAATTTTTTTTACGTATTTGTCGTTTATATATGAACTGACAAGGCTTAATTATTGTATTTTGCGGCATAAACATTGCCCAAAGTGAAAATTGCGTCCGGAGATTAAAGCATCAAATATGCTTTTGCATGCATCAATTGCTGCTGTTTCAAAATCCAATTTAATTGTTTTTGGATTCGACATGGGACACCACAGTTTGACTTCTTTGACTATGGCTTGGTATGTTGATTCCTTCTTGTCTGGCAAAAGCACAACTAAAGCTGCATTAACATTTGTTTCATTACGACAGCTTCCACAGTCCATATGTATTGTATAAAGTTGGAAGAACTGCTTCAAACAACTTTTATATGTTCCGTCAAAAAAAAAAAAAGTTCATCATTTTCTAAGGCCTAATAATAGAGTTTTCGTTTTCCATTTTTCATTATTTTTGTTGTTTGCCGGAATACATGTGGGACTCTAATGCCCGAATCTTTTAACCTACTTTCATGGAAAAGTACAGCTTCTTTTTCTTCTCCTCCTAGTGGGGAGCAACATTGTCCTGACTCTTTGCAACAAATTCGTGCAAAATTCTTCATTTTTCATCGCCAGGAGGGCTCTTTTAAGAAGGTCTCTCCATTCCTAATAGAGAAAACACTTAAATCGTTAGTTGGTTGTATTCAGATTATCTGGCGCCGTCAGCAACACGAGGGCTATAATGCGCCGAAACATTCGTCATTAGACAAGCCAACATACATTTACAAACACCCATGCCTAACACGTTACTCGAACCCTCAACCTCACGGTCTAGAAGCTAGCACGCTAACCACTATACAAATCGTTGGTTGGTGATACGGCTTCAGTTAAAAAACTGAGGTCCGGTGATTACTTGAAGTTCGCAACCATCAACAAGCCAAGAACATCCTTAAAATTGAAAATTTTGCTTCACTCCCGGTTACTGTGACAGAGCACGATTCCCTTATCAAATCTTTTGGTTTTATATCTGAATCAGACTTATACCATACAGCGGAAGACGAGATACTTGATCACCTTCATGATCAGCATGTTTCGGCTGTTCAGCACATTACAATACTCCGAGATGAGAACATAATACCTACCAAACACCTAACTGTCACTTTTGATTTACCCACTTTGCCGTCTCATGTGAAGGCGGGGTACCTGAATTGCCATGTCCGTCCATATATTCCGAACCCACTTTGCTGTTTCAAGTGTCAGAAATTTGGTTACTCTCAAACAACGTGTCGTGGGGAAACAGAAACATGCGCATTACCGGAATTTATCCTACTTTGATGCTAGGAGACTTGTTGATGCTAGAACCCCTAAAATTGGAGTTGCTTATGTTTGTAAGAAAAAACCTTCATCAGTAAAATCACACACACGGAAAGCCCTATATTACCTCTTCTTAAACGATACTTGTTACGACGATTGTTAAAAAATCCCTAGCTAAATCAAAAGCTTTGCAAACAATAAAATTTAAATCTGCCAAAGGGGGACTTTCTCGAGAGAGGCCCTCAAATCCTTTCAACATTCTTCGTTCTTTTAAGGATACGGATGTGGTGAATCTTCACCCATCTGATGAGGACGAAGACATCAGTGAAGAGTCCGACCCTCCTTTAAAATTTTCACTTAATAGTTAATGGTTTCTTTTGTTTCTTGGAATTGTCGCGGTTTTAGGTCTAGGAAGGATGATGTGAAAAACATAATTTCACTTTACCATCCATTGGATACTGTCCATCACTCTGCTGCCCTTATTTGTTCAGGTGCATTTCACACTTAACCCATTAAAAGTCTGTTGACAGAGTGTAGTCTACTTCCACTTGACTTGAGACGGAAAAATTAAGCGCCAACTACTATTGTAGAATTATGTCTGATCCTTTTCACCCTTTACGTAAGTTGAGACTTGATGCCTATCTTGGTATGTTATATGATGCTCGCCCATCTAACATTCGACCATTTTCTGAAAGAGCGAAATCCATCTTGTTGGATGCAGCTCTAAGTGACGTAGTTACCCAAACATTTATCACTCAATCCTTTCCACCGTGGGATGTTCCATCTTTCCACTTTCTCAATCCATTTGCGATGTATTGCAAGGCAGACACTGTCCCTGAAATTTTGCAACACATCTTTTGTCCGCTCTCAGTATGCTGACTATGAAGCAGCATTTACTGATGGATCCAAAGCAGGTGAACGTGTTGGTTGTGGTACTGTGTCCGACACATCCACAGTCGCTTTTACACATCATAAATCCTGCTCGGTTTTCACTTCTGAGATGACAGCGATTTCTTGTGCACTGCTGCATATCTCACTCTGCCACAATCGCAAATTTTGTATGTATACTGACAGTTTAAGCTCTTTGTCAAGTCTGCAGCAGGTTAAGACCAATAGCAATCCACTTGCTTTTGACATTTTGTCAAAATTACACACACTTGAGAGGAACGGGTTTACTATATTGTTCTGCTGGGTACCTATTCACATGGGAATTTCAGGAAATGAATTGGCTGATTCTGCTGCTAAAGCGGCTTCAATCCCGCTGCATCAGCCAGTTCCCTACCAAGATATTAAGACTTCAATTCACAAGTTCATATTATCATTACGTCAAGAAACATGGGATTTGCAGGTTAATAACAAACTTCATTTCATCAAAAATTATCTTAAATGGTCAGTTAATCCAATGTGTCGGACAGATGTCAAACTGACTCGTCTGCGCATTGGTCATACCCGATTGACGCATCGACATCTATTACTGGGAGAAGACTCGCCTATTTGTGATGTTTGTCGTTGCGATATTACTGTGCACCATATTTTAATTTCATGTCCAAAATTTTATTCACAACGTCTTAAATTTTTTAAAATACCATGTTAAAACTTGAAGATTTGATTGGGGAAAACCCCCATCCAAATCTTTTTGTATTACTAAGAGTGATAGGGTTTCTACATCACATCTATTTTTTTTAATCATATCTATTTTTAAACTTTGATAAACCTTTTCATAGTTTTTAAAATGAGCTTTTAATATATTTTATTTCGCGTCTCATCATTTTTATAAATTTATAATTCATCCTCCATCATTGTCTCTTTTATCGTTTGTTTGGCGCAGCATGGCCCTATTGCTGCCTTTGCGCCATAAAACAAACAAACAGTCTCGCACTCTGTAAGAGCATTTAGGGAACTAGGGATGGGAGATTTTTCTGGAACACATGAAGTAAGTGGGGGCACAGGCTCATTAGACGAAGAGACTGCTGTGTATGATGAAGCAGTAGGGTCTAAGAAGTCATCAGCTATGAAGAAGGCTGGTTTAAGCCTATATATGTTTAGTTTATGACACTACGCTTGATGTTGATGTCGAGAGTGAAAGTCTTAGCTATACGTTCTAGTACTTTGTAGTCTAGCTATACGTTCAAGTACTTTGTAGGGTCCATCATAAGGTGATTGTAGAGCTCTTTTGACGCTGTCTCTACGTAAGAAGACATTGGAACAGGTTTCGAATGGCGAGTGGATGAAAGTATTAGAATATTGATCAACAGTGGTACATCGCACAGACAGACACAGGTATAACAGCAAACATTGTTTATTACGAACTTAGAAAAGACATTAGAAAGAATTTAAGTTAAACGTTATGAAGAGATAAAAACATTATATCCGTTAGGATGCGAGCTTAAAAGGAATATGACATGCGCAAAAAGGGTTACATAAAGAGTTCCGCTAGAGGTCGCTACTGTCACGCTGGACAGTCGATGTATGAAGATATGATTATCCCAACAGAAAGGTATGTGTTTAATGTGTGCAGAAGCTGGCTTTGGTGACAGGCTCTGCATACATGCAAGAAGATGTTGCAGGAATTCAGATGTCTCGATGACTAGATTCACAGATGAAGAGTTGAATTCTGACGGTAGTCGGATAGTCAAATCATACTCTAACTATAATAGAGAGCAGCCAAGGTCTTGTTTGATTGCCCCCTCAGGGGGTTTACTTTCTCAAAGTAAATACGGGCTTCACAACCCCGGGGCGCCCCAGTGATCTATCCCTTCTTCTGTTTTATCTTCTTTTTTGGGTTCTGTATTTATTGTTTGGCTTCTCTTCCTTCCCTCGTTGTGGTTACCTCTTCAGAGGTGAGGGCTCCCCTTGAGAAGCTTTGTGCCGCTCTGTTGCCATCAGCTTCTCTCGGGGATTAAATCACCCACGTGTTTGCCGTGCGTGGAGACCCGTGTCTTTGGAATGGGGGATCCTGGTAGTTGAGGGACGACATACTGTCCCAATACACTACTTTGGCCCTTGCTTCAGATAAACGGGAGGTGCACATTGGTCCCGTGTGTATCAATCGGCTGGTCGTCCGACTTCGTCGGCGGCTAGGGATCAAGCGTTCGGCTCGTCTGCTGGGAATCTCGTTAAGGGTGGAGACTTCTACAGGGACGAGTCGTTCGCGTATAGGTACTGGACAACCCGATAGAGTCATGCTGTGCGTAACAGTTCTGTTGATATTTTGTTTTCTTTTATGATTTTTGTTGCTTGCCGGCAGGCTCTATCCCCGATAATGAGGACTCCATGGTGGGTGGGACTCTAGTGCCCGAATCTTTTATCCCTACTTTCATGGAAAGTAAATCTTCTATTTTTTCTCCCCCTAGTGGGGAGCAACAACGACAAGTATCTTCATCAAGTCAAATGTCACTTAAATTCTTTATTGTACATCGAGTGGAGGGTTCTTTTGAAAAGGTGTCTCCTTTTCTAATTGAGAAAACTTTAAAATCGTTCGTTGGAGATACAGCTTCAGTCAAAAAACTGAAATCTGGAGATCTGTTAGTGGAAGTCCGCAATGATCAACAAGCCAAAAGCATATTAAAAATCGACAATTTTGGAACATTCCCTGTAACTATTACAGCCCATGGATCACTTAATAAATCTCGTGGTGTTGTGTCCGAGTCGGACCTTTACCATACAGCGGAGGACGAGATTCTTGACCACCTACGCGATCAACACGTTTCGGCCGTCCACCGCATAACAATACGACGAGACGGGAATACCATCCCCACTAAGCATTTGATCCTAACTTTTGACCCCCTCAGGGGGTTTACTTTCTCAAAGTAAATACGGGCTTCACAACCCCGAGGTGCCCCAGTGATCTAACCCTTCGTCTGTTTGTACCTTCACATTTTGGGTTTTATATTTATCGTTTGGCTTCTCTTCCTTCCCTCTTTGTGATTACCTCATCTGAGGTGAGGGCTCCCCTTGAGAAGCTTTGTGCCGCTCTGTTGCAATCAGCTTCTCTCGGGCATTTAATCACCCACGTGTTTGCCGTGCGTGGAGACCCGTGTCTCTGGAAAGGGGGATCCTGGTAGTTGAGGGGCGACATACTGCCCCAATACACTACTTTGGCCCTTGCTTCAGATAAACGGGAGGTGCACATTGGTCCCGTGTGTATCAATCGGCTGGTCGTCCAACTTCGTCGGCGGCTAGGGATCAAGTGATCAGTCCATTTGCTGGGAATCTCGTAAAGGGTGGAGACTTCTTCAGGGATGGACTGCTTGCGTATAGGCACTGGTTAACCCGGTAGAGTCATGCTGTGCGTAACAGTTTTGTTGATATTTTGTTTTATTTTATGATTTTTGTTGCTTGCCGGCAGGCTCTATCCCCGATAATGAGGACTCCATGGTGGGTGGGACTCTAGTGCCCGAATTCTCATTTCATTTCTTATGGCAAGTAAATCTTTTTTCTCTCCTCCCCCTCGTGGGGAGCAACAAGGTCATGTACTAGCAGCAAAATATTTCATTATTAAAAGATTAGAAGGCTCTTTTGAGAAGGTTTCTCCCTTCTTAATTGAAAAGGCACTGAAGTCTTACGTTGGAGAGGTTGCTTCAGTTAAGAAACTGAGGTCTGGCGACTTATTAATTGAAGTCAAAAACACCAACCAAGTGGAGAGTATTTTGAAGATTGAAGTTTTCGGGACTTTCCCAGTGACTGTGACTGCACATGCGTCACTTAATAAATCTCGTGGGGTAATATCCGAATCTGACCTCTATCATACTACTGAGGAGGAGATTTTGGATCATTTGCGTGATCAGCAAGTTTCAGCTGTTTACCGTATAACTATACGGAAAGATGGCAATATATTACCAACTAAACATCTCATACTGACTTTTGACAGGCCAACGCTGCCAACACACGTGAAAGCCGGGTATCTGAATTGTAAAATCCGACCGTACATACCTAATCCACTTCGCTGCTTTAAGTGCCAGAGATATGGACATTCCCAAACGGCTTGCCGCGGGAAAATTGAAATCTGCGCACGTTGTGCAGGAAGTGGTCATGGTAGTTCTGGTTGCACTGCACCTGAAAAGTGTGTGAATTGTGAAGGCACACACCCATCTTTCTTCCGCAAATGTCCACAGTTTGTGATGGAGAAAGAAATTCAGACTGTACGTGCCAATCAAAATGTATCGTACTTCGAGGCGAAAAAACAAGTTGAAGCTCGGACTCCACGTGTGGGCGTAGCATATGCTGATGCTTGCAAAAAGTCAGTATGTAGCCAAAGCACTCAGACTGAACCACTTAGCTTGTCACATACCAGATTACCCCCACGTAGCTTGTCACATACCATATTACCATCACGACCATCTTCTTCGGAAAGTACCAAAAAACCGATTCTTCTCAAAAAATCACTTGCAAAGTCGAAGGCACTTCAGGCAATTAAATTGAAGTCGGCAAAGGTTGGCGTTCCTAGAGGGAAACTTGCCAATCCTTTTAGTATCCTCGATTCACATAATGACTCAGATGAGGTAAGACTTTACCCATCTGATGACGAGGAGTGTTTTGAAGATCCTGACCCCACTTTCAACATATCTGTAAATAGTTAATGGCTTCTTTTGTTTCTTGGAACTGTCGCGGTTTTAGGTCTAGGAAGGATGATGTTAAGAACATCGTTTCTACTTACCATCCAGCATGTTTGGCCCTTCAAGAAACCTTCTTGAAGGATTCATATACATCTAAGATCCGTAGGTATAGCTGCATTAGGAAAGATGTTATCCGTAGTAATACAGTGTCTGGAGGAGTATATCTCTTTATTTCTCATGATTATCCCAGCACTGTACTCACACTACGCACATCTCTACAGGCTGTGGCTGCGAGACTTCATATACAGTCCCTTCTCACAGTCTGTTGCTTATACTTACCGCCACATGCTATCATCCGTCAAGAGGAGCTGAATGATTTGATAGACCAGCTTCCAGCACCATTTTTATTGCTCGGTGACTTTAATGGTCACAGTACTCTGTGGGGCAATGATAATACGAATCCTCGTGGGAGACAGATCGAAAAGTTGTTATCAGATCACTGTCTCTGTCTCCTGAATAACGAGGAGAAAACGTATTTCCATGAACCCACAAGAACATTCCACTCACTTGATTTAGCCATTTGTTCCCCTGTGCTTCTGCCATACTTGAATTTTGCTGTTGGGAGTGATCTACATAACAGTGATCACTTCCCTATTCTCATTTCCCATACTGGTAATGGTAGCGTGACGAACCGCCTACCAACATATAAATACCATAGGGCAAATTGGGAAAAATTTACTGAGTTGGCTATTATAACAGAAACAATGGTGAATAGTGAGGATGTTGATACTGCTGTCCAAAATGTCACTGAAGCAATTTTAAATGCTGCTGACTCCTCTATTCCCAAGACTTCACCTAGAACACTGCGGCACTGTAAACCATACTGGAATGCAGACTGTCAGTCTGCATACAAGAAACAAAAGAAGCTATGGGGTATCTTCCGCAGATACCCAACAACAGGAAACCTTATCGCCTTTAAAAAGGCAAAGGCAGTTGCTCGTAAGGTTAGACGTCAGAGTCAAAAGAATTCTTGGATAAGTTATGTCTCTTCAATTACATCTAAAACATCAAGTAAACAGTTGTGGAAGAAGGTTAGAGCAGCCAACGGTTTGTATCCGGAGTATTCTTGCCCGATACTTCAAACCGGAGCTGCTGTGTTCTCTTCCCCTGAAGATATTGCTAACCTTATCGGTGAAACTTTTGAAAGTGTATCCAGTTCCGATTCTTATAGTCCAACATTTTTAGTGACTAAGAATCGCGCTGAACGGACTGGAATTAATTTCAAAAGCAATATTGAATATTCCTACAACTGTGAACTTAAGATGTATGAATTGAAGAGTGCTTTATCTAAAGCACATAACACCAGTCCAGGTCCAGATGGGATCAGTTACCAAATGCTTCGCCATTTAAGTCCAGATTCTCTTTTTAACATCCTTTTTCTCTTTAATCGAATCTGGAAGGAGAACATCTTTCCTACGTTGTGGCGGGAAGCTACTGTAATCCCCATTCTGAAGACTGGAAAGGATCCCAAGGATCCTCTGAACTATCGACCGATAGCCTTAACGAGCTGCCTCTGTAAGACCTTTGAACGTATTGTAAACGTCCGACTCTCTTACATGTTGGAAAAAGATGGATGTATTTCACCTTTTCAGAGTGGATTCCGACGAGGACGGTCCACTCTTGATAACATCGTGAAACTAGAAACAGATGTTCGCAATGCCTTTGTGCAGAGGAATCATCTAGTTTCAATCTTTTTCGACATTGAGAAGGCGTATGATCATACGTGGCGATATGGTATCCTGCAAACCTTATTTAATTTTGGTTTCAGGGGTAATCTACCTCTTTTTATTCAAAACTTTTTATCATCCCGGGTTTTTAGAGTTCGTATTGGAACTTCATTTTCTAATTATTTTAATCAATCTGAGGGAGTTCCTCAAGGTTGTGTTTTAAGTGTCACCCTTTTTAATCTACACATCAGCAACATCCTTCATGTCCTTTCACCCTTTGTTCATGGAACTTTGTATGTTGATGATTTGCAAATCTCATGCCAAGGATCAAACATGCGCTTAATTGAACGTCAATTACAAACTGCTGTTAACAGACTTGTAGAATGGTGTGACAAAAACGGCCATAAACTGTCACCATCTAAAAGCAGTTGCATCCACTTCTGTAGGAGGAGGGGTCTTCACCCTGACCCTGAAATCCACATACGCAATTCTCCCATCCCAGTTGTGAATCAGATAAGATACCTGGGAGTTATCTTTGACAATAAGTTAAATTTTCTCCCACATATTGTACACTTGCGCAAGAAGTGCGATAAATCGCTTAATATCCTCAAAGTACTTTCAAATACTTCTTGGGGTGCTGACCGCACTTCTTTGCTGCGTATCTACCAATCTGTAATCTTATCTCGCATTGATTACGGATGTGTTGCGTATGGGTCTGCAGGAGTATCCCTTCTACGAAGGTTGGATACTGTCCATCACACTGCTGCCCGTATTTGTTCAGGTGCATTTCGCACTTCACCCATTGAAAGTCTGTTGACAGAGTGTAGTCTCCTTCCACTTGACTTGAGACGTAAAAAATTAAGCGCCAACTACTACTGTAGAATTATGTCTGATCCTTTTCACCCTTTACGTAAGTTGAGACTTGATGCCTATCTTGGTAGGTTATATGATGCTCGCCCATCGAACATCCGACCATTTTCTGAAAGAGCGAAATCCATCTTGTTGGATGCAGCTCTTAGTGACGTAGTTACCCAAACATTTATCACTCAATCCTTTCCACCGTGGGATATTCCATCTATCCACTTTCTCAATCCATTTGCGATGTATTGCAAGGCAGACACTGCCCCAGAAATTTTTCAACAAATCTTTTGTGATCACCGCTCTCAGTATGCTGACTATGAAGCAGTATTTACTGATGGATCCAAAGCAGGTGAACGTGTTGGCTGTGGTACTGTGTCCGACACATCCACAGTCGCTTTTACACTTCATAAATCCTGCTCGGTTTTCACTTCTGAGATGACAGCAATTTCTTGTGCACTGCTGCATATCTCACTCTGCAACAATCGCAAATTTTGTGTGTATACTGACAGTTTAAGCTCCCTGTCAAGTCTGAAGCACTTTAAGACCAATAGCCATCCAATTGCTTTTGACATTTTGTCAAAATTACACACACTTGAGAGGAAAGGATTTATTATATTGTTCTGCTGGGTACCTAGTCACATGGGAATTTCAGGAAATGAATTGGCTGATTCTGCTGCTAAAGCGGCTTCAATCCCGCTGCAACAGCCAGTTCCCTACCAAGATATTAAGACTTCAATTCACAAGTTTATATTATCCTTACGTCAAGAAGCATGGGATTTGCAGGTTAATAACAAACTTCATTTTATCAAAAATCATCTTCTTAAATGGCCAGTTAATCCAATGCGTCGGACAGATGTCAAACTGACTCGTCTGCGCATTGGTCACACCCGATTGACGCATCGACATCTATTGCTGGGAGAAGATCCACCTGTTTGCGATATTTGTCGTTGCGATCTTACTGTGGTTCATATTTTAATTTCTTGTCCTAAGTTTCAGACGCATCGTCTTAGGTTTTTTAAGAGTACCACTTTAAGTCTTCAGGATTTGATAGGGGAAACTCCCCATCCAAATCTTTTTGCTTTTTTAAGGTCAATCGGGTTTTTAAATCACATCTAGTTTTTTAAACATATCCATTTTTAAAACTTTATTAATATCTTCATCATTTTAGAAATGTGTTTTTAACATTCTTAAATTATATTATGTCACCTCTCATCATATTTATAATTCATCTTCCATCCTAGTTCTTATTATCTTTTGTTTTGGCGCAGCATGGCCCTTGTGTTGCCTTTGCGCCATAAAAAGCTCAAACCAACAACAACAACAACAAAACCTAACTTTTGACTTACCCACTTTACCGTCGCACGTAAAAGCCGGATATCTGAATTGCCAAGTACGTCCGTATATTCCGAACCCACTACGCTGTTTCAAGTGCCAGAAATTTGGTCACTCGCAAACAGCTTGCCATGGGAAAACGGAAATATGCGCACGTTGTGCAGGTATTGGACATGGTAGTGCTAACTGCAAAGCCCCCGAGAAGTGTGTCAATTGTGATGGCACACATCCGTCATACTCTCGATCATGTCCACAGTGGGTAAAAGAAAAAGAAATACAGACAGTACGAGTAAACCAAAATAAGTCGTATTTCGATGCTAAAAAAATTGTTGAATTGAGGACTCCACGCGTTGGTGTTGCTTATGCTGATGTTTTAAAAAAAACATTCAGCAGCAAAAGCACACAAACAGATTCTCCAGTATCTTCTCTTGTTCAAATACCTCAACGATCATCTACTGAGGTTTTAAAACGACCAACGATTTTAAAGAAATCTTTAGCAAAATCAAAAGCTTTGCAGACACTGAAGCTGAAATCTGCCAAAGGGGGACCTTCTCGAGAGAAACCCTCTAACCCTTTTACTATCCTTCGTTCCTTTAGGGAGGCAGATGTGGCGAAACTTCACCCATCTGATGATGATGAGGATATTAGTGAAGATCCTGACCCCCCTTTTAAATTTGCATCAAGTAATTAATGGCTTCTTTTGTTTCTTGGAACTGTCGCGGTTTTAGGTCTAGGAAGGATGATGTGAAGAATATTATTTCACTTTACCATCCAGCATGTTTGGCCCTTCAAGAAACTTTCTTGAAGGATACTTATATATCTAAGATCCGTAGGTATAGCTGCATTAGAAAAGATGTTGCCCGTGGTAATACAGTGTCTGGAGGAGTATGCCTTTTTATTTCTCATAATTATCCCAGCACTGTAATCACACTACGCACATCTCTACAGGCTGTGGCTGCGAGACTTCATTTACAGTCCCTTCTCACAGTCTGTTGCCTATACTTACCGCCAAATGCTATCATCCGCCAAGAGGAGCTGAATGATTTGATTGACCAGCTTCCAGCTCCATTTCTATTGCTTGGTGACCTTAATGGACACAGTACTATGTGGGGTAATGATAATACGAACCCTCGTGGGAGACAGATTGAAAAGTTGTTATCTGATCACTGTCTCTGTCTCCTGAATAATGAGGAGAAAACCTATTTTCATGAACCCACTAGAACATTCCATTCACTTCACTTAGCCATTTGTTCCCCTATACTTTTTCCATATTTGAATTTTGCTGTTGGAAGTGATCTACACAACAGTGATCACTTCCCTGTCCTCATTTCGCATGCAGGTAGTAGTAGCGTGACCAACCGTCTACCTACTTACAAATACCATAGGGCAAATTGGGATAAATTTTCTGAATTGGCTGTTATAACGGGAACAATGGTGGACAGTGAGGATGTTGATACTGCTGTCCAAAATGTCACTGAAGCAATTTTAAATGCTGCTGACTCCTCCATTCCTAAGACATCACCTAGAACACTGCGGCATTGTAAACCATACTGGAATGCAGACTGTCAGTCTGCATACAAGAAACAAAAGAAGCTATGGGGTATCTTCCGCAGATACCCAACTACAGGAAACCTTATCGCCTTTAAAAAGGCAAAGGCTGTTGCTCGCAAGGTTAGACGTCAAAGTCAGAAGGATTCTTGGATAAGTTATGTCTCTTCGATTACATCCAAAACATCAAGCAAGCAGTTGTGGAAGAAGGTTAGAGCAGCCAACGGTTTGTATCCGGAATATTCTTGTCCGATACTTCAAACCGGAGCTGCTGTGTTCTCTTCCCCTGAAGATATTGCTAACCTTATAGGTGAAACTTTTGAAAGAGTATCCAGTTCCGATTCTTATAGTCCTACTTTTCTAGTGACTAAGAATCGTGCTGAACGGACTGGAATTAACTTCAAAAGCAATATTGATTATTCCTACAACTGTGAACTTAAGATGTACGAATTGAAGAGTGCTTTATCTAAAGCACATAACACCAGTCCAGGTCCAGATGGGATAAGTTACCAAATGCTTCGCCATTTAAGTCCAGATTCTCTTTTTAACATCCTTTCTCTGTTTAATAGAATCTGGAAGGAGAACACCTTTCCTACCTTGTGGGTAATCCCCATTCTGAAACCTGGAAAAGATCCCAAGGATCCTCTGAACTACCGACCGATAGCCTTAACGAGCTGCCTTTGTAAGACCTTTGAACGTATTGTAAACGCCCGACTCTCCTACATGTTAGAAAAAGATGGATGTATTTCACCTTTCCAGAGTGGATTCCGACGAGGACGGTCCACTCTTGATAACATCGTGAAACTAGAAACAGATGTTCGCAATGCCTTTGTGCAGAGGAATCATCTAGTTTCAATCTTTTTCGACATTGAGAAGGCGTATGATCATACGTGGCGGTATGGTATCCTGCAAACTCTATTTAATTTTGGTTTTAGGGGTAATCTGCCCCTTTTTATTCAACAATTTTTATCATCTCGTGTTTTTAGAGTTCGCATTGGAACTTCATTTTCTAATTATTTTAACCAATCTGAGGGAGTTCCTCAAGGTTGTGTTTTAAGTGTCACCCTTTTTAATCTTCATATCAGTAACATACTTCATGTCCTTTCACCCTTTGTTCATGGAACTTTGTATGTTGATGATTTGCAAATCTCATGCCAAGGATAAAACATGCGCTTAATTGAACGTCAATTACAAACTGCTGTTAACAGACTTGTAGAATGGTGTGAACAAAACGGCCATACATTGTCACCATCTAAAAGCAGTTGCATCCACTTCTGTAGGAGGAGGGGTCTTCACCCTGACCCTGAAATCCACATACGCAATTCCCCAATCCCAGTTGTGAATCAGATAAGATACCTGGGAGTTATCTTTGACAATAAGTTAAATTTTCTCCCACATATTGTATACTTGCGCAAGAAGTGCGATAAATCGCTTAATATCCTCAAAGTACTTTCAAACACTTCTTGGGGTGCTGACCGCACTTCTTTGCTGCGTATCTACCAATCTGTAATCTTATCTCGCATTGATTACGGATGTGTTGCGTATGGGTCTGCAGGAGCATCCCTTCTGCGAAGATTGGATACTGTCCATCACACTGCTGCCCGTATTTGTTCAGGTGCATTTCGCACTTCACCCATTGAAAGTCTGTTGACAGAGTGTAGTCTACTTCCACTTGACTTGAGACGTAAAAAATTAAGCGCCAACTACTACTGTAGAATTATGTCTGATCCTTTTCACCCTTTACGTAAGTTGAGACTTGATGCTTATCTTGGTAGATTATATGATGCTCGCCCATCGAACATCCGACCATTTTCTGAAAGAGCGAAATCCACCTTGTTGGATGCAGCTCTAAGTGACGTAGTTACCCAAACATTTACCACTCAATCCTTTCCACCGTGGGATATTCCATCTTTCCACTTTCTCAATCCATTTGCGATGTATTGCAAGGCAGACACTGCCTCAGAAATTTTTCAACAAATCTTTTGTGATCACCGCTCTCAGTATGCTGACTATGAAGCAGTATTTACTGATGGATCCAAAGCAGGTGAACGTGTTGGCTGTGGTACTGTGTCCGACACATCCACAGTCGCTTTTTCACTTCATAAATCCTGCTCGGTTTTCACTTCTGAGTTGACAGCAATTTCTTGTGCACTGCTGCATATCTCACTCTGCAACAATCGCAAATTTTGTGTGTATACTGACAGTTAAAGCTCCCTGTCAAGTCTGAAGCACTTTAAGACCTATAGTCATCCAATTGCTTTTGACATTTTATCAAAATTACACACACTTGAGAGGAAAGGATTTACTATATTGTTCTGCTGGGTACCTAGTCACATGGGAATTTCAGGAAATGAATTGGCTGATTCTGCTGCAAAGGCGGCTTCAATCCCGCTGCAGCAGCCAGTTCCCTACCAAGATATTAAGACTTCAATTCAGAAGTTCATATTATCCTTACGTCAAGAAGCATGGGATTTGCAAACTGACAACAAACTCCATACCATCAAAAATCATCTTCTTAAATGGCCAGTTAATCCAATGCGTCGGACAGATGTCAAACTGACTCGTCTGCGCATTGGTCATACCCGATTGACGCACCGACATCTATTGCTGGGAGAAGATCCACCTGTTTGCGATATTTGTCGTTGCGATCTTACTGTGGTTCATATTTTAATTTCTTGTCCTAAGTTTCAATCACATCGTCTTAGGTTTTTTAAGAGTACCAGTTTAAATCTTCAAGATTTGATTGGGGAAACTCCCCATCCAAATCTCTTTGCATTTTTAAGATCAATCGGGTTTTTAAATCACATCTAGCTGTTTTTAGCATATTCGTTTTTTAAATTTTATTAACCTCTTCATCATTTTAGAAATGTGTTTTTAATATTCTTAAATTATATTTTGTCACCTTTCATCATATTTATAACTCATCTTCCATCCTAGTTTTCTTTTAACTTTTGTTTTGGCGCAGCATGGCCCTTGTGTTGCCTTTGCGCCATAAAACCTCAATAAACAAACAAACAAACAAACTTGTTTGATTGCTGATCGTAGTCCAAGAAGTACTAGTGGTAGTGCTTCAGTCCACTGGAGATTGCGGTGGCATTTGATGGCTTGTTTCAAAGAACGATGAAAATTTTCGATCATTCCTTTGCTTTCTGGGTGGTATGGGGTCGTGCGGATGTGCTTGACGCCAAGTAGTGCTGATAAGGAAGTGAAGAGTACGGACTGGAATTGTTTTCACTGGTCAGCAGTAACAATAGGAGTGCCGAAGTGAGAGATCCAATGGTTGAAGAAAGCAGGGGCCACTGTGTCGGCTTGGATGTCTGTAATTGGTACTGTTACAGGCCATCTGGAGTGCATAATCCTCACTTGCTCCACGCAAGTGATGATATAGCTGTACCTTTCAGACGGCGGGAGAGGTCCAACCAGACTAACGTTGATGTGCTGGAATCGCTGTACAGGAACTGATATTTGAAGAATCTGGCTATGAGTGTGTCTTGATATTTTTGATCTTTGACAGTCTAAGCATCCTCAGGTCCATGCTGTAATATCTTTGGATATGGAAGGCCAAACATACCGATTCGTAACAAGTTTTTTTGTGGAATGGATGCCAGGATGTGATAGATTGTGCAGAGGAGAAAATAGTGTTCTGCAAAACTTAACAGGTACTTAAGGGGAGACGCGTGTCCCTATGTAGCCCATGTTAAATTTACCTATTTCATGTACCTTTTCTCAGAACCTATTAAAGATAATAACTTGAAATTTGGAACACACATTCCTTAAACACTCTTAATACTACTGAAAAGAGCTTTTTTTCATTTTCTAAAATTAAGCAGATTTATAGCATTTTTTTTACATATACCTCTTTGGGGTCGTTCAAATATTACGTAAGCATGTTTTTGGCAATTTTTGCCCCCCCCCCCCCCCGTTGTCAGCAAAAATAAGCAAAGCGCATACCCCCCTCTCTATAATTACGTAAGCGTACGGTAACCCCCCCCCCTGTTCCTGATATTTTTTTTTTTTTTTTTAACGTTAATAATCTAAAAAAAAGTTAGGATTCAATGCAAATAATGAACTTTAACTCGCCTTAAAAGGGAAAATAATATATATTTTTAATTTTTTTTAAATCTTAAGTTTATCACAATTTTAATGGCACATAAATGTAATTTTCATAATCAATTAAGTCTATCTAATCAGATGTTATCCAGGGTTGCTCTAGCCAGTTTTTAATGTCCGAAATTATAGGGTTTCTGGCATCTGATGTTATTGCTTCATCACTTGTTTCGCACAAGGAATCTGGGCAAACTTCCTCTTCGCTTATCCACTCGGTATCTTCCATGCCTTCTACATAATTGATGACGCACATCAGTTCATTTGCTCGACGAGCAGCTATTCTCATAGGCCGAATTAGGCAGGCTCTCTGGCTATTTTCGCCATGAACAATTTTCTTATGACGAATTGTCGATTTTAGTGAAGCGTGGTACAAACCACATTTCAAACAAGTCCTTGCAGACAATTGTGATTTGATGGACGGACAAAAATAGTCATATGGCATTTTCTGTAAATTATTCATAAATTCTCTGTATAATTAAAGAAAGATGTCAATTTTAACACAATTACGTATTACCAAATCTAGTATACTATACTTATTTTAGTTTTCGCTACATTTTTCAAAATATGTAAATAGTCAAAACCAAGGTGAATATAAAAAATATAAAAATTTCTGATAAAATATACTTAACATTCTTCGTCATTTTTAGAGGCATTTTTAAAATAACGCCATACCTCATTATTTGTATCCTAAATATCTTTCAAGGGTTTGTTTGATGTAGACTTTTTAAAAGCTTCAAACAGCTTTTTCCCCTCAGGGGGTTTACTTTCTATAAGTAAATACGGGCTTCACAACCCGGGGCTCCCCAGTGATCTATCCCTCCTTCTGTTTTACCTTCTCGTTTTGGTTTTGTATGTATCGTTTGGCTTCCCTTCCTTCCCTCATTGTGGTTACCTCTTCTGTGGTGAGGGCTCCCCTTGAGAAGTTTTGCGCCGCTCTGTTGCCATCAGCTTCTCTCGGGGATTATATCACCCACGTGTTTGCCGTGCGTGGAGACCCGTGTCCGTGGAAAGGGGGATCCTGGTAGTTGAGGGGCGACACACTGTCCCAATACACTACTTTGGCCCTTGTTTCAGATAAACGGGAGGTACACATTGGTCCGTGTGTATCAATCGGCTGGTCGTCCGACTTCGTCGGCGGCTAGGGATCAAGCGTTCGGCTCGTCTGCTGGGAATCTCGTTAAGGGTGGAGACTTCTACAAGGGCGAGTCGTTCGCGTATAGGTACTGGACAACCCGGTAGTGTTATGCCGTGCGCAACAGTTTAGTTGTTGTTTTCTTTTCGTAGTTTTTGTTGATTGCCGGTGTACTCTATCCCCGATATCGTGGACTCCATGGCGGGTGGGACTCTAGTGCCCGCATCCTTTTAACTTACTTTCATGGAAAGTAATTCTTGTATATCTTCTCCCCCTAGTGGGGAGCAACACGGACAAAACTCGGTGAATCAATTGAAATATAAATACTTTGTTCTGCATCGATTAGAGGGATCTTTTGAAAAGGTTTTTCCTTTTCTAATCGAGAAAACTTTAAAATCGTTCGTTGGAGATACAACTTCAGTCAAAAAACTGAAGTCTGGAGATCTGTTAGTGGAAGTTCGCAAAGTTCAACAAGCTAATAGCATACTGAAAATAGAAAATTTTGGAACTTTCCCGGTAACTGTTACTGCACATGGATCGCTTAACAAATCTCGTGACGTTGTGTCTGAGTCGGACCTATACCATACAGCGGAGGACGAGATCCTTGATCACCTACGTGATCAACACGTTTCGGCCGTCCACCGCATAACAATACGACGAGATGGGAATACCATCCCCACTAAGCATTTGATCCTAACTTTTGATTTACCCACTTTACCATCGCACGTAAAAGCCGGCTATTTGAATTGCAATGTTCGTCCGTACATTCCGAACCCACTTCGCTGTTTCAAGTGCCAGAAATTTGGTCACTCTCAAACAGCGTGCCGTGGGAAAACGGAAACATGCGCACGTTGTGCAGGTACTAGACATGATAGTGCTAATTGCAAAGCACCCGAGAAGTGTGTCAATTGTGATGGCGCACATCCATCTTACTCTCGATCATGTCCACAGTGGGTAAAAAAAAAAGAAATTCAGACCGTGCGTGTAAACCAAAATATGTCATATTTTGATGCCAAACGAATTGTTGAAACGAGGACTCCACGCGTTGGTGTTGCTTATGCTGCTGTTTTGAAAAAAACATTCAGCAGCAAAAGCACACAAACAGATTCTCCAGTATCTTCTCTTGTTCAAATACCTCAACGATCATCTACTGAGGTTGTAAAACGACCAACGGTTTTAAAGAAATATCTGGCAAAATCAAAGGCTTTACAGACTTTGAAACTTAAATCGGTTAAAGGGGGACCTTCTCGAGAGAAACCCTCCAATCCTTTTACTATCCTTCGTTCCTTTAGGGAGGCAGATGTGGTGAAGCTTCACCCATCTGATGATGACGAGGATATTAGTGAAGATCCTGACTCCCATCTAAATTTTAATATAAATAATTAATGGCTTCTTTTGTTTCTTGGAATTGTCGCGGTTTTAGGTCTAGGAAGGATGATGTGAAGAATATAATTTCACTTTACCATCCAGCATGTTTGGCACTTCAAGAAACTTTCTTGAAGGATTCTTGTACATCTAAGATCAGTAGGTATAGTTGCATTAGGAAAGATGTTGCCCGTGGTAATACAGTGTCTGGAGGAGTATGCCTTTTTATTTCTCATAATCACCCCAGCACTGTACTCACACTGCACACATCTCTACAGGCTGTGGCTGCGAGACTTCATATACAGTCCCTTCTCACAGTCTGTTGCCTATACTTACCGCCACATGCTATCATCCGCCAAGAGGAGCTGAATGACCTTATTGATCAACTTCCAGCACCATTTTTACTGCTCGGTGACTTTAATGGACACAGTACTATGTGGGGTAGTGATAATACGAACCCTCGTGGGAGACAGATTGAAAAGTTGCTATCTGATCAGTGTCTCTGTCTCCTGAATAACGAGGAGAAAACATATTTCCATGAACCCACTAGAACATTCCATTCACTAGACTTAGCCATTTGTTCCCCTATACTTTTGCCATACTTGAATTTTGCTGTTGGAAGTGATCTACATAACAGTGATCACTTCCCAATTCTCATTTCCCATAACGGTATTACTAACGTAAACATCCGTCTACCTAGAAACAAATACCACAGGGCGAATTGGGACAAATTTACTGAGTTGGCTGTTATATCAGGAACAATGGTGGACAGTGAGGATGTTGATACTGCTGTCCAAAATGTCACTGAAGCAATTTTAAATGCTGCTGACTCCTCCATTCCTAAGACATCACCTAGAACACTGCGGCACTGTAAACCATACTGGAATGCAGACTGTCAGTCTGCATACAAGAAACAAAAGAAGCTATGGAGTGTCTTCCGCAGATGCCCAACTACAGGAAGCCTTATCGCCTTTAGAAGGGCTAAGGCATTTGCTCGTAGAGTTGGACGTCAGAGTCAGAAGGACTCTTGGATAAGTTATGTATCTTCAATTACATCCAAAACATCAAGCAAGCAGTTGTGGAAGAAGGTTAGAGCAGCCAACGGTTTGTATCCGGAATATTCTTGTCCGATACTTCAAACCGGAGCTGCTGTGTTCTCTTCCCCTGAAGATATTGCTAACCTTATAGGTGAAACTTTTGAAAGTATATCCAGTTCCGATTCTTATAGTCCTGCTTTTCTTGTGACTAAGAATCGAGCTGAACGGACTGGAATTAATTTCAAAAGCAATATTGAATATTCCTACAACTGTGACCTTAAGATGTACGAATTGAAGAGTGCTTTATCTAAAGCACATAACACCAGTCCAGGTCCAGATGGGATCAGTTACCAAATGCTCCGCCATTTAAGTCCAGATTCTCTTTTTAACATCCTTTTTCTCTTTAATAGAATCTGGAAGGAGAACATCTTTCCTACTTTGTGGCGGGAAGCTACTGTAATCCCCATTCTGAAACCTGGAAAGGATCCCAAGGATCCTCTGAACTATCGACCGATAGCATTAACGAGCTGCCTCTGTAAGACCTTTGAACGTATTGTAAACGCCCGACTCTCTTACATGTTGGAAAAAGATGGATGTATTTCACCTTTCCAGAGTGGATTCCGACGAGGGCGGTCCACTCTTGATAACATCGTGAAACTAGAAACAGATGTTCGTAATGCCTTTGTGCAGAGGAATCATCTAGTTTCAATCTTTTTCGACATTGAGAAGGCGTATGATCATACGTGGCGATATGGTATCCTGCAAACTCTATTTAATTTTGGTTTTAGGGGTAATCTGCCCCTTTTTATTCAAAATTTTTTATCATCTCGTGTTTTTAGAGTTCGCATTGGAACTTCATTTTCAAATTATTTTAACCAATCTGAGGGAGTTCCTCAAGGTTGTGTTTTAAGTGTGACCCTTTTTAATCTTCATATCAGCAACATCCTTCATGTCCTTTCACCCTTTGTTCATGGAACTTTGTATGTTGATGACTTGCAAATCTCGTGCCAAGGATCAAACATGCGCTTAATTGAACGTCAGTTACAAACTGCTGTTAACAGACTTGTAGAATGGTGTGAACAAAACGGCCATAAACTGTCACCATCTAAAAGCAGTTGCATCCACTTCTGTAGGAGGAGGGGTCTTCACCCTGACCCTGAAATCCACATACGCAATTTTCCCATCCCAGTTGTGAATCAGATAAGATACTTGGGAGTCATCTTCGACAACAAGTTAAATTTTCTCCCACATATTGTATACTTGCGCAAGAAGTGGGATAAATCGCTTAATATCCTCAAAGTACTCTCAAATACATCCTGGGGTGCTGATCGCACTTCTTTGCTGCGTATTTACAATTCGGTTATCTTATCCCGTATTGACTACGGATGCGTTGGGTATGGGTCTGCAGGAGTATCCCTTCTACGAAGATTGGATACTGTCCATCACACTGCTGCCCGTATTTGTTCAGGTGCATTTCGCACTTCACCCATTGAAAGTCTGTTGACAGAGTGTAGTCTCCTTCCACTTGACTTGAGACGTAAAAAATTAAGCGCCAACTACTACTGTAGAATTATGTCTGATCCTTTTCACCCTTTACGTAAGTTGAGACTTGATGCCTATCTTGGTAGGTTATACGATGCTCGCCCATCGAACATCCGACCGTTTTCTGAAAGAGCGAAATCCATCTTGTTGGATGCAGCTCTAAGTGACGTAGTTACCCAAACATTTACCACTCAATCCTTTCCACCGTGGAATATTCCATCTTTCCACTTTCTCAATCCATTTGCGATGTATTGCAAGGCAGACACTGCCCCAGAAATTTTTCAACAAATCTTTTGTGATCACCGCTCTCAGTATGCTGACTATGAAGCAGTATTTACTGATGGATCCAAAGCAGGTGAACGTGTTGGCTGTGGTACTGTGTCCGACACATCCACAGTCGCTTTTTCACTTCATAAATCCTGCTCGGTTTTCACTTCTGAGATGACAGCAATTTCTTGTGCACTGCTGCATATTTCACTCTGCAACAATCGCAAATTTTGTGTGTATACTGACAGTTTAAGCTCCCTGTCTAGTCTGAAGCACTTTAAGACCAATAGTCATCCAATTGCTTTAGACATTTTTTCAAAATTACACACACTTGATCTTTTTTTTTATCTTTTATATTTAATGGCACAAGGTCCGGTTTCGGACATGCTGCGCCAAACTCAAGATAAAATAATAAAACCAGTTAAAATATAAAACCTATGTGTAAAACACTAAAAACAGAGGTATAAATATAAAAAAGAGTGACAAAAGATGTTGGCCAGCAACTTGACGAAAATAGTAAAATGGAACTAGATGTGATTTAAAAACCCAATGTCATTTAAAAATGAAAAAAGATTTGAATGGGGATTTTCTCCAATCAAATCGTGCAAGTTTAAAATTGTGCTATTAAAATATTTAAGGCGTTGTTGATTAAAAGCAGGACAGACAATTAAAATATGAAAAACAGTAAAATCAGTTTGACAAGAAAGACAAAATGGAGGATTTTCCCCCAATAAAAGATGACGGTGAGTGAAACGAGTGTGTCCAATACGGAGTCTTGTCAATTTAACGTCAGTCTTCCGCATTGGTGCAATGGTCCACTGATGAATGGTGGGTTTAATGGAGTGCAACTTGTTGCTGAGTTGCATATCCCAAGATTCTTGCCACAAGGAGTTAAAGAACTTCTTGGTGTACGCCTTTATGTCAACTAATGGAACGGCATGTTGCAATATGACAGAAGCTGCCTTTGCAGCGCTATCAGCAAGCTCGTTACCTTTAATACCTACGTGACTCGGCACCCAACAAAAAACAATATCAAAGCCTTCATTTCTAATTGATTTTAAAATGTTAAAAATATATGACACTACTGGATGGCAGTTAGTGTCATAGTGCTCCAGCTGCTTTAATACACTCATACTGTCTGTGTATATGCAGAAATTACGATGGGGACTCCTAGATATTAGTTGGAGGGCTTGGGAAATTGCCACTGCTTCGGAAGTGTATACAGAACAGGAAGGATGAAGCCTGTAGCTATGAGTTGTGTTATCAAGAATGACACCACAACCGACGTATCCTATTCCTTTCGACCCATCAGTAAATACTGGCAAGTATGTATTATACTGACAGCTGTGTTGATGGAATAACTGTTGGTAAATGGCTGGAGCAGTATCAGATTTAAAATGTGAAATGAAGGGGTTAAAATGAGGGAAAGATGAAAAATCCCATGGTGGGAACCATATGCCTTCGTTTATCTGCACAGTAATATCACTCAAGTCTGTATTGTTAAGTATAGTTTTAACCCGTTCACTAAACGGAAGAATGTGAGATGGGCGAGCAACATAAAGGCGATTCAAATTAGGAGCAAGGATCATGGGTTTCAAAGGGTGAGAGGACATGGATAAAACTTTAAAATAAAAATTGATCGCCAACTTTTCCTTCTGAGATCAAGAGGAAGCTGGTAGCATTCTATGGCCAGACTAGAAATAGGTGATGTTCTAAATGCACCAGAGCATATCCTCATGGCCGAGTTGTGAATGGTGTCCAATCTGCGCAAGACGGAGTCTCGAGCTGAACCATAGGCAATACATCCATAGTCGATACGAGATAGAATGATCGACTGATACACTCGGAGTAAGGATGTGCGATCAGCACCCCAAGATGTATTAGACAGCACTTTGAGGATGTTCAATGACTTTTCGCACTTCTTACGTAGAGAGAGAACATGCGAAAGAAAAGTCAGTTTACTGTCAAAAATCACTCCAAGGAAACGTATCTCATTAACAACAGCCCCTCAGGGGGTTTACTTTTTATAAGTAAATACGGGCTTCACAACCCCGGGGCGCCCCAGTGATCTATCCCTCCTTCTGTTTTATCTTCTCGTTTTGGTTTTGTATTTATCGTTTGACTTCTTTCTTCCCTCGTTGTGGTTACCTCTTCAGAGGTGAGGGCTCCCCTTGAGAAGCTTTGTGCCGCTCTGTTGCCATCAGCTTCTCTCGGGCATTTAATCACCCACGTGTTTGCCGTGCGTGGAGACCCGTGTCCCTGGAAAGGGGGATCCTGGTAGTTGAGGGACGACATACTGTCCCAATACACTACTTTGGCCCTTGCTTCAGATAAACGGGAGGTGCACATTGGTCCCGTGTGTATCAATCGGCTGGTCGTTCGACTTCGTCGGCGGCTAGGGATCAAGCGTCCGGCTCATCTGCTGGGAACCTCGTTAAGGGTGGAGGCTTCTACAGGGATGAGCCGTTCGCGTATAGGCACTGGATAACCTGTTAGTGACATACCGTGCGTAACTTTTTAGTTGCGATTTTCTTTCCTTTCATTATTTTAGTTGCTTGCCGGTATGCCCTAACCCCAAGATCGCGGACTCCACGGTGGGTGGGACTCTAGTGCCCGAATGAATATAAACTAAACTTATGGAAACTTTATCTCCTCTTTCTTCAGGCCCTACGGGAGGCCCAAATCCCCAATATCCATCAACATCTACTAAGCGTGCAATAGAGATTGACAATTTTGCCATACCAAAAAAACAAGCTTCTCTACTGAATGAACCGGCTTTTCTAATTGTACAATCCGAATCCGGAGAATTGGGTAAAATGTCCCCTTTTTTCATACAGAAGGGGATAAAAGGTATCTGTGGTAACGAGCCAAAAAACATTAAAAAGCTAAGATCGGGTGACTTTCTTGTCGAAACAAAGGACTCCAGACAATCACAATATTTACTTTCAGCATCTGCAATGGGAAATATTAAAATAACCGTAACCCCACACAAAGGTCTCAACTCATCCCAAGGCGTCATTTCGGAATCGGATCTTCAACACGTTGAAGATTCCGAAATCCTAAAAGAACTATCTCCGCAAGGGGTTACAAATGTTCGCCGAATCACCATCAAGAGGGATGACAAAATACTAAACACCAAGCATCTAATATTAACGTTTAATTCCTCCAAACTACCTAACAAAATCACAGCTGGTTACTTGAGTTGCCCTGTAAGACCATATATTCCCAACCCATTGCGATGCTTTAATTGCCAAAAGTTCGGGCATTCGAAACATACATGCAGAAGTAAAGTAGAAGTTTGCGCAGTGTGTGGCAGCACTGAACATAAAAGCGAAGGCTGCCAAGCTGAGCCCACCTGCGTAAACTGCACTGGAGATCATCCATCTTTCTCCAGGAAGTGCCCAACATACAATAAAGAAAAGAAAATCCAAGAAATAAAAACTCACAATAGCATCTCATACCCGGAAGCCCGAACTATTTATGAAACCACAATAGAAAATTCTATGGCCAAAACAATAGCCAAAGCAATTGCCTCCAAATCAACACAAGTAAAATCCATAGCCACACAAACAGATATTCATGTACCTAATTCAAAAATGTCACCCGAACAACTGCTTAAATGTTTTTCCCCACTCGTCAAACACAGTACCTCTTCGTCTCAGACAATCCCAATTCCCGGAAATTCGAATTCCAATAAAAATCCCCCCAAAACCACTGTAAAACCTCTAAAAAACAAAAAGCAATCTGAAACTAAACAAAATTTTAAACCCGGAGAAGCTCTAAAAACCAAAATACAATCAAAAATCCAGTCAAATAAACAACAAAAAGTAAAAACAAAGAAAAACAAATTTGAATCATCAGAAACATCCACTGATGATGATACTGATGTCATCTCGGGTCTGGAGCCAGGTGACATGGAGGTCGACCCAGGCCTCGAGACCCCTGCTCTTCTTCATCCGAGGAGCAAGTCATTAGACCGGCGGATAGGCAATTCTTCCAAGTAACATTCAATATGTTATCTTGGAACTGTCGCGGTTTCCACCACAATTCGGTAGATATAAAACACCTCGTAGATTTACACAAGCCTGTCTGTTTCTGTTTGCAAGAGACTCTCTTGAAGCCTTTTCAAAGCTCTCTTCTTAGGGGGTATAGTCCCCTACGTAAGGACTATATCAGCGGCGACCGAGCTAGCGGTGGTGTTGCTATATTTACATCTAATAGCAATCCGTCCACCCCGCTATCACTCACGACCACCTTACAAGCTGTTGCCGTTAGAGTAGCTGTGAAAAATGTATTGGTAACAGTTTGCTCAATATATCTCCCCCCTAATCGTAACATCCGACAATCAGAATTAGACAGGCTTTGTGACCAGCTTCCACCCCCTATTATTTTAATGGGGGATTTCAATGGTCACAGTCCTCTTTGGGGTAGCCCAGACATAAATCAACGTGGAAGACAAGTTGAAAAGTTATTAGACGACTATAATCTTTGTGTACTTAATAACGGGCAACCAACATATTTCCACACCCCATCGAGGACATTTCACGCCATCGATCTTACCTTGTGTTCACCATCTCTCCTACATCTATGGTCTTTTCATGTCGGGCGGGATCCTTACCAGAGTGATCATTTCCCTATCCGACTGGAGATGCTAGGAGTCGATGCTGTTCCCTCTGTTCGTATACCTCGTTTCAAAATAGAATCAGCAGATTGGGAACAGTTTTCTTCCCTCGTCCAGTTCTCTGACGAGATGGTGAACCAAGATGACATCGATGAAGCTGTAAATTCTATTACCCATGCCATCTTGGAAGCTGCTCGTTTGTCCATACCTATGACATCTACCAATCTACCGAAAACTCCCAAACCGTGGTGGAACAACGACTGTAAAATTGCCCACAAAAAGCAGAGGAAGGCTTGGGGTATCTTTCGCCGAAACCCCACTGAAGCCAACCTCATAGCTTTTAAATGTGCTCGAGCTGAAGCTCGTAAGATCCGCCGGCGTAGCCAGAAGGACTCTTGGATGCGTTATGTCAGCACTATAACATCGAATACCTCTTCTAAAATTGTCTGGAATAAAATTAATAAAATCAAGGGCCAATATCCTAGACACTCTACTTCTATCTTAGAGACTAACCTAGGTATAGTTTCAGATCCTAAAGGTATTGCTGACACCCTGGCCGATTCCTTTGCTAAAATATCTAGCAACTCGAATTACCAAGAGCCGTTTGCCTCTATTAAACTCAATGCTGAGAAAACGAAATTGAATTTTACATCTACTGCGTTGGAAAACTATAATGCTGATTTTACCATGGCCGAGCTGATGCGAGCTCTTTCCAACACTCGCGGCTCGGCTGTTGGTTACGACGAAATTCATTATAGTATGCTTACACATCTCCAGCCTTTCCAACTGAAATTTATTCTCAAGCTGTATAATAAGATCTGGCGGGAAAATATATTTCCGTCAGCATGGCAACGTGCTCTTGTAATTCCAATAGTCAAGCCAGGTAAAGACCCTAAGAGTCCTTCCAGCTACAGGCCAATAGCATTGACTAGTTGCATGTGCAAGCTTCTTGAAAAATTAGTCAACGCTCGCCTCCTTTTTTATTTGGAAGATAACAATTGTCTCTCTCGGTTTCAAAGTGGTTTCCGTCGTGGACGAAGTACACTTGACAACCTGATCCTCCTTGAAACATCCATTCGGGAGGCATTTGTCAAGCGGAACCATTTGGTGTCTGTATTTTTCGACATGGAGAAAGCCTATGACCGTACTTGGAGATATGGTATCCTCAGAGACCTTCATAATTTAGGTCTCAGAGGAAATTTACCACTCTTTATTGAGAATTTCCTTTCTCGGAGAGTTTTCCAAGTACGCGTCAACTCTGTCTTATCAGATGAGTTTGTTCAGGAGCAAGGCGTTCCCCAGGGAAGTGTATTGAGCTGCGCACTGTTTATCATCAAAGTTAACGACATAATGACCTGCCTACCACCTGCAGTGTCTGGTTCGCTTTTCGTCGACGACTTTCAAATATCGTGCGCCTCAATAAACATGTCTCTTATTGAAAGACAGATTCAAATTGCCATCAGAAGGATTTCGGACTGGGTTAATCAAAATGGCTTTGCATTCAATGCACAAAAAACCGTGGCCATGCACTTCTGCAGGAAACGTGAGCTTCATAACGACCCTGAGCTTTTTATAAATGGGGCTCAGATACCTATTGTATCAGAAACGAAGTTTCTTGGGGTCATTTTTGACTCGAAGCTCACTTTCCTGCCTCATATAAAACATCTGAGAGTAAAGTGCACTAAAGCTCTGAACCTTCTGAAAGTGCTATCTAACACTTCCTGGGGTGCTGATACCACCTCCATGTTGAGAATATACAGATGCCTTATTCGTTCCAAACTTGATTATGGTTCTGTGGTGTACGGATCCGCCAGAAAATCGGTGTTGATGCTCCTTGACCCTGTCCACCACCAAGGTGTCAGAATCGCGTCGGGAGCCTTCCGTACATCACCAATTCCAAGTGTCCTTAATATATGTTTGGAGCAACCTTTGAAACTGAGACGAGACAAGCTGTCTTTAAAATTTTATTTTAAAATTAAAAGTCACCCACATCATCCTCTCTCTCATAATATTTATAGTCCATCTCATACGAGACTTTTTAATGCACGCCCATCTTGCATTCCATCATTTTCATTGCGAATTCATTCAATTCTTACATCTCATAATATTGATAATTTCAAGATTCGTCCTCTCACATTCACACAACCACCTTGGCATTCTCATAACATCAAAGTTTTAAATGTATTTAGCAATTTTAAAAAATGTGAAACACCAGATCTAATATTTACTCGTCTATTTTATTATCATAGGCATAACTTTTCAAATTTTAAAGCAATGTATACGGATGGGTCGAAAAGCCAGGGACATGTCGGAGCAGCTGCAGTTTACGACGATAACATCTTCTCACGTGAGCTGCATCAAAGCTGCTCCATCTTTACAGCTGAGTCCCTGGCTATCTTCTTGGCCTTGCAATATATTTTACAGCAAGGCCATAGCCAGTGGATTATTTATACAGATTCGAAGAGCTGTTTAGATGCATTAAGTAATCCACTCAGCCAGACCCATCCTTTTATTTTAGATATTTTAAAGATTCATTCAACACTTTTAGATAGAGGTTTTAATGTTCTTTTTTGTTGGATCCCAGGTCATGTGGGGATCATGGGTAACGAACTCGCTGACTCAATTGCACGATCAGCAAGTGGACCTACTAGCACTTGGCTCTGCCCTGACGACGCAAATAAAGCTTGTGAAACTGCTCTGTCTCTCACTTGGCAGGCCATGTGGGATGCACAGGCAGCCAACAAGCTGCGTTCGTTCCAGCCCTTAATATCCAGATTCGCGCCCATCCAGCAATCCAGGAAAAGGGAAGTGCTCCTAACTCGATTAAGAATTGGCCACACACGCTTTACCCATGTGCATCTTCTGCTGGCAGAAGATGCCCCCACATGCAACACCTGTGGAGTTATTTTTTCTGTGTTTCATATTTTAAATGAATGTCCGGCTTTTAACACCATCAGATTGAGACTTTTTAACATGAGCCATCCTCCATTATCATCTCTCTTGAGTTCACCCCCACATGAAAATCTTTTTAGCTTCTTACTTGAAATTGGATTTTATTACTTGATTTAAAAATTTCATTTCAAATCTTTTACCCTTTGTTGATTTGAACATATTTTAATCATTTTTTAACATGGTTGATATAGATAAAATTGTTCGGCGCAGTATGGCCCACGTGAAGCCCTTGCGCCAGAAATCGCACCAACCAACCAACCAACCAACTCATTAACAACAGGGATGGGGGTGTTGCGAATATGGATAGCAGGATCAGGATGGAGGTTCCTTTTTCTGCAGAAATGGACACAGTTGCTCTTCGTAGGAGAAAGTGTATGGCCGTTCTGATCACACCACTGAACAAGATTGTTAACCGCAGTTTGAAGTTGCCTTTCAATATGACGCATGTTAGTTCCTTGACATGAGATCTGAAGATCGTCAACGTACAGTGTTCCGCGAACAGATGGCTGAAGCTTCTGAAGAATTTGACTAAAATGAAGGTTAAAAAGAGTAACACTTAAAATGCTTCCTTGAGGGACGCCCTCAGCTTGAATAAAATCACGCGAAAAGGTAGAACCAATTCTGACTCTAAAAACACGCGAGGCTAAAAAGTTAAAAATAAAAACAGGTAAGTTACCTCTAAAACCAAAGTCGAACAAGGTACGCAGAATTCCATATCGCCAAGTGCGATCATATGCCTTCTCGACATCAAAGAAAATTGAAACTAAATGGTTTCTCCTTACAAATGCATTACGAATCTCCGTTTCCAGAAAGAGAATGTTGTCCGAAGTGGACCGGCCACGTCTGAACCCACTCTGGAAAGGAGAAATGCATTTGTTCTTTTCCAGGACATAAATGAGACGGGCATTGACCATGCGCTCAAAGGTCTTGCAAAGACAACTGGTTAAAGCTATCGGCCGATAATTCAGAGGATCTTTGGGATCTTTACCAGGTTTCAGAATTGGAATAACGACAGCTTCTCTCCATGCTGAAGGGAAGGTCTGCTCCCTCCAGATTCTATTAAAGAGGAGAAGGATATTTGAGATGGAGTCTTGTTTTAAATGCCTGAGCATGTCGTAACCAATTTGATCTGGACCTGGACTAGTGTTGTGTGCCTTTGATAAAGATCGTTTCAATTCGAACATCTTGAAGTCGCAGTTGTATGGTAGAGAGAGTTTGCTTTTGAAGTTGATAGGTGTCTGCTCAGCACGATTTTTAACAACCAAAAAAGTTGGATTGTAAGATTCAGAGCTAGACACTTTTTCAAAAGCTTCACCGATGACGTTAGCTACATCCTCTACGGAAGAATAAGTGGCGCCTCTGGTTTCTAAAATCGGACAGGAAAATTCCGAATATAAACCGTTTGCTGCCTTGACCTTCTTCCACAATTGCTTACTAGATGTCGAAGATGTTATTGAAGACACATAATTCTTCCATGACTCCTTCTGACTATGGCGTCGGACTTTTCTTGCAAATGCCTTGGCCTTTTTAAATGCAATGAGATTCTGAGTACTTGGGTATCGCCGAAAGATACCCCACAACTTCCTCTGTTTCTTGTATGCCGTTTGGCACTCATTATTCCACCATGGTTTGTAGTGCTTAATCACACGGGATGAACTCTTAGGGATAGCAATTTCCGCTGCCCCTATGATACTTTCGGTGACGTTATGCACAGCATGATTGATATCATCAACAGTTACCATCGCTTCTGTTATCACTGCTTCTTCCCCAAATACACCCCAATCGGCTCGTTTGTATAAGTACGTAGATGGGTGAAGCCTATTACGAGTACTATTAATATGACTGATGAGTAAAGGGAAATGATCGCTGTTGTGCAAATCACTGTCAACAGCGAAATTTAAAAAAGGTAGAAGTGCAGGTGAACAGATAGCTAGGTCAATTGAGTGAAAAGTTCGCGTGGGTTGATGAAAATAGGTCTTCTCCTCGTTATTAAGCAGGCAAAGATGGTAATCAGAGAGCAGGTCCTCAATCTGTTGCCCACGAGGGTTCGTGTCATCATTTCCCCACAACGTACTGTGACCATTCAAGTCACCAAGAAGCAAAAAAGGGGCAGGCAGCTGATCCAAAAGGTCATTCAAATCATGTTGACGGATGTTAGCATGCGGCGGTAGATATAGACAGCAGACTGTGATAAGAGACTGGATGTGAATTCTCACAGCCACTGCTTGTAAAGGTGTACGCAATGGTACTACAGTGCTGGGATAATCATGGGAAGTAAAAATACATACACCGCCAGACACTGTAGAACCAGAATCCAGATCTTTTCGTACAGAACTATATCTACGTATCTTCATAGAGTGAGTGGACTTCAAAAACGTTTCCTGAAGCGCAACACATGCTGGATGGTATGTTGAGATGATGGATTTCAAGTCATCCGTTCTAGACCGCAAACCACGGCAGTTCCAAGAAATAAAAGCCATTATTGAATGGGGGAAGTTGTCATGGCACAATCATCAGGATCCCCACGCAGCAACGCCTCTTCATCATCAGATGGATGCAGATGCATTAGATCTTCATCCAACGTGGGTATCCTGAAAGGATTTCTAAATTTGCGAGAGCTGGATTCTCTCGCTGATTTCAGTTTTAAAGCTTGAACAGCTTTAGATTTGGCAATTTTTGTCTTAGATCCAAGTTGTTTGTGAGAGCTATTTAAAGGGGACAATACTTGCGTGTTAGAAAATTTAGATACTGGTTTTGATGTGCTAGTGGATGGTGAATTAGCAAACATGTTAAACGTTTCAGTTTGTGTACTAGAGGTTTTCATTGCTACTTGAGTGGAAGATGAGTAGCTCTTCCCGGGCACCGGCGTTCGAGATGTTACTTTTCGTCGCGCTTCCGGGTATGAAATATTGTCCTTGAATTTTGTAGCTGTGATTTCTTTCTCAAGTTTCCAGGTTGGGCATGTACGAGAATAGGAAGGATGGTCACCGTTACAATTGACACATCGTTCTTCTGCTCTGCAGTTTTCACTGTCATGACCCTCTTTTGCGCAGCGAGCACATTTAGGGGGACTTCGACATGTTAACTTGGAATGGCCAAATTGTTGGCAATGGAAACATCGCAAGGGGTTAGGAATGTATGGGCGGATGGAACACCTTAAATATGCGACCTTAATATGTTGAGGTAGAATAGGCGTCTCAAAGGTCAGGATGATGTGTTTGGTGTTCATTATCTCACCATCACGCCCCCTCAGGGGGTTTACTTTCTATAAGTAAATACGGGCTTCACAACCCCGGGGCACCCCAGTGATCTATCCCTCCTTCTGTTTTACCTTCTCGTTTTGGGTTTTATATTTATCGTTTGTTTTCTCTTCCTTCCCTCATTGTGATTACCTCTTCAGAGGTGAGGGCTTCCCTTGAGAAGCTTTGTGCCGCTCTGTTGCCATCAGCTTCTCTTGGGAATTAAATCACCCACGTGTTTGCCGTGCGTGGAGACCCGTGTCCCTGGAAAGGGGGATCCTGGTAGTTGAGGGGCGACATACTGTCCCAATACACTACTTTGGCCCTTGCTTCAGATAAACGGGAGGTGTACATTGGTCCCATGTACATCAATCGGCTGGTCGTCCGACTTCGTCGGCGGCTTGGGATCAAGCGACCGGCTCGTCTTCTGGGAATCTCGTTAAGGGTGGAGACATCTACAGGGACGAGCCGGTCGCGTATAGACACTAGATAACCTGATGGTGTTATGCCGTGCGTAACAGTTTAGTTACTATTTTTTTCTTTTCTTGGTTTTGTTGCTTGCCGGTGTGCACCATCCCTGACATCGAGGACTCCATGGTGGGTGGGATTCTAGTGTCCGAAATTCTATTTCTTTATTTTAATGGCATTTATTCTTCCTTTGTGCCCCACGGGAGGCCTTAATCCCCAAACAACTGAAAACACAACAAAAAGAAATCTTGAAACAGAAAACGATAACAATAGTAAAAAACTGGCATCTCTACTCAACGAACCCACTTTCCTTATCGTACATTCAGATTCAGGCGAATTGGGCAAGATGTCCCCCTTTTTTATCCAAAAGGGGATAAAGGGCATCTGCGGCAATGAACCTAAGACAATTAAAAGACTTAAATCCGGCGACTTCCTTATCGAAACAAAAGACAATAGGCAATCTCAATATCTTCTCTCTGCAACTACAATAGGTAACATAAAAATAACAGTAACCCCCCATAATGCTCTAAATTCCAGTCGAGGTGTAATATCTGAAACGGACCTCCAACACGTCGATGAAGAGGAAATACAAAAAGAATTATCACCCCAAGGCGTCATTAATGTCAAACGCATAACCATCAAAAGAGACAATAATATAATAAAAACCAAACATTTAATACTAACTTTTAATACACCAAAACTACCTAATAGAATCACCGCAGGTTACCTAAGTTGCCCAATTCGCCCATTCATACCAAATCCATTACGCTGTTTCAAATGTCAAAAGTTCGGGCATTCGAAGAACGCATGTAGAGGTTCTCTGGATATATGTGCAGTGTGTGGCAGCGCTGATCATCCAAGCGACGGCTGCCAAGCAGAACCCTCATGCGTTAACTGCCCTGGAAAACATCCATCCTTTTCCAGGAAGTGCCCAACATACGATAAAGAGAAAAAAATCCAAGAAATTAAGACCAACAATAACATATCGTATCCCGAAGCCCGAACTATCTATGACACTACAATTGAAAACTCTATGGCCAAAACAATAGCTAAATCCATTCTACCTAAACCAACCCAAGTAAAATCCATAACCACGCAAACAGACATCCACATCCCGAATTCCCCTATGTCCGCAGAACAGCTACTTAAATGCTTCTCTTCACCTGCCAAACTAAATAGCTCTTCTTCACAAACGAACCCTATTCCAGGTAGCTCTAAACTCCATGAGAATCCATCCAAAACTTCTGCAAAACCTAAAAAAAACAAGAAGCAACCAGAACAAAAGCAAACAAATAAACCTGGAGATGCCTTAAAAAATAAAGTGCAAACAAAGATGCAAATGAATTCCCAAATAAAAAACAAAAAAATAAAAGAAAGTAAATCAAAAACATCGGGGTCATCAACCGATGAAGAATCTGATGTTATCTCGGGTCTCTCTGATCCAGGTGACATGGAGGTCGACCCAGGCCTCGAGACCCCTGCTCTTCTCCATCCGAGGAGCAAGTCACTAGACCGGCGGATCGGCAATCCTTCCAAGTAACGTTCAATATGTTATCTTGGAATTGTCGCGGTTTCCACCACAATTCGGTAGATATAAAACATCTTGTAGATTTACACAAACCTGTCTGTTTCTGCTTGCAAGAGACGCTCTTGAAGCCTTTTCAGAGCTCTCTTGTTAGGGGGTATAGTCCTCTACGTAAGGACTTCCTCAACGGCGACAGAGCTAGCGGTGGTGTTGCTATTTTCACATCTAATAGCAGTCCATCCACCCCGCTATCGCTCAGGACCACCTTACAAGCTGTCGGCGTTAGAGTCGCTGTGAAAAATCTACTAGTAACAGTATGTTCAATATATCTCCCCCCTAATCGTAACATCCGACAATCAGAATTAGATAGGCTTTGTGATCAGCTTCCTCCCCCTTTTATTTTAATGGGGGATTTTAATGGCCACAATCCTCTTTGGGGTAGCCCAGATATTAACTACCGTGGAAGACAGATTGAAAAATTTATAAAGGAACAGAATCTCTGTCTCCTCAATGATGGGCAACATACATACTTCCACACCCCATCGAGGACGTTTCACGCCATCGATCTTGTCTTGTGTTCACCATCTCTCCTACATCTATGGTCTTTTCATGTCGGGCGGGATCCTTACCATAGTGATCATTTTCCCGTCCTTCTGGAGATGTTAGGAGTCGATACTGTTCCCTCTGCACGTATACCGCGTTTCAAAATAGAATCAGCTGATTGGGAACAGTTTTCTTCCGTCGTCCACTTCTCTGATGAGATGGTGAACCAAGATGACATGGATGAAGCTGTTAATTCTATCACCCATGCCATCTTGGAAGCTGCTCATTTGTCCATACCTTTGACATCTACCAATCTACCGAAAACTCCCAAACCGTGGTGGAACAACGACTGTAAAATTGCCCACAAAAAGCGAAGGAAGGCGTGGGGTATCTTTCGCCGATACCCCACTGAAGCCAACCTCATAGCTTTTAAATGTGCTCGAGCTGAAGCTCGTAGGATCCGCCGGCGTAGCCAGAAGGACTCTTGGATGCGTTATGTCAGCACTATAACATCGAATACCTCTTCTAAAAGGGTCTGGAACAAAGTTAATAAAATCAAAGGCCAATATCCTAGACACTCCATTTCTATCTTGGAGACTAATCTAGGAATAGTTTCAGATCCTAAAGGAATTGCTGACACTCTGGCTGAATCCTTTGCTAATATATCCAGCAATTCGAATTACCAAGAGCCGTTTGCCACCATAAAACGCAAAGCTGAGAAAACTAAACTAAATTTTACATCTACCGAGTTGGAAGACTATAATGCTGATTTCACCATGGCTGAGTTAATGCGAGCTCTTTCGAACTCTCGCAGCTCAGCTGTTGGTCATGATGAAATCCATTATAGTATGCTGAAACATCTCCAGCCTCTCCAACTCAAGTTCCTCCTCAAGTTATATAACAGAATCTGGCGGGAAAACAAATTTCCGTCAGCATGGCAACGCGCTCTTGTAATTCCGATTGTTAAGCCAGATAAAGACCCTAAGAGTCCTTCCAGCTACAGGCCTATAGCATTGACTAGTTGTCTGTGCAAGCTTCTAGAAAAAATAGTCAATGCTCGCCTTCTTTTTTATTTGGAACAAAACAGTTGTCTCTCTCGGTTTCAAAGTGGGTTCCGTCGTGGACGCAGTACACTTGACAACCTGCTCCTCCTTGAAACATGCATACGGGAGGCATTTGTCAAGCGGAACCATTTGGTGTCTGTATTTTTCGACATGGAGAAAGCCTATGACCGTACTTGGAGATATGGTATCCTCAGAGACCTACATAATATGGGTCTCAGAGGAAATTTACCACTCTTTATTGAGAATTTCCTTTCTCGGAGAGTCTTCCAAGTACGCGTCAACTCTATCTTGTCAGATGAGTTTATTCAGGAGCAAGGCGTTCCCCAGGGAAGTGTATTGAGTTGCGCACTGTTTATCATCAAAGTCAACGACATTATGACCTGCCTACCACCTGCAGTGTCTGGATCGTTATTTGTCGATGACTTTCAAATATCGTGCGCCTCAATAAACTTGTCTCTTATCGAAAGACAAATGCAAATTGCCATCAGAAGACTTTCAGACTGGGCCAAACATAATGGATTTACATTTAATGCCCAAAAGACCGTGGCCATGCACTTTTGCAGGAAACGTGAGCTTCACAACCACCCCGAGCTATTCTTAAATAGGGTCCAGATACCTATTGTATCTGAAAAAAAATTCCTTGGAGTCATTTTCGACTCGAAGCTCACTTTCCTGCCTCATATAAAACATCTGAGACTAAAGTGCATTAAAGCTCTGAATCTTCTGAAAGTGCTTTCTAACACTTCCTGGGGTGCTGATACCACCTCCATGTTGAAAATATACAGATGCCTTATTCGTTCCAAACTTGATTATGGTTCTGTGGTGTACGGATCTGCCAGAAAATCGGCGTTGAAGCTCCTTGACCCTGTTCACCACCAAGGTGTTAGAATCGCGTCAGGAGCCTTCCGTACATCACCAATCCCAAGTGTACTCAATATATGCTTAGAACGACCTTTGAAACTGAGAAGAGACAAGCTGTCTTTAAAATTTTATTTTAAAATTAAAAGTCACCCACGTCATCCTCTCTCTCATAATATTTATAATCCATCTCATACCAGACTTTTTAATGCTCGTCCATCTGTCATACCATCATTTTCTCTAAGAATACTTTCATTGCTTGCTTCTTATCATGTTGACAATTTCAGGGTGCATCCTATCATTTTCACAATTCCACCTTGGCACAAACATGAAATTACAATTTTAAATACATTCAGCAATTTTAATAAAAGTTTTACTCCAGATATAGTTTTTAGAACCTTGTTTCATCATCATAGAGAACACTTCTCAAATTTTAAAGCCATCTACACGGATGGGTCTAAAAGCCAGGGGCACGTTGGAGCGGCTGCAGTTCATGATAATATCATCCTCTCTCGTGAACTGTATAATAGCTGCTCCATTTTTACAGCTGAGTCCCTGGCTATTTTCTTGGCCTTGCAGTATATTTTACAGCAAGGTCATGGCCAGTGGATTATTTATACAGATTCGAAGAGCTGTTTGGATGCGCTGAATAATCCACTGAGTCAGACCCATCCGTTTATACTAGATATTTTAAAACTTCATATGACACTTGTTGAGAGAGATTTTAAAGTTATTTTCTGTTGGATCCCAGGTCATGTGGGGATCGTGGGTAATGAACACGCAGATTCTGTTGCCCGATCTGCTAGTGGACCTAGGAGCACTTGGCTCTGCCCTGACGACGCTATAAAAGCTTGTGACACTGCTCTGTCTCTCACTTGGCAGGCCATGTGGGATGCACAGACAGCTAACAAGCTGCGTTCGTTTCAGCCCTCAGTTTCCGGATTCGCCCCCATACAGCAATCGCGGAAAAGGGAAGTGCTCCTGACACGTCTAAGAATAGGCCACACTCGTTTCACCCACATGCATCTTCTGCTGGCAGAAGATGCCCCCACATGCAACTCCTGTGGAGTTATTTTTTCTGTTTTACATATTTTGAGTGAATGTCCTGTTTTTAACACCATCAGACTTCGACATTTTAATGCGAATCATCCATCATTGTCAACAATTTTATCATCACCACCTCATCGAAATCTTTATGCTTTTTTAAAAGATGTTGGTTTTTATTTCTTGATTTAAAATTTTAACCATCTTAACAATGCTAATTGTTCAATTGTTTTTAATCTCAAGTTTAAAGAATTTTAATTTTTAAAAGAAGTACTACTGTTTGGCGCAGCATGGCCCTAGTGAAGCCCTTGCGCCATAAAACCCAACCAACCAACCAACCAACCAACCAACTCACCATCACGCCTCATAGTTATACGTGCCACCTTGCACACCTTCTGATCCCGAAGATTTTCCAGTATTTCCGATTCCGGAACATGCAATAAATCTGGAGCCGAAATCACACCACGAGAGAAGTTTAAATTACCATGAGGAGAAACATTTACAGGCAAGTTTGCAAGTGAAGTCAATTTTAATAAAGAGGCAGCTTGCTTATCTGAAGAAACTTCAATAAGAAGATCTCCAGTACGCATTTTGCTGATTGATTTAGCTTCACCAATAGAACCAGAAATACCTTTTTCTATTAAAAAGGGGGAAACATTGAAAAAGGAACCCTCAGATCTTTTCATTACGAAGAATCGAGCATTATTTAGAGATTGTAACGATGGTTGCTCCAATGAAGGAGAAGAAGTTGTAAAATTTGTTGCCATGAGAGAAAGGGAAAAAATTCAGACTCTGGAGTCCCACCCACCATGGAGTCCACAAAAGAAAGGGATAGAGGATGCCGGCAAGCACCAAAAACCAGAAAAAGGAACAAAAGGAGAACTAAACAAGCGCGCTCGGCTATCCACTACCAGGTTGTCCAGGGTCTATACGCAGGCAATTCGGCCCCGGTGAAGTCTCCACCCTTAACGAGATTCCCGGAAACGGATCACTTGCTTGATCCCTAGCCGCCGACGAAGTCAAACGACCAGCCGATTGATGCACACGGGACCAATGTGCACCTCCCGTTTACCTGAAGCAAAGGCCGAAGTAGTGTGTTGGCACAGTATGTCGTCCCTCAACTACCAGGATCCCCCTTTCCAGGGACACGGGTCTCCACGCACGGCAAACACGTGGGTGATTAAATGCCCGAGAGGAGCTGACAGCTACAGGGTGGCAAAAAGCTTCTCAAGGGGACCCCTCACCTCAGATGAGGTAATCACAATGAGGGAAGGAAGAGAAAACAAACGATAAATATAAAACTCAAAACGAGAAGGTAAAACTGAAGGAGGGATAGATCACTGGGGCACCTCGGGGTTGTGAAGCCCGTGTTTACTTAAAGAAAGTAAACCCCCTGAGGGGTACACACACTTGAGAGGAAAGGATTTACTATATTGTTCTGCTGGGTACCTAGTCACATGGGAATTTCAGGAAATGAATTGGCTGATTCTGCTGCTAAAGCGGCTTCAATCCCGCTGCAGCAGCCAGTTCCCTACCAAGATATTAAGACATCAATTCACAAGTTCATATTATCCTTACGTCAAGAAACATGGGATTTGCAGGTTAATAACAAACTTCATTTCATCAAAAATCATCTTCGTAAATGGCCAGTTAATCCTATGCGTCGGACAGATGTCAAACTGACTCGTCTGCGCATTGGTCATACCCGATTGACGCATCGACATTTATTGTTGGGAGAAGATCCACCTGTTTGCGATACTTGTCGTTGCGATCTTTCTGTGGCTCATATTTTAATTTCTTGTCCTAAGTTTCAGTCACATCGTCTTAGGTTTTTTAAATGTACCAGTTTAAGTCTTCAAGATTTGATTGGGGAAACTCCCCATCCAAATCTTTTTGCATTTTTAAGATCAATCGGGTTTTTAAATCACATCTAGTTTTTTAAACATATCCATTTTTAAAATTTTATTAACATTTTCATTTTAGAAATGTGATTTTAACATTCTTAAATTATATTCTGTCACCTCTCATCATATTTATAATTCATCTTCCATCCTAGTTTTTCTTTTATCCTTTGTTTTGGCGCAGCATGGCCCTTGTGTTGCCTTTGCGCCATAAAACCTCAATAAAACAAACAAACAAACAATTCTCGAGAGAAACCCTCTAATCCTTTCACCATCCTTCGATCATTTAAGGATGCGAATGTGGTGAGGCTTCACCCATCTGATGAGGATGTAGATATCAGTGAAGATCCCGACCCCCCTTTAAAATTTTCTTTTAATAATTAATGGCTTCTTTTGTTTCTTGGAACTGTCGCGGTTTTAGGTCTAGGAAGGATGATGTGAAGAACATCATTTCACTTTATCATCCAGCATGTTTGGCACTTCAAGAAACCCTCTTGAAGTATTCTTGTATATCTAAGATCCGTGGGTATAGTTGCATTAGAAAGATGTTACCCGTAGTAATACAGTGTCTGGAGGAGTTTGCCTTTTTATCTCTCATGATTACCCCAGCACTGTACTCACACTGCGCACATCTCTACAGGCTGTGGCTGCGAGACTTCATTTACAGTCCCTTCTCACAGTCTGTTGTCTATACCTACCGCCACATGCTATCATCCGCCAAGAGGAGTTGAATGACCTTATTGATCAGCTTCCAGTATCATTTTTACTGCTCGGTGACTTTAATGGACACAGTACTATGTGGGTTAATGCTAATACGAACCCTCGTGGGAGACAGGTAGAAAAGTTGCTTTCTGATCACTGTCTCTGTCTCCTGAATAATGAGGAGAAAACCTATTTTCATGAACCCACTCGAACATTCCATTCACTTGACTTAGCCATTTGTTCCCCTATACTTTTTCCATATTTGAATTTTGCTGTTGGAAGTGATTTACACAACAGTGATCACTTCCCTGTCCTCCCCCTCGGGGACTCACATTTTGTGAGTACGGGCTTAGCGAACCCGAGGTACCCTAGCTGGGCCTAGCATTTTTCTTTTCTTTCCTTTTTTCTGTTAGGCCCTACCGTATGTACTGTTTCGTTAATTTTGGTTCTGTTCATTAATTTGGTTCCATGTTTTGTCATATGTTTTTCTTGTTTAGTTCTTTGCGTATTTTGCGGTTTGATTTATCTTACTCTTTGTTCTGAGATTATTTTATATATATTTTGGGGTTTAGTTTATGTTACTTATGTCTATGGATTTATTCATATGATTTTCTGTTGGATTGTACCAACCCACGTGTTTGCCGTGCGTGGCGTCCCGTAAGGGGGAAAATGGGATCCTGGGGTTACCTTGCGTAGGATTCACATGGTTGGGTCCTCGCATGCGTGCCCTTTGGCCCAGGATTCACTGTAGACGGGTGGCAGGAGGTAGCCCCCTTCTGTCAATCGGCTGGTAGTATATATTCCATCTTACTACCTAGGGTTAGCATTGCGGTTAGGGTTGCCCCGCGGATCACAACCCGAAACCGTAATGCTATATCTCGATGCTATCCCTGAGATCCCAAGGGTCTCCCCTTGTTGGGCTCTGTGATGGGCGGGGACGCATCGAGATGAATAACTTAAATTAAAATATGGAAACTAAAAAATCTCCCGGCCTTGGTGGAGCCTTTAATCCGCCAAACAAAACAAATCCTGCAAAACGACCATCGGATCAAACACCTGACGACAACAACGCAACTAATAAGAAACTTTCCACCAGTCTTCCTACCTTTTTCATTATTCAATCCACAGATCCATCATTTAAAACGAAGTCTCCCTTTTTTATTCATAAAGCTGTGCAAGGAGCAATTGGCGACGTTAAAACCATAAAAAGGCTGCGATCGGGAGATCTGTTAATTGAAACAGCTACTCCCCTTCAATCCCAATCTCTCAATAAACTTACAATGCTTGCAACCATACCAATCTCAACAACACCACACAAAAGTTTAAATAGCAGCCAAGGTGTAATCTCAGAACCAGACCTTCAACATGTTGATGAGGACGAGCTCGTCTCTGAACTCTCGAGTCAGGGCGTGACTCGTGCTCATCGCATTACCATAAAACGAAATAATGAAATATTAAAAACCAAGCATATCATTCTCACCTTTAATAGCCCTGTCCTGCCACCTAATATTAAAGCCGGATACCTGAACTGCCCCGTCCGCCTATATATCCCGAATCCGTTGCGCTGTTTTAAGTGTCAACGGTTCGGGCATTCTAAGAACACCTGCAATAGGCCGGACACATGTGCGAAGTGTGGTAGCGCTGACCATGCCGATCGGGACTGCACCGCAGATGCCCATTGCGTAAACTGCAATGGTGCTCACCCTGCGTTTTCCCGGTCGTGCCCCGAATGGGAGCGCGAAAAAGAAATCCAAACAATCAAATCCACTCGCAATGTGTCCTACGCTGAGGCAAGAGCACTGGTTCCTAAAAGAACCAGTCAAAAAACTTACTCAGCTGCAGTTCAGCCCAAACCATTAAATAGCTGTAGTACTCAGACAGATCTCTCATATCCTTGCCAATTCCAAACTTCTAGTTCCTCTAAATACAATAGTTCAACCAAACCCAATACTGTAACAACTGCAATCCAAACTAAACTTGTCAGTAAATCTGTTAAAATTCAACCAACCAACCAATCTCAAACTACAATTGCTAAACAAGTAACAAAATCCACAACTAAACCCGGAGAAGCCCTAAAACTTAAGGTTCTCTCCAAAAACAAAAAAAAACCTGAACCTGAAAACAACCAATTGCCCTTGCCACAGAAAACTACAAAAGTAAAACCAAATCATAATAAATCAGATTCATCATCGGATGAAGATGCCATTTCAGGGTTATCAGATTCCGGTGAGATGGACGTAGAAGTGGGTTTGGAGACGCCTATCAATCTCCAACCTAGGAGCAGGTCAAGGGAAAGGCTGACAGATATTAATATATCTTAAAATTCAGTCTCCTTTCTTGGAATTGTCGCGGTTTCCACCACAATTCGGTAGACATAAAACATCTAGTTGATGAACATAAACCTGTTTGTATCTGTTTGCAAGAGACGCTCTTGAAGCCTTTTCAGAGCTCTCTTGTTAGGGGATATAGTCCTCTCCGGAAGGACTATGTCAGCGGCGACAGAGCTAGCGGTGGTGTCGCTATATTTACATCAAATAGCAATCCATCCACCCCGCTAACGCTCTCGACCAACCTTCAAGCTGTTGCTGTCCGAGTCGCCATACACCATCAATTAATTACTGTGTGTTCCGTTTACCTCCCCCCTAATCTTAATATCAGACAAGCAGATTTAAATAGGCTTTGTGGACAGCTTCCTCCCCCTTTTATTATGATGGGGGACTTTAATGGCCACAATCCTCTTTGGGGTAGCCCAGACATCAATAACCGTGGAAGGCAAATCGAGAAGTTAATTACAGACCAACATCTCTGTATATTTAACAACGGGCAACATACATACTTCCACGCCCCATCGAGGACTTTTCATGCCATCGATCTCGCCCTGTGTTCACCATCTCTTTTTTCTGATTGGACGTTTTTTGTGGAAAATGATCCTTTCCACAGTGATCATTTTCCTGTGGTCCTAAACTACCAAGGAAGTTTAAATACTCCTGTAATCCGCCAACCCCGATTCATCATCGAACGGGCGGATTGGGATATGTTTTCTTCTATCGTTTCTCTTTCTGACGAGATGGTTGACCAGGATGACATCGATGTAGCTGTGCAATCTGTCACCAACGCCATTATTGAAGCTGCCCACCTTGCCATACCTGTATCATCAACAAAACTACCGAAACAATCAAAACCGTGGTGGAACAAAAACTGTAGACTTGCCCATAAAAAACAAAAAAAATTGTGGAGTATTTTTCGCAGGTACCCCACTACGACAAATCTTGTCAATTTTAAAAGGGCACGAGCTGAGGCGCGTCAGATCCGCCGCCGAAGCCAGAGGGATTCTTGGAGGAATTATGTTAGTACCATAACTTCCTCAACGTCTTCCAAGAGGGTCTGGAACAAGGTCAATAAGATCAAGGGCCGTTATCCAAATTACTCTATCTCCATCTTAGAGAGCCATCAGGGAGTTGTTTCAGACCCTAAGGAGATTGCCGATACTCTTGCCGATGCATTTGCCAAGGTATCGAGCAATTCCAATTACAAAGAGCCGTTCGCATCGTATAAGCTTCGAGCTGAGAGAACAAAGTTGAATTTCGCTTCTGCTTCTTCGGAAGGTTATAACTCCGATTTTACTTTGGCTGAGTTGATACAAGCATTATCTGGTTCCAACAATTCTGCTGTTGGGCCAGATGATATACATTACTCCATGCTTAAACATCTCCAGCCACTCCAGCTCAAGCTTTTATTGAAATTGTTTAACCGTATTTGGCGGGAGAATACATTTCCTGCTAACTGGCAGCGTGCTCTTATAATACCAATCGTAAAACCTGGTAAAGACCCCAAGAATCCCTCAAGTTACCGCCCTATTGCATTAACTAGTTGTCTTTGTAAACTCCTGGAGAAACTAGTTAATGCACGTCTTTTATTTTATCTTGAATATAATTACTGTCTATCTCGGTTCCAGAGTGGTTTTCGCCGTGGACGAAGCACTATTGACAACTTGCTCCTCCTCGAAACTTCAATTCGGGAGGCTTTTGTCAAGCGGAACCATTTGGTATCTGTATTCTTTGACATGGAGAAAGCGTATGATCGTACTTGGAGATATGGTATACTCAAGGACCTACATGATTTAGGTCTGCGAGGAAATCTACCGCTATTTATTGAAAACTTTTTAAAACGAAGAATCTTCCAAGTACGAATAAACTCAATATTATCTGACGAGTTCATACAAGAACAAGGTGTCCCCCAGGGAAGTGTGTTGAGTTGCGCACTATTCCTCGTCAAAGTTAACAGCCTTTTGACCTGCTTACCACCATCAGTGTCAGGGACGATGTTTGTTGACGATTTTCAGATGTCTTGCGCCTCAACGAATATGTCACTCATAGAGAGACAGCTTCAGCTGGCTATCAGGAGAATCACAGACTGGGCAAACCAGAACGGGTTTACGTTTTCAACTGAAAAGACCGTTGCCATGCACTTCTGCAGGAAACGTGAGCTTCACAATGACCCAGAGATTTATTTAAATGGAGTTCAAATACCCATTGTTTCTGAAACCAAATTTCTTGGACTTATATTTGACTCTAAGCTCACGTTCCTGCCACATATCAGACATCTTAAATTGAAGTGCAACAAAGTCTTGAATCTCCTGAAAGTTCTCTCTAACACTTCCTGGGGAGCTGATACCACCTCCATGTTAAAGATATACAGGTGCCTGGTCCGTTCCATACTTGACTACGGCTCGGTGGTGTACGGATCTGCCAGAAAATCGGCATTAATGCTCCTGGATCCTGTTCACCATATGGGTCTCAGGATCGCATCAGGAGCATTTAGTACATCACCGGTGCAGAGTTTATATGTGCTTTGTCTGGAAGCCTCTCTTGGGCTGAGACGGGACAAACTTTGTTTAAAGTTATATTTTAAAATAAAAAGTCACCCCTCTCATCCCCTTTTAGAACACATTTTTAACCCTTTACATCTGCGACTTTTCAACTCACGTCCATCTTGTATACCGTCATTTGCATTACGAATTAACTCCATTCTCTCATCTCATAATATTGACGATTTTAGGATACGTCCTATCTCATTCTCCATTCCACCATGGCATCATCATCAAATTATTGTTCTTAATATTTTTCAACATTTTAAAAAAAGTTCTACACCGGACGTTGCTTTTACAAGTATATTTTATTATCATAGACATCATTTCTCTAATTTTAAGTCAATATATACGGATGGGTCGAAAAGCCAGGGGCATGTCGGAGCTGCTGCAGTTCATGACAATACCATCATGTCCCGAGAACTGCACCATAGCAGCTCTGTCTTTACAGCTGAGTCTCTGGCTATTCTATTGGCCTTGCAGTTTATTTTAAAGCAAGGCCATAGTCAGTGGATTATTTACTCAGATTCGAAGAGTTGTTTAGATGCTCTAAGTAATCCACTGAACCAGACCCATCCTTTTATCTTAGAAATTTTAAAACTGCATCTTACACTTTTAAACAGAAATTTTAAAATCCTTTTTTGTTGGATCCCAGGTCATGTGGGGATCATGGGTAATGAACGCGCAGATTCCATCGCACGATCAGCAAGTGGACCTAGGAGCACTTGGCTCTGCCCTGACGACGCATATAAAGCTTGTGACACTGCTCTGTCTCTCACTTGGCAGGCCATGTGGGATGCACAGACAGCCAACAAGCTGCGTTCGTTTCAGCCCTTAATATCCGGATTCGCGCCCATCCAGCAATCCAGGAAAAGGGAAGTGCTCCTGACTCGTTTAAGAATAGGCCCAACGCGTTTTACCCATGTGCATCTTCTGCTGGCAGAAGATGCCCCCACATGTAATACCTGTGGTGTCATTTTTTCTGTTTTTCATGTTTTAAATGAATGTCCATCCTTTAATACTATCAGACATCGACATTTTAAATCCAATCATCCTTCACTTTCATGTATTTTATCTTCACCTCCCCACGAAAATCTTTTTAATTTCTTACATGACATTGGTTTTTATCATTTGATTTGAGTAAGTTGTTTATCTAATCTTCGACTTTTTATATTTTTATCTCATAAATGACTCTTTTTAATCAATTTTAAAAATGATCAACGAATGGTTGGCGCAGTATGGCCCATGTGTTGCCCTTGCGCCGTTAAACTCCTACCAACCAACCAACCAACCAACTTCCCTGTCCTCATTTCGCATGCAGGTAGTAGTAGAGTGACCAACCGTCTACCTACTTACAAATACCATAGGGCAAATTGGGATAAATTTTCTGAATTGGCGGTTATAACGGGAACAATGGTGGACAGTGAGGATGTTGATACTGGTGTCCAAAATGTCACTGAAGCAATTTTAAATGCCGCTGACTCCTCTATTCCTAAGACATCACCTAGAACACTACGACATTGTAAGCCATACTGGAATGCAGATTGTCAATCTGCATAAAAGAAACAGAAGAAGCTATGGGGTATCTTCCGCAGATATCCAACTACAGGAAACCTTATCGCCTTTAAAAAGGCAAAGGCAATTGCTCGTAAGATTAGACGTCAAAGTCAGAAGGATTCTTGGATAAGTTATGTCTCTTCAATTACATCCAAAACATCAAGCAAGCAGTTGTGGAAGAAGGTTAGAGCAGCCAACGGTTTGTATCCGGATTATTCTTGTCCGATACTTCAAACCGGAGCTGCTGTGTTCTCTTCCCCTGAAGATATTGCTAACCTTATCGGTGAAACTTTTGAAAGTGTATCCAGTTCCGATTCTTATAGTCCTACATTTTTAGTGATTAAGAATCGCGCTGAACGGGCTGGAATTAATTTCAAAAGCAATATTGAATATTCCTACAACTGGGACCTTCAGATGTATGAATTGAAGAGTGCTTTATCTAAAGCACATAACACCAGTCCAGGTCCAGATGGGATCAGTTACCAAATGCTTCGCCATTTAAGTCCAGATTCTCTTTTTAACATCCTTTTTCTCTTTAATAGAATCTGAAAGGAGAACATCTTTCCTACCTTGTGGCGGGAAGCTACTGTAATCCCCATTCTGAAACCTGGAAAGGATCCCAAGTATCCTCTGAACTATCGACCGATAGCCTTAACGAGCTGCCTCTGTAAGACCTTTGAACGTATTGTAAACGCCCGACTCCCTTGCATGTTGGAAAAAGATGGATGTATTTCACCTTTTCAGAGTGGATTCCGACGAGGACGGTCCACTCTTGATAACATCGTGAAACTAGAAACAGATGTTCGTAATGCCTTTGTGCAGAGGAATCATCTAGTTTCAATCTTTTTCGACATTGAGAAGGCGTATGATCATACGTGGCGATATGGTATCCTGCAAACCTTATTTAATTTTGGTTTCAGGGGTAATCTGCCTCTTTTTATTCAAAACTTTTTATCATCCCGGGTTTTTAGAGTTCGTATTGGAACTTCTTTTTCTAATTATTTTAATCAATCTGAGAGAGTCCCTCAAGGTTGTGTTTTAAGCGTCACCCTTTTTAACCTTCACATCAGCAACATCCTTCATGTCCTTTTACCCTTTGTTCATGGAACTTTGTATGTTGATGATTTGCAAATCTCATGCCAAGGATCAAACATGCGCTTAATTGAACATCAATTACAAACGGCTGTTAACAGACTTGTAGAATGGTGTGAACGAAACGGCCATACATTGTCACCATCTAAAAGCAGTTGCATCCACTTCTGTAGGAGGAGGGGTTCTTCACACTGACCCTGAAATTCACATACGCAATTCTCCCATCCCAGTTGCCAAACGGTATAGTGGTTAGCATACTAGCTTCTAGACCGCGAGGTTGCGGGTTCGAGTCCCGTGTTGGCATTTGTGTTTGTAAATGTATGTTGGCTTGTCTAATGACGAATGTTTCGGCGCATTATAGCCCTCGTGTTGCTGACGGCGCCAGATAATCTGAATACAACCAACCCATCCCAGTTGTGAATCAGATAAGATACTTGGGAGTCATTTTCGACAGCAAGTTGAATTTTCTCCCACATATTTTATACTTGCGCAAGAAGTGCGATAGGTCCCTTAATATCCTCAAAGTACTCTCAAATACTTCTTGGGGTGCTGACCGCACTTCTTTGCTGCGTATCTACCAATCTGTAATCTTATCTCGCATTGATTACGGATGTGTTGCGTATGGGTCTGCAGGAGTATCCCTTCTACGAAGATTGGATACTGTCCATCACACTGCTGCCCGTATTTGTTCAGGTGCATTTCGCACTTCACCCATTGAAAGTCTGTTGACAGAGTGTAGTCTACTTCCACTTGACTTGAGACGGAAAAAATTAAGCGCCAACTACTACTGTAGAATTATGTCTGATCCTTTTCACCCTTTACGTAAGGTGAGACTGGATGTCTATCTTGGTAGGTTATATGATGCTCGTCCATCTAACATCCGACCATTTTCTGAAAGAGCGAAATCCTTCTTGTTGGATGCTGCTCTAAGTGACGTAGTTACCCAAACATTTATAACTCAATCCTTTCCACCGTGGGATATTCCATCTTTCCACTTTCTCAATCCATTTGCGATGTATTGCAAGGCAGACACTGCCCCAGAAATTATGCAACAAATCTTTTGTGATCACCGCTCTCAGTATGCTGACTATGAAGCAGTATTTACTGATGGATCCAAAGCAGGTGAACGTGTTGGCTGTGGTACTGTGTCCGACACATCCACAGTCGCTTTTTCACTTCATAAATCCTGCTCGGTTTTCACTTCTGAGATGACAGCAATTTCTTGTGCGCTGCTGCATATCTCACTCTGCCACAATCGCAAATTTTGTGTGTATACTGACAGTTAAAGCTCCTTGTCAAGTCTGAAGCAATTTAACACCAATAGCCATCCACTTGCCTTTGACATTTTGTCAAAGTTACACACACTTGAGAGGAAAGGTTTTACTATATTTTTCTGCTGGGTACCTAGTCACATGGGAATTTCAGGAAATGAATTGGCTGATTCTGCTGCTAAAGCGGCTTCAATCCCGCTGCAGCAGCCAGTTCCCTACCAAGATGTTAAGACTTCAATTCACAAGTTTATATTATCCTTACGTCAAGAAACATGGGATTTGCAGGTTAATAACAAACTTCATTTCATCAATAATCATCTTCTTAAATGGCCAGTTAATCCAATGCGTCGGACAGATGTCAAACTGACTCGTTTGCGCATTGGTCATACCCGATTGACGCATCGCCATCTATTGCTGGGAGAAGATCCACCTGTTTGCGATATTTGTCGTTGCGATCTTACTGTGTATCATATTTTAATTTCTTGTCCTAAGTTTCAATCACATCGTCTTAGGTTTTTTAAGAGTACCAGTTTAAGTCTTCAGGATTTGATTGGGGAAACTCCCCATCCAAATCTTTTTGCTTTTTTAAGATCAATCGGGTTTTTAAATCACATCTAGTTTTTTAAACATATCCATTTTTTTTTAAAATTTTATTAACCTCTTCATCATTTTAGAAATGTGTTTTTAGCATTCTTTAATTATATTATGTCATATCTCATCATATTTATATTTCATCTTCCATTTATCTTTTGTTTTGGCGCAGTATGGCCCTTGTGTTGCCTTTGCACCATAAAACCCAAAACAAACAAACAAACAAACCTATCCCAGTTGTGAATCAGATAAGATACCTGGGAGTGATCTTTGACAATAAGTTAAATTTTCTCCCACATATTGTATACTTGCGCAAGAAGTGCGATAAATCGCTTCATATCCTCAAAGTACTTTCAAATACTTCTTGGGGTGCTGACCGCACTTCTTTGCTGCGTATCTACCAATCTGTAATCTTATCTCGCATTGATTACGGATGTGTTGCGCATGGGTCTGCAGGAGTATCCCTTCTACGAAGATTGGATACTGTCCATCACACTGCTGCCCGTATTTGTTCAGGTGCATTTCGCACTTCACCCATTGAAAGTCTGTTGACAGAGTGTAATCTACTTCCACTTGACTTGAGACGTAAAAAATTAAGCGCCAACTACTACTGTAGAATTATGTCTGATCCTTTTCACCCTTTACGTAAGGTGAGACTTGATGCCTATCTTGGTAGGTTATATGATGCTCGCCCATCTAACATCTGACCATTTTCTGAAATAGCGAAATCCATCTTGTTGGATGCAGCTCTAAGTGACGTAGTTACCCAAACATTTACCACTCAATCCTTTCCACCGTGGGATATTCCATCTTTCCACTTTCTCAATCCATTTGCGAGGTATTGCAAGGTAGACACTGCCCCAGAAATTATGCAACAAATCTTTTGTGATCACCGCTCTCAGTATGCTGACTATGAAGCAGTATTTACTGATAGATCCAAAGCAGGTGAACGTGTTGGTTGTGGTACTGTGTCCGACACATCCACAGTCGCTTTTACACTTCATAAATCCTGCTCGTTTTTCACTTCTGAGATGACAGCGAGTTCTTGTGCACTGCTGCATATCTCACTCTGCAACAATCGCAAATTTTGTGTGTATACTGACAGCTTAAGCTCCCTGTCAAGTCTGAAGCATTTTATGACCAATAGCCATCCAATTGCTTTTGACATTTTGTCAAAATTACACACACTTGAGAGGAAAGGATTTACTATATTGTTCTGCTGGGTACCTAGTCACATGGGAATTTCGCCGACCAAACGGTATAGTGGTTAGCGTGCTAGCTTCTAGACCGCGAGGTTGCGGGTTCGAGTCCCGTGTTGGCATGGGTGTTTGTAAATGTATGTTGGTTTGTCTAATGACGAATGTTTCGGCGCATTATAGCCCTCGTGTTGCTGACGGCGCCAGATAATCTGAATACAACCAACCAACCTAGTTTTTCTTTTATCTTTTGTTTTGGCGCAGCTTGGCCCTTGTGTTGCCTTTGCGCCATAAAACCTCAAAACAACAACAACAAATCAAACAGCTTTTTATATAAAATTTCACGAAATGAAGACATATTTTTTTTTTTTAAAAAAGCAAACAGAAAGCAGAGCAACTATATTTGCTTAATCTTTAAAAAGTTCAAGAAGGATTGCAGTGGAAAAAGAAACTTGTTCAAAACACAACTCAATTCGGAATCTTGAACCTTAAGCCAACTACTGTTCCATCTTAGGCGCCCGCCAGTCGCCAAGCGAAACAAAAACAAAAATTGTCTGTCACATAAGTTAGGTTTAATGTAGGATTCACGTCTCCAAACACCCAAAAGAGGGGAATCCCCTTTATTCATTTTTAAACTGCAGTATTTTGCATCATCAATGTTTGATTGTAATTGGCTGAAGGCAGAGTACGTCAGTCTTATGTGACGTAAGTTTAAATCCCTTAGATCGATTTGAATGGAAAGTCGCCTGTCCTAGAACTCGGTGTACAAAAGTGAAATTTTTTGTAAGTTTAAATTTTTTTTTTAGAAATAAAGGGATTATTAAATGCTTACGTAAGCATCACTTATACCCTCCCCCCCCCTTGTCAGCAACAATAAGCAAATCGCTAACCCCCTCCCCCCCAGGTGCTTACGTAATATTTGAACGGCCCCTTTTTTAAGGTTTTTTTTTTACATTTTATGACATAAATGAAAAAATATAAATTATTTTTACAAAAGCTCTTTTCAGTAGATACAATATTGACATATAAATACTACCTCCAAATTTTGGATTAATAGTATACTTACTTTGAGAAAAAGGTACATAAAGTTGAAAAATACATGTTTTGAGATATAGCCATTTAAAGTTTGCTTACCTAGTTATTCAATGTCACAACGACACTTTATCTAAAACATTCCTACTCCATATTCATTTATAATCCATCTCATACAAGTCTTTTTAACTCACGCCCATCTTGCATTCCATCATTTTCCTTGCGAATTCATTCAATTCTTACATCTCATAATATTGATAATTTCAGGATTCGTCCTCTCACATTCACACAACCACCTTGGCATCCTCATAAAATCAAAGTTTTAAATGTATTTAGGAATTTTAAAAAATGTGAAACACCAGATGTAATATTTAATCATCTGTTTTATTACCATAGACATAACTTTTCAAATTTTAAAGCAATGTATACAGATGGGTCGAAAAGCCAGGGACATGTCGGAGCAGCTGCAGTTTACGACGATAACATCTTCTCACGTGAGCTGCATCAAAGCTGCTCCATCTTTACAGCTGAGTCCCTGGCTATCTTCTTGGCCTTGCAATATATTTTACAGCAAGGCCATAGCCAGTGGATTATTTATACAGATTCGAAGAGCTGTTTAGATGCGTTAAGTAATCCACTCAGCCAGACCCATCCTTTTATTTTAGATACTTTAAAGATTCATTCAACACTTTTAGATAGAGGTTTTAATGTTCTTTTTTGTTGGATCCCAGGTCATGTGGGGATCATGGGTAACGAGCGCGCAGACACAATAGCTCGAACTGCAAGTGGACCTAGGAGCACTTGGCTCTGCCCTGACGACGCATATAAAGCTTGTGACACTGCTCTGTATCTCACTTGGCAGGCCATGTGGGATGCACAGACAGCTAACAAGCTGCGTTCGTTTCAGCCCTTAATATCCGGATTCGCTAATATACAGCAATCCCGGAAAAGGGAAGTGCTCCTGACCCGTCTTAGAATAGGCCACACTCGTTTTACCCATATGCATCTTCTGCTGGCAGAAGATGCCCCCACATGCAACACCTGTGGAATTGTGTTTTCTGTGTTCCATATTTTAAATGAATGTCCAGCTTTTAACGCCATCAGATTGAGACTTTTTAAAATGAATCATCCTCCATTATCATCTCTTTTAAGTTCACCCCCACATGAAAATCTTTTTAGATTCTTACTTGAGATAGGCTTTTATTACTTGATTTAGAATTCTATTTCAAATCTTTTACCCTTTGTTGATCTCAATATATATATATATATATATATATATATATATATATATATATATATATATATATATATAATTTTTTTTTTTAACATGGTTAATTTAGATTAATTTGTTCGGCGCAGTATGGCCCACGTGAAGCCCTTGCGCCAGAAAATCGAACCCGCCAGCCAGCCTGCTCCATATTCCATATCCTCGTCATCAACATCCTCAGCAATCTTTTTTTTTTTATTCCTCCGAGTCTGTCTCATCTTTTTTTGCACTTCAGAATGGTAAATTTCAGCTTTCTGTACTCTTTCCGCGTCAACTTTTTGCAGTGCTGAAATTGTGTTGGTGCCAGGTTGGAAGCCTAATTTTGTCAACACATCTGCTCGTCCTATGTAGCCATCGTTGAAAACTACGACACAGTCAAATGCAGCAAGTTCAAGTAAATAAAACCCTGCAAAGACAGTTTTAGGAACTCTGTTCCACAGCATGCCATTAAAACTTTCAATTGGATTTTGGGTATTACCTTGAAGACACCTTTTTAAAAGTTCTGGTTCAGATAAATCTTTAAATATTTTAGCTGTCTTTTGCAACACAATTTGGTTGGTTGGTTGTATTCAGATTATCTGGCGCCGTCAGCAACACGAGGGCTATAATGCGCCGAAACTTTCGTCATTAGACAAGCCAACATACATTTACAAACACCCATGCCTAATACGGGACTCGAACCCGCATCCTCACGGTCTAGAAGCCAGCACGCTAACCACTACACCGTTTGGTCGGCGCAACACAATTTGGGACAATGCTTTTGGATGATCATATTGTTCATTATTTGCTTGGGCTCGATGATACTTGCACCAGCTGTCTTTTCCTTGCGGGCAAAGTTCATGCCGAGGATTCTCATTTGTTGACATGCTATGGAAATAAATAGCCCAGATAGCTGTATGCATAGCTTTAACGCTTTTATGTGCATTTTGTCGTATCGCAATTCCATAATACAACTGAAGTTTGTCTATTTCAGAGAGAGTTAGTCTTCCTTTTCCTGAAATAACTTTACCGTCCGAAAGTTTTTCGCCTTTCAAGTCTTTACACAACTTACGCAATCTTGTTCCCAAACGTTTCTGAATGTGTCCAACGCATTCTAGTTTTTCTATGAGAAAGTCTTTTCCGTAAGGTTCGCTTTCAATCATCTTGTTGTATCCTTTACTGTCACCATTACCCAAATAATGAGAGTATCGTACCCCCCGGTCACGCAATGACCTGCAAAATATCTTCACAGCGCCATTTGCCTTCATTCCTCCACTATATCCAGCATAGTTTTGCACGCAATCTTCTTCATGATCATCACCACCATCTTTTCGCATTGTGCATTGATGACAGTACTTTCTCAAGCAATCGACATCCAACACTTTTCCAGTATCTACACTCGTAGCAGTAACAACTCCGTTCAGAGATGTGTGCCCTCGTTTCTGCCATGTACCGTCGATTGCTACTGGAATATTACATGGCACAGCAAGTGGATTTTTACTCATCGAAACAGCTTCCTTAGTGGCAGCAAGCATTGAAGACGTAGCGACATCATTGAATGCATCACGAATTTTTGCTTTGACCGGCTTGAAACGCAACACAGGTGGATGTAGATTTAACATTCCACAAAGTAGAGCAGCAGGCTTTTCACCTTTTCCAATGCAGCGCATGCCATAAGCTAAGCGAACATTTACTTCAAAGAAGTTGTCTACTTGAGATGAAGTGGAAAATGAAAGACTGTCATGACAAGATGTACACTGCAATGTTAATTCTAATGCAAGTCCTTCACGCTTTTTGACATTATCACATAATTCAACAGTTTTATGTCCACACACAGAGCATGCAGTAAATTTGGCAATTGCAGCAGCCAGTAATGATATATCAATTAAAACATATCCAGTGGTGGAATCGGACGAGCTCTTTAGGTTTTCAAATGTTTGGAAAGAGTCATTTAGTTTTGTTTTTGATTTACTACTTGAAGCCACAGTTTGGTTTGTTGTACTTGTTTTTGCGAGAGTTTTTCCATGAAAAGATCGTTTCTTGAAAACTTTTTGACTCCTCCCCATGTTTAAAAGATACTATAATTACTTTTAAATGACTGAAATTTGATTGAAAATGTGAAAAATATAGTCAAACAACAAACCTTTGAATAACGAATTCAAAATAAGCACGTTTGTTGTAAATATTAAATATCGGCAAGATAACGATTAAAATTACGATTATGTTGTTTCACTTACTTCTGTAAGACTCAAGGTTAAAGAAAATGTTTTATAAGTCGAATTCTTTAAACGTAATAGTCTAGCGCGCGCTAACTTCTTCATCGATTTTGCCGCACAGGATTTGCCGAATTTTAAGCAAGAGAAGAAATTTTTAAAAAATCATTAAAAATACTTCTACTTGTAGGAATTACACAATATATGTCTCATTTTAAGCAGAAAGGTTTGAATATTTAAAAAATATATATAAAAAAAAAAAAAAAAAATCGAATTTTTTTTAAATTTTCGGCATACGTCTCCCCTTAAGGTCGAATCACATTATTATTGACGCCGCAGAGAATATAGTGTTCAGAGGTTAACTGCATCGGTTGTAGGTTTACTGAGCAATTTGGGTTAGTTGTTTTCAGATTATCTGGCGCCGCCGTCAGCAACATGAGGGCTATAATGCGTCGAAACATTCATCATTAGACAAGTCAACATTCATTTAGAAATACCTATGCCTAATACGGGAATCAAACCCGCAACCTCGTGGTCTAGGAGCTAGCACCCTAACCACTATATCGTTTGGTCAGCCTGAGCTATTTGGGCCATTTAGAATGAGCTTAAATTCTTCATCGGTACTTTGGTCAACTGCAATGGTGTTGAAGTCGACGATTGAAGATATATCTTGTATACGACTCAACGTGTCAGCAATAACATTGTCAGTACTGGCGATGTGGTGAATGTCTGTGCAAAACTGTGAAATGTAGTAATAAGTAGATGGTAATTGACGACAAGATGAATCTGAATTTTTATTCAAGAAAAGTGAAGGATTTATGGTCCGTATATGTTATGAAAGTTTTTCTTTTAAGATCGTGGCGAAAAAGTTTTATTGCCGAAAATATAGCTATCGTAAGTACTGTATCTTTGCTCTGTGAGAGAGAATTTACGTGAGAAAAATGCAAGCGGTTGGGGGCCATTGGAGAGTTGTGCCTTTAAAACTGCACCAATGGCAGTGTTCGACCCATCGACCATCAGGGACAGTTGCTGTTCAGAGGCGTAAAACCTAAGTGTAACAGCCTCGGAAAGATCGGCTTTGCACTTTTCAAAAGCAATGGATACTTGCTCAGTCCAATTGACTGGACGCTTGTCGCTCTTTTTAGAATCTTAAGGAATTCATTTAAGGTACTTGACCTTGGAAAGTTAAAACATTCAACATTTTCAATAATTTTTTTTCTGGTCCTGTATAAGGTATTACAATGATTTTTTTTTTAAACTTTTATTTGAGGCTTATAGAATATAAAAATACTTGAAAAATATCATTTAGCAAGATGACGCTGAGAAAGGAGCAATTCAATCAATTACGACTGCTACAAATTTGTCCGTTAAGGTTACGAAAAACGCTATTGAGTAAACTCAATAAGAACTGTATAAAAGCAATATGTGAATGTTGTATAAACACATTGAATGGAAATATTCCATTGACTGCACGACAGAAGAAAGCGCTCTCGAAACATAAGAAGATATTACGAAATTTAAGCAATCGTAAAGTAGCTTTATCGAAAAAGCGTAAAACAATTTTACAGAAAGGAGGATTTTTTAATATACTTATTCCTGCTGCCTTGAATATTTTAACTACATTATTTCATGGCTCAAATTAAGAAGTTTGCTCTTATACCCGAAGAATTGGTGACAAAACATACTGTTTCCAATAAAAGGCTTAGTGAACTTGATAAGGAAATGATGAAAATTTTACATAGCTACTTGCCAGATCACGAAAAAATGGTTCTCTATCATGAAATGTTGAATAAAAGTTTAAACTTACAAGAATTCAACAAATTACGACTAAAGAAGGATGAAGATGCGATCAAAGATGTGAAAATAGAAGGTCCGAAAATTGAAGATATGAAAGTTGAAGAATCTGTCAAACATGAAGACAATTATCATGGTGTCATATTAAAGTCCTTACCTAAACCTATGCGGAAAAAAGCTGAAACTACACTTACTCTCATCAAGAATCAACCAAAATATCTTATCTTGGAATGATAAGGGACAACTATCTATGTATGGGGAAAATATACCTAACTCTAACATTGATGACTTCTTCAATTATATGTTTAATACTAGAAGTAAAGTGTCACATAAAAATGTATATGATACTGCTTTAAAGGATTTGAATATTCCAAAACTCTTTATCGCAAACAAAAATTTGTTAAACTCGCCTGTAATAAAACCTGTATCTACCAGGAGGAAAAAAGTTGTAATGAAATGGGAGAATCTGTGAATAAAAAATGCTATTACTTAAATAAGTTTCTATTATTTCATATAAAAACATCACATATAAATATATCAACAGTTTTCATTTTAAAGTATTATAAGAATTTTCTAAATTAAAAATAAATAAATAAATAAGAGAAGACCATTTGCAATAGGGCGCCCTATCCCCGAGTTAAACGTGCTATTTCCATATATTTCCAGGCAAATTTAAATTGGTGAAATACAGAAATATCGGATTGTCTTCTTCTTAACTCATCCTAACCAATTTTGAATTTAATGTCTAAAATTGAACAATTTATTTTTAAAAGTGAGGTTCCCACCACCACCCGATACCTCTTTTAAGAAGATTTAGTATCGCCTCACAAAAAAAAAAAAAAAAAAAAAAAAAAAAAACACGCTTATTCCAAAGAACGTATATTTCTTTGAAAAATGAGGCCACTCACCAACCATCCAATAGTGTCTTTTAAGAAGACATTACCACCTCAAATACTAACAAATTTAAGAATTAAAGCCAAAAAAAAATTATGGAAAAACTATTTCTAAAAATTAAGTTACATATGTTTAAATTAAATTTAAGAGTGTCCATAGTCTTTTAAGACCTGAGAAAACGTATATTTCTCTGAATTAAATTTAATGGTCACAAACAAAATCCTGAGAGAGAGAGAAAAAAAAAAGGTTTAATTAATGAATTAAATTAAAGTAATATTACAGATAAATAAATTAAGTTAAATGCATCCAGTTAAAAATAATGGTTTCAGTTAAATGAAAAGTAGTTAAAAATTAAATTTAAGTAATTTTGAAATGACCATAAGCATAGCTGGCTATGCCATCTTCTAGAAGGTATCGTTTATCGTCAAAAGCAGACAGGGCCCTTTTGGTCTGCTTAATGTAAAAGATCTGATGCTTCTCACTGCCTATTCTATGTTGAATAACAGACGAGGGTCGACGGTTGAGAAGACAATCCCTGTAGTTCTGATGCTTCAGCTGTTGTTTTGCTGCACTTCTACTGATCCCTTTAGCTGTTCTTTTGTCCCCGCATTCGCTGGAAATCGAGTACATCTTAGATCTCAAGCCGACAAACTCAAAAGCAGACTTGCTGTAGAGCTCATCTTTGAAGTACCCGATCTTTTTCTTATCGGTGTTGAAGAGGGGATGTTGCGTGGGGTAATCCGAGAAGTCGAAAAACTCCTTTAACTGTTGCAGATCAGCAGTGAGATCAGGGGTTGTCAGCTCTTATGTTAGGGAGTCAGTATCTGTGAAGAGTAAGTTTGCCTTACTTTCATACTTCCTCAGGATGACGTTGTAGTGGAATCGGTACATAAGTACCTTGCTCAATTCCAATATTACAAAGCCTGCAGAGATGGGTCTGTTCAGAGTAAGGGTCTTCACTTTTCTCTGCACAGCTGTCAGGTTGTTATCAAATTCTGTGAAAGCATGGAAGGCGGGTGAAACAACCAGTTTCTTGGCCTTTTTGGGATTGTTTGTCAGTTGTACATCAACCCGATTCCGAAGATTCTCCATCGTCTTACCAAAGACCGCGTTGTTAAGTAGTTTGAAGAAATCTTTCTCAAATTATGTATTAGCCAACTTCCTCTGTTCAGTGTTGAAACTTATGTAAATCCTTAGCCATGGTTCTTATGAAAATTTTAAAATTCTATGGACTTTACTTAACTTCAAGCCGATAGATAAATATAATTTAAGATTTCTATAGTGAATGACATAATTAGTTTTAGGATAAAGGTTAGGGACCAACTTTTCACTAGAGGGGGACAGTTTCATATTCATCTCTTCTAATATCTCTCTGGCTGTGGGGGATAACACGTTGGGCTTTATAAGGAATCTTTCCGGGGCTAAAGGATAACTGTTATGGGCCTCATGCAATTCCTGCGGATATTCCAGATCCACTTCTAGAATGAATCCTTCAGTGGCGTCGTCTGGTTAATCCAGAATGGTTTGGATTGGAGTACTTTCGGGGTCCTCCCACCGAAAGTCTCCGTAAGGCAGGTATTGTGACATGGCCAAACCTGGAAGGGAAAAAAAAGATTGATTTTAAGTGGCATTGCTAATGGTTTTAATAATTATGTAATATCATAAATTAATTAATACATACCATAGAGATTGTTTGCATCTAGATATAATATATGACGGTTTTCTTCAGTCAGATTGTAATCAGCACATCCAGGATGGTTGGCTTGACCGTGGCGATGAGAAATGACGGAGACTCCTCCCCGAATACCCTTCTCAATGAAGAGATGCATGTCGATGTCGGTGAATAAATCTAATTTGACATCCAACATCTTGAGGGCGGCTTGCCACGCTAACCCTGGGGACGTCATCATATGAGTGGCGTCTAACTTGTAAAAGTCCAGGGTTAGGTGGCGGAAATTCCCAAACACATCCGCGAGGAGGAGCACATCCGTCTTCACGTAGAGATCGTGATACTGGCCAAGGGTTGTGATGTTCAAACTTATCCACACATTCTGGGCGTGGGTATAGTCTTCCTCTGAGATGTTGCTGTTGGTGAGGGTGCTGAAGAAGGCAACCCTGGGAGGTTGTTCAGTCTCATCAAATTTTCTGAAAGAGGTCATGTACTCGTAGGGGTACACACCCTTTTTCAGCAGGAGATCTAAGGGGAAAGACCCCTCAGGGGGTTTACTTTCTATAAGTAAATACGGGCTTCACAACCCCGGGGCTCCCCAGTGATCTATCCCTCCTTCTGTTTTATCTTCTCGTTTTGGTTTTGTATGTATCGTTTGGCTTCCCTTCCTTCCCTCATTGTGGTTACCTCTTCTGAGGTGAAGGCTCCCCTTGAGAAGCTTTGCGCCGCTCTGTTGCCATCAGCTTCTCTTGAGGATTAAATCACCCACGTGTTTGCCGTGCGTGGAGACCCGTGTCTCTGGAAAGGGGGATCCTGGTAGTTGAGGGGCGACATACTGTCCCAATACACTACTTTGGCCCTTGCTTCAGATAAACGGGAGGTGTACATTGGTCCCGTGTGCATCAATCGGCTGGTCGTCCGACTTCGTCGGCGGCTTGGGATCAAGCGACCGGCTCGTCTACTGGGAATCTCGTTACGGGTGGAGACATCTACAGGGACGAGCCGGTCGCATATAGACACTAGATAACCTAATAGTGTTATGCCGTGCGTAACAGTTCAGTTACTATTTTTTTCTTTTCTTGGTTTTTGTTGCTTGCCGGTGTGCACTATCCCTGATATCGAGGACTCCATGGTGGGTGGGATTCTAGTGTCCGAATTTCTCTTTAATTTATTTTATGATGGCTTCTTCTCTCTCCAGCCCCACGGGAGGCCTAATTCCCCAGACAATGAACTCAAAGCGTAATATTGAAACAATTGACAGCTCAACTTTACCAAAGAAACTTACTATTCCATCTGATTTACCATCCTTTCTTATTATACATTCCGATTCTGACCAATTAGCTAATTCATCTCCATTCTTAATTCAAAAAGCAATAAAGGGAATCTGTGGTAGCGATCCAAAAAACATAAAAAAACTACGCTCTGGGGATCTACTTGTACAAACAATAGACTCAAGACAATCCCACTATCTCCTCAACACTACATCAATAGCCAATATAGCAGTCCTTGTAACTCCCCATAAATCTCTGAATCAATATTTATTCCATCTTAATTTTCTAGCATACATTACACGTTTTACAAGATTCTTCTGTTCATACAATTTTTTGTTAACATCAAACTCTCTAGGAAACTGGGTTTGTTTTAGAGCTTTGGAAAATATATCATGTCCAGTAGGTCTTTTTTTCTTCTTTCTTAATAAATCATCAATCAAATCTACAATATGAGTATTCGGTATCAGTGTTCCTTTATATAAAATTTCTCCCGTGGATATCCATTTCAATACATGATTTGTTGTTTTCAGAAAATTTAAAATTTCCTTTGAGGTACTTTTATAACGGACAGGTACTTTTTCAAGGAGCAAATTTTCTATATCATTTAAACCTTCTTCTGAATTAATATTCTGCTTTTCCGTCTTAATATTTATTTCGGTATCATCGATTTTTAATTTTGGTTCCTGGTCCAGTACGACATCATTTTCAGTGAGTTCTTTAGATGTAGGAGTTCGGAAGTTGACATAGCTTTGAAGAATTTGTAGATATAATGCTGCTTTTTCACTGTCATCTAAATTTTTTTGTTGAAGAATTTTGTGCATCTTTTTATCCATTTCGGATACATGATCTTGCACAAAAGAATTCAATCTATCTTCTGGGACAAGTATGAGTTTCTTACTAAACTCCATTTATAAGGGAAGTAATTGCAGAAATGGCAACTGGCAGTAAAATACTTAACAATCCTTCGCCCTTTTGAGTTTGAAGCAATTTCCTTTTCTTATAAAGCGGTACCTTCTTGTCAGCTAATTTACGAACACTGAGCTTATGTTGATTTAATTTATTCTTTTGAGATTTAGATAGGGGTATATTACCTTGAAGCAAGTTTAATGCACATTCACACAAAGATTTTATTGTATGATTTGGACACTTTTTCAATAATTTCTTTTTTGATTTGCTTTTTAATATAACTCTTAACTGACCTAACTGTCGTTGCGTACACATAGACATAATGTTGGCAAATGAGGCTTATATAAAAAAAAATTGAGCTTTTATAGGAATTTTTCCTCAGCTTCAAGGAGAGAAAATTTAGCGTAATCAAGTGTGTATTACGAATGACTATCGTGGCTGATACACTACAGTTTTATCACCTGGAAAAATTCCAGTGAGCAAGCGCAGGGAATCATCTGTATTTGGTTTCAAATCGATTAAGAGATAACTATAGGGGGATGAGGTAGCATCCTGAAACACTTCTTGAAAGAATTTATTCTTCCCGGGGTATATTTGTTTACCCAAATGCATGATCTGTGTTTTATCCCGAGGATTCTTAAATATTACCATATACTGACAATTTAAAGATATGTCTCTCATTACTTTACCTTTATGAAATAGGTTTTGAACTAAAAATATTATGCTTAAATTCCTATGGTGGCTTCCTTTAGAAAATAAATTTGATACTTTTGAGTCCCCACTCACTTATGACATTAAATCATCGATTACAATTAAACTATCCTGCAAAGTATTGATATTAGATGGTAATCCTTCATGAAATGCAACGTTTGGTATTGTATCAAACAAATCTTGGTATTCTCCGTAGCACCAAATGACATTCTTCGGAAAAGGTGAAATTCGCTTGTGTTCGATTAATTTTTTAACAAAAAAAGACTTTCCACTAGACGTCATACCCGATACTAGCAAGGTCATAGGATGCTTCACGAATAACAATTCCATTGTAAATGAAATCCTAAAGTTTAAGTTCCCTTATTTATAGGTTAAATTTTTTCTGTATTAAGTATATTATAAAACTAATTTTACCACGAAAAAAAGCATGGTATTGTAGCAGACATTAGAGCTCTTTTTTTCTAAAAAAATTTATTAAAACTATGTTAATTCAAATTTTTCTAAAATTTACATTCTTCAAAGAGATAAATACAAATAAATACTCCTGTACAGTAGGTATCTATATTTATTAACATAATATAAACAAATATATTCGCTTGAACATATAGAGTAACATTTATTTTTAAAACCCATATGGTAAAGTATCGTAATCGTCTTGTATAACTAACTCTCTTATTGTATACAATGCCATAGTTTTTTACTTCAACTCTATTATACACTCTACGACGTTTAGCATCTCGGCAAATCTTCCTTTCATTAACGATGGGGACTTTCTCTCTTTCGTCCATATTCAAAATCAAACTCTCCATGGTATCGAAATTCAGCTTCAAACTGTTCTTGTAGTAGTTTAAAGTGAAACCTCTCACTTTACACACTGTTTTAGTCGCAGTAGTATATGCGTAATTTTTTGGACCACCTTAAAAGAAAAAAAAAAGAAGAAAAAAATATATATATATATATATATATATATATATATATATATATATATATATATATATATATATATAGATGATTTTATATAATGTTATATGCTTACCAGATATAAATTTTTCTATTGTCTCACCACCCAATTCATCTGTGAAATCTCCCAAGAAATTTCCTAAAGGTGGATCATTTGCGCCGTCGGATTTGTAGATAATTGAGTCTGTATCAAAATATAATACATGTCGATCTAACTTCTCTAATTCAGCATACAGTTTTAACCTCGCATGACATGTCGTGAAGGCAGCAATGAATACATTCGTAGAAACATCCTGACCAAGGAACCTTTCGTCCTCCTCCACATATGGATTCCGACGGAAAATAGACATCCTCTATCTGCAAAGAAAGCAGATATTATATTAACATTCACAATAAAATCTGTAAACCACATTTAAAAAAAAAAAAATGATATAAACTATTATCAACAAACGCTTTTTTTTTTTTTTTAACCACGTGAACTTACATTCTTCATTTTGTCGGTCAGAAGAGTATTGAACTTCTCCAGTGTCCTGATGTATGTTAACTGGCTCTTGTCTCTGTTCATTCCCCAGCGACCCCAAAAGCTATTTAGGGCTAACTTAGAAACTGCCCTTTTTCCAGGGTTGACAGAAATATTATCTGAGTTCAGCTGGATGCCTTCATTTTCGAAATATTGCCTCACGTAGTCTTCCTTTTGAGTTTCTGTATTACAGTCAGCTGGCCAACCAGAAGACTCTTGCTTCGTTTTAAGAAAAGTGTCAATATATGACTTAAACAGTGTGGTAGAAGTTTGGTGAAAGTGATATACTTCATGAATCTGTAAACAAAATACGAATAAATATCATACAAATCACAATATTTACACTTATTTTAGATACATATAATTTGCATACTTTTGAAATAATATAACCCTTTTCAACTGCTTTTTTGACCTCTTCCGTCACCCATGTTCCGGTCAACTTTCGTTCGTCACTATTATGTTCACAAGGTTCTTGTTGAAGAGTTTCACAGCAGGTCTTACACAGTGGGAACATTAATTTCTTATTATGTCTATAAGGTAGAACGGGGTGGTAAAGTCCTCTTGGTGGCACAACAGTGCATTTGATGATACCAAAGTACTGGCTAATATCCATTTCTAGATCTGTTGCCCTTGCGCCAAATAAGTTCTAAACACAACCAACCATTTCTAGATCCGTTGGCATGAGTATCTCAGGATGTCCTACTGGGTTCCTATTGAAAAATAACAATTAACATAACCACTTATTTGTAACCAAACAAGTCTGATCATAACGTAAATAAATATTTTCTGACAAAATTCACCTGCAGTATTTGTTACACCATGGATATAAACTCGTAAAATCTATGTACTTGGCAGTACCTTCAAACATAAGTTTCACTGCATTTGTTCTTCCTCCGTAAAACGCATCTCTTGGTTTCAAGCGATCTACAATATCATAGGATCCAACAAAGTTCTTCAATGCCTGGTCAGTTTTTTTCAAGGATTGGAACGTGTGTTCCCACATCTCTATGACAGTGTATTCTTGGAAACGAAACATGCTAGTCATGTCAGACGTTTTCTGACGTAAAGCATGCATCGGGGACCCTGACAACGGCTGAATGGTTTCTCTATCAAAACATACTTCACATCCGTGAAAGAAGCACCTCTGTAAATAATTAAAAAAAGAGTTATTTTTCCCCCCCAAAACACATATTATTCAAGTAATCAAATGACTATTGGATACATTTTTAATATTATTTAATTACGTACATGGTATTGGTAAATGGTATTAGTCTCCTCGCAAAAACCATCAACTTTCACACCACATATTTTTACTTCACCCGTTCCATTTAGAGCGTGAAATATACAGATTCCTTCCTGCTGGCTGACAAACTCTATCCAACGAATGGCATCATTGCTATAATTTCCATTGATGTAACCGTTTTGTGGAATCATGGCAATAGTACTTAAACCAATATGACTGTTTCTGAAGCACGCCATGCATGCCGATGCGATTGTCACGTAACTGTAAATAGAGCAAAAAAATATATAAGGACGTAGTTTTTTTTCTTCTCAATTCGTATTTAGATTATAAAAACATTACACATTAAAAATCATAATGGAGTAATACATACCAAAAAGGGTCTACTCCTGCCGTAGTCATGAATTCATCCCTAAAGTCCATACAGCATCTGCGTAGGATGTCAACATCAGATCTGCAAAAATACAATTGTAGTTACTTACCTCTGAAAAAAAATGTAATATCACACTTAAATAGGGAAATGCTATTTACCTGCAATACAGAAGCATTTCTTTTTGAAAATCAAATGGTTCCATTTGCCTCTGATCATACCAATGCATAAATATGGTTTTATCAGCTGATGACATAGTGTCTGCACTAAAGAACTCTTTAGAAGGGAGTGGACCAACATAATTTTGATTTTCTTCAGTGTTGAATAAGTGAGGAAAGTACCCCTTAGTCAATTCCGTAAGCCCAAAGGTTTTAGGAAACTTACTCAAACTCATTGGTAAAAAGTTGAATGAATCAATAAAGCTCAACTGTAATATGGAAAACTTAATGGACATTAACTTTGAACCTTGGGGAATTACTCGGGGCTCATGCCCCTTCTCTAGCAACCATCTCAAAATAAACTGACCGTCAAACCCTTTCAAGTTATGAGCCATAACTGTATAACCTTTGTGTTTTTTATCAAACAGGAAGATACAAAATTGCTCAAGGGCATCGTAACCCTGAAAAACTTTTTCATCACCGTTAGAGTACTGCGCTACAACAAAATTTACAACGTGGTCTCCAGAACTCTAGTCTGTTTCAAAATCAAAAAAAATTAATTTTTCTACGGGTGATTTAGGAGGTTTGGATGGAAGGAAACACTTATGGTCGGAACCGACAAACTTGTTGCATCCTTTGCATTTTTTCTGTCCACAAACATGTTCATATTTAGTACACTTTCTCTTCTCCATTACTTTGCAACACTTCCTGCACTGCCATATCTGAAATAAATAATAAAATTCAAGCTATGTTCACCAATAAAAAAAAAAAAAGCAATAATAACTTTAACACACACACACACACACACACACACACACACACACACACACACACACACACACACACACACACACACACACACGCACACACCTGGTTGCATATTCCATTTTGCTTATGGGCGCTATAACATGAATCCGAAGCGCAATTCCTATCACAATCCATACATCTCATTGGTGTCGCTCTCAAACATTCACGCCTGCGGCAAATATGGCATATATTGATGCATGCATGATCCATGATGTTTTTAAATGGCACGTTGCAGAACTCGCAGTAGTAGCTTGCACCATAAAAACCCTTGGGACTCCTAACGAGATCATAGTGGTTATTGTGGAGCCAAAGGTAGACTTTATTTCGCTTTTCTGATCCTTTATAACTAACCTGAAAAAAAATGTGTAATCAAGTATTACAGTTTTGTAATTACCAAAATTAAATGTAACACTTCTAGAATGCTGCAAAATTCTCCATGAAGAATAAACCATCTTAATTATTAAAAATGTTTACCTCTTTGATGCTGTCAGGACCAATGACTACTGCTTGAATATCAAGAGCCCTTTCAAATACTGATATTTCAACAAAACCACAATCTCCCTCTGGGACACCTGTAATCTTATGCAAATGCATAGCTTTACGTAATAAAAGTGTGCAATCTTTCTTAAGGAGTGTCTTCAAATCAGGATCAGCCGACCAAACGGTATAGTGGTTAGCGTGCTGGCTTCTAGACCGCGAGGTTGCGGGTTCGAGTCCCGTATTAGGCATGGGTGTTTGTAAATGTATGTTGGTTTGTTAAATGACGAAATGTTTCAGCGCATTATAGCCCTTGTGTTGCTGACAGCGCCAGATAATCTGAATACAACCAATCAAATCAGGATCATGCTCTATATATGCTTTTCCCAGAAGTAAGGCCATTGCGCAACATAAATGAGTACCTTCATCATCAATAGATACTATGGAAGTCTTACTCAACCTATCAATTTCAGGATTGATGGGCCGCATGTTTCTACCCCCTCCTCTTGGACGTTTTACGGTTACTACATCAATCGAGAAAGCTTCATCGAGACGTATGTGTTTTTTTGATTGAATGACCTTCATGACACATGACAATATCATCTCTACTGTCATTTCGGAAACTTGACGCAACATAGTGGAAATAGGCAGATCAAGTTCATCCGAAAAGAGAACAAACCGAATTAAGTCATGCGGTTCTAAATTGGACGTAACCATCGTCAGCAATCTGCTAAACAACAGTCGTACAATATCGATAACCGACCCTAATGTCATGCCCCGAGAATTTTCAGGAAGTCGATCGGTGTCCGGAATTGCCGTGTATGAAATTTCTTCGGCACCAAATCGAACTTGTTTGCGTCTCTTCTTCTCAATCAATATTATAGCATCGTTAATCTAAAAAAAAAAAAAAAAAAAAAAAAAAAAAAAAAAAAAAAAAAAAAAAAAAAAAATATTTACATTATCCAAATCAAGATTAGATTTTTTTTTTTTTTTGGGACTTAACCGGAATATCTATAATAAATACTTACATTTGATGGTCCGTCGACTGGCAAATTAGTCCAAAATCCATGTGAGGGTCCGGCACTAGCATTTCCTGGTAAAGATTCAACAGCTCTTGCATGAGAAGGCCCAGCTCCATCATTAACCCCTTCACCATATTGGTTAGGCAGTGAGTTTTCCAGAAATACCTGGGTAATTTCCCCCATAATCTAAAATAAAAAATATGATATTAAAATAATCATAACAAAAACAAAAGAGTCTCTAAACATACTCGTTACAATAATAATAATTTACCTCATCATCGTCATCATCGAATAAACAAACTTCTGAAATATCCCCCAATGGATGTTCCTCAAAAATCATTGAAGTTTCACTCCTTACTTCTTCATCAATATTCTCAAACTATTAAATGAAAAAATAAATAAATAAAAAAGTTTGCACAAGTTTTCTTTTCACGAAAATGAATTTCACTTGTGTTACAACACCATAGCAGCAACACAATACATGAAAATTCACCATGGACTAAATTTATTATTTTAAGTTGTATCGAAATATGTATTTACCTGTTCATTATAAAGCGACCGAGTGAAATCTCCGCAATCCATAAGATCAACCACTGGTGTAGTTTTACTATAAACATCATCCTCGTTCTATTAAACGAAAATGAAATTTAATTCCACACAACACTTTTATTTCAATATTAACAATAAGAAAAACTAAAAAAAAAATAAAGAAAAAAAAACTATAAATTTAACTTAGTAATTAATCGAGCCAACGCGAGTGTTCATATATTTTAACTCTTTTTTCAAGAAATGAGTTTTACTTAGATTAGAACATCATAGCAATTGCAAGGAACTAATTTTCAAAATTACATGTATGCAAGTTGTTAACTATTAATAATAATAATATCTTAAACTTTAAAAAAAATTACTTAGATAATAAAAGTATATTATAGTTAAATAACAAATAAATATACAACGTTAAAATAATGAGAAGAGAAAGTTTGTTCACTATTGAAAAAATTTTACGATTTAACTAGTCTTAAAATTAAAGAATTTCCAAACACAAATTAATTCTCAAAATAAAGTATGCATAGATTAACAGCATTTTAAATAATTATGGAAATAACTCAAAACTCATTGAAAGTTGCATGTTTAAACAAGAAGGAACAATCATACACGTGAAATTCTTAGCACAAGTTTTTTAACTATTAATAATAATAATAATATCTTAAACTTTTAAAAAATTACTTAGATAATAAAAGCAAATTATAGTTAAATAACAAAAATAAATATACAACATTAAAATAATGAAAAGAGAAAGTTTGTTCCCTATTGAAAAAATTTTACGATTTAACTAGTCTTTAAAATAAAGAATTTCCAAACACAAATTAATTCTCAAAATAAAGTATGTATAGTTTAAAAGCCATTTTAAATAATTATGGAAATAACTCAAAACACATTGAAAGTTGCAAGTATGAACAAGAAGGAACAAACATACACGTGGAAATTTTTTATCCCAAGTTACTATCTCTAAATACAGCTGATATTGTATTAAATCTTTAAAATATTATTTAGTAAATAAAAAATATATTACAGTTAAATAATTCAAAAATATACATCGTTAAAATAATGAAAAGAGAAAATGTGTTCACTATTGAAAACATTTTACGATTTATCTAGTCTTAATTTTAAAGAATTTCAAGAATACAAGATAATTCTTAATTTCAAGTATGCATAGATTAAAAGCATTTTAAATAATTATGGAAATAACTCAAAACTCATTGAAAGTTGCAAGTATGAACAAGAAGGAACAAACATACACGTGGAATTTTTAGCACAAGTTGTTAACTAATAATAATAATAATATCTTAAACTTTTAAAAAATTACATAGATAATAAAAGCATATTATAGTTAAATAACAAAAATAAATATACAACATTAAAATAATGAAAAGAGAAAGTTTGTTCACTATTGAAAAAATTTTACGATTTAACTAGTCTTTAAAATAAAGAATTTCCAAACACAAATTAATTCTCAAAATAAAGTATGTATAGATTAAAAGCCATTTTAAATAATTATGGAAAAAACTCAAAACACATTGAAAGTTGCAAGTATGAACAAGAAGGAACAAACATACACGTGGGATTTTTTTTTTTTAGCGCACTTTGTAAATTATTAATAATAATAATATCTTAAACTTTTAAAAAAATGACTTTGATAATAAAAGCATATTATAGTTAAATACATATAAAACATTACAAAGATATAACTTCTAACTAATAAATTAAATACACTTACTACAGAACGTCTTCTCTTCATATTTTCTCACACAAAATCTAAATACTTGAGCAATATAAAATTTGCAACAACTAGATAGCAGTCGAAATAAGAAATGAGTATTCGCAAAAGAAATGACACTAAGTCCAGATTTAACTCATATATTTATTAGCCAATCACAGACAACAAGTTCTGACGTCTTTAGATATCAGGACCAATACAGTAAGAGAGACAGTTCTACACAGAGCTGTAGAAATCGTTGCCAATAGCTCCTTACATCAATGAATCACGAGCGAACAGGTTGAAACAGGAACACTACGTCAAAAGTGTCGGCCATCTTGAAAATGACATCACACCAAAACCCCCCTTCTAAGACGTCATCTTGAATGACGTCACTCCCGAAAATACTTCCGAACCCCCCTTCTAAGACGCCATCTTAGATGACGTCACACCCCCAACCCCCCGTCTAGAAGGAGAGCATGATTGACAGGTAAGGGGACACGCCCCCCTCTAGGACCAGGGTTTGATTGACAGGTGGACACGCCCATTTCTATTGTTCTCGTCAGGCACACCCGGTTACTACTTGCCATGTATACTAAAACCGGAAAACTGTTTTCAGTTTCTTTGTAATCCGAATCAACGACAGATATATCCACTTCATCAGATGTTGAACAGCCAACATCAAATTGCAAAATGCCATCTAGTGATGGAATGTCAACATCAAATTGCAAAATTCTTATACTGCCATAGTTGGAAGACTTTAATGTCAGCGGCAAATAATCCTGTAGTCGCAGCTTTGATTCAGATTCAAAAATCTGGCGTACAGAGACATTATACTGTGATCCTGCAAGCATTCTATACTTGCCGAACCTATCTTCTAATGCATCTGTCTGTAACTTTCCTGTTAAAAAGTAATTCATTTTCAGTTTCTCAACCCCTCAGGGGGTTTACTTTCTTTAAGTAAACACGGGCGTCACAACCCCGAGGTGCCCCAGTGATCTAACCCTTCGTCTGTTTGTACCTTCTCATTTTGGGTTTCATATTTATCGTTTGTTTTCTCTTCCTTCCCTCATTGTGATTACCTCATCTGAGGTGAGGGCTCCCCTTGAGAAGCTTTGTGCCGCTCTGTTGCAATCAGCTTCTCTCGGGCATTTAGTCACCCACGTGTTTGGCGTGCGTGGAGACCCGTGTCTCTGGAAAGGGGGATCCTGGTAGTTGAGGGGCGACATACTGCCCCAATACACTGCTTTGGCCCTTGCTTCAGATAAACGGGAGGTGCACTTTGGTCCCGTGTGCATCAATCGGCTGGTCGTCCGACGTCGTCGGCGGCTAGGGATCAAGTGATAAGTCCAATTGCTGAGAATCTCGTAAAGGGTGGAGGCTTCTTCAGGGATGGACTGCTTGCGTATAGGCACTGGTTAACCCGATAGAGTCATGCTGTGCGTAACAGTTCTGTTGATATTTTGTTTTCTTTTATGATTTTTGTTGCTTGCCGGCAGGCTCTATCCCCGATAATGAGGACTCCATGGTGGGTGGGGCCGACCAAACGGTATAGTGGTTAGCGTGCTGGCTTCTAGACCGCGAGGTTGCGGGTTCGAGTCCCGTGTTGGCATGGGTGTTTGTAAATGTATGTTGGCTTGTCTAATGACGAAATGTTTCGGCGCATTATAGCCCTCGTGTTGCTGACGGCGCCAGATAATCTGAATACAACCAACCATGGTGGGTGGGACTCTAGTGCCCGAATTCTCATTTCATTTCTCTTATGACAAGTAAATCTTTTTTCTCTCCTCCCCCTCGTGGGGAGCAACAAGGTCATGTACTAGCAGCAAAATATTTTATTATTAAAAGATTAGAAGGCTCTTTTGAGAAGGTTTCTCCCTTCTTAATTGAAAAGGCACTGAAGTCTTACGTTGGAGAGGTTGCTTCAGTTAAGAAACTGAGGTTTGGCGACTTATTAATTGAAGTCAAAAACACCAACCAAGTGGAGAGTATTTTGAAGATTGAAGTTTTCGGTACTTTCCCAGTGACTGTGACTGCACATGCGTCACTTAATAAATCTCGTGGGGTAATATCCGAATCTGATCTCTATCATACTACTGAGGAGGAGATTTTGGATCATTTGCGTGATCAGCAAGTTTCAGCTGTTTACCGTATAACCATACGGAAAGATGGCAATATATTACCAACTAAACATCTCATACTGACTTTTAACAGGCCAACGCTGCCAACACACGTGAAAGCCGGGTATCTGAATTGTAAAATCCGACCGTACATACCTAATCCACTTCGCTGCTTTAAGTGCCAGAGATATGGACATTCCCAAACGGCTTGCCGCGGGAAAATTGAAATCTGCGCACGTTGTGCAGGAAGTGGCCATGGTAGTTCTGGTTGCACTGCACCTGAAAAGTGTGTGAATTGTGAAGGCACACACCCATCTTTCTTCCGCAAATGTCCACAGTTTGTGATGGAGAAAGAAATTCAGACTGTACGTGCCAATCAAAACGTATCGTACTTCGAGGCGAAAAAACAAGTTGAAGCTCGGACTCCACGTGTGGGCGTAGCATATGCTGATGCTTGCAAAAAGTCAGTATGCAGCCAAAGCACTCAAACTGAACCACTTAGCTTGTCACATAACAAATTACCCCCACGTAGCTTGTCACATACCAAATTACCATCACGACCATCTTCTTCGGACAGTACCAAAAAACCAATTCTTCTTAAAAAATCACTTGCAAAGTCAAAGGCACTTCAGGCAATTAAATTGAAGTCAGCAAAGGTTGGCGTTCCTAGAGGGAAACTTGCCAATCCTTTTAGTATCCTCGATTCACATAATGACTCGGATGAGGTAAGACTTTACCCATCTGATGATGAGGAGTGTTTTGAAGATCCTGACCCCACTTTCAACATATCTGTAAATAGTTAATGGCTTCTTTTGTTTCTTGGAACTGTCGCGGTTTTAGGTCTAGGAAGGATGATGCTAAGAACATCGTTTCTACTTACCATCCAGCATGTTTGGCCCTTCAAGAAACTTTCTTGAAGGATACTTATACATCTAAGATCCGTAGGTATAGTTGCATTAGGAAAGATGTTACCCGTGGTAATACAGTGTCTGGAGGAGTATGTCTTTTTATTTCTCATGATTTTCCCAGCACTGTACTCACACTACGCACATCTCTACAGGCTGTGGCTGCGAGACTTCATTTTCAGTCCCTTCTCACAGTCTGTTGCATATACCTACCGCCACATGCTATCATCCGCCAAGAGGAGCTAAATGATCTGATAGACCAGCTTCCAGCTCCATTTCTATTGCTTGGTGACTTTAATGGACACAGTACTATGTGGGGTAATGATAATACGAACCCTCGTGGAAGACAGATTGAAAAGTTGTTATCTGATCACTGTCTCTGTCTCCTGAATAATGAGGAGAAAATCTATTTTCATGAACCCACTAGAACATTCCATTCACTTGACTTAGCCATTTGTTCCCCTATACTTTTGCCATACTTGAATTTTGCTGTTGGAAGTGATCTACACAACAGTGATCACTTCCCTGTCCTCATTTCCCATGCAGGTAGTAGCGTGACTAACCGCCTACCTTCTTACATATACAATAGGGCAAATTGGGACAAATTTTCTGAATTGGCTGTTATAACGGGAACAATGGTGAACAGTGAGGATGTTGATACTGCTGTCCAAAATGTCACTGAAGCAATTTTAAAGGCTGCTGACTCCTCTATTCCTAAGACTTCACCTAAAACATTGCGGCACTGTAAACCATACTGGAATGCAGAATGTCAGTCTGCATACAAGAAACAAAAGAAGCTATGGGGTATCTTCCGCAGATACCCAACTACAGGAAACCTTATCGCCTTTAAAAAGGCAAAGGCAGTTGCTCGTAAGGTTAGACGTCAGAGTCAAAAGGATTCTTGGATAAGTTATGTCTCTTCGATTATATCTAAAACATCAAGTAAACAGTTGTGGAAGAAGGTTAGAGCAGCCAACGGTTTGTATCCGGAGTATTCTTGCCCGATACTTCAAACCGGAGCTGCTGTGTTCTCTTCCCCTGAAGATATTGCTAACCTTATCGGTGAAACTTTTGAAAGTGTATCCAGTTCCGATTCTTATAGTCCTACATTTTTAGTGACTAAGAATCGCGCTGAACGGACTGGAATTAATTTCAAAAGCAATATTGAATATTCCTACAACTGTAACCTTAAGATGTATGAATTGAAGAGTGCTTTATCTAAAGCACATAACACCAGTCCAGGTCCAGATGGGATCAGTTACCAAATGCTTCGCCATTTAAGTCCAGATTCTCTTTTTAACATCCTTTTTCTCTTTAATCGAATCTGGAAGGAGAACATCTTTCCTACCTTGTGGCGGGAAGCTACTGTAATCCCCATTCTGAAGCCTGGAAAGGATCCCAAGGATCCTCTGAACTATCGACCGATAGCATTAACGAGCTGCCTCTGTAAAACCTTTGAACGTATTGTAAATTCCCGACTCTCTTACATGTTGGAAAAAGATGGATGTATTTCACCTTTCCAGAGTGGATTCCGACGAGGACGGTCCACTCTTGATAACATCGTGAAACTAGAAACATATGTTCGCAATGCCTTTGTGCAGAGGAATCATCTAGTTTCAATCTTTTTCGACATTGAGAAGGCGTATGATCATACGTGGCGATATGGTATCCTGCAAACCTTATTTAATTTTGGTTTCAGGGGTAATCTACCTCTTTTTATTCAAAACTTTTTATCATCCTGGGTTTTTAGAGTTCGTATTGGAACTTCATTTTCTAATTATTTTAATCAATCTGAGGGAGTCCCTCAAGGTTGTGTTTTAAGCGTCACCCTTTTTAACCTTCACATTAGCAACATCCTTCATGTCCTTTCACCCTTTGTTCATGGAACTTTGTATGTTGATGATTTGCAAATCTCATGCCAAGGATCAAACATGCGCTTAATTGAACTTCAGTTACAAACTGCTGTTAACAGACTTGTAGAATGGTGTGACAAAAACGGCCATAAACTGTCACCATCTAAAAGCAGTTGCATCCACTTCTGTAGGAGGAGGGGTCTTCACCCTGACCCTGAAATCCACATACGCAACACGCCCATCCCTGTTGTCAATCAGATAAGGTATCTGGGAGTCATTTTTGACAATAAGATGAATTTTCTCCCACATATATTGTCCTTGCGCAAGAAGTGCGATAAATCGCTTAATATCCTCAAAGTACTCTCAAATACATCTTGGGGTGCTGATCGCACTTCTTTGCTGCGTATTTACAATTCTGTTATCTTATCCCGTATTGACTACGGATGCGTTGCGTATGGGTCTGCAGGAGTATCCCTTCTACGAAGATTGGATACTGTCCATCACACTGCTGCCCGTATTTGTTCAGGTGCATTTCGCACTTCACCCATTGAAAGTCTGTTGATAGAGTGTAGTCTACTTCCACTTGACTTGAGACGTAAAAAATTAAGCGCCAACTACTACTGTAGAATTATGTCTGATCCTTTTCACCCTTTACGTAAGTTGAGACTTGATGCCTATCTTGGTAGGTTATATGATGCTCGTCCATCTAACATCCGACCATTTTCTGAAAGAGCGAAATCCTTCTTGTTGGATGCTGCTCTAAGTGACGTAGTTACCCAAACATTTATAACTCAATCCTTTCCACCGTGGGATATTCCATCTTTCCACTTTCTCAATCCATTTGCGATGTATTGCAAGGCAGACACTGCCCCAGAAATTATGCAACAAATCTTTTGTGATCACCGCTCTCAGTATGCTGACTATGAAGCAGTATTTACTGATGGATCCAAAGCAGGTGAACGTGTTGGCTGTGGTACTGTGTCCGACACATCCACAGTCGCTTTTTCACTTCATAAATCCTGCTCGGTTTTCACTTCTGAGATGACAGCAATTTCTTGTGCACTGCTGCATATCTCACTCTGCAACAATCGCAAATTTTGTGTGTATACTGACAGTTTAAACTCCCTGTCAAGTCTAAAGCACTTTAAGACAAATAGTCATCCAATTGCTTTTGACATTTTGTCAAAATTACACACACTTGAGAGGAAAGGATTTACTATATTGTTCTGCTGGGTACCTAGTCACATGGGAATTTCAGGAAATGAATTGTCTGATTCTGCTGCTAAAGCGGCTTCAATCCCGCTGCAGCAGCCAGTTCCTTACCAAGAGGTTAAGACTTCAATTCAGAAGTTCATATTATCCTTACGTCAAGAAGCATGGGATTTGCAAACTAACAACAAACTCCATACCATCAAAAATCATCTTAAATGGCCAGTTAATCCAATGCGTCGGACAGATGTCAAACTGACTCGTCTGCGCATTGGTCATACCCGATTGACGCACCGACATCTATTGCTGGGAGAAGATCCACCTGTTTGCGATATTTGTCGTTGCGATCTTACTGTGTCTCATATTTTAATTTCTTGTCCTAAGTTTCAATCTCATCGTCTTAGGTTTTTTAAGAGTACCAGTTTAAGTCTTCAGGATTTGATTGGGGATTTTTTAAGATCAATCGGGTTTTTAAATCACATCTAGCCGTTTTAAACATATTCATTTTTTAAATTTTATTAACCTCTTCATCATTTTAGAAATGTGTTTTTAACATTCTTAAATTATATTACCCCTCAGGGGGTTTACTTTCTCAAAGTAAATACGGGCTTCACGGCCCCGGGGCGCCCCAGTGATCTGTCCCTTCTTCTGTTTTACCTTCTTTTTTGGGTTCTGTATTTATTGTTTGGCTTCTCTTCCTTCCCTCGTTGTGGTTACCTCTTCAGAGGTGAGGGCTCCCCTTGAGAAGCTTTGTGCCGCTCTGTTGCCATCAGCTTCTCTTGGGGATTAAATCACCCACGTGTTTGCCGTGCGTGGAGACCCGTGTCCCTGGAAAGGGGGATCCTGGTAGTTGAGGGACGACATACTGTCCCAATACACTACTTTGGCCCTTGCTTCAGATAAACGGGAGGTGTACATTGGTCCCATGTGCATCAATCGGCTGGTCGTCCGACTTCGTCGGCGGCTTGGGATCAAGCGTCCGGCTCGTCTGCTGGGAATCTCGTTAAGGGTGGAGAAATCTACAGGGACGAGCCGGTCGCGTATAGACACTAGATAACCTGATGGTGTTATGCTGTGCGTAACAGTTTAGTTATTATTTTTTTCTTTTCTTGGTTTTGTTGCTTGCCGGTGTGCACCATCCCTAATATCGAGGACTCCATGGTGGGTGGGATTCTAGTGTCCGAATTTCTATTTCTTTATTTAATGATGGCTTCTTCTTCTATCTCTAGCCCCACGGGAGGCCTAAATCCCCAAACTTTGAAAACAAATAAGCGTACAATACAAAATGAAGTCACTACAATATCTAAAAAACAAGCTCCAATCCCTAACATTTCTACCACACTTGAACCCTCTACCTCCAATACACCCATAGCATCTACATCTCCCACATTTCTCATAGTTCAATCCGAAGATGGTAAATTAGGTCAAATGTCTCCATTCTTCATACAAAAAGGAATAAAAGGAATCTGCGGCAACGAGCCAAAAACAATAAAAAAACTACGATCAGGCGACTTTTTAGTAGAAACAAAAGACTCCAGGCAATCCCAATACTTACTTTCAGCAACAACAATAGGAAACATAGCAATAACTGTAACACCACATAAAGGTTTAAATTCATGCCGAGGGGTGATATCTGAATCCGATCTTCAACACGTTGAAGAATCGGAAATACTTAAAGAACTCACCCCCCAAGGTGTCATAGAAGTCCGCCGAATAAATATCAAGAGAGACAATAACATCATTAAAACTAAACACATCATATTAACTTTCAATACTCCTAAACTTCCAAATCGAATAACTGCCGGTTATTTAAGTTGCCCAGTACGTCCTTTTATTCCTAATCCGCTGAGATGCTTCAAATGTCAAAAGTTTGGGCACTCCAAAAATGCTTGCAGAAGTGAAATCGAAACTTGCGCAGTGTGTGGCAGCAATGAACACCAATCTGAAGGCTGCCAAGCTGAGCCCACCTGCGTAAACTGCAATGGAAAACATCCATCTTTTTCCAGGAAGTGCCCAACTTACGACAAAGAGAAGCAAATCCAAGTAATAAAAACCAACAATAATATCCCATATCCCGAAGCCAGAGCCATCTACGAAACAACAATAGAAAATTCAATGGCCAAAACAATAGCTAAAACTTTAGTAGTTCCCAAACCAGCTCAAGTAAAATCCATAACCACACAAACTGATATCCACATCCCGAATATCAGAATGTCACCCGAAGAACTCCTTAAATGCTTTTCCTCACCGGCTAAAAACAGTAACTCTTCTTCTCAGAGAAACCCAGTTCCTAGCACTTCAAAACCAACAGCAAATCCACCCAAAACTACAGCAAAACCTAACAAAAACAAGAAACAACCGGAACAAAAACAATCAAATAAACCTGGAGATGCCTTAAAAAATAAAATACAATCAAAATTACAAATGAATACAAAACAAAAAACTGTACTACTAAATAAAGATAAGTCTGAATCATCGGGACCATCCACCGATGATGAAACAGATGTCATCTCGGGTCTTGATCCGGGTGACATGGAGGTCGACCCAGGCCTCGAGATGCCTCCTCTTCTACAACGAAGAAGTAAGTCACTAGACCGGCGGATCGCTAATCCTCCCAAATAACATTCAATATGTTATCTTGGAATTGTCGCGGGTTCCACCACAATTCGGTAGATATAAAACATCTTGTAGATTTACACAAACCTGTCTGTTTCTGTTTACAAGAGACGCTCTTGAAGCCTTTCCAGAGCTCTCTTGTTAGGGGATATAGTCCTCTACGCAAGGACTTTGTCTTCGGAGGTAGAGCTAGCGGCGGTGTTGCTGTATTTACATCTAACAGCAGTCCATCCACCCCGCTATCGCTCACGACCACCTTACAAGCTGTTGCCGTTAGAGTAGCTGTGGAAAATGTATTGGTAACAGTTTGCTCTATCTATCTCCCCCCTAATCGTAACATCCGACAAACAGAACTAGACAGGCTTTGTGACCAGCTTCCACACCCTATTATTTTAATGGGGGATTTCAATGGTCACAATCCTCTTTGGGGTAGCCCAGACATTAACAACCGTGGAAGACAGATTGAAAAATGTATGAATGACCAGAATCTCTGTCTTCTCAATGATGGGCAAAATACATACTTTCACACCCCATCGAGGACGTTTCACGCCATCGATCTTGTCTTGTGTTCGCCATCTCTCCTACATCTATGGTCTTTTCATGTCGGACGGGATCCTTACCATAGTGATCATTTCCCCGTTCGTCTGGAGATGTTAGGAGGTGGTGCTGTTCCCTCTTTTCGTATCCCTCGCTTTAAAATAGAATCTGCAGATTGGGAACAGTTTTCTTCCGTCGTCGATTTCTCTGACGAGATGGTGAACCAAGACGATATCGATGAAGCTGTAAATTCTATCACCCATGCCATCTTGGAAGCTGCTCGTTTTCCCATACCTTCAACATCTACAAATCTACCGAAAATTCCGAAACCATGGTGGAATCACGACTGTAAAAATGCACATAATAAGCGCAGGAAGGCTTGGGGCATTTTTCGCCGAAGTCCCACTGAAGCCAACCTCATCGCCTTAAAATGTGCGCGAGCTGAAGCTCGCAGGATCCGCCGGCGTAGCCAGAAGGACTCTTGGATGCATTATGTCAGCACTATAACATCAGATACCTCGTCTAAAAGGGTCTGGAACAAAATTAATAAAATCAAGGGCCAATATCCAAGACACTCTATTTCTATCCTAGAGACAGAGCTGGGAATTGTTTCGGACCCTAAAGGTATTGCTGACACCCTGGCTGACTCTTTTGCCAACATATCTAGCAACTCGAATTACAAAGAGCCGTTTGCGACTATAAAACGTAATGCTGAGAAAACCAAATTAAACTTTACATCCAACGAGTTGGAAGACTATAATGCTGATTTCACCATGGCCGAGTTAATGCGAGCTCTGTCAAATACTCGCGGCTCGGCTGTTGGTCATGATGAAATCCATTATAGTATGCTGAAACATCTCCAGCCTCTCCAACTCAAATACATTCTTCAGCTGTATAATAGGATCTGGCGAGAAAACAAATTTCCGTCAGCATGGCAACGTGCTCTTGTAATTCCAATAGTCAAGCCAGGTAAAGACGCTAAGAGTCCTTTGAGCTACAGACCCATAGCATTGACTAGTTGCATGTGCAAGCTACTAGAAAAATTAGTCAACGCTCGCCTCCTCTTTTATTTGGAAGAAAACAATTGTCTCTCTCAGTTTCAAAGTGGTTTCCGTCGTGGACGAAATACAATTGACAACCTGCTCCTCCTTGAAACATCCATTCGGGAGGCATTTGTCAAGCGGAACCATTTGGTGTCTGTATTTTTCGACATGGAGAAAGCCTATGACCGTACTTGGCGATATGGTATCCTCAGAGACCTACATAATTTAGGTCTCAGAGGAAATTTACCACTTTTTATTGAGAATTTCCTTTCTCGGAGAGTCTTCCAAGTACGCGTCGGCTCCATCTTATCAGATGAGTTTATTCAGGAGCAAGGCGTTCCCCAGGGAAGTGTATTGAGTTGTGCACTGTTTATTCTAAAAGTCAACGGCATTATGACCTGCCTTCCACCTGCAGTGTCTGGTTCGCTTTTTGTCGACGACTTCCAAATAATGTGCACTTCAATTAACATGTCTCATATCGAAAGACAAATTGAACTTGCCTTCAGAAGGATTACAGGCTGGGCCAATCAAAATGGATTTGTATTCAATGCACAAAAGACCGTGGCCATGCACTTTTGCAGGAGGCGCGAGCTTCATAACGACCCCGAGCTTTTCTTAAATGGGGAGCAGGTACCTATTGTTCCGGAAACTAAATTCCTCGGGGTCATTTTTGACTCGAAGCTCACTTTCCTGCCTCATATAAAACATCTGAGATTAAAGTGCACTAAAGATCTGAATCTTCTGAAGGTACTTTCTAACACTTCCTGGGGTGCTGATACCACCTCCATGTTGAGAATATACAGATGCCTTATTCGTTCCAAACTTGATTATGGTTCTGTGGTGTACGGATCCGCCAGAAAATCGGCGTTGATGCTTCTTGACCCTGTTCATCATCACGGTGTCAGAATCGCGTCAGGAGCCTTCCGTACATCACCAATTCCAAGTGTATTAAACATATGTCTGGAGCGCCCTTTGAAACTGAGACGAGACAAGCTGTCTTTAAAATTTTATTTTAAAATTAAAAGTCATGCACGTCATCCTCTCTCTCATACTATTTATAATCCATTACATACAAGACTCTTTAACGCACGTCCATCTTATATTCCATCATTTTCATTACGAATTCATTCTATTCTTACATCTCATCATCTTGATAATTTCAGGATTCGTCCTATCACATTCACACAATCACCCTGGCATCCTCATAACATCAAAGTTTTAAATATATTTAATAATTTTAAAAAGTGTGAAACACCAGATATAGTGTTTACTCATCTGTTTTATTATCATAGGCATAACTTTCCAAATTTTAAAGCAATGTATACGGATGGATCGAAAAGCCAGGGACATGTCGGAGCAGCTGCAGTTCATGACGATAACATCTTCTCACGTGAGCTGCATCAAAGCTGCTCCGTCTTTACAGCTGAGTCCCTTGCTATCTTGTTGGCCTTGCAATATATTTTAAGGCAAGATCATAGCCAGTGGATTATTTATACAGATTCGAAGAGCTGTTTAGATGCATTAAGTAATCCACTGAGCCAGACCCATCCTTTTATTTTAGATATTTTAAAGATCCACAAGACACTTGTCGAAAGAAATTTTAATATTCTTTTTTGTTGGATCCCAGGTCATGTGGGGATCATGGGTAACGAGCGCGCTGACTCAATTGCACGATCAGCAAGTGGACCTAGGAGCACTTGGCTCTGCCCTGACGACGCAATAAAAGCTTGTGACACTGCTCTGTCTCTCACTTGGCAGGCCATGTGGGATGCACAGACAGCTAACAAGCTGCGTTCGTTTCAGCCCTTAGTTTCCGGATTCGCGCCCATCCAGCAATCCCGGAAAAGGGAAGTGCTTCTTACACGTCTTAGAATAGGCCACACTCGTTTTACCCATGTGCATCTTCTGCTGGCAGAAGATGCTCCCACTTGCAATTCCTGCGGTGTTTCTTTTACTGTTGTCCATATTTTGTCAGACTGTCCAACTTTTAACTCCATACGACTTCGTCTTTTTAACTCAGCTCACCCATCTTTATCTACACTTTTAAATTCACCACCTCATCATAACCTTTTTAAGTTTTTATTAGATATTGGTTTTTATCATCTTATCTAAAGATTTTTACTTTTTAAAATTGATTTTGAAATTAATTTTAAATCTTTTAACTGGTAGACTCCTACAAAATTTTCGGCGCAGTTTGGCCCTAGTGTTGCCCTTGCGCCAGGAAACAAAAATACAACCAACCAACTTAAATTATATTATGTCACATCTCATCATATTTATTATTCATCTTCCATCCTAGTTTTTCTTTTATCTTTTGTTTTGGCGCAGCATGGCCCTTGTGTTGCCTTTGCGCCATAAAACCCAAAACAAACAAACAATCAGTTTCTCAAAGCAATAGGTTGACATGTCTAACAATGCCCGACTTGTATTGATCAGTGCTGTGCGAGTTTCATTGGTCAAAACACCTGTGGAACAGTTAGAGTGTTTCCAGATATCTAACCAAGTTATAAACTTCTTCAAAAAATTTCGCCTTTCATCATTTAAAGCCAATGTCAAGGGATGCATATAAATATTGTTTAAACGACGCCCTTTATCAGGAGTTTTAACATTTACAATCCACCACCACTTCAGAATTATTTCAATGTGCGATGCAGTAGATTTGTAATGGTCTAAAGCACGCTTTTCCCCCAACTGTAACAGTGCCTTAGCAACAAATTCATTGATGATCTGCAATACGAGCTTCACATTTTGACGCTCTAGACTTGAGGGATTTAGAGCTTTGTAAGTAAGCCCATAATCGAATTTCACAATGGCAACTCCACTTCATGTAATTTTTGTAAAGTAGAAAATGACGCAGTTTCCAATTTACTAATAGAAGCATCACTTATACACTCAAAATTGGGAAAAAACATACACTTTTCAGAATTCCGTTGATTCAACCAATTGTTCCGCACACATTTTAAAATATGTACAGCGTCTATAACATAATAGAGTGGCCTTTCTGGATCGACAGGATGTGGGTACTTGATGCACAGTGATGGTGGCTTGGAAAATAGTGACATCGCCTTCCTATTTATCGCATTGTTGTCGCTGACCACTGCAAGAACGGTAAATCCAATTTTTTCTAAACCTATGATAATTTTTCTTAGGAAGGAGTTCAAGGTTTCAGCACACATATTTAGCACGGGCAATATGTGTACGACATCTTTATAGGTAGACATCATGCTCCGTATCATAAATGCATGGGCACTAGTGGCAGCTTTTTCGCTGTCAAATGCTGCGCCCACTACATTTCCTCCTTTGTAGTCGATATATAGTTTCAAGTGAATTTCGTCGAACATTAACACAACAGTCTTATCGCTATCCGCCGACCAAACGGTATAGTGGTTAGCGTGCTAGCTTCTAGACCGCGAGGTTGCGGGTTCGAGTCCCGTGTTGGCATGGGTGTTTGTAAATGTATGTTGGCTTGTCTAATGACGAATGTTTCGGCGCATTATAGCCCTCGTGTTGCTGACGGCGCCATATAATCTGAATACAACCAACCAACCAACCTTATCGCTATCCTTCAAAAGCTTGCTTTTTTCTTCAGTGTACTTCAAAAATCCAGAATCAAATTGTTCCAAGTATGGATTGGTCTGCATATTTGAAGAAATTCTCCTCACTGTTGTTGGATGTGGAACTATGACATTTCCAGAATTTCTCAGGAATTTGTATGCATGAGGAGAAATAGAATGGAGTAACGCTGCAAAAATCATAAGATCAGGTGAATATCTACGCTGTTCTTTTTTCTTCTAAAGCAAATGTATTTGCTCTTTAATAAATGTCACTGGGTAAGAAGTATCCAACCTATCAAGCATATTCTCTATCAGGTGGAGTATTGTATTTGGGGTAGTATGGTTTTCTTGTAACTTTTGTACATTACCTAGAACTGTTGCGAGTTCTTTCATACAACTGACACTTTTGGGAAAGTTAATAACATTTGATGAGTTCAGCAGATCTGGTCCAATGAAGATTTTCAGTTCAAGAGTTGCATAAAGAACAATTGAAGCTGCAATAACAGGTGCATCAGAAGTGTGTAAATAAATAAAAATTACTCTGTCTGATTGTCGAATTGTGTTCCAACAATTCGGGATTGTAAAGTTTTCAAGGCAACTCAAAAACTCAGTATATGAAGAAAAATTAAATTTGTTATCTTCTGCATCTTTTAATTCTTTACTCAATTCAATAGCTAACTGCAGTTGCTCGTTTTCAAATCGAATTCTTTTATCCTCTGGAGCTTCTCTGTCTGGTTCTGCAGCTGATAAGTATGCTGGACATCCTGGGAATATTGAAGGAATTGCATCTTTCTTTAAACGAGGAAAGCGTAAGGGAGCTATTAATTTCTCTCCAGTCATGCTGTTGTATATCCAAGTGTCCCTCTCAATGTCATCCTTCTTGAAATGAGCTTCACAGACCCGCGAAGATTTAGTCGGAACAAAATCCTTTCTGGGAATTGCTTTACACCATTTCTCGCGCATATCTGAATTTTCAGGGAATTTAAAAACAGTTACTTTTGTAGCACTGCTGTCATAATTTCCTTTGCATGCGAATACGCAGCAACGGGAAGGCATCTTGAAATCAGTCAAATGAATAATAAGTATTTTCTCATCTGTCAATGTAGAACAAATTTCACGTTGAATTGAAAGATATTCTGCTGGCGAGTAAACACGGCAAAAATATCTGTAAAGACACGTTAATTATATCGAGCGTGGACAATTAAGAATTGTTTACAAATGGCACGGCAAAATGCATGTTGGCGCAGGCGCTGCTGTCGGTCTTCTCTTGATGACTCATGCTCTGTTTTTCACCAAGCTGTTCAGGCATTGAGTCACAGTTACGGTGGTGGCGGGTCGACCCAGGCCTCGAGACCCCTGCTCTTCTTCATCCGAGGAGCAGGTCATTAGACCGGCGGATCGGTAAACCTTCCAAGTAACATTCAATATGTTATCTTGGAATTGTCGCGGTTTCCACCACAACTCGGTAGATATAAAACATCTTGTAGATTTATACAAACCTGTCTGCTTCTGTTTGCAAGAGACGCTCTTAAGGCCTTTTCAGAGCTCTCTTGTTAGGGGGTACAGTCCCCTACGTAAGGACTTTGTTAGCGGCGACAAAGCTAGCGGCGGTGTTGCTATATTTACATCGAATAGTAGTCCATCCACCCCGCTATCGCTCAAAACCACCTTACAAGCTGTTGCTGCTAGAGTAACTGTAAAAAATCAACTAGTCACAGTTTGTTCCATTTATCTTCCCCCTAATCGTAACATTCGACAATCAGAACCCCCTCAGGGGGTTTACTTTCTCAAAGTAAATACGGGCTTCACAACCCCGGGGCACCCCAGTGATCAATCCCTCCTTCTGTTTTACCTTCTTTTTTGGGTTCTGTATTTATTGTTTGGCTTCTCTTCCTTCCCTCGTTGTGGTTACCTCTTCAGAGGTGAGGGCTCCCCTTGAGAAGCTTTGTGCCGCTCTGTTGCTATCAGCTTCTCTCGGGGATTATATCACCCACGTGTTTGCCGTGCGTGGAGACCCGTGTCCCTGGAAAGGGGGATCCTGGTAGTTGAGGGGCGACATACTGTCCCAATACACTACTTTGGCCCTTGCTTCAGATAAACGGGAGGTGCACATTGGTCCCGTGTGCATCAATCGGCTGGTCGTCCGACTTCGTCGGCGGCTAGGGATCAAGTGATCAGTCCATTTGCTGAGAATCTCGTAAAGGGTGGAGGCTTCTTCAGGGATGGACTGTTTGCGTATAGGCACTGGTTAACCCGATAGAGTCATGCTGTGCGTAACAGTTCTGTTGATGTTTTGTTTTCGTTTATGATTTTTGTTGCTTGCCGGCAGACTCTATCCCCGATAATGAGGACTCCGTGGTGGGTGGGACTCTAGTGCCCGAATTCCCATTTTATTTTTCTTATGGCAAAAAAATCTTCTTTCTCTTCTCCCCCTCGAGGAGAGCAACATGGACCTGTTATTTCGAATCACCTGAGCGCAAAATTCTTCATTGTTCATAGAGAGGAAGGTTCCTTTGAAAAGGTATCTCCTTTCTTGATAGAAAAAGTACTGAAATCCTACATTGGAGACATAGCTTCAGTCAAAAAACTAAGGTCTGGTGACCTTTTAGTTGAAGCAAAAAATCAAACTCAGGCTGAGAACATTTTAAAAATAGTGGCTTTTGGAACCTTTCCCGTTACTGTAAGTAAACACGGCTCTCTCAATAAATCTCGTGGCGTAATTTCTGAGAGTGATCTCTTTCACACAACGGAGGAGGAGATCTTAGACCATCTTCGTGACCAACAAGTCTCAGCAGTGCATCGCATAACTATACGCAAAGATGGGAATATCTTGCCTACTAAACATCTGATATTAACCTTTGATCTTCCCACTTTACCGACACACGTTAAGGCCGGCTATCTAAACTGCAAAATCCGCCCGTACATACCGAATCCACTTCGCTGCTTTAAGTGCCAAAGATTTGGGCATTCCCAAACGGCTTGCCGCGGGGAAATTGAAATCTGTGCACGCTGTGCAGGAAGTGGCCATGGTAGTAGTACGTGCAACCTACCTGAAAAGTGCGTCAATTGTAAAGGAGCTCATCCATCTTTCTCCCGAAAATGTCCCAAGTGGATTGAGGAGAAAGAGATATAAACCGTTCGTGCCAACCAAAACTTGACGTACTTTGAGGCAAAAAAACAGGTAGAGGCCCGGACTCCTCGTGTTGGCGTTGCATATGCTGACGCTTGTAAAAAGTCAGTGTCTCAGAAAAGCACACAGACAGAGAGCCTTTCACTGCCTCTTACTAGATTACCCCAGAGGGCGTCTTCTTCAGAAATAGTAAGAAAACCAACAATAGTAAAAAAATCTCTTGCAAAGTCCAAAGCTTTGCAAGCAATAAAGCTAAAATCAGCAAAGGGTGTTGCTCTAAGAGATAAATCTACCAACCCTTTTAACATCCTTAGCTCTCTTAGAGATTCAGATGAGGTGAAATTATACCCATCTGATGACGATGAGATTCTTGAAGAAGATCCCGACCCCCCTTTAAAATTTTCTTTTAATAATTAATGGTTTCTTTTGTTTCTTGGAACTGTCGCGGTTTTAGGTCTAGGAAGGATGATGTGAAGAACATTATTTCACTTTACCATCCAGCATGTTTGGCACTTCAAGAAACTTTCTTGAAGGATTCTTGTACATCTAAGATCCGTGGGTATAGTTGTATTAGGAAAGATGTTACCCGTAGTAATACAGTGTCTGGAGGAGTATGTCTTTTTATTTCTCATAATTATCCCAGCACTGTACTCACACTGCGCACATCTCTACAGGCTGTGGCTGCGAGACTTCATTTACAGTCCCTTCTCACAGTCTGTTGCCTATACCTACCGCCACATGCTATCATCCGCCAAGAGGAGTTGAATGAACTTATTGATCAACTTCCAGTTCCATTTTTACTGCTCGGTGACTTTAATGGACACAGTACTATGTGGGGTAATGCTGATACGAACCCTCGTGGGAGACAGGTGGAAAAGTTGCTTTCTGATCACTGTCTCTGTCTCCTGAATAATGAGGAGAAAACCTATTTTCATGAACCCACTAGAACATTCCATTCACTTGACTTAGCCATTTGTTCCCCTATACTTTTTCCATATTTGAATTTTGCTGTTGGGAGTGATCTACACAACAGTGATCACTTCCCTGTCCTCATTTCGCATGCAGGTAGTAGTAGCGTGACCAACCGTCTACCTACTTACAAATACCATAGGGCAAATTGGGATAAATTTTCTGAATTGGCTGTTATAACGGGAACAATGGTGGACAATGAGGATATTGATACTGCTGTCCAAAATGTCACTGAAGCAATTTTAAATGCCGCTGACTCCTCCATTCCTAAGACATCACCTAGAACAATGCGGCACTGTAAACCATACTGGAATGCAGATTGTCAGTCTGCATACAAGAAGCAAAGGAAGCTATGGGGTATCTTCCGCAGATACCCAACTACAGGAAACCTTATCGCCTTTAAAAAGGCAAAGGCAATTGCTCGTAAGGTTAGACGTCAAAGTCAGAAGGATTCTTGGATAAGTTATGTCTCTTCAATTACATCCAAAACATCAAGCAAGCAGTTGTGGAAGAAGGTTAGAGCAGCCAACGGTTTGTATCCGGAATATTCTTGTCCGATACTTCAAACCGGAGCTGCTGTGTTCTCTTCCCCTAAAGATATTGCTAACCTTATCGGTGAAACTTTTGAAAGTGTATCCAGTTCCGATTCTTATAGTCCTACATTTTTAGTGACTAAGAATCGCGCTGAACGGGCTGGAACTAATTTCAAAAGCAATATTGAATATTCCTACAACTGTGACCTTAAGATGTTTGAATTGAAGAGTGCTTCATCTAAGGCACATAACACCAGTCCAGGTCAAGATGGGATCAGTTACCAAATGCTTCGCCATTTAAGTCCAGATTCTCTTTTTAACATCCTTTTTCTCTTTAACAGAATCTGGAAGGAGAACATATTTCCTACTTTGTGGCGAGAAGCTACTGTAATCCCCATTCTGAAACCTGGAAAGGATCCCAAGGATCCTCTGAACTATCGACCGATAGCCTTAACGAGCTGCCTCTGTAAGACCTTTGAACGTATTGTAAACGCCCGACTCTGTTACATGTTGGGAAAAGATGGATGTATTTCACCTTTCCAGAGTGGATTCCGACGAGGACGGTCCACTCTTGATAACATCGTGAAACTAGAAACAGATGTTCGCAATGCCTTTGTGCAGAGGAATCATCTAGTTTCAATTTTTTTCGACATTGAGAAGGCGTATGATCATACGTGGCGATATGGTATCCTGCAAACCTTATTTAATTTTGGTTTCAGGGGTAATCTACCTCTTTTTATTCAAAACTTTTTATCATCCCGGGTTTTTAGAGTTCGTATTGGAACTTCATTTTCTAATTATTTTAATCAATCTGAGGGAGTCCCTCAAGGTTGTGTTTTAAGCGTCACCCTTTTTAATCTTCATATCAGCAACATCCTTCATGTCCTTTCACCCTTTGTTCATGGAACTTTGTATGTTGATGATTTGCAAATCTCATGCCAAGGATCAAACATGCGCTTAATTGAACGTCAGTTACAAACTGCTGTTAACAGACTTGTAGAATGGTGTGAACAAAACGGCCATAAATTGTCACCATCGAAAAGCAGTTGCATCCACTTCTGTAGGAGGAGGGGTCTTCACCCTGACCCTGAAATCCACATACGCAATTCTCCCATCCCAGTTGTGAATCAGATAAAATACCTGGGAGTTATCTTTGACAATAAGTTAAATTTTCTCCCACATATTTTATACTTGCGCAAGAAGTGCGATAAATCGCTTAATATCCTCAAAGTACTTTCAAATACTTCTTGGGGTGCTGACCGCACTTCTTTGCTGCGTATCTACCAATCTGTTATCTTATCTCGCATTGATTACGGATGTGTTGCGTATGGGTCTGCAGGGGTATCCCTTCTACGAAGATTGGATACTGTCCATCACACTGCTGCCCGTATTTGTTCAGGTGCATTTCGCACTTCACCCATTGAAAGTCTGTTGACAGAGTGTAGTCTACTTCCACTTGACTTGAGACGAAAAAAATTAAGCGCCAACTACTACTGTAGAATTATGTCTGATCCTTTTCACCCTTTACGTAAGTTGAGACTTGATGCCTATCTTGGTAGGTTATATGATGCTCGTCCATCTAACATCCGACCATTTTCTGAAAGAGCGAAATCCATCTTTTTGGATGCAGATCTCACTGACGTAGTTACCCAAACATTTACCACTCAATCCTTTCCACCGTGGGATATTCCATCTTTCCACTTTCTCAATCCATTTGCGATGTATTGCAAGGCAGACACTGCCCCAGAAATTTTGCAACATATCTTTTGTGATCACCGCTCTCAGTATGCTGACTATGAAGCAGTATTTACTGATGGATCCAAAGCAGGTGAACGTGTTGGCTGTGGTACCGTGTCCGACACATCCACAGTCGCTTTTTCACTTCATAAATCCTGCTCGGTTTTCACTTCTGAGATGACAGCAATTTCTTGTGCGCTGCTGCATATCTCACTCTGCAACAATCGCAAATTTTGTGTGTATACTGACAGTTTAAGCTCCCTGTCAAGTCTGGAACACTTTAAGACCTATAGTCATCCAATTGCTTTTGACATTTTGTCAAAATTACACACACTTGAGAGGAAAGGATTTACTATATTGTTCTGTTGGGTACCTAGTCACGTGGGAATTTCAGGAAATGAATTGGCTGATTCTGCTGCTAAAGCGGCTTCAATACCGCTGCAGCAGCCAGTTCCCTACCAAGATATTAAGACTTCAATTCACAAGTTTATATTATCCTTACGTCAAGAAACATGGGATTTGCAGGTTAATAACAAACTTCATTTAATCAAAAATCGTCTTCTTAAATGGCCAGTTTATCCAATGCGTCGGACAGATGTCAAACTGACTCGTCTGCGCATTGGTCACACCCGATTGACGCATCGACATCTATTGCTGGGAGAAGATCCACCTGTTTGCGATATTTGTCGTTGCGATCTTACTGTGTATCATATTTTAATTTCTTGTCCTAAGTTTCAATCACAACGTCTTAGGTTTTTTAAGAGTACTAGTTTAAGTCTTCAGGATTTGATTGGGGAAACTCCCCATCCAAATCTTTTTGCTTTTTTAAGATCAATCGGGTTTTTAAATCACATCTAGCCGTTTTAAACATATTCATTTTTTAAATTTTATTAACCTCTTCATCATTTTAGAAATGTGTTTTTAACATTTTTTAATTATATTATGTCACATCTCATCATATTTATAATTCATCTTTCATCCTAGTTTTTCTTTTATCCTTTGTTTTGGCGCAGCATGGCCCTTGTGTTGCCTTTGCGCCATAAAACCGCAAACAAACAAACAAACCGACAATCAGAACTAGACAGGCTTTGTGACCAGCTTCCTCCCCTTTTTATTTTAATGGGGGATTTCAACGGCCACAATCCTCTTTGGGGTAGCCCAGATATAAATCAACGTGGAAGGCAAGTCGAAAAAGTTATGAATGACCAAAGTCTATGTCTTCTAAATAATGGGCAACAAACATACTTCCACGCCCCATCGAGGACGTTTCACGCCATCGATCTCGTCTTGTGTTCGCCATCTCTCCTACATCTATGGTCGTTTCATGTCGGACGGGATCCTTACCATAGTGATCATTTCCCCATCCGTCTGGAGATGTTAGGAGATGGTACTGTTCCCTCTGTTCGTGTTCCTCGGTTCAAAATCGAATCTGCCGATTGGGAACAGTTTTCTTCCGTCGTCGATTTCTCTGACGAGATGGTGAACCAAGACAACATCGATGACGCTGTAAATTCTATTACACAGGCCATTTTGGAAGCTGCACGCATTTCCATATCTATGACATCTACTAAGCTACCGAAAATTCCTAAACCGTGGTGGAATCATGACTGTAAAATTGCACATAAAGAGCGGAGGAAGGCTTGGGGTATTTTTCGCCGATACCCCACAGAAAACAACCTCATTGCTTTTAAACGTGCCCGAGCTAAAGCTCGTAAGATCCGCCGGCGTAGCCAGAAGGACTCTTGGACGGTTTATGTCAGCACTATAACATCGAATACCTCTGCTAAAAGTGTCTGGAATAAAGTCAACAAAATTAAGGGCCAATATCCCAGAAACTCCTTCTCTATCCTGGAGACAGATCTGGGTATTGTTTCAGACCCTAAAGGTATTGCTGACACGGCTGACTCTTTTGCTAACATATCTAGCAATTCGAATTACAAAGAGCCGTTCGCCTCTATAAAAAGTAATGCTGAGAAAACAAAATTAAACTTTACATCCAACGAGTTAGAAGACTATAATGCTGATTTCACCATGGCCGAGTTAATGCGAGCTCTTTCGAACATTCGCGACTCGGCCGTTGGTTATGATGATTGGTTGGTTGGTTGGTTGGTAAGTTGGTTGGTTGTATTCAGATTATCTGGCGCCGTCAGCAACACGAGGGCTATAATGCGCCGAAACATTTCGTCATTTAACAAACCAACATACATTTACAAACACCCATGCCAACACGGGACTCGAACCCGCAACCTCGCGGTCTAGAAGCCAGCACGCTAACAACTATACCGTTTGGTCGGCGGTTGGTTGGTAAGAGTTTAACGGCGCAAGGGCAACACATGGGCCATACTGCGCCAACCATTCGTTGCTCATTTTTAAAATTGATTTAAAAGACACATTTATGAGTTAAAAATATAAAAAGTCAAAGATTAGAGAAACAACTTATTCAAATCAAATGATAAAAACCAATGTCATGTAAGAAATCAAAAAGATTTTCGTGAGGAGGTGAAGATAAAATACATGAAAGTGAAGGATGATTGGATTTAAAATGTCGATGTCTGACAGTATTAAAAGATGGACATTCATTTAAAACATGAAAAACAGAAAAAATTACACCACAGGTATTACATGTGGGGGCATCTTCTGCCAGCAGAAGATGCACATGGGTAAAACGTGTGTGGCCTATTCTTAAACGAGTCAGGAGCACTTCCCTTTTCCTGGATTGCTGGATGGGCGCGAATCCGGATATTAAGGGCTGAAACGAACGCAGCTTGTTGGCTGTCTGTGCATCCCACATGGCCTGCCAAGTGAGAGACAGAGCAGTGTCACAAGCTTTATATGCGTCGTCAGGGCAGAGCCAAGTGCTCCTAGGTCCACTAGCAGATCGAGCGATGGTATCAGCGCGTTCATTACCCATGATCCCCACATGACCTGGGATCCAACAAAAAAGAACTTTAAAATTTCTGTCTAAAAGTGTGATATGGAGTTTTAAAATTTCTAAGATAAAAGGATGGGTCTGGTTCAGTGGATTATTTAGTGCATCTAAACAGCTCTTGGAATCTGTGTAAATAATCCACTGACCATGGCCTTGCTTTAAAATAAATTGCAAGGCCAATAGAATAGCCAGGGACTCAGCTGAAAATACGGAGCTGCTAAAGTGCAGTTCTCTGGACATGATGGTATCGTCATGAACTGCTGCAGCTCCTACATGCCCCTGGCTCTTTGACCCATCCGTATATATTGCCTTAAAATTGGAAAAATTATTTCGATGATAGTAAAATAAGTTTGTAAAAATAATATCTGGTGTACAGCTTTTCTTAAAATTGCTAAAAATGTTAAGAACAATGACTTGATGATCATGCCAAGGTGGAATGGAGAATGAAATGGAGGGAACTTTAAAATTGTCAATATTGTGAGATGAAAGTATGGATTTTATTCTCAATGCAAATGATGGAATGCATGATGGACGTGCGTTAAAAAGTCGATGATAAAGAGGATTAAAAAGATGTTCTAAAAGAGGATGAGAAGGATGACTTTTTACTTTAAAATAAAACTTTAAAGAGAGCTTGTCCCGTCTCAGCCTCAGAGAGGCTTCCCGACAAAGCACGTATAAACTTTGCACCGGTGATGTACTAAATGCTCCTGACGCGATCCTGAGACCTGAATGGTGAACAGGATCTAGGAGCAATAGAGCCGATTTTTTGGCTGAGCCGTACACCACCGAGCCGTAGTCAAGAATGGAACGGACCAGGCATCTGTATATCCTTAACATGGAGCTGGTGTCAGCTCCCCAGGAAGTGTTAGAGAGAACTTTCAGGAGATTCAGGACTTTATTGCACTTCAACTTTAGATGTTTAATATGTGGCAGGAAAGTGAGCTTAGAATCAAAAATTATTCCGAGAAATTTGGTCTCGGAAACAATGGGTATTTGGACACCATTTAAAAAGATTTCTGGGTCGTTGTGAAGTTCACGTTTCCTGCAGAAGTGCATGGCAACGGTTTTTTCAGCTGAAAACGTAAATCCGTTCTTATTAGCCCAGTCTGAGATTCTCCTGATAGCCAGATGAAGCTGTCTCTCTATGAGTGACATATTCGTTGAGGCGCAAGACAGTTGGAAATCGTCAACAAATAACGTGCCTGACACTGATGGTGGTAAGCAGGTCAAAAGGCTGTTGACTTTGATGATAAATAGTGCGCAACTCAACACACTTCCCTGGGGGACACCTTGTTCTTGTATGAACTCGTTAGATAATATTGAGTTTATTCGTACTTGGAAGATTCTTTGAGTTAAGAAATTTTCAATGAATAATGGCAGGTTTCCTCGCAGACCTAAATCATGTAGATCCTTGAGTATACCATATCTCCAAGTACGATCATACGCTTTCTCCATGTCAAAGAATACAGAGACCAAATGGTTCCGCTTGACAAAAGCCTCCCGAATTCAAGTTTCCAGGAGGAGCAAGTTGTCAATAGTGCTTCGTCCACGACGAAAACCACTCTGGAACCGAGACAAACAGTCGTTAAATTCAAGATAAAATAGAAGGCGTACATTAACTAGTTTCTCCAAGAGTTTACAAAAACAACTAGTTAATGCAATTGGGCGGTAGCTTGAGGGATTCTTGGGGTCTTTACCAGGTTTCACAATTGGTATTGTAAGAGCTCGTTGCCAATTAGATGGAAATGTGTTCTCGTGCCAAATACGGTTGAACAATTTCAATATAAGCTTGAGCTGGAGTGGCTGGAGATGTTTAAGCATTGCATAATGTATATTGTCTGGCCCAACAGCAGAATTGTTGGAACCAGATAAAGCTTGCATCAACTCAGCCAAAGTAAAATCGGAATTATATTCTTCCGAAGAGGTAGAAGCGAAATTTAACTTTGTTCTCTCAGCTCGTAGCTTATATGATGCGAACGGCTCTTTATAATTGGAATTGCTCGATACCTTGGCGAATGCATCTCCAAGAGTATCAGCAATATCCTTAGGGTCTGAAACAACTCCCTGATGGTTCTCTAAGATTGAGATAGAGTAATTGGGATAACGGCCCTTGATCTTATTGACCTTGTTCCAGACCCTCCTGGAAGACGTTGAGGAAGTTATGGTGCTAACATAATTCCTCCAAGATTCCCTCTGGCTTCTTCGGCGGATCTGACGCGCCTCCGCCCGTGCCCGTTTAAAATTGACTAGATTAGTTGTAGTGGGGCACCTACGAAAAATACCCCACAATTTTTTTTGTTTTTTATGGGCAAGTCTACAGTTTTGGTTCCACCACGGTTTGGATTGTTTCGGTAGTTTTGTTGACGACACAGGTATGGCAAGGTGAGCAGCTTCAATAATGGCGTTGGTGATAGATTGCACAGCTACATCGATGTCATCCTGGTCCACCATCTCGTCAGAAAGAGAAACGATAGAAGAAAACATGTCCCAATCCGCCCGTTCGATGATGAATCGGGGTTGGCGGATTACAGGAGTATCTAAACTTCCTTGGTAGTTTAGGACCACAGGAAAATGATCACTGTGAAAAGGATTATTTTCCACAAAAAACGTCCAATCAGAAAAAAGAGATGGTGAACACAGGGCGAGATCGATGGCATGAAAAGTCCTCGATGGGGCGTGGAAGTATGTATGTTGCCCATTGTTAAATATACAGAGATGTTGGTCAGTAATTAACTTCTCGATTTGCCTTCCACGGTTATTGATGTCTGGGCTACCCCAAAGAGGATTGTGGCCATTAAAGTCCCCCATTATAATAAAAGGGGGAGGAAGCTGTCCACAAAGCCTGTTTAAATCTGTTTGTCTTATAACAAGATTAGGGGGGAGGTAGATAGAACAGATTGTAATCAATTTATTTTGTGTGGCGACTCTAACAGCAACAGCTTGAAGGTTGGTCGAGAGCGTTAGCGGGGTGGACGGGTTGCTATTTGATGTAAATATAGCGACACCACCGCTAGCTCTGTCGCCGCTGTGATAGTCCTTACGGAGAGGACTATACCCCCTAACAAGAGAGCTTTGAAAAGGCTTCAAGAGCGTCTCTTGTAAACAGATACAGACAGGTTTATGTTCATCAACTAGTTGTTTTATGTCAACCGAATTGTGGTGGAAACCGCGACAATTCCAAGAAAGGAGACTGAATTTTAAGATTTATTAAAATTGGTCTGCCTTTCTTTTGACTTGCTCCTAGGTTGGAGATTAGGAGGGGTCTCCATACCCACCTCAACGTCCATTTCACCGGAAGATAGACCCGAAATGGCGTCTTCATCCGATGATAAATCTGATTTAGTATGATCTAGTTTTATTTTAGTAGTTTTCTTTGGCAAGGGCAATTGGCTGTTTTCAGGTTCAGGTTTTTTGGTTTTGGAGAGCACCTTAAGTTTAAGGGCTTCTCCGGGTTTACTTGTTGATTTTGTTATTGTTTTAGCTATTGTAGTTGCAGGAGACACTGTTTGTTGAGGTTTAGTAGATTTGATACAGACTAACTTTGTTTGCATTGCAGTGGTTGTGGTATTAGGCTTGGATACGGATATATTAGGAATTTGTAATTGGCAAGAGTATGAGAGAGTTGTCTGAGTGCTGATACTATTTAAAGGCTTGGGTTGAACTGCAGTGGAGTAAGTTTTTTGACCTGTTTTTGTGGGAGATGCTGGCACTAGAGCCTTTGCCTCAGGATAAGACACACGGGTTGTGGTTCTGATTTCTTGAATCTTTTTTTCGCGCAGCCATTCGGGGCATAATCGGGAATACGCAGGGTGGTCGCCATTGCAATTGATGCAATGGGAATCTGCGCTGCAGTCCCGATCAGCATGGTCTGCTTTTCCACAGTTACCACATGTGTCTGGCCGATTGCACGTATTCCTGGAATGCCCGAACCGTTGGCACTTAAAGCAGCGCAACGGATTCGGGATATAAGGGCGTACAGGGCAGTTTAGGTATCCAGCTTTTATGTTTGTTGGAAGAACAGGTGTATTGAATGTTAGAATTATATGTTTTGTTTGTAGGATATTGTCTTTCTTTTTAATTGTAATGCGATGAGCACGAATCACGCCCTGACTCGAGAGTTCAGAGACGAGTTCGTCCTCATCTACATTTTGTAAGTCGGTTTCGGATATTACACCTTGGCTGTTGTTTAGGGTTCTATGTGGCATTGTTGATACAGGTAGGGTGGCAAGTAATGTAAGGTTATTTAAGGATTGAGATTGGAGGGGATTAGCAGCCTCAATCAACAGGTCTCCTGAACGTAGTCGTTTAATGGATTTAGTTTTGCCGATTGCACCTTGCAGGGCTTTTTGAACAAAGAACGGTGATTTTGTTTTAAATGTTGGATCTGTAGACTGAATTATGAAGAAAGTAGGTAGAGAAGTGGACAATTTTTTGGGGTTTTGTAGGTCTATAGGTGATGAATCAGATGGACGTTTGGATGGTTTCGTTGTTGGAGTGGGTTGGTGAATAGAGGCTTCACCAGAGCCTGAAAGAGTGTTAGGATCCATATTATTTTTATGGTGTTCATCCCGATGCATCCCCACCCATCACAGAGCCCAACAAGGGGAGACCCTTGGGGTCTCAGAGATAGCATCGAGATATAGCATTACGGCTTCGAGTTGTTGATCCGCGGGGCAACCCTAACCGCAATGCTAACCCTAAGTAGTGAAGGTTGAAGTTCTACTACCAGCCGATTGACAGGAGGGGGCTACCTTCTGCCACCCGTCTACAGTGAATCCTGGGCCAAAGGGCACGCATGCGAGGACCCAACCATGTGAATCCTACGCAAGGTAACCCCAGGATCCCATTCTCCCCCTTACGGGACGCCACGCACGGCAAACACGTGGGTTGGGAAAATCCAACAAAAAACCATAGAAATGAATCCAAATATACAAGTAATATAAACTAAACCCAGAAATATATGTAACATAAAGTAAACCCAGAAATATAAGTAAGATGACTAAACCCATAAATATAAGAACAATAATTAAAACCAGAAATGTATGTAAAAAGCCAACACAAAAAACGTATATGGAATCAAATGAAGGAACAAAACAGTACATACGGTAGGGCCTAGCAAAAAAGGAAAGAAAAGAAAATACCAGGCCCAGCTAGGGTACCTCGGGTTCGCCAAGCCCGTACTCACAAGATGTGAGCCCCCGAGGGGGGTTGGTTATGATGAAATCCATTATAGTATGCTGAAACATCTCCAACCTCTCCAACTCAAGTACATTCTCAAGCTATATAATAGGATCTGGCGGGAAAACAAATTTCCGTCAGCATGGCAACGTGCTCTTGTAATTCCAATAGTCAAGCCAAGTAAAGACGCTAAGAGTCCTTCCAGCTACAGACCAATAGCATTAACTAGTTGCTTATGCAAACTATTAGAAAAATTAGTCAATGCTCGTCTGCTTTTTTATTTGGAACTCAACAATTGTCTCTCTCGGTTTCAAAGTGGTTTCCGTCGTGGGCGAAGTACACTTGACAACCTGCTTTTCCTTGAAACATCTATTCGGGAGGCATTTGTCAAGCGGAACCATTTGGTATCTGTTTTTTTCGACATGGAGAAAGCCTATGACCGTACTTGGAGATATGGTATCCTCAGAGACCTACATAATTTAGATCTTAGAGGAAATTTACCACTCTTTATTGAGAATTTCCTTTCTCGGAGAGTCTTCCAAGTACGAGTCAACTCTGTCTTATCCGATGAGTTTATTCAAGAGCAAGGCGTTCCCCAGGGAAGTGTATTGAGTTGCGCACTGTTTATCATCAAAGTCAACGACATTGTGACCTGCCTACCACCTGCAGTGTCTGGATCGTTATTTGTCGATGACTTTCAAATATCGTGCGCCTCAATAAACATGTCTCTTATTGAAAGACAAATCCAACTCGCCATCAGGAGAATTTCAGACTGTGCCAACCATAATGGATTTACATTTAATGCCCAAAAGACCGTGGCCTTGCACTTTTGCAGGAAACGTGGGCTTCATAACGACCCTGAGCTTTACTTAAATAGGGACCAGATACCTATTATATCTCAAACAAAATTCCTTGGAGTCATTTTCGATTCGAAGCTTACTTTCCTGCCTCATATAAAACATCTGAGACTAAAGTGCACTAAAGCTCTGAATCTCCTGAAAGTGCTTTCCCCTCAGGGGGTTTACTTTCTCAAAGTAAATACGGGCTTCACAACCCCGGGGCGCCCCAGTGATCTATCCCTCCTTCTTTTTTACCTTCTTTTTTGGGTTATGTATTTATTGTTTGGCTTCTCTTCCTTCCCTCGTTGTGGTTACCTCTTCAGAGGTGAGGGCTCCCCTTGAGAAGCTTTGTGCCGCTCTGTTGCTATCAGCTTCTCTCGGGGATTATATCACCCACGTGTTTGCCGTGCGTGGAGACCCGTGTCCCTGGAAAGGGGGATCCTGGTAGTTGAGGGACGACATACTGTCCCAATACACTACTTTGGCCCTTGCTTCAGATAAACGGGAGATGTACATTGGTCCCATGTGCATCAATCGGCTGGTCGTCCGACTTCGTCGGCGGCTTGGGATCAAGCGACCGGCTCGTCTACTGGGAATCTCGTTAAGGGTGGAGACATCTACAGGGACGAGCCGGTCGCGTATAGACACTAGATAACCTGATAGTGGTATGCCGTGCGTAACAGTTCAGTTACTATTTTTTTCTTTTGTTGATTTTTGTTGCTTGCCGGTGTGCACTATCCCTGATATCGCGGACTCCATGGTGGGTGGGATTCTAGTGTCCGAATTTCTATATATATATTTTATGATGGCTTCTTCTCTCTCCAGCCCCACGGGAGGCATAAATCCCCAAGCTAAATCCAACAAAAGAACTATACAAAATGAAATCAACACAACAACAAAAAAACAAGCTTCAATAAATGACATCCCCTCCACGCTCCAATCTACCTCAAACACACTTCAGTCCACTTCATCTCCCTGCTTTTTAATAGTACAATCAGAAGATGGTCAACTGGGCAAAATGTCCCCTTTCTTCGTTCAAAAGGGGATCAAAGGAATATGTGGCAATGAACCGAAATCAATAAAAGAACTCAAATCTGGTGACTTCTTAATAGAAACAAAAGACAACAGACAGTCCCAATATTTACTATCAGCCAAAACAATAGGAGAAATACAAATATCCGTAACCCCTCACAGAGCACTAAATTCGTGCCAGGGAGTAATTTCCGAATCTGATTTACAACATGTTGAAGATTCGGAAATTCTAAAAGAACTGTCTCCCCAGGGGGTTACAAAAGTTCGCCGCATAACAATCAAACGAGACAATAATATTATAAACACTAAGCACATTATTTTAACTTTCGATACACCCAACTTACCCAATAGAATCATAGCAGGTTATCTCAGTTGCCCAGTTCGACCATTTATCCCGAATCCTCTACGTTGCTTCAAATGCCAAAAGTTCGGGCACTCTAAAAATGCGTGTAGGAGTAAGGTCGAAGTTTGCGCAGAGTGTGGCAGTATTGAACATCCAAGCGAAGGCTGCAAAGCTGAGCCCACCTGCGTAAACTGCAAAAAGAACCATCCGTCTTACTCCAGATCATGCGAACAATGGATAGCGGAAAAGAAAATTCAGGAGATAAAAACAGAAAAAATATTCCCTATCCTGAGGCCCGAACGATTTACGAAAATACAATAGCCAATTCTATGGCCAGAACAATAGCCAAGACAATTGCCCCAAAACCACCCCAAGTAAAATCAATAACCACTCAGACGGATATTCATATCCCAAAGTCTGCATTATCACCGGAACAATTACTACAGTGCTTTTCTTTGCCACCAAAATACAATACTTCCTCTTCTCAAACTCAGGATATTCCAAATAATTCAAAATCAAACAAAAAATCATTAAAACCTGTTGTCAAAGCTAAGAAATCGACTCACACCAAACAGTCAAACAATCCTGGAGCTACATTAAAAAATAAAATACACAACAAAAATCCAACCAATGTTAAATTCTTAATTAAAAATAAAGAAAAATCAGAAACATCAGAAGCATCAACTGAGGATGATGATGACATTGATGTCATCACGGGTCTCTCTCCAGGTGATATAGATATAGACCCAGGCCTCGAGACTCCTGCTCTTCTCCATCCAAGGAGCAGGTCAAAAGACCAGCGGATCGGCTATCTTTCCAATTAGCATCCAATATGTTTTCTTGGAATTGTCGTGGTTTCCACCAAAATTCGGTAGATATAAAACACCTCGTAGATTTATACAAACCTGTCTGTTTCTGTTTGCAAGAGACGCTTTTGAAGCCTTTTCAGAGCTCTCTTGTTAGGGGGTATAGTCCTCTACGTAAGGACTACCTCAACGGCGATAGAGCTAGCGGTGGTGTTGCTATATTTACATCCAATAGCAGTCCATCCACCCCGCTATTGCTCACGACCACCTTACAAGCTGTTGCCGTTAGAGTAGCTGTAAAAAATAAATTAGTCACAGTTTGCTCTGTTTACCTCCCCCCTAATCGTAACATCCGACAAGCAGATTTAGACAGACTTTGTGACCAGCTTCCACCCCCTATTATTTTAATGGGGGATTTCAATGGTCACAATCCTCTTTGGGGTAGCCCAGACATTAACAACCGTGGAAGACAGATTGAAAAATTTGTAGAGGATCAGAATCTCTGTCTCCTCAATGATGGGCAACATACATATTTCCACACCCCATCGAGGACGTTTCACGCCATCGATCTTATCTTGTGTTCACCATCTCTCCTACATCTATGGTCTTTTCATGTCGGACGAGATCCCTACCATAGTGATCATTTCCCCGTCCGTCTGGAGATGTTAGGAGTTGATACTGTTCCCCGGGTTCGTGTCCCTCGTTTCAAAATAGATTCAGCAGATTGGGAACGGTTTTCTTTCCTCGTCCACTTCTCTGACGAGATGGTGAACCAAGATGACATCGATGAAGCTGTAGGCTCTGTCACCCAGGCCATATTGGAAGCTGCTCGTTTTTCCATACCTATGACATCTACCAATCTACCGAAAATACCAAAACCGTGGTGGAACCACGAATGTAAAATTGCTCACAAAAAGCAGAGGAAGGCCTGGGGTATCTTTCGTCGATATCCCACTGAAGCCTACCTCATCGCTTTAAAATGTGCTCGAGCTGAAGCTCGTAGGATCCGCCGGCGTAGCCAGAAGGACTCTTGGATGCGTTATGTCAGCACTATAACATCGGATACCTCTTCAAAAAGTGTTTGGAGCAAAGTAAAGAAAATCAAGGGCCACTATCCTAGACACTCCATTTCTATCTTGGAGACTAATCTAGGAATAATCTCGGACCCTAAAGGTATTGCTGACATCCTGGCTGACTGTTTTGCTAAAGTATCTAGCAACTCGAATTACCAAGAGCCGTTTGCCACTATTAAACGTAATGCTGAAAAAACTAAATTAAACTTTACATCCACCGAGTTGGAAGACTATAATGCTGATTTCACCATGGCCGAGTTAATGCGAGCTCTTTCGAACACTCGCGGCTCGGCTGTTGGTCATGATGAAATCCATTATAGCATGCTGAAACATCTCGAGCCTCTCCAACTGAAGTTTATTCTCAAGCTCTATAATAGGATCTGGCGAGAAAAGAAATTTCCGTCAACATGGCAACGTGCTCTTGTGATTCCAGTTGTCAAGCCAGGCAAAGACCCTAAGAGTCCTTCCAACTACAGGCCTATAGCATTGACTAGTTGCTTGTGCAAGCTTCTTGAAAAAATAGTCAATGCTCGCCTTCTTTTTTATTTGGAACAAAACAATTGTCTCTCTCGGTTTCAAAGTGGTTTTCGTCGAGGACGAAGTACGCTTGACAACCTCCTCCTCCTTGAAACTTCAATTCGGGAGGCTTTTGTCAAGCAGAACCATATGGTATCTGTCTTTTTTGACATGGAGAAAGCCTATGACCGTACTTGGAGGTATGGTATCCTCAGAGACCTACATAATTTAGGTCTCAGAGGAAACTTACCACTTTTTATTGAGAATTTCCTTTCTCGTAGAGTCTTCCAAGTACGTGTTAACTCCATCTTATCAGATGAGTTTATACAGGAACAAGGCGTTCCCCAGGGAAGTGTATTGAGTTGCGCACTGTTTATAATTAAAGTCAACGACATTATGACCTGCCTACCACCTGCAGTATCAGGCGCTTTATTTGTCGACGACTTCCAGATATCGTGCGCCTCAATAAATATATCTCTTATCGAAAGACAAATTCAACTTGCCATCAGAAGGATTACAGGCTGGGCCAATCATAATGGATTTATATTCAATGCACAGAAGACCGTGGCAGTGCACTTTTGCAGGAAACGTGGGCTTCATAACGATCCTGAGATTTTCCTTAATGGGTTACAAATACCTGTTGTTAAGGAAATAAAATTTCTTGGAGTAGTTTTTGACTCGAAGCTCACTTTCCTGCCCCATATAAAATATCTTAGAACAAAGTGCACTCAAGCTCTGAACCTTCTGAAAGTTTTTTCCAACACTTCCTGGGGTGCTGATACCACCTCCATGTTAAAAATATACAGATGCCTTGTTCGTTCCAAACTTGACTATGGTTCTGTGGTGTACGGATCCGCCAGAAAATCGGCATTGATGCTCCTTGACCCTGTTCATCATCATGGTGTCAGAATCGCGTCAGGAGCCTTCCGTACATCACCAATCCCAAGCGTACTTAATATTTGTCTGGAACAACCTTTGAAACTGAGACGAGACAAGCTCTCTATGGCATACTATTTTAAAATTAAAAGTCACACATCTCATCCTCTATCTCAAAATATTTATAATCCATCACATATTAGACTTTTCAACGCACGACCATCCTGCATCCCATCATTTTCATTACGAATACGCCAAATTCTTTCATCTCATCATCTCGATAATTTCAGGGTTCGCCCTATTATTTTCACTCATCCACCCTGGCATATTCATGACATAAAAATATTAAATATATTTAGCAATTTTAAAAAGAATTTTACTCCAGATATCGTTTTTACAAATTTGTTTTATTACCATCGAGAGCATTTTTCTAACTTTAAAGCTATTTACACTGATGGGTCGAAAAGCCAGGGGCATGTCGGAGCAGCTGCAGTTCACGACAATGTCATCATGTCACGAGAACTGCACCAAAGCTGCTCCGTCTTTTCAGCTGAGTCCTTGGCTATTCTCTTGGCCTTGCAATTTGTTTTAAAGCAGGGCCATGGTCAGTGGATTATTTACACTGATTCCAAGAGCTGTTTAGATGCATTAAATAATCCACTGAACCAGACCCATCCTTTTATACTAGATATTTTAAACATTCACACAACACTCGTAGAGAGAGATTTTAATGTCCTTTTTTGTTGGATCCCAGGTCATGTGGGGATCATGGGTAACGAGCGTGCAGATACTATCGCACGATCTGCAAGTGGACCTAGGAGCACTTGGCTCTGCCCTGACGACGCAATAAAAGCTTGTGACGCTGCTCTATCTCTCACTTGGCAGGCCATGTGGGATGCACAGACGGCTAACAAGCTGCGTTCGTTTCAGCCCTTAATATCCGGATTCGCGCCCATCCAGCAATCCCGGAAAAGGGAAGTGCTCCTGACTCGTCTAAGAATAGGCCACACTCGTTTCACCCATGTGCATCTTCTGCTGGCAGAAGATGCCCCCACATGCAATTCCTGTGGTGTTATCTTTTCTGTTGTGCACATTTTGAGTGATTGTCCTGTTTTTAACAACATCAGACTTCGAAATTTTAATACAAATCATCCATCATTGTCTTTCATTTTAAATTCACCACATCAAAATCTATTTACATTTTTAAAAGAAATAGGCTTTTATTGCTTGATATAGAATTTTTATCATTTATAGTGTTTATTGCCTTTGTTGTTTTTAATCTTTGTATCTTTTAAAAATTGAATTAATTCAAATACATAAACAAATGTTTGGTGCAGTATGGCCCTAGTGTAGCCCTTGCGCCATAAAACTCAAAACAACCAACCAACCTGAAAGTGCTTTCTAACACTTCCTGGGGTGCTGATATCACCTCCATGTTGAAAATATACAGATGCCTTATTCGTTCCAAACTTGATTATGGTTCAGTGGTGTACGGATCCGCCAGAAAATCGGTGTTGATGCTCCTTGACCCTGTCCACCACCAAGGCGTCAGAATCGCGTCAGGGGCCTTCCGTACATCACCAATCCCAAGTGTACTCAATATATGTTTGGAACAACCTTTGAAACTGAGACGAGACAAGCTGTCTTTAAAATTTTATTTTAAAATTAAAAGTCATCCATCTCACCCTGTCGCTCAAAATATTTATGATCCATTACATATCAGACTTTTTAACGCGCGACCATCTTGCATCCCATCATTTTCATTACGTATACATAAAGTTCTTTTATTTTATGGTTTGGACAACTTCAGAGTTCGTCCTGTTATTTTTAATGTTCCTCCCTGGCATGATCATAAAATCATAATTTTAAATATTTTTAGTCATTTTAAAAAAATGACACTCCTGACATTGTTTTTACTACTCATTTTCATTTCCATAGAACTAACTTTTCTCATTTTAAATCGATATATACCGATGGGTCGAAAAGCCAGGGGCATGTCGGAGCTGCTGCAGTTCATGACAATAACATCATGTCCCGCGAACTGCACAGTAGCAGCTCCGTTTTTTCTGCTGAGTCCCTGGCGATTCTCATGGCCTTGCAATACATCCTACAGCAAGAGCACGACCAGTGGATTATTTACACAGACTCGAAGAGCTGTTTGGATGCTCTGAATAATCCACTGAGCCAGACCCATCCCTTCATACTAGACAGTTTAAATACTCAGATTTTACTTTTAGAGAGAAATATCCAAGTTCTTTTTTGTTGGATCCCAGGTCATGTGGGGATCATGGGTAATGAACGCGCAGACTCCATCGCACGATCAACAAGTGGACCTAGGAGCACTTGGCTTTGCCCTGACGACGCATATAAAGCTTGTGACACTGCTCTGTCTCTCACTTGGCAGGCCATGTGGGATGCACAGACGGCTAACAAGCTGCATTCGTTTCAGCCCTCAATTTCCGGATTCGCCCCCATACAGCAATCCAGGAAAAGGGAAGTGCTCTTGACACGACTAAGAATAGGTCACACACGTTTTACCCATGTGCATCTTCTGCTGGCAGAAGATGCCCCCACATGCAATGCCTGTGGAGTTGTTTTTACAGTTTTTCATATTTTAAATGAGTGTCCATCTTTAATCCAGTCAGATACAGACATTTTAATATGAATAATCCCCCATTGTCGTCTCTCCTGAATTCACCCCCTCATAAAAATCTTTTTCGTTTTTTACTTGAAATTGGCTTTTATCACTTGATTTGATTATTTCGTTTTTAATCTTTTAACTATTACAGATCAATTTATATTTCTTAAATTTTTTTAACTTGGTTGATATAGTTTAATTTGTACGGCGCAGTATGGCCCATGAGTTGCCCTTGCGCCAGTAAAGCAACCAACCACAAGAAAGGTTTCTTACGCCTCAGGATAAACGAAACCATTAAAGTATCAATTCTCTACTAATTACAATACTTCAATTAAAGTATCTTGATCTGATCAATATAGAAATAACGCCGATACATGAAACTATTATTGTACCAATACAAGTAAATTTGGTACTTTTCCGTTAAATGGGGGCGTTGACAGTGTATAAAATATGGGTAAAACTTCCAAGTATGGTACAGATGCTGCGCCAAAGTAATTTTCGCCAATAAATGGCAGCAGCCGTCATTTTTTAATGACAAGTCAACTGTCTATGGTTGTCATAATTTGGCGCTGTTTTATGTAAATGTATGTTTCTTGGCAATTACATAAACAAAGAACACATACTGTATTTGGAAGTACCAATGAGCCCTTTAACGGAAAAGTATAGTAAAATTAATGCTAATCACATTAAAATATCGGGGATAGTTTAAAAATAAAACAGTTTCAATAATACAACAATTACAATTTTTTAAAATTTATTTCTCAAAAAGAAATACAAAAATAAGGATACATACATTGGACAGTGTGTTTTGTTAACTAATTTGCTTAGTCTAAAAGACTAAATTTTTATTTTGTAAACCAATATGAATGTATTATCTTGTTGCGCGTTTAAAGCAGAACCCAAACTGTTGCCAAAAAGCAGCTTCCGCATATGTTTAACAATTAAAAAAAAGAGGCCTTCAGTCGCAAAGGTTTGAACAGTTTGTTGCTATGTCACTGTTATTGGTGCCAAAGCTGCCTTTTTATAATGGTTTTGATTTTATTGAAATCGGTCGACAGTATAATATCTATTTTTAAGCCTTTAATTCTATCACACTAATTTAAAACAATTACTAAAGATTGGCTTTGTTATTTTTAGCTCCAAAGTTGCAAAAATCTCCTAGGTATAAATAGTGCAAGAGTATAAAAATTGTCCGATTTTGAAATACAAACAAAAACTAAACAAACCATTTTGTCTATTAGTAAGATATTTTTGTATAAAAGTTTCCTTTAATACATTGTGAAGAAAAATCTAATTGCATTTTAATAAAGAGTCTTTTAACAAAGAGCCTTAATTTCAGAGCATTAAGTGACAAGTACTGTTTTTTGTTTTTTTTGGAAAGTAAACAAATAGGAGAGCGTTGCCATTCTGATTATACAAATATAATCCATTAACTAAATTTTAATATATCTATAATAATATAACAAGCTGTGTGTCTGTCTGTGGCTCTATAGAAACCTACTTAAAATTGGAGTAGAGCTCTGAAATTTTCATAAGTAGTTTTGGCCTTTTAATTGTATACATCACAAACAGAATGTTAAAATTTTAATTAGTTCTCTTTCAATTAATTTTTTTTTCCAAAGCGACTTTAAACAGAGATACAGATCCGAAATTTTCCACATAAGTAGTTTTAGCCTTCTAATTGTAGTTTTGAAAAACTGAATTTTAAAATTTTGATTAGTTTTTTTTAAAAATTAATGTTCTTAATTAACAATTTTTTTTACAAAACAACTTCTAATAGGACTACAGCTCTGAAATATTCAACACAAGTACTTTTGGCCTTCTAATTGGACTTTTGAAAAACAGAATTTAAAATTTTTACTTCTTTTTTAATTAACAAATATTTTACAAAACGACTTCTACTTGGGCTACAGTTTTGAAATTTTCAACACAAGTAGTTTTGCATTCTAATTGGACTATTGAAGAATGACAAAATTTTAATTTGTTTTTTAATTAATTTTTTCACAAAAAGCGACTTATAATAGGCCAAAAGCTCTGAAAGTTTCAACATAAGTAGTTTTAGCCTTCTAATTTTGCTTTTCCCAAACACTTATTAAAATAATCTTAAAGGGGTGTTGTATTAACGGGGAATTTTTTTTTTTCTCGAGGGTGAGGATTCTAATATTAAGGCTTTACGTAGCAATTAGATTTTAGTGAGTTAAGCTAGCTTATGCGCATGCCGCAATGAACCTTTCAGCAAGCGAAGCTAGCCTATCCTTGTATAGCAATGAACCTTTCAACGAGTGAAGTAAGCCTGTGTTTGTGTGTCCATGAACTTTTCAGCGAACGAAGCGAGTTCGATTTTGCGTAGCGATGTTCCTTCCTGCGGGCGAAGCGCCAAAAACTGCGACCTATACACGAATGACAGATTTCCGCATTGCTAGCTAAAATATTGCGCAGGTTAAAATTTCATAGCGAGGCATGGGTATTCCACTAGTTCTTCAATAAAATGAAATTTTATTTTAAGGACTTTATTTGAATACCAATTATTTAATTCATTTTTTTTATTGTGGTTAATACATTACATAGTTTTATACTTATTAAAACTATTGATTCATTCATATAGTTATTAAATTAGTCATATATATAAATAACTTATTTATAACAGATCTCAAAATTTTACTATGCAGTTGTTGATAATTGCCCCCATGTCTATTGTTAAGTGCTTAAGAATTGTTGTTGCTGTTAGTAATTCATATCTAGGTTTGTTGTAAATTTTTTCTTAACATATTCCACAAAATTGCAGTGGTTCGATCTATTTTCTTGGAATGGACTTTTATTCTGTTGCAAATGATTGCGAGAGACATTTCCATGGGGCAAGAGTTAATATTATATACGTGTATATCCACTATAGTAGTAGTGTAGTAATAGAGTGTATATCCACTAATAGCTAATAAAGTTGTTTTTTTAAATATTTTACAGAAATTACACAAATTATTATGACTCACACATATATCAATAGCCAGGATCAAAATGATAACTAAAGTAAAACAAAGGTACAGATGTAGTATAGGACATTTTTTGTGGATTTTTGCTTCAGATAAATGCTGTTTCTGGCAATGGGTTTAATTTGAGTTATATTTTAATTTAGTTTATTATTTTATTTCAATTACTGTGTTTTTAATTTTGACAAATTTTCTCAAAATGAAAAGTAAATGCCAAATGTCCTATACATCATCTATTGCAAAACAAACATAAAAAGGACAACAAACTGACAAGTATTAAAATAATAAGGATAAGTTATTTTTAAAATTTAAGTACATAAAAAAAATGAAACATGTCTCCTCATTGGTGTCGTAGTGTTTTTTACCACTTAAATATTTAGAAAAGAAAATTATTACTACTTAACTACCTCGTACCTAACCCCTCGGGGGCTCACATCTTGTGAGTACGGGCTTAGCGAACCCGAGGTACCCTAGCTGGGCCTAGCATTTTTCTTTTCTTTCCTTTTTCTGTTAGGCCCTACCGTATGTACTGTTTCGTTATTTTTGGTTGTGTTCATTCATTTGGTTCCACATTTTGTCATACGTTTTAGTTCTTTACTTATTTTATGGGTTGAATTATCTTTCTAATAGTTTTGGGTTTAGTTTATTTTGCATATATTTTTTAGTTCATTTATGTATTGTTTTTTGTTGGTTTTTTTCCAACCCACGTGTTTGCCGTGCGTGGCGTCCCGTAAGGGGGAGAATGGGATCCTGGGGTTACCTTGCGTAGGATTCACATGGTTGGGTCCTCGCGTGCGTGCCCTTTGGCCCAGGATTCACTGTAGACGGGTGGCAGGAGGTAGCCCCCTTCTGTCAATCGGCTGGTAGTAGAACTTTCATCTTCACTACTTAGGGTTAGCATTGCCAGGGGTCGCAGACGTCCTATATGTCCTATAAATCCTATATTTTTTTAAAAATCGGTAAAAACGTCCTATATTGTCCTATATTTTACAATTGTCCTATATATCCTATATTTCTACATTGATTCGATCTATATTTTCTTCGAATTCGTAATAACGGCGCCGTTTGTTGCAATTTTTTAATATTTCGGATTCTTTGGCGCGATCGTAGGAGAAAAAGACCTGACAAAAACGATGTTTGTAACTGCGGCGCGGCGTTTTATCTCTTGTGACGTCACGTGCTGCATAACCTACAACTCAACTCTACTGGACCGGCGGGAGTTATAAACATGTGAACATTTCCATAACAATCGGTCTTGAATTTCTGATCTGATTTCTCCTCCAACGTAATAAATTAATTGGCCATAATGTAGAGAGAGAGATGCAACAACAAAACTCTGCCTCTGGAAAAACGGATAAAAACAACTTGGGATTAACTTGCAGGACTACTAAAGAACATTTTGAGTGCTCAGTCAATAATTGATGAAGGAAACAAAAGGGTTAAGATTTACTGTATGATGTCGGATGGCGATTTTTTTTATTCCGAATCCTGTACGGATTCTGCGCCACGAATTGTTTACATCAAACCACTCCTAATTATGGCAACCATAGGCAGTTAGTTATCTTGCTCTTAAAAAATTGCAGGGCTGCCATTTTTTGGCGAAAATCGCCTTGGCGCAGAATTCGTACTGGATTCGGAATATTAGCCACGATTTTTTCTTAAAAGTCGCCAAAATTGAAAATTACGTCAATACGTTGTGTTGTCAAATCCAAACGATCACTAGGGTTGCTTTAAATCCAAGTACCAGGTTCGCCACATTCAGCGATATTTCTCCGACTTTTCGCCGCCAATCCAGCTGACACTGAACAGTAAATCTGAATCTACAAATGACTGCAAACAGGGATAAAAAGAAAATACTTAAATAAATTGGAACAGTTAAAAATGCTGGAAGCAAAAGACTCATGATTGCAAATAATGTAATTAATAAAACTTGAATTAGGGATGGAATATTGAGGTAATAACGGATCACGTATTCAGGATCAGGCGATTTCTTTTTTTTAAAGGTGCGTTTTCTATTCTCTTAAATTCAATATAACGAGTATATAAATGTATAACGAATTAATTTTGAAGTTCAATAGCAACTGTGTGCATTTATTTGATGTTTTATATTGTCCTATATTTTTTTTGAAAAAATCCTATATATTCTTATTTTGTCACTTTGACCCCTGCATTGCGGTTAGGGTTGCCCCGCGGATCAACAACCTGAAGCCGTAATGCTATATCTCGATGCTATCCCTGAGACCCCAAGGGTCTCCCCTTGTTGGGCTCTGTGATGGGTGGGGACGCATCGAGATGAACAAAATAAATTAAAATATGGAATCTAACAAACTTTCAGACCCTGGTGAAGCCTCGATTCACCAAAAAAACCCCACCTCTACATCTAAAACACCGAAACGTCCATCTGATATATCAACAACAGAAGTCCAAAATCCAAAGAAATTATCCACTGCATTACCTACCTTCTATATCGTTCAATCTACTGATCCCACTTTCAAAACTAAATCTCCGTTTTTCATACAGAAAGCTGTGCAAGGTGCAATTGGTAACACAAAATCCATCAAACGCCTACGTTCAGGTGACCTACTAATAGAAGCAGCAAATCCCCTCCAATCACAATCATTAAACAACCTTAAAACTCTAGCAACTATAACTGTATCTACAATGCCTCATAAAACACTCAACAATAGCCAAGGAGTAATATCTGAAATTGACCTACAAAATGTGGATGAGGACGAACTCGTCTCTGAACTCTCGAGTCAGGGCGTGATTCGTGCTCATCGCATAACAATAAAAAAGAAAGACGAAATCCTGAAAACCAAACATGTAATACTGACTTTTAATACACCCATACTACCACCGAATATCAAAGCCGGATACCTTAACTGCCCTGTTCGCACCTATATTCCGAATCCGTTGCGCTGTTTCAAGTGTCAGCGGTTCGGCCATTCTAGGAACACGTGCAATCGGCCGGACATATGTGCCAAATGTGGAAAAGCAGACCATGCTGATCGGGATTGCACCGCAGATCCCCATTGCATCAATTGCAATGGCGCCCATCCTGCGTTTTCCCGATCATGCCCTGAATGGCTGCGCGAAAAAAAGATCCAGGAAATTCGATCCACAAGCCGTGTGTCCTATGCTGAGGCAAAAGCCCTAGTGCCAGCAAATCCACCAGTAGGGCAAAAAACTTACTCCGCTGCAGTTAAACCCAAACCTTTAAATAGCACTTGTACTCAGACTGATCTCTCGTATCCTTGCAAATTCCAAACATCCAGTTCATCTAAATCCAATAATTCAACTAAACTCAATACTGTAACCACTGCAATTCAAACTAAGCTTGTTAGTAAATCTGTTAAAATTCAACCAACCAACCAACTTCAAACTACAATAGCTAAACAAATACCAAAATCCACAACTAAACCCGGAGAAGCCCTAAAACTTAAGGTTCTCTCCAAAAACAAGAAAAATCCTGAACTTGAAAACAACCAATTGCCTTTGCCAAAGAATACTACAAAAGTAAAACCAGATTCATCATCGGATGAAGATGCCATTTCTGGACTATCTGATTCCGTTGAAATGGACGTAGAGGTGGGTATGGAGACTCCTATCAATCTCCAGCCTAGGAGCAAGTCAAAAGAGAGGCCGACTGATAAAAACCCATCTTAAAATTCAGTCTCCTTTCATGGAATTGTCGCGGTTTCCACCACAACTCGGTAGACATCAAACACCTAGTTGATGTACATAAGCCTGTTTGTATATGTTTGCAAGAGACGCTCTTGAAACCTTTCCAAAGCTCTCTTGTTAGGGGGTATAGCCCTCTCCGTAAGGACTATGTCAGCGGCGACAGAGCTAGCGGTGGTGTTGCCATATTTACAGCTAATGGCAATCCGTCCACCCCGCTATCGCTCGCCACTAACCTACAAGCTGTTGCTGTCAGAGTTGCTTTACAAAATCAATTAATTACCATCTGTTCTATTTACCTCCCCCCTAATCTTATTATAAGACAAACAGATTTAAACAGGCTTTGTGACCAGCTTCCTCCCCCTTTTATTATTATGGGGGACTTTAATGGCCACAATCCTCTTTGGGGTAGCCCAGACATCAATAACCGTGGAAGGCAAATCGAGAAGGTAATCACAGACCAACATCTCTGTTTTTTTTAACAATGGGCAATATACCTACTTCCACGCCCCATCGAGGTCTTTTCACGCCATCGATCTCGCCCTGTGTTCACCATCTCTTTTTTCTGATTGGACTTTTTTTGTGGAAAATGATCCTTATCATAGTGATCATTTTCCTATAGTCCTTAACTATATAGGAGGTGCATCTACTCCTGTAATCCGCCAACCCCGATTCATCATCGAAAGGGCGGATTGGGACATGTTTTCTTCTGTTGTTTCTCTTTCTGACGAGATGGTAGACCAGGATGACATCGATGTAGCTGTGCAATCGGTCACCAACGCTATTATTGAAGCTGCTCACCTTTCTATACCCGTATCATCAAACAAGCTACCGAAACAATCCAAACCGTGGTGGAACCAAAACTGTAGACTTGCTCATAGGAAGCAAAAAAAATTGTGGGGTATTTTTCGTAGGTACCCCACTACGACAAATCTTGTCAATTTTAAACGAGCACGAGCTGAGTCGCGTCAGATTTGCCGCCGAAGCCAGAGGGAATCTTGGAGGAATTATGTTAGCACCATAACTTCCTCAACGTCTTCCAGGAGGGTCTGGAACAAGGTCAATAAGATCAAGGGCCGTTATCCCAATTACTCTATCTCCATCTTAGAGAACCATCTGGGAGTTGTTTAAGACCCTAAGGATATTGCTGATACTCTTGGAGATGCATTCGCCAAGGTATCGAGCAATTCCAATTATAAAGAGCCGTTCGCATCATATAAGCTTCGAGCTGAGAGAACAAAGTTAAATTTCGCTTCTACCTCTTCGGAAGAATATAATTCCGATTTTACTTTGGCTGAGTTGATACAAGCTTTATCTGGTTCCAACAATTCTGCTGTTGGGCCAGACAATATACATTATGCAATGCTTAAACATCTCCAGCCACTCCAGCTCAAGCTTATATTGAAATTGTTCAACCGTATTTGGCAGGAGAACACATTTCCATCTAATTGGCAACGAGCTCTTATAATACCAATTGTGAAACCTGGTAAAGACCCCAAGAATCCCTCAAGCTACCGCCCAATTGCATTAACTAGTTGTTTTTGTAAACTCTTGGAGAAACTAGTTAATGCACGCCTTCTATTTTATCTTGAATTTAACGACTGTCTGTCTCGGTTCCAGAGTGGTTTTCGTCGTGGACGAAGCACTATTGACAACTTGCTCCTCCTTGAAACTTCAATTCGGGAGGCTTTTGTCAAGCGGAACCATTTGGTATCTGTATTCTTTGACATGGAGAAAGCGTATGACCGTACTTGGAGATATGGTATACTCAAGGACCTACATGATTTAGGTCTGCGAGGAAACCTACCATTATTCATTGAAAATTTCTTAACTCAAAGAATCTTCCAAGTACGAATAAACTCGATATTATCTAACGAGTTCATACAAGAACAAGGTGTCCCCCAAGGAAGTGTGTTGAGTTGCGCACTATTCATTATCAAAGTCAACAGCCTTTTGACCTGCTTACCACCATCAGTGTCTGGCACGTTATTTGTTGACGATTTCCAACTGGCTTGCGCCTCAACGAATATGTCACTCATAGAGAGACAGCTTCAGCTGGCTATCAGGAGAATCTCAGACTGACCTAATAAGAACGGATTTACATTTTCAGCTGAAAAAACCGTTGCCATGCACTTCTGCAGGAAACGTGAGCTTCACAATGACCCAGAAATTTTTTTTAAATGATGTCCAAATACCCATTGTTTCCGAGACCAAATTTCTCGGAATAATTTTTGATTCTAAGCTCACTTTCCTGCCACATATTAAACATCTAAAGTTGAAGTGCAATAAAGTCCTGAATCTCCTGAAAGTTCTCTCTAACACTTCCTGGGGAGCTGACACCATCTCCATGTTAAAGATATACAGATGCCTGGTCCGTTCCATTCTTGACTACGGCTCGGTGGTGTACGGATCAGCCAGAAAATCGGCTCTAATGCTCCTGGATCCTGTTCACCATTTAGGTCTCAGGATCGCGTCAGGAGCATTTAGTACATCACCGGTGCAAAGTTTATACGTGCTTTGTCTGGAAGCCTCTCTGGGGCTGAGACGGGACAAGCTCTCTTTAAAGTTTTATTTTAAAATAAAAAGCCATCCTTCTCATCCTCTTTTAGAACATATTTTTAACCCTCTTTATCATCGACTTTTTAACGCACGTCCATCATGCATTCCATCATTTGCATTGAGAATAAAATCCATACTTTCATCTCACAATATTGACAATTTTAAAGTTCCCTCCATTTCATTCTCCATTCCACCTTGGCATGATCATCAAGTCATTGTTCTTAACATTTTTAGCAATTTTAAGAAAAGCTGTACGCCAGATATTATTTTTACAAACTTATTTTACTATCATCGAAATAATTTTTCCAATTTTAAGGCAATATATACGGATGGGTCAAAGAGCCAGAGGCATGTAGGAGCTGCTGCAGTTCATGACGATACCATCATGTCCAGAGAACTGCACTGTAGCAGCTCCGTATTTTCAGCTGAGTCCCTGGCTATTCTATTGGCCTTGCAAATTATCTTAAAGCAAGGCCATGGTCAGTGGATTATTTACACAGATTCCAAGAGCTGTTTAGATGCACTAAATAATCCACTGAACCAGACCCATCCTTTTATCTTAGAAATTTTAAAACTTCATCTCACACTTTTAAACAGAAATTGTAAAGTTCTTTTTTGTTGGATCCCAGGTCATGTGGGGATCATGGGTAATGAACGCGCTGATACCATCGCTCAATCTGCTAGTGGACCTAGGAGCACTTGGCTCTGCCCTGACGACGCAAATAAAGCTTGTGACACTGCTCTGTCTCTCACTTGGCAGGCCATGTGGGATGCGCAGACAGCTAACAAGCTGCGTTCGTTTCAGCCCTTAATTTCCGGATTCGCGCCCATCCAGCAATCCCGGAAAAGGGAAGTGCTCCTAACTCGTTTAAGAATAGGCCACACGCGTTTTACCCATGTTCATCTTCTGCTGGCAGAAGATGCCCCCACATGTAATACCTGTGGTGTCATTTTTTCCTGTTTTAAATGAATGTCTATCTTTTAATACTCTCAGACATCGACATTTTGGATCCAATCATCCTTCACTTTCATGTATTTTATCTTCACCTTCTCACGAAAATCTTTTTGATTTCTTACATGACATTGGTTTTTATCATTTGATTTGAATAAGTTGTTTCTTTAATCTTTGACTTTTTATATTTTTAACTCATAAATGAGTCTTTTAAATCAATTTTAAAAATGAGCAACGAATGGTTGGCGCAGTATGGCCCATGTGTTGCCCTTGCGCCGTTAAACTCTAACCAACCAACCAACCAACCAACCTCGTACCTAAAATGGTAAGTTTTAGACTTTTCAACACATAAACACAATAATTACTTAACTAAAAGTTCAAGAAAACCCCACTGTTTTTACCGAATCAAAATGTAATTTATTAATCATTAATATTATAAGTTGTCAGACATGTCTTATTCATGAAACAGTTACACAACTCAAAACAAGATGAACCTTAAGGATTCAAATGAAATACCCAAGAGGGCAAAGAGGTTGTTCTTCGCTCAGGAGAGGTTGTTAAAAAAAATCAAATTAAATAAAACAATTAAAACTAACAAATTAAAATTAACCGGATAAATAAATCCTGTCTTAAATTCCTAATGGAAGAGAGCCCTGGCCGTTCTGATATAAATTAATTTCATCAAAAGAAAATAAAGAAATTACACGAGTCTGTTTTTGTTAAACAGACTACCTGTATGAACTAAAACAGTTCCTTAAAGGCTGGAATCCGGGAGGATGGAAATTGGTCAGAGAGTTGCAGGTGGCTGGGTGCCTTCACTGGCGGACATGGGTATAGATGAAGATGCTAAGTGGGCCACCATCTTGGATGAGGTGGTTCTCTGGATAGGTTAGGATACTGGTATCATCCTTCGGAGTGTTATTGTACTTTAAGTTGGGTCACCTAAGGTCTCTAGGGGACCGTCGGGATGGAATATCCTTCGGAGTGTTTGGTAATTAGAATAGTTGATGCATCATTTTATGAGATGGAGGGAAACCACTTCCCGAGGCATGGCTGACTTCGCGGCACATTCTCCTGCATAGGGATCCGCGCTCCTTTGCGACTATTTGGATCGGCAGCAAAACCAAGAGTGACTGTCCACGGCAACGCTCCTTCCCCTTTACGGCGATTGCCCGACCAATCAGACGTCGGGAATCGGGCTATTGCATCAGCTCTTTTCTCAAAAACAGGAGTAAACCGGTTCAAGGACTCTCGTGTGTGGCCCAAGAATACACGGCGTCGTTCACAAATTACGCCAAGAAAAGATAACAAAACGGCTACTACCTCGAATTCTCAAAAAAATACAACCTCTCGTTGAACCAAAAACAACCCCATCGGCCTCCAATGGATGGCATTTTGAAAATTAAAAACGCTAACACCTCGGCATACCTGTAACACGTTCAGGCACCGAAAAAATAATTAAATACGATGTTTTAAAAGAATACTACGAGGTAAACAAAAACTTAGAAAGATTAAAATTTTGAAGCAAGTGGGAAAAGATATGACTCTAAAAATGGGAAAAAAGTAAAAAGATCGCCATTCAAAGGTGAATTAACTCTAGAACATAAAGAATAAAGTCCTTTTTAAAGTTTAAGATCTGAATTAAGAGATGAATTTTAAGCTGTTAGATCCAATTAAGAATTGACTTTTAAGTTTAAGCCAGAAATTAACAATTGAATTTTCAGTCATAACATTGGGTACATTGTTAGAAGCCGTGTTAGGCATGGGTGTTTGTAAATGTATGTTGGTTTATCTAATGACGAATGTTTCGGCGCATTATAGCCCTCGTGTTGCTGACGGCGCCAGATAATCTGAAAACAACCAACCAACCAACCAACCAACCATTGTTAGAAGTTGAAATGCATTTGCTCCAAGAATTGCAAAACAAGTATTGTTAGCACTAACAGAAGCTTTTTTATAATCAGAAGATTGTGCCTGAATTGCATGCAGGTTTTTGGAGTGTTCAAGAATCTAAAATAATTAATAGTTTAAAAAACTAAAAAATACGCTTTAATAGAAAAGTGAACTAAAAAGTAGAAAATAATTTTAAATAAGTTTGAAATAAGAATAGAGTGATTAACAAGAAATATTTATTTTATCGTAAAAAAGCGTGGGGTGCTTGATGTCAATTGTTGAAAATATTTAATGACAGATATTGATAAAACTAGAGCCATTATGAAAATATCTTAAAAAACACCCCACGCTTTTTTATGGATAAAATAAATATTTCTTGTTAATCACTATTCTTACTTCAAACTTATTTAAAATTATTTTCTACTTTTTAGTTCACTTTTCTATTAAAGCGTATTTTTTAGTTTTTTAAACTATTAATTATTTTCTACTTTTTAGTTTGGTTTTCTATTAAAGCGTGTTTTTTTAGTTTTTAAACTATTAATTATTTTTTCTGTAAACTATAATTTTTTTTAGTTAGTGTACAAAACTCTCCAGTTGTTTCTGTCAATAGTCACATGCTTGTCTCAAATTTAAGTCATGTGTATGCCTTAGTACACGCCGTATTACTAGGCACAAAACACTACCTTGTCTCTGAATATGAAAAATCACTAATCCTGAAGATCCTGGTAAGGATAATGCGACTAAAAAAAACACGCTTTTTTTTTTTTTTATTGATTTGTCGTTCAAACGGCACACCACGGTTCGATTCCGGAGAAGGTTGGTTGGTTGGAATTTAACGCCGCAAGGGCAACACGAGCTAATCCTTGTGATAAAGCGACAAACTTATTGAATTGTCATCGGTCTTTAATAAGTATGCCAAATTGCGAGTTAATCCGACGTTTTGAAGGGGGTCAAAATCATGTTCAAAGATTCCGTTACATACTAACATACATACATACCTCTGAAGCTAATAAAAGCGTATTAATATACACATTTATTTTTCCTGCTCTCATGCTATTGTTGCATTTTTGTATTTTTTGGTGTATTTTTTTAATATTGAGATGTGCTGAAAAGGCTTTGAAAGGAAATGTCATGCAAATGAGAGATGGGGTAACAAACTTTGATGTCAGAAAAGGCAGCAAATAGTTGAAACATTTTTGGGAATAACATGCAATGGTGAACTCTACCGCTTTTTCCATGACCTAATGATGTCTTGAGCAAGAGTTTAAATTCAATTTTAACAGCATCATGCTACTTGGAGAGAAAGAGTTTGCTTTGTCGAAATTGGGCCACAATTCTATATATGATGTACTGAGTCGTGTGGATCTGATAAGGTGATTGATGACAGTAGTTCCTTGAAATGCTTTGAAGTTTTTGTTATAGTCTGTTAAGAGCACAGATTATAGTAGTAGAAAGTTGAGAAACTGGAACCATTGATCTGAGAACATGCAATCAAGTTTGTGGAGAAGAGTCTTCTTTTTCAGATCATTTAATAAATACCTCAGAAAGCCAGCACTAATTCAGATTGTGAAATCTAAAACAACAAATTTGCACTAGAGTGGTTTTTTCAGATTCAACTGCTAACTGACAGTTAATTTTTCGGCAATAGATTTTTTTCTAACTTTCTTGTTTTTGATACTATAACCTTAAACTGATTTAAAGCAGCAGTTGTTAAACAATTAAATCTCTAAAAAACATGAGCTAAATATTCAAGTGAATTACATTTTGGCTGATTTTCTGTTGTGAGATTTTGAACTTTAGCATGCGAGTTTATTGATAACTATTTTCTAAAGACGAAAATCCTTCTAGCAAACACTGTTGATAAATATTGGGGCGCCTCAGCCACAATTTTTTTATACGGCCCCAAAAACAGAAACTTTGGGTCACAAGTGATGCAAGTTGTTGATATTGTGAAAGGGTTGCTGACTCCAAATTGAAGGAACATTATTTAATGATAAACTAGATAAACCTCTATAACAAAGAAGGAATTTAGAAGGGGGGGATGATGACTGCGAGGAATCTGATTTAGTTGGCGATTCTGATATAAATATCACATGCACAGGGAGTGAAAGCAATGTTCTGGTTGTTGTTGCGCAAGATAATCCTGTATGCAGAGCAAGCTGTACTTCTCTGCAGCAGCATAGTGTAAAGCTGGTACATATGCAGCTTCTTATCAATGTGGAAGCATTGAAATTCTGCTGTCGTAGTGAATGAGAGACCTTAACACACCCTGGTGGCTTGGTAATTCAGTTGCAAAATGACAAAGTGTTTTGTCTGTAACGTGTTTTTAGAATGGTGTAATGTAGTATAAAACTGCATGCTGTTGCTTCCAAAAACCGAATTCACTAAAAACAAGCAAGGATGTCTCAGGACCAATCCACGCTGAGCCAGTAATCAATGACTGTTTCCTTGTCATCCGCAAATTGGATTATATCTCCAATCTTTTAAAATTGCCCTGCAGTGTATTAAGTTATGGTCAACCTGCACACATGTTAGTTATCTCAGTTACCTAATAGTAGAATTTGAACAGTTGGATTGATAAAAATGATAACCACACAATCTTTGCCCGCTTCTTCAATTTGTGGCGACCTTAAATATCAGATAATGCTTCTGTGCATTGGAGTACTCTTTTGCACAGAGGTAAAGTATCTGGCTCGAGATCTAATGGTCCTCGGATCAAATCACGCCGTCGCGCACAACGAAAGCTTACCTTACGCTTCAAGTTAATGATAGGCAGGTTTTTACTGATACGTTTTCGTCGTCCTAGATTAGAGGTCAGAGTGGCAAATTTTTTTAACACAGCCGTTTTCCATAATTTGTATACAACTGTCAGTGGCAGAACGATCTTTTGAGAATTTCCCAACTTGGCTAGAAAGTCACTGAAACTGTTTGGAAAGAGTCCAGCTGGTCTGTTGTTGGTTCTAATGTAGTCCAAAGGTTGATAACAACACAATATCGGCAACCTTTACCAGAATGATTAGTTTCTTATATTGTTCCAATGGGATTAATAATACAATTAGGATGTAGAAAGGCTGCCATAGCATACATAGGTTTTGTAGGAAATCCTAACTCAGATGCTAAAAGAAACAGTGTCTTGCTTAGTCAGACTTCTCCCGCCATAACCCATCAGGCATGCGAGACTCTGCAAAAATCTAAGCTACTGCCGGCATGGCTAGAGAGATAAAAAAAGCACACAAGCTCCACCACCACAACAAGGTGAAGACACACGGGGATACCACTGTAATAGTTGATAATCAACTATAAGTCCTTCAAGGTATCTGCCGACCAAACGGTATAGTGGTTAGCGTGCTGGCTTCTAGACCGCGAGGTTGCGGGTTCGAGTCCCGTGTAGGCATGGGTGTTTGTAAATGTATGTTGGTTTGTTAAATGACGAAATGTTTCGGCGCATTATAGCCCTCGTGTTGCTGACGGCGCCAGATAATCTGAATACAACCAACCTTCAAGGTATCTAACCTTATCTTACTATGATAATTCAAGAGATAAGCGAGAAAAGTTTAATTTAGGAAGTAAAGTGATTGGTAATGATTTGTCAAAATGTAGACAAGAGAAGTGTTGCCTTAAGGCATGGTATGAAAAACATCTTGCACTTGAAAATTACACATCTGGAGAGGTAAACAAGATGAAAGTTCTCATTCTTGTCTAAAAACACAGAAATAAAAACAGTGGGTACTTGAAAATTACACATCTTGAGAGGATTTCGATGAGAGGTAAACAAAATGAAAGTTCTCATTCTTGTTTAAAAACACTTTGTACTTGAAAATTATATATCTTGAATAAATATTTGCTATAAAACTGAATAGCGTAACCAATTCTTCAGGGAAGAGCTAAGAAACCATGTGGAAGGGTTTCGATGACAGGTAAACAGGATGGAAGTTCTCATTCTTGTTTAAAAACACAGCATGAACAACATTTGTACTTGAAAATTACACATCTTGAGGGTTTCAATGTGAGGTAAACAAGATGAAAGTTCTCATTCTTGTCTAAAAACACAGCATGAAAAACAGTGGGTACTTGAAAATTACACATCTTGAAAGGGTTTCGATGAGAGGCAAACAAGATGAAAGTTCTCATTCTTGTCTAAAAACACTTTGTACTTGAAAATTATATATCTTGAATAAATATTTGCTATAAAACTGAATAGCGGAACCAATTCTTCAGGGAAGAGCTAAGAAACCATGTGGAAGGGTTTCGATGAGAGGTAAACAGGATGAAAGTTCTCATTCTTGTTTAAAAACACAGCATGAACAACATTTGTACTTGAAAATTACACATCTTGAGGGTTCAATGTGAGGTAAACAAGATGAAAGTTCTCATTCTTGTCTAAAAACACAGCATGAAAAATAGTGGGTACTTGAAAATTACACATCTTGAAAGGGTTTCGATGAGAGGCAAACAAGATGAAAGTTCTCATTCTTGTTTAAAAACACTTTGTACTTGAAAATTATATATCTTGAATAAATATTTGCTATAAAACTGAATAGCGGAACCAATTCTTCAGGGAAGAGCTAAGAAACCATGTGGAAGGGTTTCGATGAGAGGTAAACAGGATGAAAGTTCTCATTCTTGTCTAAAAACACAGCATGAAAAATAGTGGGTACTTGAAAATTATACATCTTGAGAGGGTTTCAATGTGAGGTAAACAAGATGAAAGTTCTCATTCTTGTTTAAAAACACAGTATGAAAAACAGTGGGTACTTGAAAATTACACATCTTGAGAGGATTTCGATGAGAGGTAAACAAAATGAAAGTTCTCATTCTTGTCTAAAAACACAGCATGAAAAACAGTGGATATGTGATAATTACACATCTTGAGAGGATTTCGATGAGAGGTAAACAAGATGAAAGTGGGTATCTTGAAGTGGGTATGTCTGAAATAATTGTAATTAAAAACCATAAATCTTCCACATGTATTCATATTATTAATTATATTATCTATACCTGTTGCTTAGTGATTTTCCCCTTTTTCTTTATGACAAACTTTCTTTGTTTGTTGATATATTTATTTGCTGGTGCTTTGGCAATTGCAGATTGCTTTTCCGGCAAATTTGGGATGCCATTAGGAGAAACTGAAGTGTCCAAATAGGCATTTATTGTGTTCAGTTGATCATCCACATGGCGCAGAACATCTGGCGAGTCGAAACCTTGTATCCTCCTCTGGAGTAGTTGCAGTTTATTCAGTAACCTGTTTTTCTTATCTTGTACATTTATTGAGGAATGCAATACAGATAAAACTGCCTCTTTCTCAGTCTGCAGATTTTGATGATGATCATCTGCTTCCACTATAACAAGGTTATCTTGCTGAGACTGCACCTGCATTACATCTGAAGCAAGTGGAAATTTTGCGCAAACGTAATGTATATGTTTGCATATCAAAAACCGAATAGAATAATCAACGCAAATGCAAGACATGCGATGAATGCAGATATTGCATTCCTCACATTTGATACTGCAAGAACAGGTTGTACTAGATTTTTCAACATCATAAGTAAAAATGGACCCATTTTCGGTCTTGGTAACAATGCACTTGTCACCTATTTCCATAGCAGTATACTCTTCACCCATTTCCAAACTATTTTTGTGACGTTTACGAATGAGGGCAATCCGAGACGTTAATTTCTCCCGTTCCATAGAAATGACTCGGGCAAGGAGCTTTTTAGCAACAGCATTGGTGACAAGCGCAATTGCTTTATCCAGCCTTTTCAGGACATAGCCACTTGATTCCTCATATTTCAGTTGACGATGCCAGCGTTCTAACTTCATGTTAGTGTTGATGCCACACATTATCCGATGGCAATAAGCCCATTTTTCAGGTCTACTCATATATGTATCCTGAAAATATCTAACAAACTCATATTCTATTCTTTCATAACACTGGATGAACTCTCAACTAGTTTATCAAATGTATTGATATCTACTTCAGTTAGAATTTTTTTTAGCTTTGCCTTAATTTCTTCCTTATTTTCAAGATTTTTAATTTTACCATTAACATTGGAATTCCAATTTTTAATTATGTGCCAACTACATAATAAATGTTTGGCATCATCATGAAATGTATCTTGCCATGCATTATAAAAGGAGTTGGTATCGTCGCTCATTAAAACCTTTGTTTTCATACTCGGAGCACGCTTTTTAATTTCATCAAAAAAAGGAAGAAGAGCTTCAGCAGCAGTCCTCGTGGAAAACAAAGTTGCGACTGGCAAACCCTCATGATACTCATCATTCACCATGACAGTTGTCAGTTGAAACCCATACTGATTAGTGCCATGGGTCGAATCAATCATGATACATGTGGTGCCATACAATTCAAGTAATTTTAACTGGGCATCATTCATTAAGCCCAGCAAAAACTCTTCTGCTTTAACAGCGGGATATTCTGGCAAGATAGCACCAACTGGCTTATAAATAACTACAGGATTATCTGTAGAGCAATTCTGCATTTTTTTCACAGTTACATCTACTGATGTTGAATCATCAGCATGAAGAAAAACTTTGCGATTAATGCTGAAATCCCTACATATATTGTGCAGATCCTGGCGGGTTGTAAGACCAAACCGTTTAGTTGGAGAAAATGTTTCTCTAGTTTGATCAAGAACATTGCTAATTGGAACGCCAATACTCAATGATGAGGCCAAACTGACTCTTTCTTCTTTTGGCAAGCGAAGCTTGCCAACTTCCAGCTCATGTCCGATGTGTAGAGATTGATACGAAACTTGAATTTCACAAACATCATTAATAATTTGCTTTGAACAATTGATGATTGCTGGACAGGTGCAGCCACACTTAACAGATCCAGCAGCTTTAATATGTCGTTTTCTGACATCTTTCGAATTTGCCATTCCACTTCGATGGCAAGTGAAGTATGAAAGCTTCTTTTCATCCTCATTTGTACAGGAGTTTCTAAGAATAAAAGATGACATAGTTTCTTTTTCTATTTTATTTTTCCACTCTTGAAATTCTTCCTCAGAGTAGAAAGTTTTTTTTTTTGAAAATTCAGTTTCACATCATGTTGCACAGTGAAATGATCGTGCAATTGGGAAAAAGTGCGAAATTTTTCATTGCACATACCACAAATCTGATTCCCCTGAGATGGCATGACAATATTTTCTTCTCCATGATATTTTCTCTGGTGAACATATAAACTTTTTCTTTTCTCAAACGTTATATTACACTCATTGCAAATAATCTCTTCCTTTTTTGGATCACATAAAGGACGTTTTCCAGACATTGTTTAAATATTTAAAAAAATTTAAAGCAAAAAGAACTTTAAAATTTCACGCAAAGTACAAGCTCACATGAATTACAAAACACACGCTTTGGTTAAATTTGCGAATTATATCCTTGTGTCATGAACTTTATCCCTGAGCCCTGAATATTCCCTCCCGATTTTCCCTACTACGGTTCCTACCCATGTGTGAAATGCAATCGCCCAAACATTGAGTTCCCGTAGGATGCCACATTGGGTTTGAACAGCTAGTCAAAAATGGTGTCGTTTTTCAATGTTAAAAAAAGCATCATCTAATAGTCTCTCGCGCTCAGTTGCCTGTCTCGACCATCAATAGCGTTTCCATTTTTTCTTGTCGCTAGAATCTCTTTTCTCGTCACGAGACTTAACACTGAGCTCTGAAGGTGAAAACTTTTTTCCAGTGATAATAAGAGTTAAAACGATGCATAATTTAATGAACTGACTGATTTAAATATACAATATATTTTATATTCTTACATAAATTATAAACTTTATATCCTGACTTATCTAAGACTGACTGGCTAAGTGGTGTACATTGTAACTGTCACTATCTTGAATCATGTGGTGCTTTTCAATTAGACACCTGTTACACTCTTTGGTACCTTTGACATTGAAAGAGAACCCAAACACGTCGAAACCTGAATTAGCTATTTTGGGGTTTTGAATTCGTAATAAGAGGTTTTGTTCTTATAACAAGAAATTTTTTACCAAATTATTCGCCAACTGAAAGATGGTGATCACATTGGCATAGCTATAAGAGTAAGTACCAATCATACACTATTATCACTTTTATTACGACTAGAAAAATATCTCATGTTTATTGCATCATTCTCTCTTGCCACTCAGTTGCTCAATCTCCAGAAAAATAACCTTTATAAGTTTCTCTTACTTATTGAGCTATTTTCTTAGGTTTGTTGTGGTAGCGGGCATGCAAAGCACTGGGTCTGTTGTACTGGATAGCTGAGATTTTTCTGATCTCTAGTGTTCCTGTACAACTGTAGCATTTATATTATCCTCATATTCAACACTTCCAGATGTGTATGATGGTGTAGATGTTGAACGCAACCAGTTAAAAATAGCGCATGATTTCACAATATTTGTTGTGGTCTCAATTTTTACAGGCAAAGCTTGACCAAAAATGAGAGACCGGTTTGCCAATATGCCGAATCCATTTTCAAAAATTCTCCTTGCTCGACTTGTTCAATAGCTAAAAATTATTTTTCTAGTTCAAAATTCTTTTGTTAAGACGGGTTTCGAATATGGTTTCATTAGATAGGGTGTCAAAGGGAAGGCATCATCCCCCACCAGAACTCCTCCTTTTGGGAGTGACGTCATTCTCCGATACTGGGTATAAACTGCAACATTGAAAGATCAGCATTTCGCCCATAGACTTCAATGCAATACACCTGAAACAGTCATGGTCTACTACAGCTAATAGTACAATACTATTTCTGCCTTTATTATTATAGTATTCGCTGCCTTCGCTCGGGGAGGGTAGGGGGAGAGGCGCTTTTAAAGAAATACGTTTTCTGTCTATTGTACCACAGCATGAAGGAAAGTTCCACCTACCGTTGAAGTCAATTTGAATATCCTCCCATTCTTTTAGCATATTTAAATATTCTGTAAACATATTTACAGAAATATATATCATATTTATTGTACCACAGCATGGAGGAAAATTCCATCTAACGTTGAAGTCAATTTGGATATCTTCCCATTCTTTTGGATTTGGCCCCTTTAAAATAACTGTTGTTTCTAATACCTCCTAGACAACAGATAACTGCTCACATAACCAATGACATATGGAAGAAGAGAAGACTTAAGTTAAGTTAAGACGCTTAAGTTAAAAGATTTAATTTAAAAAAAAAAATAGATTTTATATATTTAATTGGAGTTTTAAAGGACGCATACGGTATTGGCCCTTTTTCTGCTGGAGTTTCATTTCTAATAATAAAAATATAAAAGTTCTCTCTTGTAATGCGTATCTCTATATACATGTTTACAGTTGAACAAACACAGAATTCCATCTCGCTTATGCATCTTCGAAAGAGAGGAAGAGAAGGGGGTAGTCGCAACATCCTCCCCACCTTGAGTTTTGCAGAACTGAAAAAACTAAACTAAAAAAGAGATTAGACTTGATTAATAGATTAACATAAATTCAAATGTTATACATATATAAATTAGCAATTCAAGAAACTAAATTTTTTGAGGGGGCTTCACGAGGCGTTCCGACCTTGTCTTCACTGCCATTTCAGTGTCATCGAAAGATGAACGAACATTCCTTTTGGGCAGGGGTTCATAATCGTCTATGGTTAGGTTAGGTCAGGTTCAGGTGTGGATATTGCTCCACCAGGATCAAGGTTGAAATTGGCTCCTCTATCCTCTTCTCGAAGTTCCAACGGATATAGTCGCTGAATTGGTCGCACATGCATCCCTTTCGATGTATTTACTTTAACGAGCCGACGGATGTTGTCCGTCCCTGGAAATATTTCCTTCACTACCGCCAGTGGCTATTCCACACGTTTTTATCATCACTGCCAATCAAAACTACATCTCCAACTTGGATGGTGTCAGTGCGATTACTGTTTTAAGATCGAAAAAAACACACACCTAAAGATTCTTTTTTGAAGCACTGTTTAAGATCTTCTCTAAGTCTCTGCATATAATTCCATCTCTTTATGATGCTTGTTTTTTCGATATTATCCAGATCTGATATTTCGCTACCATGCAAACTTTGCAAGAACATCGCTGGTGTAATTACTTCGGACTCCTCTGACACATATGTCATCCCCTCAGGGGGTTTACTTTCTATAAGTAAATACGGGCTTCACAACCCCGGGGCGCCCCAGTGATCCATCCCTCCTTCTGTTTTACCTTCTTTTTTGGGTTCTGTTTTTATTGTTTGGCTTCTCTTCCTTCCCTCGTTGTGGTTACCTCTTCAGAGGTGAGGGCTTCCCTTGAGAAGCTTTGTGCCGCTCTGTTGCCATCAGCTTCTCTTGGGAATTAAATCACCCACGTGTTTGCCGTGCGTGGAGACCCGTGTCCCTGGAAAGGGGGATCCTGGTAGTTGAGGGGCGACATACTGTCCCAATACACTACTTTGGCCCTTGCTTCAGATAAACGGGAGGTGCACATTGGTCCCGTGTGCATCAATCGGCTGGTCGTCCGACTTCGTCGGCGGCTAGGGATCAAGCGTTCGGCTCGTCTGCTGGGAATCTCGTTAAGGGTGGAGACTTCTACAGGGACGAGTCGTTCGCGTATAGGTACTGGACAACCTGGTAGTGTTATGCCGTGCGCAATAGTTTAGTTGTTATTTTCTTTCTTTTCATTATTTTTGTTGCTTGCCGGTGTACACTATCCCTGGTATCGCGGACTCCATGGTGGGTGGGACTCTAGTACCCGAATTTATATTCTTTTTATTTCATGGCTAACAAAACTGCTTTCTCTTCTCCCCCTCGAGGGGAGCAACATAGACTTGACAATTGTAATCGCCTTGCTGCAAAATTCTTTATTGTTCGGAGAGAGGAGGGTTCCTTTGAAAAGGTCTCTCCCTTCTTAATTGAAAAAGTTCTGAAATCACAGATTGGAGACACTGCTTCAGTGAAAAAACTAAGGTCTGGTGACCTTTTAGTTGAAATAAAAAACGAAACTCAGGCCAAGAATATTTTAAAGTTAGTATCTTTTGGAACCTTTCCCGTGACTGTTACTAAACACGGCTCTCTCAACAAATCTCGTGGCGTAATTTCTGAGAGTGATCTCTTTCATACAACGGAGGAGGAGATTTTAGACCATCTTCAAGACCAACAAGTCTCAGCAGTGCATCGCATAACTATACGCAAAGATGGGAATATCTTGCCTACAAAACATCTGATCTTGACCTTTGATCTTCCCACTTTGCCAACACACGTTAAGGCCGGGTATCTAAACTGTAAAACTCGACCATACATACCAAACCCACTTCGCTGTTTTAAGTGCCAAAGATTTGGACATTCCCAAACGGCTTGCCGCGGGGAAATTGATATCTGTGCACGCTGTGCAGGAAGTGGCCATGGTAGTAGTACATGCACCCTACCTGAAAAGTGCGTCAATTGTAAAGGAGCTCATCCATCTTTCTCCCGGAAATGTCCCAAGTGGATAGCCCCTCAGGGGGTTTACTTTCTAAAAGTAAATACGGGCTTCACAACCCCGGGGTGCCCCAGTGATCTATCCCTTCTTCTGTTGTACCTTCCTTTTTAGGTTTTGTATTTATTGTTTGGCTTCTCTTCCATCCCTCGTTGTGGTTACCTCTTCAGAGGTGAGGGCTCCCCTTGAGAAGCTTTGTGCCGCTCTGTTGCCATCAGCTTCTCTCGGGCATTTAATCACCCACGTGTTTGCCGTGCGTGGAGACCCGTGTCCCTGGAAAGGGGGATCCTGGTAGTTGAGGGACGACATACTGTCCCAATACACTACTTTGGCCCTTGCTTCAGATAAACGGGAGGTGTACATTGGTCCCATGTGCATCAATCGGCTGGTCGTCCGACTTCGTCGGCGGCTAGGGATCAAGCGTTCGGCTCGTCTGCTGGGAATCTCGTTAAGGGTGGAGACTTCTACAGGGACGAGTCGTTCGCGTATAGGCACTGGATAACCTGTTAGTGACATACCGTGCGTAACTGTTTAGTTGCGATTTTCTTTCTTTTCTTTATTTTAGTTGCTTGCCGGTATGCACTAACCCCGAGATCGCGGACTCCACGGTGGGTGGGACTCTAGTGCCCGAATTAATTAAAACTAATTTCATGGAAATTAAATCGTCTTCTCCTCCCCCTTGCGGGGTAATCGCTAATTCTTTAGATCCCCAGACATCACAATCAACAAATAAACGAACACTAGAGATTGACAATGACAACACAACAAAAAAACTTGCATCTCCCACAAACGAACCAACCTTCCTCATTATGCATTCCGACTCTGGCGAATTGGGCAGAATGTCCCCCTTTTTCATTCAAAAGGGGATAAAGGGCATCTGCGGCAATGAACCTAAAACTATTAAAAGACTAAAATCCGGCGACTTTCTCATCGAAACTAAAGACAATAGACAATCACGCTATCTTCTCTCTGCAAATTCAATAGGTAATATACAAATAATAGTAACCCCACATCAAGCTTTAAATTCCTGCCAAGGTGTTATCTCAGAAAGTGACCTTCAACATGTCGATGAAAGCGAAATATTGAAAGAACTCTCTCCCCAAGGCATTACAAAAGTTAGACGCATAACCATAAAAAGAGATGGTAATATAATGAAAACTAAGCACTTAATACTGACTTTCGATTCACCAAAATTACCCAATAAAATCACCGCAGGTTACCTAAGTTGCCCAGTTCGCCCATACATACCAAATCCATTGCGTTGTTTCAAGTGTCAAAAGTTCGGGCACTCGAAAAACGCGTGTAGAGGTTCTCAGGAAATATGTGCAGTGTGTGGCAGCGCTGACCATCCAAGCGATGGCTGCAAAGATGAACCCTCATGCGTTAACTGTTCTGGAAACCATCCATCTTTTTCCAGACAGTGCCCAAAATGGAAGGAAGAAAATGAAATCCAAAAGATCAAAACAAATAATAATATTTCCTATCCAGAAGCCCGAACCATATACACAAATACCGTAACCAATTCAATGGCCAATAAAATAGCAAAAACAATTGTACCTAAACCAACCCAAGTAAAATCCGTAACTACACAAACCGATATCCACATCCCAAATTCCCCAATGTCCCGAGAGCAACTTCTCAAATGCTTCTCCTCACCTGCCAAACTCAATACATCTTCTTCTCAAACAAACCCAATTCAAGGTAGCTCTAAGCTCCTTGAAAACCCACCCAAAACTTCTGCAAAACCAAAAATAAACAAGAAACAATCAGAAAAAAAGCAATTAAATAAACCTGGAGATGCCTTAAAATATAAAGTACAATCAAAGATACAATCAAATTCACAAATAAAAAACAAACAAAGAAAGAAAACTAAATCTGACTCATCGGGGACATCAACCGATGAGGAATCTGATGTCATCTCGGGTCTATCTGAGCCAGGTGACATGGAGGTCGAGCCAGGCCTCGAAACACCTGCTCTTCTTCATCCGAGGAGCAAGTCAAAAGACCGGCGGATCGGTAATCCTTCCAAGTAACATTCAATATGTTAACTTGGAATTGTCGTGGTTTCCATCACAATTCGGTAGATATAAAACATCTTGTAGATTTACACAAACCTGTCTGTTTCTGCTTGCAAGAGACGCTCTTGAAGCCTTTCCAGAGCTCTCTTGTTAGGGGGTATAGTCCTCTACGTAAGGACTACCTCAACGGCGACAGAGCTAGCGGTGGTGTTGCTATATTCACATCTAATAGCAGTCCATCCACCCCGCTATCGCTCACGACCTCATTACAAGCTGTTGCCGTTCGAGTTACTATGAAAAATCTCCTAGTAACTGTATGCTCAATATATCTCCCCCCTAATCTTAACATCCGACAAATAGAATTAGACAGGCTTTGTGACCAGCTTCCACCCCCTATTATTTTAATGGGGGATTTCAATGGTCACAATCCTCTTTGGGGCAGCCCAGACACCAACCATCGTGGAAGACAGATTGAAAAATTTATACAAGACCAAAATCTCTGTCTTCTGAATGATGGGCAAAATACTTACTTTCACACCCCATCGAGGACGTTTCATGCCATCGATCTTGTCTTGTGTTCGCCATCACTCCTACATCTATGGTCTTTTCATGTCGAACGGGATCCTCACCATAGTGATCATTTCCCCGTTCGTCTGGAAATGTTAGGAGGCGGTGCTGTTCCCTCTTTTCGTATCCCTCGGTTTAAAATAGAAGCTGCAGATTGGGAACAGTTTTCTTCTGCCGTCGATTTCTCAGACGAGATGGTGAACCAAGATAACATCGATGACGCTGTAAATTCTGTCACACAGGCCATTCTGGAAGCTGCACGCATTTCCATACCTATGACATCTACTAAGCTACCGAAAATTCCAAAACCGTGGTGGAACCACGACTGTAAAATTGCACATAAAAAGCGGAGGAAGGCTTGGGGTATTTTTCGCCGATACCCCACAGAAAACAACCTCATTGCTTTTAAACGTGCCCGAGCTGAAGCTCGTAGGATCCGCCGGCGTAGCCAGAAGGATTCTTGGATGCTTTATGTCAGTACTATAACATCAAATACCTCTGCTAAAAGGGTCTGGAATAAGGTAAATAAAATTAAGGGACAATATCCCAGACACTCTATTTCTATCCTGGAGACAGATCTGGGATTTGTTTCAGACCCTAAAGGTATTGCTGACACCCTGGCTGACTCTTTTGCTAACATATCTAGCAATTCGAATTACAAAGAGCCGTTTGCGACTATAAAACGTAATGCTGAGAAAACCAAATTAAATTTTACATCCAACGAATTGGAAGACTATAATGCTGATTTCACCATGGCCGAGTTAATGCGAGCTCTGTCAAATACTCGCGGCTCGGCTGTTGGTCATGATGAAATCCATTATAGTATGCTGAAACATCTCCAGCCTCTCCAACTCAAATACATTCTTCAGCTGTATAATAGGATCTGGCGAGAAAACAAATTTCCGTCAGCATGGCAACGTGCTCTTGTCATTCCAATAGTCAAGCCAGGCAAAGACGCTAAGAGTCCTTTGAGCTACAGACCCATAGCATTGACTAGTTGCATGTGCAAACTTCTAGAAAAACTAGTCAATACTCGCCTTCTTTTTTATTTAGAGCAAAACAATTGTCTCTCTCGGTTTCAAAGTGGTTTCCGTCGTGGGCGAAGTACAATTGACAACCTGCTCCTCCTTGAAACATCTATTCGGGAGGCATTTGTCAAGCGGAACCATTTGGTATCTGTTTTTTTTGACATGGAGAAAGCCTATGACCGTACTTGGAGATATGGTATCCTCAGAGACCTACATAATTTAGGTCTCAGAGGAAATTTACCAGTCTTTATTGAGAACTTCCTTTCTCGGAGAGTCTTCCAAGTACGCGTCAACTCCATCTTATCAGATGAGTTTATTCAGGAGCAAGGCGTTCCCCAGGGAAGTGTATTGAGTTGTGCACTGTTTATTATAAAAGTCAACGGCATTATGACCTGCCTTCCACCTGCAGTGTCTGGTTCGCTTTTTGTCGACGACTTCCAGATAACGTGCGCCTCAATTAATATGTCTCATATCGAAAGACAAATTGAACTTGCCTTCAGAAGGATTACAGGCTGGGCCAATCAAAATGGATTTATATTCAATGCACAGAAGACCGTGGCCATGCACTTTTGCAGGAAGCGTGAGCTTCATAACGACCCTGAGCTTTTCTTAAATGGGGATCAGATACCTATTGTATCAGAAACTAAATTTCTCGGGGTCATTTTTGACTCGAAGCTCACTTTCCTGCCTCATTTGAAACATCTGAGACTAAAGTGCACTAAAGCTCTGAATCTTCTGAAGGTGCTTTCTAACACTTCCTGGGGTGCTGATACCACCTCCATGTTGAGAATATACAGATGCCTTATTCGTTCCAAACTTGATTATGGTTCTGTGGTGTACGGATCCGCCAGAAAATCGGCGTTGATGCTCCTTGACCCTGTTCACCACCAAGGTGTCAGAATCGCGTCAGGAGCTTTCCGTACATCACCCATTCCAAGTGTACTTAACATTTGTCTGGAACGACCTTTGAAACTGAGACGAGACAAGCTTTCTATTTCATACTATTTTAAAATTAAAAGTCACACATCTCATCCTTTATCTCAAAATATTTATAATCCATCACATATTAGACTTTTTAATGCACGACCATCCTGCATCCCATCATTTTCATTACGAATACGCCAAATTCTTGCATCTCATCATCTTGATGATTTCAGGGTTCGCCCTATCACTTTCACTCATCCACCCTGGCATATTCATGATATCAAAATATTAAATATATTTAGCAATTTTAAAAAAAGTTTTACCCCAGATATCGTTTTTACAAATTTGTTTAATTATCATCGAGAAAATTTTTCTCATTTTAAAGCTATTTACACGGATGGGTCGAAAAGCCAGGGGCATGTCGGAGCAGCTGCAGTTCACGACAATGTCATCATGTCACGAGAACTGCACCAAAGCTGCTCTGTCTTTACAGCTGAGTCTCTGGCTATTCTCTTGGCCTTGCAATTTATTTTAAAGCAAGGCCATGGTCAGTGGATTATTTACACAGATTCTAAGAGCTGTTTAGATGCACTGAATAATCCACTGAACCAGACCCATCCTTATATAATAGATATTTTAAACATTCACATGACACTTGTAGATGGAGATTTTAATGTTCTTTTTTGTTGGATCCCAGGTCATGTGGGGATCATGGGTAACGAGCGTGCCGATACTATCGCACGATCTGTAAGTGGACCGAGGAGCACTTGGCTCTGCCCTGACGACACAATAAATGCTTGTGACACTGCTCTGTCTCTCACTTGGCAGGCCATGTGGGATGCACAGACAGCTAACAAGCTGCGTTCGTTTCAGCCCTTAGTATCCGGATTCGCGCCCACCCAGCAATCCCGGAAAAGGGAAGTGCTCCTGACACGTCTAAGAATAGGCCACACTCGTTTCACCCACGTGCATCTTCTGCTGGCAGAAGATGCCCCCACATGCAATTCCTGTGGAGTTATTTTTTCTGTTTTACATATTTTAAGTGAATGTCCTGTTTTTAACAACATCAGACTTCGACATTTTAATGCGAATCATCCATCATTGTCGACAATTTTATCATCACCACCTCATCAAAATCTTTATGCATTTTTAAAAGATGTTGGTTTTTATAGTCTTATTTAAAATTTTAACCATTTAACAATGTTTATTGCTCAATTGTTTTTATCTTAGTATTGAATAAACTTAATTTTTAGAAAATTACTACTGTTTGGCGCAGCATGGCCCTTGTGAAGCCCTTGCGCCATAAAATCCCAACCAACCAACCAACCAACCCAAGTGGATAGAGGAGAAAGAGATACAAACCGTTCGTGCCAACCAAAACTTGACGTACTTTGAGGCAAGAAAACAGGTAGAGGCCCGGACCCCTCGTGTTGGCGTTGCATATGCTGACGCTTGTAAAAAGTCAGTGTCTCAGAAAAGCACACAGACAGAGAGCCTTTCACTGCCACTTACTAGATTACCCCAAAGGGCATCTTCTTCAGAAATAGTTAAAAAACCAATAATAGTTAAAAAATCTCTTGCAAAGTCCAAAGCTTTGCAAGCAATAAAGCTAAAATCAGCAAAGGGTGTTGCTCTAAGAGATAAATCTACCAACCCTTTTAACATCCTTGGCTCCCTTAGAGATACAAATGAGGTGAAATTATACCCATCTGATGACGATGAGATCCTTGAAGAAGATCCCGACCCCCCTTTAAAATTTTCTTTTAATAATTAATGGCTTCTTTTGTTTCTTGGAACTGTCGCGGTTTTAGGTCTAGGAAGGATGATGTGAAGAACATCATTTCACTTTACCATCCAGCATGTTTGGCACTTCAAGAAACTCTCTTGAAGGATTCTTGTATATCTAAGATCCGTGGATATAGTTGCATTAGAAAAGATGTTACCCGTAGTAATACAGTGTCTGGAGGAGTTTGTCTTTTTATCTCTCATGATTACCCCAGCACTGTACTCACACTGCGCACATCTCTACAGGCTGTGGCTGCGAGACTTCATTTACAGTCCCTTCTCACAGTCTGTTGCCTATACCTACCGCCACATGCTATCATCCGCCAAGAGGAGTTGAATGACCTTATTGATCAGCTTCCAGTACCATTTTTACTGCTCGGTGACTTTAATGGACACAGTACTATGTGGGGTAATGCTAATACGAACCCTCGTGGGAGACAGGTGGAAAAGTTGCTTTCTGATCACTGTCTCTGTCTCCTGAATAATGAGGAGAAAACCTATTTTCATGAACCCACTCGAACATTCCATTCACTAGACTTAGCCATTTGTTCCCCTATACTTTTTCCATATTTGAATTTTGCTGTTGGAAGTGATCTACACAACAGTGATCACTTCCCTGTCCTCATTTCGCACACAGGTAGTGGTAGCGTGAACATCCGTCTACCTACTTACAAATACCATAGGGCAAATTGGGATAAATTTTCTGAATTGGCTGTTATAACGGGAACAATGGTGGACAGTGAGGATGTTGATACTGCTGTCCAAAATGTCACTGAAGCAATTTTAAATGCTGCTGACTCCTCCATTCCTAAGACATCACCTAGAACACTGCGGCACTGTAAACCATACTGGAATGCAGATTGTCAGTCTGCATACAAGAAACAAAAGAAGCTATGGGGTATCTTCCGCAGATACCCAACTACAGGAAACCTTATCGCCTTTAAAAAGGCAAAGGCAGTTGCTCGTAGGGTTAGACGTCAGAGTCAAAAGGATTCTTGGATAAGTTATGTATCTTCAATTACGTCTAAAACATCAAGTAAACAGTTGTGGAAGAAGGTTAGAGCGGCCAACGGTTTGTATCCGGAATATTCTTGTCCGATACTTCAAACCGGAGCTGCTGTGTTCTCTTCCCCTGAAGATATTGCTAACCTTATTGGTGAAACTTTTGAAAGAGTGTCCAGTCCCGATTCTTATAGTCCTACTTTTCTAGTGACTAAGAATCGTGCTGAACGGACTGGAATTAACTTCAAAAGCAATATTGATTACTCCTACAACTGTGACATTAAGATGTACGAATTGAAGAATGCTTTATCTAAAGCACATAACACCAGTCCAGGTCCAGATGGGATCAGTTACCAAATGCTTCGCCATTTAAGTCCAGATTCTCTTTTTAACATCCTTTTTCTCTTTAATCGAATCTGGAAGGAGAACATCTTTCCTACCTTGTGGCGGGAAGCTACTGTAATCCCCATTCTGAAACCTGGAAAGGATCCCAAGGATCCTCTGAACTATCGACCGATAGCATTAACGAGCTGCCTTTGTAAGACCTTTGAACGTATTGTAAACGCCCGACTCTCTTACATGTTGGAAAAAGATGGATGTATTTCACCTTTTCAGAGTGGATTCCGACGAGGACGGTCCACTCTTGATAACATCGTGAAACTAGAAACAGATGTTCGTAATGCCTTTGTGCAGAGGAATCATCTTGTTTCAATCTTTTTCGACATTGAGAAGGCGTATGATCATACGTGGCGATATGGTGTCCTGCAAACTCTATTTAATTTTGGTTTTAGGGGTAATCTTCCCCTTTTTATTCAAAATTTTTTATCATCTCGTGTTTTTAGAGTTCGCATAGGAACTACATTTCCTAATTATTTTAACCAATCTGAGGGAGTTCCTCAAGGTTGTGTTTTAAGTGTCACACTTTTTAATCTACACATCAGCAACATCCTTCATGTCCTTTCACCCTTTGTTCATGGAACTTTGTATGTTGATGATTTGCAAATCTCATGCCAAGGATCAAACATGCGCTTAATTGAACGTCAATTACAAACTGCTGTTAACAGACTTGTAGAATGGTGTGACAAAAACGGCCATAAACTGTCACCATCTAAAAGCAGTTGCATCCACTTCTGTAGGAGGAGGGGTCTTCACCCTGACCCTGAAATCCACATACGCAACACGCCCATCCCTGTTGTAAATCAAATAAGGTATCTGGGAGTCATTTTTGACAATAAGATGAATTTTCTCCCACATATATTGTCCTTGCGCAAGAAGTGCGATAAATCGCTTAATATCCTCAAAGTACTCTCAAATACATCTTGGGGTGCTGATCGCACTTCTTTGCTGCGTATTTACAATTCGGTTATCTTATCCCGTATTGACTACGGATGCGTTGCGTATGGGTCTGCAGGAGTATCCCTTCTACGAAGATTGGATACTGTCCATCACACTGCTGCCCGTATTTGTTCAGGTGCATTTCGCACTTCACCCATTGAAAGTCTGTTGACAGAGTGTAGTCTACTTCCACTTGACTTGAGACGTAAAAAATTAAGCGCCAACTACTTCTGTAGAATTATGTCTGATCCTTTTCACCCTTTACGTAAGTTGAGACTTGATGCTTATCTTGGTAGGTTATATGATGCTCGTCCATCTAACGTCCGACCACTTTCTGAAAGAGCGAAATCCATCTTGATGGATGCAGCTCTAAGTGACGTAGTTACCCAAACATTTATCACTCAATCCTTTCCACCGTGGGATATTCCATCTTTCCACTTTCTCAATCCATTTGCGATGTATTGCAAGGCAGACACTGCCCCAGAAATTGTACAGCAAATCTTTTGTGATCACCGCTCTCAGTATGCTGACTATGAAGCAGTATTTACTGATGGATCCAAAGCAGGTGAACGTGTTGGCTGTGGTACTGTGTCCGACACATCCACAGTCGCTTTTACACTTCATAAATCCTGCTCGGTTTTCACTTCTGAGATGACAGCAATTTCTTGTGCACTGCTGCATATCTCACTCTGCCACAATCGCAAATTTTGTGTGTATTCTGACAGTTTAAGCTCCTTGTCAAGTCTGGAGCAATTTAAGACCAATAGCCATCCACTTGCCTTTGACATTTTGTCAAAGTTACACACACTTGAGAGGAAAGGATTTACTATATTGTTCTGCTGGGTACCTAGTCACATGGGAATTTCAGGAAATGAATTGGCCGATGCTGCTGCTAAAGCGGCTTCAATCCCGCTGCAGCAGCCAGTTCCCAACCAAGATATTAAGACTTCAATTCAGAAGTTCATATTATCCTTACGTCAAGAAGCATGGGATTTGCAAACGAACAACAAACTCCATACCATCAAAAATCATCTTCTTAAATGGCCAGTTAATCCAATGCGTCGGACAGATGTCAAACTGACTCGTCTGCGCATTGGTCATACCCGATTGACGCACCGACATCTATTGCTGGGAGAAGATCCACCTGTTTGCGATATTTGTCGTTGCGATCTTACTGTGTCTCATATTTTAATTTCTTGTCCTGAGTTTCACTCTCATCGTCTTAGGTTTTTTAAGAGTACCAGTTTAAGTCTTCAGGATTTGATTGGGGAAACTCCCCATCCAAGTCTTTTTGCATTTTTAAGATCAATCGGGTTTTTAAATCACATCTAACTGTTTTAAACATATCCATTTTTTAAATTTTATTAACCTCGTCATCATTTTAGAAATGTGTTTTTAACATTCTTAAATTATATTATGTCACATCTCATCATATTTATTATTCATCTTCCATCCTAGTTTTCCTTTTATCTTTTGTTTTGGCGCAGTATGGCCCTTGTGTTGCCTTTGCGCCATAAAAAGCCTAAACAAACAAACAAACAAACAGACACATATGTCAATAGTCGATTATTCATGATGGATTTGCATTCTACAACTAGAGTAGCGAGTTCATCGATGTGCAATACGGCTCTCTCTAGATTATTTCTCAGTAGATCTTTCAATATGTGAATAAGTCTCTCCCAGAACCCTCCCGCCATTGTTTCGTGGGAGGACAGAACTTCCACTTGATCCGGTGCCCTTTAAACTCTTTCTGTATTCTGGTCCAGTCTAGTCTCTGCAAAGATCTATCAAGACCGATAAAATTCATGCCATTGTCCACGTACACTACTCATATTCGACCTCTTCGGTCAATGAAACGTCTCTGAGCTAGAGCAAATGCAGGTGTACTTAAAGATGGTACAAGCTCTAGATATACCGCTCTATACACCACACAAGTGAATATTACTGTCCAGTGCTTTTCTCCAGTTTTACTCAAGAGCAGACTTGCTAGATCGCCACCAGTCACTTGGAACGTATGTGATAAAGTCGACCAACCTTGTAGTCCTGGGAATAGAGACATTTTGCCTTGCAAAAGATTATGTAGTTCTGATTTTTTAATATGTTATAAAGGTCGGTCTCGTGGTTTATAAACCAAGTTTTCGACCTCCTAACCCTTGTGCGTTCTCCGTGGTGCACCAAAAACTGAGCCGTTTTTCAGTTTATACGTCATAACTCTTTGTGAATGCATCTTAGAAACAAACATTACATTCAAAAGTTGTAGAATATTAAATTTTCTACAACTTTTGTATACAAAGTTTTTTTGTTGACCAATTATGTAACTAGTTATGTCGCATCAAAGTCAAAACTTTTTCGTAAAAATGCTACTTTTTTAAGATTTGTGTCAAGTGTTTTGATTATATCTCCATAATGGTACGTCTTCAAGAAAAAGTTTTTGAATAAAAGTTGTAGAGCAATCAATTTCCTACAAGTTTTATATATTAACTTATTTTCTAGGACTAATAACAAAGCAGTTACTCTGCTTTGTGTATTTTCCAGTGGTGCACCAAAAAAAATACGTTTTTCAGTTTATAGATCATAACTCTTTTGCAATGCATTTTAAAAACAAACATTAAATTTAAAAGTTGTAGAATATTAAATTTTCTACAACTTTTGTGCACAATTTGCTTTTGTAAAGCTATTATGTAAAGAGTTACGTAGCATCAAAGTAAAAACTATTTCGTAAAAATGCTGCTTTTTTAAGTTTTTTGCCGAATTTTTCAATTATATCTCAATAAAAATAAGTCGCAGGGAAAAATATATTATACAAAAGTTATTGATCTATAAATTTTCTAAAAGTTTTATACCAAAAGTTACTATCTAGGACTAATAACTAAGGAGCTACTCTTCTTTGAAGGTTTACGAGATGATAACCTATATATAATATTTTACGTAAAGGTAGCGGTTTAAAAATAGCTTCTTACTGCATAGAAAATAAAACAAATTATATATATATATATATATATATATATATATATATATATATATATATATATATATATATATATATATATATATATATATATATATATATATATATATATATATATATATATATATATATAATACTGATGATAATGTAAAATAAAAAGTGGAAATATATTAAATAATGTATATATCGATATACAAGAACGGTATTATCAATTTACCATTTTCGCCATGGTGCACCAAAAACCTTCTGAATTCTGAAATTTTGGATTTTTTTCAGTATACCGATCATATCCTTTTCCCACTGCATTGTATAGGGAAAAAAATTATATTTTAGTTTGTAGAGTATTAAATTTTCTACAACTTATGTATGTGCAAAGTTTGTTTTGTGGAACTATTGTATGAAAAATAAATTGTATGAAAAGCATCAAAGCAAAAACTCTTTCGTAAAAAAATACCATTTTAAGATTCTTGTCGAGTTTTTAGATGATATCCATAAAAGTCTATCATAAAAATTGTCGAACCTTAAATTTGCTACGTTTTATATACAAAGTTATTTTATAGGACTAATAACAAAAGAGCTACTTGATAAGATCTAATATTAAAAACAGTTTCTTACTGCAAAGCCTGACAAGTTTGATAAAAAATAAAACAATATAGGTATTAGTTCCTCCGCTACTCCTTCAGGTTCTGTTGGGTCGTCTTCATCGTTGTCATTAATTATGATGTCCGCTATATTGTCACAGCTTTGTCTCAATCAATAGCCAAAATTCCAATAGCATCTAACCCCTCAGGGGGTTTACTTTCTCAAAGTAAACACGGGCTTCACAACCCCGGGGCACCCCAGTGATCTATCCCTCCTTCTGTTTTACCTTCCTATTTTGGTTTTGTATTTATTGTTTGGCTTCTCTTCCATCCCTCATTGTGGTTACCTCATCTGAGGTGAGGGCTCCCCTTGAGAAGCTTAGTGCCGCTCTGTTGCCATCAGCTTCTCTCGGGCATTTAATCACCCACGTGTTTGCCGTGCGTGGAGACCCGTGTCTCTGGAAAGGGGGATCCTGGTAGTTGAGGGGCGACATACTGTCCCAATACACTACTTTGGCCCTTGCTTCAGATAAACGGGAGGTGCACATTGGTCCCGTGTGCATCAATCGGCTGGTCGTCCGATTTCGTCGGCGGCTAGGGATCAAGTGATCAGTCCATTTGCTGAGAATCTCGTAAAGGGTGGAGGCTTCTTGAGGGATGGACTGCTTGCGTATAGGCACTGGTTAACCCGATAGAGTCATGCTGTGCGTAACAGTTTTGTTGATATTTTGTTTTCTTTTATGATTTTTGTTGCTTGCCGGCAGGCTCTATCCCCGATAATGAGGACTCCATGGTGGGTGGGACTCTAGTGCCCGAATTCTCATTTAATTTCTCTTATGGCAAGTAAATCTTTTTTCTCTTCTCCCTCCCGTGGGGAGCAACAAAGTCATGTACTCCCAGCAAAATATTTTATTATTCATAGATTAGAAGGGTCTTTTGAGAAGGTTTCTCCCTTCTTAATTGAAAAGACATTGAAGTCATACGTTGGAGAGGTTGCTTCAGTTAAGAAACTGAGGTCTGGCGACTTATTAATTGAAGTCAAAAACACCAACCAAGTTGAGAATATTTTGAAGATTGAAGTTTTCGGGACTTTCCCAGTGACTGTGACTGCACATGCGTCACTTAATAAATCTCGTGGGGTAATATCCGAATCTGATCTCTATCATACTACTGAGGAGGAGATTTTGGATCATTTGCGTGACCAGCAAGTTTCAGCTGTTTACCGTATATCCATACGGAAAGATGGCAACATATTACCAACTAAACATCTCATACTGACTTTTGACAGGCCAACGCTGCCAACACACGTGAAAGCCGGGTATCTGAATTGTAAAATCCGACCTTACATACCTAATCCACTTCGCTGCTTTAAGTGCCAGAGATTTGGACATTCCCAAACGGCTTGCCGCGGGAAAATTGAAATCTGCGCACGTTGTGCAGGAAGTGGTCATAGTAGTTCTGGTTGCACTGCACCTGAAAAGTGTGTGAATTGTGAAGGCACACACCCATCTTTCTTCCGCAAATGTCCACAGTTTGTGATGGAGAAAGAAATTCAGACTGTACGTGCCAATCAAAATGTATCGTACTTCGAGGCAAAAAAACAAGTTGAAGCTCGGACTCCACGTGTGGGCGTAGCATATGCTGATGCTTGCAAAAAGTCAGTATGCAGCCAAAGCACTCAAACTGAAACACTTAGCTTGTCACATACCAAATTACCCCCACCTAGCTTGTCACATACCAAATTACCATCAAGACCATCTTCTTCGGAAAGTACCAAAAAACCGATTCTTCTCAAAAAATCACTTGCTAAGTCAAAGGCACTTCAGGCAATCAAATTGAAGTCGGCAAAGGTTGGCGTTCCTAGAGGAAAACTTGCCAATCCTTTTAGTATCCTCGATTCACATAATGACTCAGATGAGGTAAGACTTTACCCATCTGATGACGAGGAGTGTTTTGAAGATCCTGACCCCACTTTCAACATATCTGTAAATAGTTAATGGCTTCTTTTGTTTCTTGGAACTGTCGCGGTTTTAGGTCTAGGAAGGATGATGTAAAGAACATCGTTTCTACTTACCATCCAGCATGTTTGGCCCTTCAAGAAACTTTCTTGAAGGATACTTATACATCTAAGATCCGTAGGTATAGTTGCATTAGGAAAGATGTTACCCTTAGTAATACAGTGTCTGGAGGAGTATGTCTTTTTATTTCTCATAATTACCCCAGCACTGTACTCACACTACGCACATCTCTACACGCTGTGGCTGCGAGACTACATTTTCAGTCCCTTCTCACAGTCTGTTGCCTATACCTACCGCCACATGCTATCATCCGCCAAGAGGAGCTGAATGCCCTTATTGATCAGCTTCCAGCACCATTTATACTGCTCGGTGACTTTAATGGACACAGTACTATGTGGGGTAATGACAATACGAACCCTCGTGGGAGACAGATTGAAAAGTTGCTATCTGATCACTGTCTCTGTCTCCTGAATAACGAGGAGAAAACATATTTCCATGAACCCACTAGAACATTCCATTCACTAGACTTAGCCATTTGTTCCCCTATACTTTTGCCATACTTGAATTTTGCTGTTGGAAGTGATCTACATAATAGTGATCACTTCCCGATTCTCATTTCGCATAACGATATTAGTAGCGTAAATACCCGTCTACCTACATACAAATACCACAGGGCGAATTGGGACAAATTTACTGAGTTGGCTGTTATATCAGGAACAATGGTGGACAGTCAGGATGTAGATTCTGCTGTCCAAAATGTCACTGAAGCTATTTTAAATGCTGCAGACTCCTCCATTCCTAAGACATCACCTAGAACACTGCGACACTGTAAACCATACTGGAATGCAGACTGTCAGTCTGCATACAAGAAACAAAAGAAGCTATGGGGTATCTTCCGCAGATACCCAACTACAGGAAACCTTATCGCCTTTAAAAAGGCAAAGGCAGTTGCTCGTAGAGTTAGACGTCAGAGTCAGAAGGATTCCTGGATAAGTTATGTCTCTTCAATTACATCCAAAACATCAAGCAAGCAGTTGTGGAAGAAGGTTAGAGCAGCCAACGGTTTGTATCCGGAACATTCTTGTCCGATACTTCAAACCGGAGCTGCTGTATTCTCTTCCCCTGAAGATATTGCTAACCTTATCGGTCAAACTTTTGAAAGTGTATCCAGTTCCGATTCTTATAGTCCTACATTTTTAGTGACTAAGAATCGCGCTGAACGGGCTGGAATTAATTTCAAAAGCAATATTGAATATTCCTACAACTGTGAACTTAAGATGTATGAATTGAAGAGTGCTTTATCTAAAGCACATAACACCAGTCCAGGTCCAGATGGGATCAGTTACCAAATGCTTCGCCATTTAAGTCCAGATTCTCTTTTTAACATCCTTTTTCTCTTTAATCGAATCTGGAAGGAGAACATCTTTCCTACCTTGTGGCGGGAAGCTACTGTAATCCCCATTCTGAAGCCTGGAAAGGATCCCAAGGATCCTCTGAACTATCGACCGATAGCATTAACGAGCTGCCTCTGTAAGACCTTTGAACGTATTGTAAACGCCCGACTCTCTTACATGTTGGAAAAAGATGGATGTATTTCACCTTTTCAGAGTGGATTCCGACGAGGACGGTCCACTCTTGATAACATCGTGAAACTAGAAACAGATGTTCGCAATGCCTTTGTGCAGAGGAATCATCTAGTTTCAATCTTTTTCGACATTGAGAAGGCGTATGATCATACGTGGCGATATGGTATCCTGCAAACCTTATTTAATTTTGGTTTCAGGGGTAATCTACCTCTTTTTATTCAAAACTTTTTATCATCCCGGGTTTTTAGAGTTCGTATTGGAACTTCATTTTCTAATTATTTTAATCAATCTGAGGGAGTTCCTCAAGGTTGTGTTTTAAGCGTCACCCTTTTTAACCTTCACATTAGCAACATCCTTCATGTCCTTTCACCCTTTGTTCATGGAACTTTGTATGTTGATGATTTGCAAATATCATGCCAAGGATCAAACATGCGTTTAATTGAACGTCAATTACAAACTGCTGTTAACAGACTTGTAGAATGGTGTGACAAAAACGGCCATAAACTGTCACCATCTAAAAGCAGTTGCATCCACTTCTGTAGGAGGAGGGGTCTTCACCCTGACCCTGAAATCCACATACGCAATTCTCCCATCCCAGTTGTGAATCAGATAAGATACCTGGGAGTTATCTTTGACAATAAGTTAAATTTTCTCCCACATATTGTATACTTGCGCAAGAAGTGCGATAAATCGCTTAATATCCTCAAAGTACTTTCAAATACTTCTTGGGGAGCTGACCGCACTTCTTTGCTGCGTATCTACCAATCTGTAATCTTATCTCGCATTGATTACGGATGTGTTGCGTATGGGTCTGCAGGAGTATCCCTTCTACGAAGATTGGATACTGTCCATCACACTGCTGCCCGTATTTGTTCAGGTGCATTTCGCACTTCACCCATTGAAAGTCTGTTGACAGAGTGTAGTCTCCTTCCACTTGACTTGAGACGTAAAAAATTAAGCGCCAACTACTACTGTAGAATTATGTCTGATCCTTTTCACCCTTTACGTAAGTTGAGACTTGATGCCTATCTTGGTAGGTTATATGATGCTCGCCCATCGAACATCCGACCATTTTCTGAAAGAGCGAAATCCATCTTGTTGGATGCAGCTCTTAGTGACGTAGTTACCCAAACATTTACCACTCAATCCTTTCCACCGTGGGATATTCCATCGTTCCACTTTCTCAATCCATTTGCGATGTATTGCAAGGCAGACACTGCCCCAGAAATTTTTCAACAAATCTTTTGTGATCACCGCTCTCAGTATGCTGACTATGAAGCAGTATTTACTGATGGATCCAAAGCAGGTGAACGTGTTGGCTGTGGTACTGTGTCCGACACATCCACAGTCGCTTTTACACTTCATAAATCCTGCTCGGTTTTCACTTCTGAGATGACAGCGATTTCTTGTGCACTGCTGCATATATCACTCTGCAACAATCGCAAATTTTGTGTGTATACTGACAGTTTAAGCTCCCTGTCAAGTCTGAAGCACTTTAAGACCAATAGTCATCTAATTGCTTTTGACATTTTGTCAAAGTTACACACACTTGAGAGGAAAGGATTTACTATATTGTTCTGCTGGGTACCTAGTCACATGGGAATTTCAGGAAATGAATTGGCCGATTCTGCTGCTAAAGCGGCCTCAATCCCGCTGCAGCAGCCAGTTCCCTACCAAGATATTAAGACATCAATTCAGAAGTTCATATTATCCTTACGTCATGAAACATGGGATTTGCAGGTTAATAACAAACTTCATTTCATCAAAAATCATCTTCATAAATGGCCAGTTAATCCAATGCGTCGGACAGATGTCAAACTGACTCGTCTGCGCATTGGTCATACCCGATTGACGCACCGACATCTATTGCTGGGAGAAGATCCACCTGTTTGCGATATTTGTCGTTGCGATCTTACTGTGGCTCATATTTTAATTTCTTGTCCTAAGTTTCAGTCACACCGTCTTAGGTTTTTTAAGAGTACCACTTTAAGGCTTCAGGATTTGATTGGGGAAACTCCCCATTCAAATCTCTTTGCATTTTTAAGATCAATCGGGTTTTTAAATCACATCTAGTTTTTTAAATATATCCATTTTTTTAATTTTTTTTTTAACCTCTTCATCATTTTAGAAATGTGTTTTTAGCATTCTTTAATTATATTATGTCATATCTCATCATATTTATATTTCATCTTCCATCCTAGTTTTTTTTATCTTTTGTTTTGGCGCAGTATGGCCCTTGTGTTGCCTTTGCGCCATAAAACCCAAAACAAACAAACAAACAAACCAATAGCATCTAAGCCTACAGTTAAATCTATTGCAACACAAACAGAAATCAATATACCAAGCAATCAAATGACACGTGTAGAACTCTTGAAATTCTTCTGGCCAACATCAACTAATCAAACAACTTCAGCTCAAACTAAACCCATACCTGGACCTTCAACAAACTCAAATAAACTATCAACTAAACCTCAGAACAAATCTAAAAAACAAAATGAAACAAAACCAACCAACAAACCTGGAGATGCATTAAAAACCAAAGTTAAATCTAAAATACAAATAAATAAGACTGCTATGAAATACCAAAATGTAGAAAAAATATCGTCATCATCAGAAAATGATGAAGACTGCATCAGGGGTCTCTCTGACCCTGGTGAAATGGAAGTTGAGCTAGGTCTAGAGTCACCAGCTCCTCTCCAACGGAGGAGTAGATCAAAAAACCGGCAGAATGAACCCCAATCCAGTTAACATTCCATCTGTTATCTTGGAATTGTCGTGGGTTCCACCATAACTCGGTAGACGTTAAACATCTCGTTGATGATTTCCAACCTGTCTGTATCTGTTTGCAAGAGACTCTTCTCAAACCATTCCAGAGCTCTCTGATTAGGGGGTATAGTTCCATTCGGAAAGACTTCACCAGCGGTGATCGGGCCAGTGGAGGAGTCGCTATCTTTACATCTACTAATACTCCTGCCTCTCCGCTGCCTCTCACTACAACCCTCCAAGCTGTTGCTGTGAGAGTCACTGTGAAAAGTCTCATCACAGTCTGCTCTGTCTATTTACCCCCTAATGAAACTATTCGGCAAGCAGATCTTAACAGGTTGTGCGAACAGCTTCCACCCCCATTTATCATAATGGGAGATTTCAATGGCCATAGTCCTCTATGGGGTAGCCCCGACACTAATAATCGGGGAAAGCAAGTTGAAAAGTTAATTGACTATCAAAATTTATGTGTCCTTAACAACGGGCAAAATACATACTTTCACACCCCTACGAGAACATTCCATGCCATTGATCTCGTCTTGTGTTCACCATCTCTTTTCCCAAACTGGAGCTTTCATGTCGGATCTGATCCCTTCCACAGTGATCACTTCCCTGTGCGCCTGAAATAGGTAGGGATTAATGAACATCCTTCCCGGCTCCCACGATTCAAATTTGAAGCTGCAGATTGGGAGAGTTTTTCATCTCTTTTTCAATTGTCTGATGAGATGGTGGACCAAGATGACATAGACACTGCCACTGACTCTGTTACTAATTCATTAATGGATGCTGTTCGATTGTCTATCCCGATTTCATCAACGAAAATACCGAGGCTACCAAAGCCGTGGTGGAATAATAATTGTAAATTGGCCCACAAGAAACAAAGGAAGGCTTGGGGTACATTCCGCCGCTACCCATCTGAAGCCAACCTTATTATTTTTAAACATGCTCGAGCTGAGGCTCGCAAAATACGTCGACGAAGCCAGAGGGATTCTTGGAGGGTGTATTTAAATACTATTACATCATCAACTCCTTCCAAAAGGGTCTGGGACAAGGTTAATAAAATCAAAGGCCGCTATTCCAACCATTCTATATCTATTCTGGAGAATGGTCAGGACGTTGTCTCAGACCCTAAACAAATAGCTGACACTCTTGCCGATGCTTTCGCTAAAGTGTCGAGCAACTCAAACTATAGAGAGCCGTTTGCCTTATATCGGCTTCGAGCTGAGAGATCGAAATTGGATTTTTCTTCCAATAATGGAGAAGGCTATAATGCTGATTTCACCTTGTCTGAGTTGAGTTGGGCCCTTTCTAGTACCCACAACTCAGCTGTGGGACCTGATGGAATCCATTATAGCATAATTAAACATCTACATCCACTCCAGCTCAAGCTGATATTGAAACTATTCAATCGCATTTGGCGAGAAAACACCTTTCCGTCATCCTGGCAACGAGCTTTAATAATTCCTATAGTAAAACCTGGCAAAGATCCAAAGAATCCCTCTAGCTATCGGCCGACCAAACGGTATAGTGGTTAGCGTGCTAGCTTCTGGACCGCGAGGTTGCGGGTTCGAGTCCCGTGTTGGCATGGGTGTTTGTAAATGTATGTTGGCTTGTCTAATGACGAAATGTTTCGGCGCATTATAGCCCTCGTGTTGCTGACGGCGCCAGATAATCTGAATACAACCAACCAACCAACCAACCAACCAACCAACCCTCTAGCTATCGCCCTATAGCACTAACAAGCTGTTTTTGTAAACTTTTAGAAAAAATGGTTAATAAACGTCTTATTTTTTACTTGGAAACAAACAATTATCTCTCCCAATTCCAGAGTGGCTTTCGTCAAGGACGTAGTACTGTTGACAATCTCCTCCTCCTCGAAACATCTATTCGAGAGGCTTTCGTCAAGAGGAGTCATCTGGTATCTGTATTCTTTGATATGGAGAAAGCTTATGATCGTACTTGGAGGTATGGCATCCTCAGAGACCTACATAATATAGGTCTCCGAGGAAATATGCCTTTGTTTATTCAAAACTTTCTTCGACGTAGAACTTTCCAAGTACGAATAAACTCAATATTATCTGACGAGTTTATGCAAGAGCAAGGTGTTCCCCAGGGAAGAGTGTTGAGTTGCGCCCTTTTTTTAATAAAAATCAACGACATTTTAACCTGCTTACCTCCTGCAGTGTCTGGCAGTCTTTTTGTGGACGATTTCCAAATGTCGTGCGCCTCAACTAACATGTCGCTTATTGAGAGACAACTCCAACTTGCCATCAGAAGAATCACGGATTGGTCCAATATAAACGGTTTTTCTTTTTCTGATGAAAAGACCGTTGCTGTGCACTTTTGCAGGAAACGTGGGCTTCACCCACAACCTAAAATGTATTTGAATGGAGTCAAGATACCAATTGTGAATGAACATAAATTCTTGGGTGTAATCTTCGACTCAAAGCTCACTTTCCTGTCTCATATTAAACATCTCAGATTAAAGTGCGACAAAATCCTGAATCTTCTGAAGGTTCTCTCAAATACTTCCTGGGGTGCTGACACCATCTCCATGTTAAGGATATACAGATGCCTTGTTCGCTCTAAACTAGACTATGGATCTGTGGTGTACGGATCAGCTAGAAAGTCGGCTTTGGTGCTTCTGGACACTGTTCACCATCAGGGTCTTAGAATTGCAACAGGAGCATTCCGTACATCACCTGTCAACAGTTTGTACGTCCTGTGTAGAGAGTTTTCTCTAGGAATGAGGAGAGATAAGCTTTGCTTATTAATGTATTTTAAAATTAAAGGTAATTCATATCATCCACTTTTAGAGCATGTTTTAAACCCTTCATATACTCGACTTTTTAATGCTCGTCCTTCATGTATTTTAACTTTTTCGTTGCGAGTAAGGAATATACTCGCATCTCATCTCATAGATAACCATGTTGTCCGTCCTCTAACTCTCACTTTACCACCATGGCATCATCATCAGATCATTATTTTAAACATTTTTACAAATTTTATTAAGTGTGAAACTCCAAGTGTTGTCTTCACACAGCTTTTTTATTATCATCGCATTAATTTTTCAAATTTTAAGCCTGTCTATACGGATGGATCGAAAAGTCATGGGCATGTCGGATCGGCTGTGATACTTGATAATACCAGCATGTCAAGAGAACTGCATCCATGCAGTTCTGTATTCACAGCTGAATCCTACGCTATTCTCATGGCTTTACGTCACATTTTAGAACAACAACATGATCAATGGATTATTTACACCGATTCAAAGAGCTGTCTTGAAGCTCTCAATAATCCATTAAATAAAAACCATCCATACATTAATGACATTTTAAAAATTCATTCTCGTCTTACATCTTTGAATTTTAAAATTTTCTTTTGTTGGATCCCTGGTCATGTGGGGATCATGGGCAATGAACGAGCAGATGCAATTGCGAAAACTGCTTCTGGGCAGAGAAGTAATCAACTCTGTCCCAGTGATATATCTCTACTGTGTGCGAGTGTTCTGCATCAATCATGGCAGGCCATGTGGGATGCAGAGCAAGCTAATAAATTGCACTCGTTACAACCTCTAGTAACCGGGTTTGACTTTTCCAATCAAAACCGAAGAAGGCAAGTTATACTTTCCAGGTTACGCATAGGCCATACTCGTTTCACCCATGTTCACCTTCTGCTGGCAGAAGGTGCCCCCACATGCACCTCGTGTAATGTTTCTTTTACTGTTCTGCATATTTTAATTGATTGTCCAGTTTTTAATTCCATACGCATACGCCACTTTCATAATACTCATCCAACATTATCAGCCCTTTTAGGATCATCTCCTCATCTTCACCTTTTTAAATTTTTATTAGAAATTGGTTTTTACCATTGTATTTAATGCTTTGTCTGTTTTTATTTCTTAACTGGTTTTAACGTTAACTCCATGTCGTATATTATTTTAGAAATATTTTAAATTGACTTTTAGTAGTTAAGGTCTGATTTACGGTGTTTCGGCGCAGTATAGCCGTTCTGAGCTCTTGCGCCAGGAAAAATTATAACAACCAACCAACCAACCACAGCTTTGTCCATGACAGTTTTTACACATTATGAAGCACTTAAGACCGGCCTTTCTACAACCGCAGGCATTAGTGCATCCTATATTGCACTGGCAGAAAATGTAGGTGAGAATTGATTGAGGAGCTGAATCCCTGGTGGTTGTAATAGGAAGAAGTCCTTTACTGTCCTTCTTCCAACCCCAGACCATAAGATTTTTCATTTGGCCCATCCATGTCTTTACTTGATGGTATGTGCAAAAGACATGGTGCGTAGCAGCTTCTTGGGTCGGTTGTAGCTTTGACATATTTAACTTGCTGCCAGTTGTTGATTTGAAAAATTGCTTATAACGCAAAGCATTTAAAGTTGTTGCCCTGTCACCACCATAGAGAGCAACAAGAATGCTTGATACTGCTTCAGTGATACTTGGTTGGTTGTATTCAGATTATCTGGCGCCGTCAGCAACACGAGGGCTATAATGCGCCGAAACTTTCGTCATTAGACAAGCCAACATACATTTACAAACACCCATGCCTAACACGGGACTCGAACCCGCAACCTCGCGGTCTAGAAGCCAGCACGCTAACCACTATACCGTTTGGTCGGCTCAGTGATACTTGAAACACTGGCATTAGTATCTAGAAAGATCTTTACAAATTCCTGTAATATTGGATATACGACGAAGCAGATATCATTACAACACATGTAATCCAATACTAAGTAACTACACTGAGTGGTTGATATTCTGTCGGGATGGTTAGTGATGGGGAGGGGTCAGAAAGAAAGCACTAGAAACTTTTTTTCGGTTCTTCTAATCTTCTTCCTTGAATTCGGCTGTGGCAAATCTCAATCAACAGTATATGGTGTTTTCGCTGAAACTGAGATTTTAAAAGAATTCCTTTTTATGTCACTTATACCACCCGACTTGAGATTTTTCTATTCTATCTCAAAAGATCTCTACCCCACGTAGTTTAGAATTAGCCACTTGAATGCAGTCTATTTCTCATTTTTATTTCTGAATGCAGAAATTTTTGGTGCATCACGGCAAAATGGTAAATTTTTTATTACTATTATATATAGATATATATATTGTTTAATATATTTCCACTTTTTATTTTACATTATCATCAGTATTATATAGATATATTGTTTTATTTTCTATGCAGTAAGAAGCTATTTTTAAACCCCTACCTATACTTAAAATATTATTGATTATCATCTCTTAAACCTTTAAAGAAGAGTAGCTCCTTAGTTATTAGTCCTAGATAGTAACTTTTTGTATAAAACTTTTAGCAGATTTATAGATCTACAACTTTTGTGTAATAAATTTTTCCTACGACTTATTTTTATAAAGATATAATTGAAAAATTCGGCAAAAAACTTAAAAAAGCAGTATTTTTACGAAATAGTTTTTACTTTGATGCTACGTAACTCTTTACATAATAGCTTTACAAAAGCAAATTGTGCACAAAAGTTGTAGAAAATTTAATATTCTACAACTTTTTTATTTAATGTTTGTTTTTAAAATGCATTGCAAAAGAGTTATGATCTATAAACTGAAAAACGTATTTTTTTGTGGTGCACCACGGAAAATACACAAAGCAGAGTAACTCCTTTGTTATTAGTCTTAGAAAATAAGTTTATATAGAAAACTTGTAAGAAATTTATTGCTCTACAACTTTTATTCACAAACTTTTTCTCTAAGACGTACCATTATGGAGATACAATAAAAAAACTTGACACAAATCTTAAAAAAGTAGCATTTTTACGAAAAAGTTTTGACTTTGATGCGACATAACTAGTTACTTAATTGGTCTACAAAAAAACTTTGTATACAAAAGTTGTAGAAAATTTAATTTTCTACAACTTTTGAACATAATGTTTGTTTCTAAGATGCATTGACAAAGAGTTATGTCGTATAAACTGAAAAACGGCTCAGTTTTTGGTGCACCATGGAGAACGCACAAGGGTTAGGAGGTCGAAAACTTGGTTTATAAACCACGGGACCGACCTTTATAACATATTAAAAAATCAGAACTACATAACCTTTTGCAAGGTAAGACCCCTTTTTCAGTCTCTATTCCCCGGACTATTGTAGAAGTGGTGGAAATTGTACCTTAAGTGACTGGGCTTGGTGCCTTCTGCATATAGTGCACTTCTAAATGATATTTCTAACAGTCTTACGCCCCTTCACTATCCAAAATTCTCTGCACAGGATTGTTAAAAGAGTGAGAGAGCTCCTGCGTGTTTGTGCAAAATATGTTGTTGCTCAATCAGTCTTTCAACAGCTAAATATTTGGATGGAAGGATCATCGGTGAGAGAAATTCTTTAGTCTCTTCTTCGTCTAGTAGTCTGGTCTTCATCCGTAAAATTCCTTAATCTTTGTAAATATCCAAATTCTTTAAAGATTTTTCTCGGCTTCATGTGTAACAGATTCACTTTGCACACAACGAAAAAGTGTTTTTAGAGCATTTGTATATTCCTCTGGTGTAATGTCTGAACCACTTCTTTTTTCCTTCGACTGAAAGCGCGTCATCCAAGTGATGGCTCTGATTATTTTCGTTAAGCTGGAAATTCTTTTTAATAACTGTCCTACCACAGATTCCACCTCAGTATTCTTCGCCGACACTACAGTTCTTCGTTTTTCGGATACGTCGGACACATATAGGCCTTTTATGATTTAGAACCTCGATCTTTGTTTGTTTTTATTTGGAAAGGACCAGCATTGTGTACTCCACATCGTAAAAATGTTGGAGCAGGAGCAACACGAGATAAAGATAAGTCACTCATCATTTGATTAGTGATTGATGCTCTAATTTTACCAACTTTTTACACATTTTCTGATTAAATGTCTAATTAAATCTTAAGAACCAATGATCCAATATTGCTCTTAAATACAAGATTATAATAATTGTGAGCCAGCATGCAAAAGATTTTGATGAAATTGTCTAACAATGAGATCAGTTAGAATGTGCTTTTTTGGTTACAAAATAGGATGTTTATTGCTGTATGCGATGTTTGCATGTCGCAAGCGACCGCCCATCCTGAGAATATCTAAATTATCAATAAATGGATTTAATGACAAGATTTTACTACTGCATGATATATATATATATATTTTTAAGGCATTGATCTCATTATTAAACTCGTTAAATTGCACAATTTTGATTAATACATGAGTATCATTAATTAATTCACTAGTTTTTACAAATCCAGTAACCTTATCCTTTGGATTTCTGAAATTGTTAATAAATCTTAAGCACAAAACAGTTATACGTTTAAGTTTAGAAAGTGATGAATATTTATGAAATAAATCATTAGCATTAAGAGAATGTTCTCTTTTTGTAGTTGATTGTACAATACCTTTCTTTTGGCACCGAATCAGTTAATGTGAGTTCAGAGTGTTTTGGATGAAAAGAAACTGAGTTATGCAGAGAGTTTGGACCACGCAACCATACTGAAGCAAGTAATGCAGATGATGATACACCACGGGTTGCAAGATCAGCAGGATTTATTTCCCCACTGACATGTTGCCACTGAAAAGTAAAAGAGATAGCTTGGATCTTAGCCACTCTGTTTGCAACAACTGTTTTCCATCGACTGGTACAAGATCCTATCCTATGGTGGAGTCAGTATAAAGCGAGATTGTGATAATGGAGTGTTCAATGCTTTACACGTAAAGTCCTTCAATTTGGTTAACAGAAGATAATTCTGATCGTGGAAGTAATATGGTCTTAAGAGGGGCAACTTTTGATTTTGCTATTACGATGTGAACACAGACCTGATCAGTATCTGAGCGACAGTAAATTGCAGCTGCGTACGCCTTCTCTGAGGCATCACTAAAGCCATGTAGTTGAAACTGGTCGCCTGAATCAGTTAGGTTAGCGTGCTGGCTTCTAGACCTCGAGGTTGCGGGTTCGAGTCCCGTGTTAGGCATGGGTGGTTGTAAATGTATGTTGGCTTGTCTAATGACGAAAGTTTCGGCGCATTATAGCCCTCGTGTTGCTGACGGCGCCAGATAATCTGAATACAACCAACCAACCTGAATCAGTTAATAAGAATCGTGGAATTTTGATGTCTTTCACAAGTACTAGATCCTCCGTGAGTTGTCTCCATTCACATTCGATGACTTTAAGAACACTTTCATCCCACTGCAACTGACGTTTCCAGAGTACTTATATAATTAGCTTGTATTGTATTGTAACTGGAGTCAGCCATTCAAGATAATCGAATGTCTTTGCGATTGCTCAAAATAAAGTTCGTTTTGTTGTGCTGTCTTCAAGAGATGATTCGTTGACTTTGAAGAAGAATAAATCTGATGCTGGATGCCAAAGAATACTTAATGTTTTTCACGTACCATTACTGTCTATACTCAGTGATGCATGGGATGAACATAAACGATGTTTTCTTACGACATCCCATTTTTCTCTGATGGGAAGGTCTAAAAAACTATCGCAATGATACAGCCTCAAATGAGAATCACTCTGACAAAAAATACACAAATTAGAGTTAATTTGAGATGAGTAGGCTTGTTTACTCGGTGGTTTTTGAAACTTATTACTGCTAACAGAGTTAAAGGAATATGATTGACCCACTTATTTCTCTTTCTGGCACTTAGCCAACGGATGTTAATGTCAGTACTACCCCCAAAGAGGATTATGGCCATTGAAATCTCCCATGATGATAAAAAGAGAAGAATACTGCTCGCACAGCCTGTTTAGTTCAGCTTGAATGAAAGGAGTTGTTGAATGCCGTACTGAACGAGGGTTACCCGAAGGGCGACTGAGTTCAGGAAACTCATCCAATATTTCAGCCATGGGTGAAGAGCAGAGATTCACCAGCTTGATGCTAGGTTGCATTGGTGCCACCACGGTGCGAAAGCGTGCAGTCTAGTTTTCCCGTCAACTATTATCTTATTGCGACCGTCTGGTAGGAGATTGAAGTATGAAAAAAAATCTGACCAGATGATGGGAATAGAGACGTCTGCAACGACGAAACGCCAAGAAAGTTTTTACGGAGACCGATGTCCAGCGACAGGGTAATTGATACATAAGTTCTAATAGTGGAGTCGTTGGCAGCACTGAGTTTGTAGTTAGCTATAGGTTGTCGCTCAGAGACACGTGAACGAGGAAACACGCATACATCGGATCCGGTGTCAATAAGAAACCTCACTTTTGAAGAGTTATCCGTGACGAGTAGGCGACTTCCTACAGAGAGGCAGCTAGCCGTCGCCGCTAATAGCTGCCGTTGGGGTTTTCCGAGAAAGAGCAGGGTGGTTTGCAATACCTAGCTCTATATCCGAATCTAGGATGATAAAAACAGGTTTTCCGAGAACTCACGAATTGGGCCGGTGCTATTAGTGCGACGAAAAGGGCTTCGCGCGAATCGACTTCTTGTTGGGAAAATCACCATCTTTAACGTTGCAACTTGGTTTGAGAGTTCCAACACTTGTTTTTCAATGCGACTAGCTGTTTCCTCAGTCAACGTTGGCTGCGTCACCGAATTAACTCCCCCACGATGAGGCCGACCAAACGGTATAGTGGTTAGCGTACTAGCTTCTAGACCGCGAGGTTGCGGGTTCGAGTCCCGTGTTGGCATGGGTGTTTGTAAATGTATGTTGGCTTGTCTAATGACGAATGTTTCGGCGCATTATAGCCCTCGTGTTGCTGACGGCGCCAGATAATCTGAATACAACCAACCAACCCCCACGATGAGGAGGTGAGACATGCACTTCTAAGATTCGGTCCGCGACCTTGGCCATTTCCTCGGGTGATAAAGATCTCTGCACCTGCAGAATTACCTAGACGTGCGTGGGCAATCGCTCTATCCACAGAGAACGCAACAGGGGCTCCGTCCACGGATCCGGCTGCGAGCGATTTTAAATGACGCAGAAATTTAGAAGGTTTGCGATCACCGGGCTTCTCTCGATCTAGTAGCTGCCGAATTCGTTGTTCTGCTGATAAGGACAATCTCTGTACAAGTTCACGCTTAAGATGATAATAAGAGTCTTCTGTAGGTAGCGACGTGACGATGTCTTTGACCTCTGACGCATATCTTGCCTCTAGATTCTCTACAACGTGGTTGAACTTCGCACAGATATAAATTTAAAAAAAAAATCAATATTTATTCCATCTTAATCTTCTAGCATATATTATACGTTTTACGTCAGTCTTCTCTTTATACAATTTTTTGTTAACATCAAATTCCTCAGGAAAGTGGACTTGTTTTAGAGCTTTAGAAAATATTTCATGTCCGGTAGGTCGATCTTTCTTTCTTCTTAATAAGTCATTAATCAAATCTACAATATGAGTATGTTGTACCAAGGTTCCTTGATATAAAATTTCCCCTGTGGGTATCCATTTCAATCCATCATTTGTCGTTTTCAGAAAATTTAAAATTTTCTTTGCGGTACTTTTATAACGAACAGGTGCTTTTTCAAGGAGCAAATTTTCAATATCATTTAAATTTTCTTCTGACTTATAATTCTGCGTTTCTGGCTTAATTTCGATTTTAGTGTCATTGATTTTTAATTTGGGTTCCTGGTCCATAATGACGTCATCTTCAGTGGGTACTTTGGACGTAGGAGTTCTGAAGTTGACATAGCTTTGAAGAATTTGTAGATATAATGTAGCTTTTTCACTGTCATCTAAATTTTTTTGTTGAAGAATTTTGTGCATCTTTTTATCCATTTCTGATACATGATCTTGGACAAAAGAATTTAATCTATCTTCTGGAACAAGTATGAATTTTTTACTAAACTCCATTAATAAGGGAAGTAATTGCTGAAATGGCTACTGGTAGTAAAATATTTAACAATCCTTCTCCTCTTTGAGTTCGAAGTAATTTTCTTTTCTTGTATAATGGTACCTTCTTGTCAGCTAATTTACGAACACTGAGCTTATGTTGAATTAATTTATTCTTTTGCTGTTTAGATAATGGTATGTTACCTTGGAGCAAGTTCAATGCACATTCACACAAAGATTTTATTGTATGATTTGGACAATTTTTCAATAATTTCTTTTTTGATTTACTTTTTAATAACACCCTTAACTGATTTAACTGTTGTTCCGTACACATCGGCATAATGTTGTCAAATGAAGCTTCTGTAAAATGTATTGGTCTTTTATAAGACTTTTTATGATCTTAACGTAGAGAATGAACTTAACATAATCAAGTATGTGTTACGAATGACTATCGAGGCTGGTACACTACAGTTTTATCACCAGGAAAAATTCCAGTGCGCAAGCGCAAGGAATCATTCGTATTTGGTTTTAAATCGATTAAAAGATAACTATAGGGAGCAGAAGTAGCATCCTGAAACACTTATTGAAAGAATTTATTCTTGCCGGGGTATATTTGTTTACCCAAATGCATGATCTGTGTTTTATCCCGAGAATTTTTAAATATTACCATATACTGACAATTTAAAGATATGTCTCTCATTGCTTTTCCTTTATGAAATAGATTTTGAACTAAAAATATGACGCTTAAATTTCTATGGTGGCTTCCTTTGGAAAATAAATTTGATACTTTTGAATCTCCACTCAGTTCCGACATTAAGTCATCGATTATTATTAAACTATCTTTCAAAGTATTGATATTGGATGGTAATCCCTCATAAAATATAACATTTGGTAATGTATCAAACAAATCTTGGTATTCTCCGTAGCACCAAATGACATTCATCGGAAAGGGTGAAATTCTCTTATGTTCGATTAATTTTTTAACAAAAAAAGATTTTCCACTAGACGTCATACAAGAGACCAGCATGGTCATGGGATGCTTTACAAATAACAATTCCATTGTAAATGAAATTTAAAAGTTTAAGCTCCTCTATATATAGGTCTCCACAAATAAAAGAAGATGGATATCTTTACAATACAAAGATTAGGTTTTTTTTTAGTTTATGTGATTTAAAATTCCTTAGCAACATTTAAATAAACACAAGAAATCATTTAAAAATGAATTTTTATTTAAAAAATTTCTAGCAATATTTTAAATGAACAAATGAAAAAAAAATAATGTAAAAAATTTAAGTTTATTTACATAATTTAAAAAATTTACAGTAAAATTTTAATCAACAAATTGAATTAAAATTTAGTTTTGTCTCAGACTAATCATTTTCAAGAAATCACATCTTGTTTTGATCATCCTCATCATAGACTAAAACAGATTCAATTACTAATACCCATAAGGTACAGTTGAAAAATCTGGCAAGATGACCCTTTTAGTGTGCACCATCCTGTACTTTTTAATTTCCTTCCTGTTAATTACTTTTCTCTTTTTGGCATCTCTACAGATCTTGGCTTTGTTAACAATATCGACAGTCGTATCTTGATCAAATGAGGTTACAAGTTTTTTCATCACATCAAAATTTAGAATAAGGGAGTTTTGAAAATTTAGAGAGAATCCTCTCACTTTGCACACTGTCTTATTTTCTGTGATGTATCCGTAATTTTTGGGTCCTCCTATAAAAATGACACATGGAAGGGGAAAAAAATTGTTTTTTTTGTTTTTTTTTTTAAATTTAAAAATCACTATATTACCTATTAAAAAAAGTTGAATACGTATCGGAAACAAAATTTTTTATACTTTCCCCATCAAGTTCATCGGTGAATTCTCCCAGATAATTACCCAGAGGCGGATCATTACGTCCATTCGTCGGATAAATGATGGAGTCAGTGTCGAAGTATAGAACATTCTTCTCTCCCCCCAGGGGCTCGCATCTTGCGAGTACGGGCTTGGCGAACCCGGGGTACCCCAGCTGGGCCTAGCATTTTTCTTTTCTTTCCTTTTTTGCTAAGGCCCTATTATTTGGTCTGCTTTTGTTTATTGCATTCTGTTCTAAATTGTAGTTTCGTTTTGTTGCAATTTTCGTGTATTGTTTTAAATTTAATGGGTTTGCACTTAAAAAATTCGGTTTCCTTATTTCTATATCAGTTTGTTTTGAGTTTGATTTGCTTGCTTCTGTCTTAAGTTTCACTTTTTCAAATAGTTTTGCAGTTTACAACTATGTTACTTTTGCCAATTTAATGGCCTGCACGTTTGCCGTGTGCGGTGACCCGTAAGGCAGGAAAATGGGATCCTGGGGATCCTGTGGCGTCCCACATCAGGACAGGTTATTAGTTTCCTGGGGGCGCTGCTGCGTTCCCTTTGGCCCACGCTTCGGCCGAAACGGGAGGCAGAGTGGGGCCCGACTCTGTCAATCGGCTGGCGGTAACAGAACCTCCGGGTTGCTGACTGCTTAAGGGTAAGGACTGGGTGGTCATGGTGCCCAAGGGTCGTTGGCCTGGCGGAGCCACACCCTGACTACCCAGAACGACCTCGGCGTACTACCTCTTAGCAGGCCCATTGCTTGCTACCCATGTTGGGCTCGGTGGTGGGCGGGGGTGTACGTCGAGTTTTTTTCTTCCACAAAATTATGGCTTCTTTTCCTCCTCTGAGCCTCACGGGAGGCCGAAATCCCCAATCCTCGAATCAAAAAACAAAAAGAACAAACGATGATGATGAAGTAAATGAAACTCAGACTAAGAAGGTATCTCTTGAACCCCCAACTAATATACCCAGCTTTGTAATTATCCATTCTGAATCTGAAGAACTAAAAAAATGCTCCCCGTTCTTAATTCAAAAAGCAATTAAAGGAATATGTGGCGACGACCCCAAACAAGTAAAAAAACTAAAATCTGGTGACTTACTAATCGAAACAAAAAACTCTAGACAATCTACATCTCTCTTAAATAGTTCTTCAATAGCTGGCATCAACATTACAGTCACTCCCCATAGAACTCTGAATTCGTCCCTGGGTGTTATTTCAGAACCCGACTTAATCTATGTCGAGGATTCTGAATTAAAACAAGAACTCTCATCCCAGGGCGTAATTGACACTCGCCGAATCACCATAAAAAAAGATGGAAACATAATAAAAACAAAACATATTATACTAACATTCAGCACACCAAAACTACCATCAAAAATCTCAGCCGGTTACCTTAGTTGTCCTGTGCGTCCATATGTGCCAAATCCTCTACGGTGTTTTAAGTGCCAGAAATTCGGGCACTCAAAAAACACCTGTAGAAGTGATCACGAAACCTGTGCAGTGTGTGGCAGTATCGAACACCTTAGTGAAGGCTGCCAAGCCAAGCCCACCTGCGTTAACTGTTCTGGAGACCATCCTTCCTTCTCCAGAACATGTAAAATATGGACTCAGGAGAAACAAATCCAAGAAATTAAAGCTAATAACAACATTTCATATCCCGAAGCTAAAACTATTTATAAAAATACAGTTGAAAACTCAATGGCCAAAATAGTTGCTCAATCAATAGCCAAAATTCCAATAGCATCTAAGCCTATAGTTAAATCTATTGCCACTCAAACAGAAATCAATATACCAAGCAATCAAATGACACGTGTAGAACTCTTGAAATTCTTCTGGCCAACATCAACTAATCAAACAACTTCAGCTCAAACTAAACCCATACCTGAACCTTCAACAAACTCAAATAAACTATCAACTAAACCTCAGAACAAATCTAAAAAACAAAATGAAACAAAACCAACCAACAAACCTGGAGATGCATTAAAAACCAAAGTTAAATCTAAAATACAAATAAACAAGACTGCTATGAAATCCCAAAATATAAAAAAAACATCATCATCGTCATCATCAGAAAATGACGAAGACTGCATCAGGGGTCTCTCTGACCCTGGTGAAATGGAAGTTGAATCAGGTCTAGAGACACCTGCTCATCTCCAACCGAGAAGCAGGTCCAAAAACCGGCTGAATGAACCCCAATCCAGTTAACATTCCATCTGTTATCTTGGAATTGTCGTGGGTTCCACCATAACTCGGTAGACGTTAAACATTTCGTTGATGAATTCCAACCTGTCTGTATCTGCTTGCAAGAGACGCTTCTCAAACCATTCCAGAGCTCTCTGATTAGGGGGTATAGTTCCATTCGGAAAGACTTCACCAGCGGTGATCGAGCAAGCGGAGGAGTTGCTATATTTACAACTACTAGCACTCCTGCCTCCCCGCTTTCTCTCATTACAACACTACAAGCTGTCGCTGTCAGAGTCGCTGTGAAAAGTCTCATCACAGTGTGCTCTGTCTATTTACCCCCTAATGAAACTATTCGGCTAGCAGATCTTAACAGGTTATGTGAACAGCTTCTACCCCCATTTATCATAATGGGGGATTTCAATGGCCACAGTCCTCTGTGGGGTAGCCCTGACACTAATAATCGGGGACGGCAAATTGAGAAGTTTATTGGTGATCAAAATTTATGCATCCTTAACAACGGGCAAAATACATACTTTCACACCCCTACGAGGACATTCCATGCCATTGATCTCGTCTTGTGTTCACCATCTCTTTTCCCAAACTGGAGCTTTCTTGTCGGATCTGATCCCTTCCACAGTGATCACTTTCCTATCCGCCTGAAAGAGGTAGGGATTGATGATCATCCTTCCCGGCTCCCTCGATTCAGATTTGAGGCTGCAGACTGGGCGAATTTTTCATCCCTTATCCAATTGTCTGACGAGATGGTGGACCAAGACGACATTGACGTTGCCACCAGTTCTGTTACCAATGCACTAATGGAAGCTGTTAGATTGTCCATCCCCATTTCATCAACGAAACTACCGAAGCTACCAAAGCCGTGGTGGAATAATAATTGTAAATTAGCCCACAAGAAACAAAGGAAGGCTTGGGGTACATTCCGCCGCTATCCATCTGAAGCAAATCTTGTTATTTTTAAACATGCTCGAGCTGAGGCTCGCAAAATACGTCGACGAAGCCAGAGGGATTCTTGGAGGGTGTATTTAAATAATATTACATCATCAACTCCCTCAAAAAGGGTCTGGGACAAAGTTAATAAGATCAAAGGCCGGTATTCCAACCATTCTATTTCTCTTTTGGAGAATGGTCAGAATGTTGTCTCAGACCCTAAAGAAATTGCTGACACTCTTGCCGATGCTTTCGCTAAAGTGTCGAGCAACTCTAACTATAGAGAGCCGTTTGCCACATATCGGCTTAGAGCTGAGAGGTCTAAATTGGAGTTCTCTTCCGATAATAGGGAAGACTATAATGCTGATTTCACCATGGCCGAGTTGAGTAGGGCCCTGTCTAGTACCCACAACTCGGCTGTAGGGCCTGATGGAATCCATTATAGCATATTTAAACATCTGCATCCACTCCAGCTCAAGCTGATATTAAAACTATTCAATCGCATTTGGCGAGAAAACACCTTTCCGTCATCCTGGCAACGAGCTTTAATAATCCCTATAGTAAAACCTGGCAAAGATGCAAAGAATCCCTCTAGCTACCGCCCTATAGCATTGACAAGTTGCTTTTGTAAACTTTTAGAAAAGATGGTTAATACGCGTCTTATTTTTTATCTTGAAACAAACAATTATCTCTCCCAATTCCAGAGTGGCTTCCGTCACGGACGTAGTACTGTCGATAATCTCCTTCTCCTCGAAACTTCCGTTCGGGAGGCTTTCGTCAAGAGGAGTCATCTGGTATCTGTATTTTTTGACATGGAGAAAGCTTATGATCGTACTTGGAGGTATGGCATCCTCAGAGACCTACATAATATAGGTCTCCGGGGAAATATGCCTTTGTTCATTCAAAACTTTCTTAGACGCAGAACCTTCCAAGTACGAATAAACTCAATACTATCTGACGAATTTATGCAAGAGCAAGGTGTCCCCCAGGGAAGTGTGTTGAGTTGCGCCCTTTTTATACTAAAAATCAACGACATTTTGACCTGCTTACCACCCGCAGTGTCTGGCAGTCTTTTTGTGGACGATTTTCAAATGTCGTGCGCCTCAACTAACATGTCGCTTATTGAGAGACAACTCCAACTTGCCATCAGAAGAATCACGGATTGGTCCAATATAAACGGTTTTTCTTTTTCTGCTGAAAAGACCGTTGCTGTGCACTTTTGCAGGAAACGTGGGCTTCACCCACAACCTGAAATATATTTGAATGGAGTCGAGATACCAGTTGTTAATGAACATAAATTCTTGGGTATAATATTTGACTCGAAGCTCACTTTCCTGCCTCATATTAAATATCTAAGATTAAAGTGCGATAAAATCCTGAATCTTCTGAAGGTTCTCTCAAATACTTCCTGGGGTGCTGACACCATCTCCATGTTAAGGATATACAGATGCCTTGTTCGCTCTAAACTAGATTATGGATCGGTGGTGTACGGATCAGCTAGAAAATCGGCATTGATGCTCCTGGACACTGTTCACCATCAGGGTCTTAGAATTGCAACAGGAGCATTCCGTACATCACCTGTCAACAGCTTGTACGCCCTATGTAGAGAGTTTTCACTGGGAATGAGGAGAGATAAGCTTTACTTATTTATGTATTTTAAAATTAAAGCTAATTCAAATCATCCACTTTTAGAGCATGTTTTAAACCCGTCTTACACTAGATTTTTTAATGCTCGTCCATCATGTATTTTATCTTTTTCATTGCGAGTAAGGAATATACTCGCATCTCATCTCATAGATAATCTTGTTGTCCGTCCTCTCACTCTCGCTTTACCACCATGGCATCATCATCAGATCACCATTTTAAACATTTTTACAAATTTTATTAAGTGTGAAACTCCAAGTGTTGTCTTCACACAGCTTTTTTATTATCATCGTAATAATTTTTCAAATTTTAAGCCTGTATATACGGATGGATCGAAAAGTCATGGGCATGTTGGATCGGCTGTGGTACTTGATAATACCAGCATATCAAGAGAACTGCATCCATGCAGTTCCGTATTCACAGCTGAGTCCTACTCTATTCTCATGGCTTTGCGTCACATATCAGAACAACAACATGATCAATGGATTATTTACACCGATTCAAAGAGCTGTCTTGAAGCTCTCAATAATCCATTGAATCAAAACCATCCATTCATTAATGACATTTTAAAAATCCATTCTCATCTTACATCGTTGAATTTTAAAGTTTTCTTCTGTTGGATTCCTGGTCATGTGGGGATCATGGGCAATGAACGAGCAGACGAAATTGCGAAAACTGCATCTGGGCAGAGAAGTAACCAACTCTGCCCCAGTGATATATCCCAATTATGTGCGAGTGTTCTGTATCAATCATGGCAGGCCATATGGGATACAGAGCAAGCTAATAAATTGCACTCGTTACAACCTCTTGTAACCGGGTTTGACTTTTGCAATGAAAATCGAAGGAGGCAAGTCATACTTTCCCGGTTACGCATAGGCCACACTCGTTTCACCCATGCTTACCTTCTGCTGGCAGAGGGTGCCCCCACATGCACCTCGTGTAATGTTTCGTTCACTGTTCGACATATTTTAATTGATTGTCCAATTTTTAATTCCATACGCATACGTCAATTTCATAATCCTCATCCAACATTATCAACCCTTTTAGGATCATCTCCACATATTCACCTTTTTAAGTTTTTATTAGAAATTGGTTTTTACCATTTTATTTAATACTTTGTCGGTCTATATTTCTTATCTCTTTTCAACTTAAACTACTCCTTGTAGTAAATAATCTATTTTTAGAATTATCTTTTTTTTTAATGGACTATTAATAGTTAAGGTCTGACTCGATGTTTCGGCGCAGTATGGCCTTATTGAGCTCTTGCGCCAGATAACTAAAACCAACCAACCAACCAACCAGAACATTCTTCTCTAACTTTGCTAATTCTTCATATAACTTCAGTCTTGCATGACTGGTCGTAAAGGCTGCTATGAAGATGTTGGGTGTCCATGCCAGAAAAGCCCTTTTCGTGATGCCACTGCATCGCACACACATTATCCGTTGGAAAGTAAACATCGTTCACCTATAATAAGATTTTAGGTTATATATAACATATGTATAAAAGGAACGAAGCAAACAAACATACAACCACATAATTTTTAGTTGCATTGGAAAACTAAATAGATATACTTACGCATTTAGTTCCATCAGTTAACAGGCTGTTAAACTTCTCTAAAGGGGACACATAGGACAGCTGGAGTTTATTGAGGTTCATACCCCATCGACCCCAGAAGCTATTTAAAGCCAATTTAGCCACTGTCCTTCTGCCAGGGTTGGGTGCAATCTTTTCAGGATCGAGTTCAACACCCTCCTTCTCCAAATAATTTCTGATATACAGGTCCTTTTGTTCTTGGGAATTACATTCATAAGGCCATCCTGAGGATTCTTGTTTGATCTTCAAAAAAAGATCGATGTATGTTTTGAAAAGTGAATTGGATGTCTCTGCAAAATGGTACACTTCGTATATCTGATATAAAATAAAATTTTAGTACAATATCTAATTTTTTTTTCTTCCATGTTTTATTCTATAAAAAAGTATAATGAAATACCTACCTTCAATACAATATAACCATATTCAACAGCTTTTTTCACCTCTTCTGTCACCCAAGTTCCTAGGATTTCTCGTTCAATGTCATTGTGCTGACAACTTTCCTGCTGTGACGTATCACAACAGATCCTACACAGTGGAAACTATAGTTTCGAATTGCAACGATAGGGAAGTACAGGGTGATACAACCCTCTGGGTGGTAAAACTTTACATTTAATGAGGCCGTAGTATTGAGATACATCCTTAAAATTAGCTGTGAGGATTTCAGGATGACCCACAGGGTATCTGAAACAAAATACGAGAAGAAAAAAATATTACAAGAGCACAATCCTTTTTTTTTTTTCCCCCTTTTCCCAAAATAAATATATTACCTGGCATATTTATTGCACCAAGGGTACAGACTTGTAAAGTCAATATATTTGGCCTCTCCTTCATAATACAATCTGATAGCATTGGTGCGACCCCCGAAAAATGCATCACGTGGATTTAATCTATCCTGTACTTCATGCTGCATCAGAAATTCTTGCAACTGTTGATCACATTTTTTGTCCCTCAGAAACTCATGCTCCCAGTTTTCTATCACCTCATAACCAGCACTCCTCAGTCGTCTAGTCATATCTCTAGTTCTTTCTGCCAATACCTTCATTTTGATGCCAGAAACTGGATTAATAACGTCCGGGTCGTAACATAATGGACAGCCATGAAAAAAACACCCCTATAAAAACAAAACAAAACACTTTAATAAGGTACACAGAAGATTACTTTAACAACAAATTTTTGAAAGAACAAAAAATAAAACCCTTACATGATATTGATAAATAGTGTTTGTCTCTCTACACAAACCATCTACTGAAACGTTGTTAATTCGAACTTCTCCGGTATTATTTCTGGCATGTTGAATAAAGATGTTATTTTCCAATGAAATGTAATCCAGCCATCGGATACAGTCTTCACTACTTTTGCAATTATTTACGTATCCGTTTTCAGGCATCATGCTAATTTTAGATTCCGGGATGTGTTTGGTTCGATATGTGGCCATGCATGCTAAGGCTATTGTCACATATCTGGAGGAGAAAAAAAAAAAAAAATTACCATCAATGACCACTTTGGCTTTAATTAATCTAAGTAAATACCTCTAATGAAATATTGTTATGTTACTTACCTAAAGGGATCTACATCAGTTGTATCCAAAAATTGCTTTTGAAATTCTAGACAACATTCTCGAAGAATAGTGACATCCGAACTGAAAAAGAGGTGAAGTATTTGTATCCTATCTAGACATGTAGAAGAAAATTTTTATCCGACGATTAAGAAAAAGAGTAGTCATTTTACCTGCAATACATCATCATCTCTTCTCGAAAGTTGAAAGTATCAATTTTTCTCTCTTCATACCATTTGTAAAATTTTGTTCTTTCATCGGATGACATTGTGTTTGGGCTATAATAATAGGGCTCTGGCAATTCGCCAAAATATGTCTGATTGGATTCAACATTGAATAAATGTGGAAAGTACCCTTTGGCAATTTCCACTTTTCCAAATGTCTTTGGCAACTTTGATAAAGCCATCGGCAGAAAATTAAATGAGTCAATAAATCTCATTTGCAACGGTGTTACCTCAATGCTCATTAGTTTGCTCCCTTGTGGTATAACTTTGGGTTCATATCCATTTTCTAGAAGCCATTTTAAGATGAATTGCCCATCAAAACCTTTCATATTGTGAGCAATTACTGTGTAGCCCTTATGATCAGACACAAATAAAAATGTACAAAGATCATTTAAAGTACCTGGACCTTCAAACACATGCTGCCTTCCATCAACATACTGTAAAACGGCAAAGTTCACGTAGTGTTCTCCAGAACTCTGATCTGTTTCCAAATCAAAAAATATTAAATTGTTACTTGTCTTTTTGGCTTCCTTTTTACCAATGTAACACAAATGCCCTGCTTTCACGAATTTTTTGCATCCTTTACATCTAGTTTCATCACACCTGTGATTTTCCATTGGGCATGTCTTCCTTTCGATACGTTTATTACATCGTGTGCATAGATAAACCTAGGAAAGAAAAAACAAGATTTTACAGATTAATATATTGAAGTCTTACCTAATAAATATGAGATATTTGTTATTCTTCAAAACTTACCTTATCACAAATTCCGGATCTTTTGTGTTCTCCATAGCAAGCATCTGATTGACACATACAGTTACAGTTAATGCATCGAAAGGGTCCTTCCTTCTTACATCTAGGGCTACGACAGATGTAACAGAGGGCTTCACAAATATGTCCCAACAATCGTTAAAAGGGGGTATTGCATTGCTCACAATAAAAGTTGTTGCCATAAAATCCTTTGGGGGAAGTAATCAGATCAAAGTGCTCCCTGTATAGCCAAAGGTATACTCTTCTTTCCCGTTCCGGACCCTTATAAGCAACCTGTTTAGGATAAAAATCACATTTTATAGCAAATTATTCTTAAATACACTATAAAGAAAAAAAATGAGAAGAAAAAAACAATAATTACTTTTTGCATTTCACTACTAGCTATTACAATAACTTGAACATTTAAATAACGTTCAAATATTTTTAGCCGACCAAACGGTATAGTGGTTAGCGTGCTAGCTTCTAGACCGCGAGGTTGCGGGTTCGAGTCCCGTGTTGGGCATGGGTGTTTGTAAATGTATGTTGGCTTGTCTAATGACGAATGTTTCGGCGCATTATAGCCCTCGTGTTGCTGACGGCGCCAGATAATCTGAATACAACCAACCAAATATTTTTATCTCTTCGAAACCGCCCCCTCAGGGGGTTTACTTTCTTTAAGTAAACACGGGCTTCACAACCCCGAGGTGCCCCAGTGATCAAACCCTTCGTCTGTTGTACCTTCCTTTTTAGGTTTTGTATTTATTGTTTGGCTTCTCTTCCATCCCTCATTGTGGTTACCTCTTCAGAGGTGAGGGCTCCCCTTGAGAAGCTTTGTGCCGCTCTGTTGCTATCAGCTTCTCTCGGGGATTATATCACCCACGTGTTTGCCGTGCGTGGAGACCCGTGTCCCTGGAAAGGGGGATCCTGGTAGTTGAGGGACGACATACTGTCCCAATACACTACTTTGGCCCTTGCTTCAGATAAACGGGAGGTGTACATTGGTCCCATGTGCATCAATCGGCTGGTCGTCCGACTTCGTCGGCGGCTTGGGATCAAGCGACCGGCTCGTCTACTGGGAATCTCGTTAAGGGTGGAGACATCTACAGAGACGAGCCGGTCGCGTATAGACACTAGATAACCTGATAGTGTTATGCCGTGCGTAACAGTTCAGTTACTATTTTTTTTTCTTTTCTTGGTTTTTGTTGCTTGCCGGTGTGCACTATCCCTGATATCGAGGACTCCATGGTGGGTGGGATTCTAGTGTCCGAAATTTTACTTCTTTATTTTAAATGGCATCTATTCTTCCTTTGTGCCCCACGGGAGGCCTTAATCCCCAAAATGTATCTACAAAACGACAAATAGACATTGACGAAAACACATCACTTAAAAAGCAAGCTCAATCACCTAATGTACCCACCTTTATAATAGTTCAATCTGAATCCGGAGAATTGGGAAAAATGTCCCCTTTCTTTATACAAAAGGGCATAAAAGGTATCTGCGGGAATGAACCAAAGGCAATTAAGAAGCTAAGATCGGGTGACTTCCTAATCGAAACCAAAGACTCTAGACAATCACAGTACTTACTATCTGCAACAACAATAGGCAATATCAAAATAACAGTAACCCCACACAAAGCTTTAAACTCATGTCAAGGCGTCATTTCGGAATCAGATCTACAACATGTAGATGATTCCGAAATCCTGAAGGAACTATCTGCACAAGATGTTACTAATGTTCGCCGAATAACCATCAAACGAGACAACAATATAATAAAGACTAAGCATCTTATCCTAACCTTCAACACACCTAAACTTCCCAATAGAATCACTGCTGGTTATCTAAGTTGTCCCGTACGCCCTTACATCCCAAATCCATTGCGATGCTTTAAATGCCAAAAGTTCGGGCATTCTAGAAATACATGTAGAAGTGATCACGAAGTTTGCGCAGTGTGTGGCAGCATTGAACATCCAAGCGAAGGCTGCAAAGCTGAGCCCACCTGCGTAAACTGCTCTGGAAATCATCCATCATTTTCCAGAACGTGCAAACAATACATTAAAGAAAAGGATATTCAAGAAATAAAAGCCAACAATAACATCTCATATCCGGAAGCCCGAACTATATACCAAACTACAATAGAAAATTCCATGGCCAAAACAATAGCAAAATCCCTTATTCCCGCACCAATTCAAGTGAAATGCATAGCTACTCAAACTGATATCCAAATCCCTCATACTCAAATGTCACCCGAACAGCTTCTTAAGTGCTTTTCCCCACTTGCAAAACACACTGCATCTTCATCTCAAACAATCCCAATTCCCGGTAAATCAAATTTAACTGCAAAAACTACAATAAAATCTAACAAAAACAAAAAACAGTCTGAATCAAAACATTCAAATAAACCTGGAGAAGTTCTAAAAAGTAAAATACAGTCAAAACTACAAACAAATACACAAAAGAAAATCAAAACAAAGGAAGAGAAATCTGAAACTTCATCTGAAGAAGATACAGATGTCATCTCGGGTCTTGATCCAGGTGACATGGAGGTCGACCCAGGCCTCGAGACCCCTGCTCTTCTTCATCCGAGGAGCAGGTCTTTAGACCGGCGGATCGGTAAACCTTCCAAGTAACATTCAATATGTTATCTTGGAATTGTCGCGGTTTCCACCACAACTCGGTAGATATAAAACATCTTGTAGATTTATACAAACCTGTCTGCTTCTGTTTGCAAGAGACGCTCTTAAGGCCTTTTCAGAGCTCTCTTGTTAGGGGGTACAGTCCCCTACGTAAGGACTTTGTCAGCGGCGACAGAGCTAGCGGCGGTGTTGCTATATTTACATCGAATAGTAGTCCATCCACCCCGCTATCGCTCATAACCACCTTACAAGCTGTTGCTGCTAGAGTAACTGTAAAAAATCAACTAGTCACAGTTTGTTCCATTTATCTTCCCCCTAATCGTAACATCCGACAATCAGAACTAGACAGGCTTTGTGACCAGCTTCCTCCCCCTTTTATTTTAATGGGGGATTTCAACGGCCACAATCCTCTTTGGGGTAGCCCAGATATAAATCAACGTGGAAGGCAAGTCGAAAAAGTTATGAATGACCAAAGTCTATGTCTTCTAAATAATGGGCAACAAACATACTTCCACGCCCCATCGAGGACGTTTCACGCCATCGATCTCGTTTTGTGTTCGCCATCTCTCCTACATCTATGGTCGTTTCATGTCGGACGGGATCCTTACCATAGTGATCATTTCCCCATCCGTCTGGAGATGTTAGGAGATGGTACTGTTCCCTCTGTTCGTGTTCCTCGGTTCAAAATCGAATCTGCCGATTGGGAACAGTTTTCTTCCGTCGTCGATTTCTCTGACGAGATGGTAAACCAAGACAACATCGATGACGCTGTAAATTCTATTACACAGGCCATTTTGGAAGCTGCACGCATTTCCATATCTATGACATCTACTAAGCTACCGAAAATTCCTAAACCGTGGTGGAACCATGACTGTAAAATTGCACATAAAGAGCGGAGGAAGGCTTGGGGTATTTTTCGCCGATACCCCACAGAAAACAACCTCATTGCTTTTAAACGTGCCCGAGCTCAAGCTCGTAAGATCCGCCGGCGTTGCCAGAAGGACTCTTGGACGGTTTATGTCAGCACTATAACATCGAATACCTCTGCTAAAAGTGTCTGGAATAAAGTCAACAAAATTAAGGGCCAATATCCCAGAAACTCCTTCTCTATCCTGGAGACCGATCTGGGTATTGTTTCAGACCCTAAAGGTATTGCTGACACCCTGGCTGACTCTTTTGCTAACATATCTAGCAATTCGAATTACAAAGAGCCGTTCGCCTCTATAAAAAGTAATGCTGAGAAAACAAAATTAAACTTTACATCCAACGAGTTAGAAGACTATAATGCTGATTTCACCATGGCCGAGTTAATGCGAGCTCTTTCGAACACTCGCGGCTCGGCCGTTGGTTATGATGAAATCCATTATAGTATGCTGAAACATCTCCAGCCTCTCCAACTCAAGTACATTCTCAAGCTATATAATAGGATCTGGCGGGAAAACAAATTCCCGTCAGCATGGCAACGTGCTCTTGTGATTCCAATAGTCAAGCCAGGTAAAGACGCTAAGAGTCCTTCCAGCTACAGACCAATAGCATTAACTAGTTGCTTATGCAAACTATTAGAAAAATTAGTCAATGCTCGTCTGCTTTTTTATTTGGAACACAACAATTGTCTCTCCCGGTTTCAAAGTGGTTTCCGTCGTGGGCGAAGTACACTTGACAACCTGCTTTTCCTAGAAACATCTATTCGGGAGGCATTTGTCAAGCGGAACCATTTGGTATCTGTTTTTTTCGACATGGAGAAAGCCTATGACCGTACTTGGAGATATGGTATCCTCAGAGACCTACATAATTTAGGTCTCAGAGGAAATTTACCACTCTTTATTGAGAATTTCCTTTCTCGGAGAGTCTTCCAAGTACGAGTCAACTCTGTCTTATCCGATGAGTTTATTCAGGAGCAAGGCGTTCCCCAGGGAAGTGTATTGAGTTGCGCACTGTTTATCATCAAAGTCAACGACATTATGACCTGCCTACCACCTGCAGTGTCTGGATCGTTATTTGTCGATGACTTTCAAATATCGTGCGCCTCAATAAACATGTCTCTTATTGAAAGACAAATCCAACTCGCCATCAGGAGAATTTCAGACTGGGCCAACCATAATGGATTTACATTTAATGCCCAAAAGACCGTGGCCGTGCACTTTTGCAGGAAACGAGGGCTTCATAACGACCCCGAGCTTTACTTAAATAGGGACCAGATACCTATTGTATCTCAAACAAAATTCCTTGGAGTCATTTTCGATTCGAAGCTTACTTTCCTGCCTCATATAAAACATCTGAGACTAAAGTGCACTAAAGCTCTGAATCTCCTGAAAGTGCTTTCTAACACTTCCTGGGGTGCTGATACCACCTCCATGTTGAAAATATACAGATGCCTTATTCGTTCCAAACTTGATTATGGTTCTGTGGTGTACGGATCCGCCAGAAAATCGGTGTTGATGCTCCTTGACCCTGTCCACCACCAAGGTGTCAGAATCGCGTCAGGGGCCTTCCGTACATCACCAATCCCAAGTGTACTCAATATATGTTTGGAACAACCTTTGAAACTGAGACGAGACAAGCTGTCTTTAAAATTTTATTTTAAAATTAAAAGTCATCCATCTCACCCTGTCGCTCAAAATATTTATGATCCATTACATATCAGACTTTTTAACGCGCGACCATCTTGCATCCCATCATTTTCATTACGTATACATAAAGTTCTTTTATTTTATGGTTTGGACAACTTCAGAGTTCGTCCTGTTAATTTTAATGTTCCTCCCTGGCATGATCATAAAATCATAATTTTAAATATTTTTAGTCATTTTAAAAAAAGTGACACTCCTGACATTGTTTTTACTACTCTTTTTCATTTTCATAGAACTAACTTTTCTCATTTTAAATCGATATATACCGATGGGTCGAAAAGCCAGGGGCATGTCGGAGCTGCTGCAGTTCATGACAATAACATCATGTCCCGTGAACTGCACAGTAGCAGCTCCGTTTTTTCTGCTGAGTCCCTGGCGATTCTTATGGCCTTGCAATACATCCTACAGCAAGAGCACGACCAGTGGATTATTTACACAGACTCGAAGAGCTGTTTGGATGCTCTGAATAATCCACTGAGCCAGACCCATCCCTTCATACTAGACATTTTAAATACTCAGATTTTACTTTTAGAGAGAAATATCCAAGTTCTTTTTTGTTGGATCCCAGGTCATGTGGGGATCATGGGTAATGAACGCGCAGACTCCATCGCACGATCAACAAGTGGACCTAGGAGCACTTGGCTTTGCCCTGACGACGCATATAAAGCTTGTGACACTGCTCTGTCTCTCACTTGGCAGGCCATGTGGGATGCACAGACGGCTAACAAGCTGCGTTCGTTTCAGCCCTCAATTTCCGGATTCGCCCCCATACAGCAATCCAGGAAAAGGGAAGTGCTCTTGACACGACTAAGAATAGGTCACACACGTTTTACCCATGTGCATCTTCTGCTGGCAGAAGATGCCCCCACATGCAATGCCTGTGGAGTTGTTTTTACAGTTTTTCATATTTTAAATGAGTGTCCATCTTTTAACCCAGTCAGATACAGACATTTTAATATGAATAATCCCCCATTGTCGTCTCTCCTGAATTCACCCCCTCATAAAAATCTTTTTCGTTTTTTACTTGAAATTGGCTTTTATCACTTGATTTGATTATTTCGTTTTTAATCTTTTAACTATTACAGATCAATTTATATTTCTTAAATTTTTTTAACTTGGTTGATATAGTATAATTTGTACGGCGCAGTATGGCCCATGAGTTGCCCTTGCGCCAGTAAAGCAACCAACCAACCAACCAACCAACTCTTCGAAACCGCAAGGTCCTTCAGGGATATTTGTGAAGCTATGCAGTCTTAGGGCTCTTCTTTTCAGCAAATCGCAACGTTGATTTTTCAAGGTAGCCAATTCTGTGTCTTTTTCATGTATGGCCACACCAAGAAGAATGCTCATGGCACAGCATAGATTGGATGCATCTTTGGGTATGGTAATGACGGACCCTTTTTTAAGGCGATCTACTTCTGGATTGACTACACGTCGATTTCTACCTCCTCCTCTAGTGCGCCTTAATGTCACAACATTTACCGAAAATCCGGCATCTAATTTAATTTCATTCTTCGATTGCAGAACGCCCTCAATGCTTGACATAATAGTCTCAACTGTCATGTCAGAGACTCTCCTGAGACTAGTAGAGATTGGCCTGTCTAAGGTGTCATTAAATAATATGAACCGCATCAGATCATAAGGATTTAAATTTGAAGTTACCCTCAAAAGTAAAATATGAAATAATCGCCTCACAACATCAATAACAGATCCTGAAACGGAACCTCGTGCATCCGCAGGCAGCCTATCAGGGTCAATTACTGCAAAATAATTCACCTCCTCGGCGTCATATTTCTTGTTCGGCCTTCTGTCCTTCTCTACCAGAACAATAGCCTTATCCAACTGGAGAAAGAAAGTTAAAAAAAATAAGTAAACGTTAACTTTGAAGGAAAAGGTAACTGATGAAACAAAAAATAAAATAGCAATAGTACAAGACTTCTCAAAATATTATCTTAAATATCTCTTCTGTAATAGGTAACACATTTAACTTGCATCATTGGATCCTTCAACAGCTAAAGAAGTCCAGTAATCAGAAGGTCGATCATTCTCATTCCCATCGCCACTTGGTTAGCGTGCTGGCTTCTAGACCGCGAGGTTGCGGGTTCGAGTCCCGTGTTAGGCATGTGTGTTTGTAAATGTATGTTGGCTTGTCTAATGACGAAAGTTTCGGCGCATTATAGCCCTCGTGTTGCTGACCCCCTCAGGGGGTTTACTTTCTCAAAGTAAATACGGGCTTCACAACCCCGGGGTACCCCAGTGATCTTTCCCTCCTTCAGTTGTACCTTCCTATTTTGGTTTTGTATTTATTGTTTGGTTTCTCTTCCTTCCCTCATTGTGGTTACCTCTTCAGAGGTGAGGGCTTCCCTTGAGAAGCTTTGTGCCGCTCTGTTGCCATCAGCTTCTCTTGGGAATTAAATCACCCACGTGTTTGCCGTGCGTGGAGACCCGTGTCTCTGGAAAGGGGGATCCTGGTAGTTGAGGGGCGACACACTGTCCCAATACACTACTTTGGCCCTTGCTTCAGATAAACGGGAGGTGCACATTGGTCCCGTGTGTATCAATCGGCTGGTCGTCCGACTTCGTCGGCGGCTAGGGATCAAGCGTCCGGCTCGTCTGCTGGGAACCTCGTTAAGGGTGGAGGCTTCTACAGAGACGAGTCGTTCTCGTATAGGCACTGGTTAACCCGATAGAGTCATGCTGTGCGTAACAGTTTTGTTGATATTTTGTTTTCTTTTATGATTTTTGTTGCTTGCCGGCAGGCTCTATCCCCGATAATAAGGACTCCATGGTGGGTGGGACTCTAGTGCCCGAATTATTATTTCATATCTCTTATGGCAAAAAAATCTTCTTTCTCTTCTCCCCCTCGAGGGGAGCAACATGGACCAGTTATTTCCAATCACATTAACGCAAAATTCTTCATTGTTCATAGAGAGGAGGGTTCCTTTGAAAAGGTATCTCCTTTCTTAATAGAAAAAATACTAAAATCTTACATTGGAGACATAGCTTCAGTAAAAAAACTGAGGTCTGGTGACCTTTTAGTTGAAGCAAAAAACCAAACTCAGGCTGAGAACATTTTAAAAATAGTGGCTTTTGGAACCTTTCCCGTTACTGTAACTAAACACGGCTCTCTTAACAAATCTCGTGGTGTAATTTCTGAGAGTGATCTCTTTCATACAACGGAGGAAGAGATCTTGGACCATCTTCGTGACCAACAAGTCTCAGCAGTGCATCGCATAACTATACGCAAAGATGGGAATATCTTGCCTACCAAACATCTGATCTTGACCTTTGATCTTCCCACTTTGCCAACACACGTTAAGGCCGGGTATCTAAACTGCAAAATCCGCCCGTACATACCGAACCCACTTCGCTGCTTTAAATGCCAAAGATTTGGGCATTCCCAAACGGCTTGCCGCGGGGAAATTGAAATCTGTGCACGCTGTGCAGGAAGTGGCCACGGTAGTAGTACATGCAACCTACCTGAAAAGTGCGTCAATTGTAAAGGAGCTCATCCATCTTTCTCCCGGAAATGTCCCAAGTGGATAGAGGAGAAAGAGATACAAACCGTTCGTGCCAACCAAAACTTGACGTACTTTGAGGCAAGAAAACAGGTAGAAGCCCGGACTCCTCGTGTTGGCGTTGCATATGCTGACGCTTGTAAAAAGTAAGTTTCTCAGAAAAGCACACAGACAGAGAGCCTTTCCTTGCCACTTACTACATTACCCCAGAGGGCGTCTTCTTCAGAAATAGTAAAAAAACCAACAATAGTAAAAAAATCTCTTGCAAAGTCCAAAGCTTTGCAAGCAATAAAGCTAAAATCAGCAAAGGGTGTTACTCTAAGAGATAAATCTACCAACTCTTTTAACATCCTTGGCTCTCTTAGAGATGCAGATGAGGTGAAATTATACCCATCTGATGACGATGTGACCCTGGAAGAAGATCCCGACCCCCCTTTAAAATTTTCTTTTAATAATTAATGGCTTCTTTTGTTTCTTGGAACTGTCGCGGTTTTAGGTCTAGGAAGGATGATGTGAAGAACATAATTTCACTTTACCATCCAGCATGTTTGGCCCTTCAAGAAACTTTTTTGAAGGATTCATATACTTCTAAGATCCGTAGGTATAGCTGCATTAGGAAAGATGTTACCCATGGTAATACAGTGTCTGGAGGAGTATGTCTGTTTATTTCTCACGATTACCCCAGCACTGTAATCACACTGCGCACATCTCTACAGGCTGTGGCTGCGAGACTTCATTTTCAGTCCCTTCTCACAGTCCCCCTCAGGGGGTTTACTTCCTATAAGTAAACACGGGCTTCACAACCCCGAGGTACCCCAGTGATCTTTTCCTTCTTCTGTGTTATATTCTCTTTTTAAGTTTGGTATTTTTCTTTTGATTTCTTTTCTCCCTCGTTGTGGTTGCCTCTACTGAGGTGAGGGGTCCCCGTGAGAAGCTTTTTGCCGCCTTGTAGCTGTCAGCTCCTCTCGGGCAATTAATCACCCACGTGTTTGCCGTGCGTGGAGACCCGTGTCCCTGGAAAGGGGGATCCTGGTAGTTGAGGGACGACATACTGTGCCAACACACTACTTCGGCCTTTGCTTCAGGTAAACGGGAGGTGTACATTGGTCCCATGTGCATCAATCGGCTGGTCGTCCGACTTCGTCGGCGGCTTGGGATCAAGCGACCGGCTCGTCTACTGGGAATCTCGTTAAGGGTGGAGACATCTACAGGGACGAGCCGGTCGCGTATAGACACTAGATAACCTGGTGGTGTTGTGCCGTGCGTAACAGTTTAGTTACTAATTTTTCTTTTCTTGGTTTTTTGTTGCTTGCCGGCGTGCACTATCCCTAATGTCGAGGACTCCATGGTGGGTGGGAGTCTAGTGTCCGAATTTCTATTTCCTAATTTATGATGGCTTCTTCTTTTCTCTTAAGCCCCACGGGAGGCCTTGATTCCCAAACTAAACCCCATACTAAACGTACTCATGAAACGGAGCAAGACACTATTTCTAAAAAACAGGCATCTCAATTAAACGAACCTTCATTCTTAATTGTTCACTCTGAGTCGGGCGAATTGGGCAAAATGTCCCCCTTTTTTATACAAAAGGGTTTAAAGGGCATTTGTGGCAATGAGCCCAAAACAATAAAAAAACTTAAATCCGGTGATTTTCTAATTGAAACCAAAGACAATAGACAGTCTCAATATCTACTATCAGCAACTACAATAGGCAACATAAATATAACAGTAACACCACATAAAGCTCTAAATTCCTGCCAGGGTGTGATTTCTGAGAGTGACCTAACACATGTTGAAGAAGATGAAATCTTAAAAGAACTGTCAACTCAAGGCGTCATTCAAGTTCGACGTATAACAATAAATAAAGAAGGCAATATCATAAAAACAAAACACCTAATTCTAACATTCAATACTCCAAAACTACCTAGTAAAATCACCGCCGGCTATTTAAGTTGCCCTATTCGTCCGTATATACCAAATCCATTGCGATGTTTCAAATGTCAGAAGTTCGGGCATTCGAAAAACGCATGCAGAGGTAAGCTCGAAATTTGTGCCGTTTGTGGCAGCTCTGAACACCAGAGTGAGGGCTGCAGGGCAGAACCCGCATGCGTTAACTGTTCTGGAAAGCATCCATCTTTTTCCAGACAGTGCCCAAACTGGATAGAAGAAAAAGACATCCAGAAGATCAAAACTAACAACAATATTTCCTATCCAGAAGCCCGAGCTTTATACGAAACTACAATAGTTAAATCAATGGCAAAGACAATAGCAAAAAATATAACCATCAATAAAACCATCAATGAAGTTAAATCAATAGCCACCCAAACCGATATTAATATCCCAAATGTTAACATGTCTCCTGAACAACTTATTAAATATTTCATTCCTTCAATCAAGCAAAACTCAACCTCTTCTCAAACGATCTCGCTTCCAAGTAATACAAAACCAAAAGAAGTCAGTTTGCTCCGTTCAACAGCAGAGAAAAATAAACAGAAGAAAATCACGGTTAAATCAGTAAAAAAACCAAATGATGCATTGAAAAACAAATTAAAATTAAAACATTCTTTAAATTCACAGGCTGATCTAAGCTCATCCAATGAAGATGAGCAAGATGTCATCATGGGTCTGTCTGACCCAGGTGACATGGATGTTGATAAAGGCCTTGAAGCTCCAACCTTGCTTCTTCCTAGGAGTAAGTCCCATGACCGGCGGATCGATAAAAAAAAATCTTAAAATTCCATCTTTTATCTTGGAATTGTCGTGGGTTCCATCTCAACTCGGTAGATGTTAAAAATATCATTAATCGGCACAAACCTGTCTGTTTCTGCTTGCAAGAGACGCTTTTGAAGCCAACTCAGAGCTCTCTTGTAAGGGGCTACAGTTGTATTCGCAAAGACTGTACCAGCGGTGATAGAGCCAGCGGAGGAGTTGCTATCTTCACATCAAATAGCACTCCATGTACCCCGCTGTCGCTCTCGACAACTCTACAAGCTGTTGCTGTTAGAGTGACAATGAAATCTCTCATCACCGTATGCTCTATATATTTGCCACCAAATGATACCATCCAGCAAGCAGAACTAAACAGGTTGTGTGATCAACTCCCAGCACCATACATCATAATGGGAGACTTTAACGGTCATAATACTCTTTGGGGTAGCCCAGATATAAATAATCGTGGAAAGATAATTGAAAAAATGATAGAGGACCAACATCTCTGCCTCCTAAATAATGGGCAAAACACCTACTTCCACACCCCTTCGAGGACCTTCCATGCCATCGATCTTGTCTTGTGCTCACCATCTCTTTTATCAGACTGGACTTTTATAGTTGGAGATGATCCTTTCCACAGTGATCACTTTCCCATCAGACTCAAATATGAAGGAAATGGATTTACTCCTGCTACCCGCCAACCTCGATTTAAAATTGAAGCGGCCGACTGGGAGATGTTTTCTTCTGTGATCCATTTGTCTGATGAGATGGTGAGCCTTGACGATATCGATGCAGCTACAATTGCTATTACTGAAGCTATTATAGAAGCTGCTCGCAGCTCTATTCCTATGACCTCCACACATCTACCAAAAACTCCAAAACCGTGGTGGAACCACGAATGCAAGATTGCACATAAGAAACAGAGGAAGGCTTGGGGTATATTTCGTCGATACCCCACCCAAGTCAACCTCATTAGTTTCAAGCGTGCCCGAGCTGATGCTCGTAAGATCCGTCGACGAAGCCAGAAGGATTCTTGGCAAAATTATGTTGGCACTATAACATCTTCCACATCCTCAAAAAGCGTATGGAATAAAGTAAACAAGATCAAGGGCCGCTATCCCCAAACCTCCATTTCCATCTTAGAGAGTGATCAGGGGATAGTTTCTCAGGCCAAAGATATTGCTAATACGCTTGGCGAAGCTTTTGCCAAAGAGTCCAGTGTTCGTAACTATAAAGAGCCGTTTGCCTCATATAAGCTTCGAGCTGAGAGAAGAACGTTGAATTTTGCTTCCGCTGGTTCAGAAGTCTACAACTCGGACTTCACTATGGCCGAGTTGAATAACGCTCTCTCATCGGTCCATAACTCAACTGTGGGTCCAGATGAAATTCATTACAGTATGCTACGACATCTACATCCACTCCAGCTCAAGCTTATACTGAAACTATTCAACCGTATTTGGCGGGAAAATAGTTTTCCCTCCTCATGGCAACGAGCTCTCGTAATACCAATAGTTAAACCTGGCAAAGATCCCAAGAATCCTTCAAGTTATCGTCCTATAGCATTAACCAGCTGCTTTTGCAAGCTTCTAGAGAAAATGGTTAATGCTAGACTTCTTTTTTATCTTGAAGCAAACAACTATCTCTCTAGGTTTCAGAGTGGCTTCCGTCGTGGGCGTAGTACCATCGACAATCTTCTCCTCCTCGAAACGTCAGTTCGGGAGGCTTTTGTCAAGAGGAACCATCTGGTATCTGTATTCTTTGACATGGAGAAAGCTTATGACCGTACTTGGAGATATGGCATCCTGAGAGACCTACATAATATAATGCTCCGGGGAAATATGCCATTGTTTATTCAAAACTTTCTTAAACAAAGAACGTTCCAAGTACGAGTAAACTCAACCTTGTCTGATGAATTCATTCAGGAGGAAGGTGTCCCCCAGGGAAGTGTGTTGAGTTGCGCACTGTTCATCGTTAAAATCAATGACATACTGACCTGCCTTCCACCTGCAGTGTCTGGTACTTTGTTTGTGGACGATTTTCAGATGTCGTGCGCCTCAACCAACATGTCAGCAATTGAGAGGCAATTACAACTCGCCATCAGAAGAGTCACGGATTGGGCGACTAAGAACGGCTTTGCTTTCTCACCTGAAAAGACCGTTGCTATGCATTTTTGCAGGAAACGTGGGCTTCACCCACATCCCGAATTATATCTTAATGGAGTCGAGATACCGATTGTCAACGAACATAAGTTCTTGGGTGTAATCTTCGACTCGAAGCTCACTTTCCTGCCTCACATTAAACACCTTAGATTAAAATGCATAAAAATCTTGAATCTTCTGAAGATACTCTCCAACACTTCCTGGGGTGCTGACATAACCTCCATGTTAAGGATATACAGATGCCTTATTCGCTCCAAATTAGACTATGGATCGGTGGTGTACGGATCAGCCAGAAAATCGGCTTTGATGCTCCTTGACCCCTTTCATCATCAGGGTCTCAGGATTGCATCAGGAGCTTTCCGTACATCACCAGTCGAAAGCCTCTACGCTCTCTGCATGGAACCTTCTCTGAAACATAGAAGAGATAAACTTTGTTTATCTTTGTTTTTTTTTTAAATAAAATCTAATCTTCGTCATCCATTTGCAGAATACGCTTTTAATCCATCATATGAGAGACTTTTTAATGCTCGTCCTTCTTGTATACCCCCTTTTACATTCAGAATAAAACAGCTTTTATCATTTTATGACTTGAACTATGTCAGCCGACCAAACGGTGTAGTGGTTAGCGTGCTAGCCTCTAGACCGCGAGGTTGCGGGTTCGAGTCCCGTGTCAGGCATGGGTGTTTGTAAATGTATGTTGGCTTGTCTAATGACGAAAGTTTCGGCGCATTATAGCCCTCGTGTTGCTGACGGCGCCAGATAATCTGAAAACAACCAACCAACCAACGACTTGAACTATGTCAGGGTTCGTCCTGTCATTTACAACCATCCACCATGGAATTATTGTCACATAACTCTCATTAATATTTTCCCCCTCAGGGGGTTTACTTTCTATAAGTAAACACGGGCTTCACAACCCCGAGGTACCCCAGTGATCTTTTCCTTCTTCTGTGTTATCTTCTCTTTTTAAGTTTGGTATTTTTCTTTTGAGTTCTTTTCTCCCTCGTTGTGGTTGCCTCTACTGAGGTGAGGGGTCCCCTTGAGAAGCTTTTTGCCGCCCTGTAGCTGTCAGCTCCTCTCGGGCATTTAATCACCCACGTGTTTGCCGTGCGTGGAGACCTGTGTCCCTGGAAAGGGGGATCCTGGTAGTTGAGGGACGACATACTGTGCCAACACACTACTTCGGCCTTTGCTTCAGGTAAACGGGAGGTGCACATTGGTCCCGTGTGCATCAATCGGCTGGTCGTTTGACTTCGTCGGCGGCTAGGGATCAAGCAAGTGATCCGTTTTCCGGGAATCTCGTTAAGGGTGGAGACTTCACCGGGGCCGAATTGCCTGCGTATAGACCCTGGACAACCTGGTAGTGGATAGCCGAGCGCGCTTGTTTAGTTTTCCTTTTGTTCCTTTTTCTGGTTTTTGGTGCTTGCCGGCATCCTCTATCCCTTTCTTTTGTGGACTCCATGGTGGGTGGGACTCCAGAGTCTGAATTTTTTCCCTTTCTCTCATGGCAACAAATTTTACAACTTCTTCTCCTTCATTGGAGCAACCATCGTTACAATCTCTAAATAATGCTCGATTCCTCGTAATGAAAAGATCTGAGGGTTCCTTTTTCAATGTTTCCCCCTTTTTAATAGAAAAAGGTATTTCTGGTTCTATTGGTGAAGCTAAATCAATCAGCAAAATGCGTACTGGAGATCTTCTTATTGAAGTTTCTTCAGATAAGCAAGCTGCCTCTTTATTAAAATTGACTTCACTTGCAAACTTGCCTGTAAATGTTTCTCCTCATGGTAATTTAAACTTCTCTCGTGGTGTGATTTCGGCTCCAGATTTATTGCATGTTCCGGAATCGGAAATACTGGAAAATCTTCGGGATCAGAAGGTGTGCAAGGTGGCACGTATAACTATGAGGCGTGATGGTGAGATAATGAACACCAAACACATCATCCTGACCTTTGAGACGCCTATTCTACCTCAACATATTAAGGTCGCATATTTAAGGTGTTCCATCCGCCCATACATTCCTAACCCCTTGCGATGTTTCCATTGCCAACAATTTGGCCATTCCAAGTTAACATGTCGAAGTCCCCCTAAATGTGCTCGCTGCGCAAAAGAGGGTCATGACAGTGAAAACTGCAGAGCAGAAGAACGATGTGTCAATTGTAACGGTGACCATCCTTCCTATTCTCGTACATGCCCAACCTGGAAACTTGAGAAAGAAATCACAGCTACAAAATTCAAGGACAATATTTCATACCCGGAAGCGCGACGAAAAGTAACATCTCGAACGCCGGTGCCCGGGAAGAGCTACTCATCTTCCACTCAAGTAGCAATGAAAACCACTAGTACACAAACTGAAACGTTTAACATGTTTGCTAATTCACCATCCACTAGCACATCAAAACCAGTATCTAAATTTTCTAACACGCAAGTATTGTCCCCTTTAAATAGCTCTCACAAACAACTTGGATCTAAGACAAAAATTGCCAAATCTAAAGCTGTTCAAGCTTTAAAACTGAAATCAGCGAGAGAATCCAGCTCTCGCAAATTTAGAAATCCTTTCAGGATACCCACGTTGGATGAAGATCTAATGCATCTGCATCCATCTGATGATGAAGAGGCGTTGCTGCGTGGGGATCCTGATGATTGTGCCATGACAACTTCCCCCATTCAATAATGGCTTTTATTTCTTGGAACTGCCGTGGTTTGCGGTCTAGAACGGATGACTTGAAATCCATCATCTCAACATACCATCCAGCATGTGTTGCGCTTCAGGAAACGTTTTTGAAGTCCACTCACTCTATGAAGATACGTAGATATAGTTCTGTACGAAAAGATCTGGATTCTGGTTCTACAGTGTCTGGCGGTGTATGTATTTTTACTTCCCATGATTATCCCAGCACTGTAGTACCATTGCGTACACCTTTACAAGCAGTGGCTGTGAGAATTCACATCCAATCTCTTATCACAGTCTGCTGTCTATATCTACCGCCGCATGCTAACATCCGTCAACATGATTTGAATGACCTTTTGGATCAGCTGCCTGCCCCTTTTTTGCTTCTTGGTGACTTGAATGGTCACAGTACGTTGTGGGGAAATGATGACACGAACCCTCGTGGGCAACAGATTGAGGACCTGCTCTCTGATTACCATCTGTGCCTGCTTAATAACGAGGAGAAGACCTATTTTCATCAACCCACGCGAACTTTTCACTCAATTGACCTAGCTATCTGTTCACCTGCACTTCTACCTTTTTTAAATTTCGCTGTTGACAGTGATTTGCACAACAGCGATCATTTCCCTTTACTCATCAGTCATATTAATAGTACTCGTAATAGGCTTCACCCATCTACGTACTTATACAAACGAGCCGATTGGGGTGTATTTGGGGAAGAAGCAGTGATAACAGAAGCGATGGTAACTGTTGATGATATCAATCATGCTGTGCATAACGTCACCGAAAGTATCATAGGGGCAGCGGAAATTGCTATCCCTAAGAGTTCATCCCGTGTGATTAAGCACTACAAACCATGGTGGAATAATGAGTGCCAAACGGCATACAAGAAACAGAGGAAGTTGTGGGGTATCTTTCGGCGATACCCAAGTACTCAGAATCTCATTGCATTTAAAAAGGCCAAGGCATTTGCAAGAAAAGTCCGACGCCATAGTCAGAAGGAATCATGGAAGAATTATGTGTCTTCAATAACATCTTCGACATCTAGTAAGCAATTGTGGAAGAAGGTCAAGGCAGCAAACGGTTTATATTCGGAATTTTCCTGTCCGATTTTAGAAACCAGAGGCGCCACTTATTCTTCCGTAGAGGATGTAGCTAACGTCATCGGTGAAGCTTTTGAAAAAGTGTCTAGCTCTGAATCTTACAATCCAACTTTTTTGGTTGTTAAAAATCGTGCTGAGCAGACACCTATCAACTTCAAAAGCAAACTCTCTCTACCATACAACTGCGACTTCAAGATGTTCGAATTGAAACGATCTTTATCAAAGGCACACAACACTAGTCCAGGTCCAGATCAAATTGGTTACGACATGCTCAGGCATTTAAAACAAGACTCCATCTCAAATATCCTTCTCCTCTTTAATAGAATCTGGAGGGAGCAGACCTTCCCTTCAGCATGGAGAGAAGCTGTCGTTATTCCAATTCTGAAACCTGGTAAAGATCCCAAAGATCCTCTGAATTATCGGCCGATAGCTTTAACCAGTTGTCTTTGCAAGACCTTTGAGCGCATGGTCAATGCCCGTCTCATTTATGTCCTGGAAAAGAACAAATGCATTTCTCCTTTCCAGAGTGGGTTCAGACGTGGCCAGTCCACTTCGGACAACATTCTCTTTCTGGAAACGGAGATTCGTAATGCATTTGTAAGGAGAAACCATTTAGTTTCAATTTTCTTTGATGTCGAGAAGGCATATGATCGCACTTGGCGATATGGAATTCTGCGTACCTTGTTCGACTTTGGTTTTAGAGGTAACTTACCTGTTTTTATTTTTAACTTTTTAGCCTCGCGTGTTTTTAGAGTCAGAATTGGTTCTACCTTTTCGCGTGATTTTATTCAAGCTGAGGGCGTCCCTCAAGGAAGCATTTTAAGTGTTACTCTTTTTAACCTTCATTTTAGTCAAATTCTTCAGAAGCTTCAGCCATCTGTTCGCGGAACACTGTACGTTGACGATCTTCAGATCTCATGTCAAGGAACTAACATGCGTCATATTGAAAGGCAACTTCAAACTGCGGTTAACAATCTTGTTCAGTGGTGTGATCAGAACGGCCATACACTTTCTCCTACGAAGAGCAACTGTGTCCATTTCTGCAGAAAAAGGAACCTCCATCCTGATCCTGCTATCCATATTCGCAACACCCCCATCCCTGTTGTTAATGAGATACGTTTCCTTGGAGTGATTTTTGACAGTAAACTGACTTTTCTTCCGCATGTTCTCTCTCTACGTAAGAAGTGCGAAAAGTCATTGAACATCCTCAAAGTGCTGTCTAATACATCTTGGGGTGCTGATCGCACATCCTTACTCCGAGTGTATCAGTCGATCATTCTATCTCGTATCGACTATGGATGTATTGCCTATGGTTCAGCTCGAGACTCCGTCTTGCGCAGATTGGACACCATTCACAACTCGGCCATGAGGATATGCTCTGGTGCATTTAGAACATCACCTATTTCTAGTCTGGCCATAGAATGCTACCAGCTTCCTCTTGATCTCAGAAGGAAAAAGTTGGCGATCAATTTTTATTTTAAAGTTTTATCCATGTCCTCTCACCCTTTGAAACCCATGATCCTTGCTCCTAATTTGAATCGCCTTTATGTTGCTCGCCCATCTCACATTCTTCCGTTTAGTGAACGGGTTAAAACTATACTTAACAATACAGACTTGAGTGATGTTACTGTGCAGATAAACGAAGGCATATGGTTCCCACCATGGGCTTTTTCATCTTTCCCTCATTTTAACCCCTTCATTTCACATTTTAAATCTGATACTGCTCCAGCCATTTACCAACAGTTATTCCATCAACACAGCTGTCAGTATAGTACATACTTGCCAGTATTTACTGATGGGTCGAAAGGAATAGGATACGTCGGTTGTGGTGTCATTCTTGATAACACAACTCATAGCTACAGGCTTCATCCTTCCTGTTCTGTATACACTGCCGAAGCAGTGGCAATTTCCCAAGCCCTCCAACTAATAACTAGGAGTCCCCATCGTAATTTCTGCATATACACAGACAGTATGAGTGTATTAAAGCAGCTGGAGCACTATGACACTAACTGCCATCCAGTAGTGTCATATATTTTTAACATTTTAAAATCAATTAGAAATGAAGGCTTTGATATTGTTTTTTGTTGGGTGCCGAGTCACGTAGGTATTAAAGGTAACGAGCTTGCTGATAGCGCTGCAAAGGCAGCTTCTGTCATATTGCAACATGCCGTTCCATTAGTTGACATAAAGGCGTACACCAAGAAGTTCTTTAACTCCTTGTGGCAAGAATCTTGGGATATGCAACTCAGCAACAAGTTGCACTCCATTAAACCCACCATTCATCAGTGGACCATTGCACCAATGCGGAAGACTGACGTTAAATTGACAAGACTCCGTATTGGACACACTCGTTTCACTCACCGTCATCTTTTATTGGGGGAAAATCCTCCATTTTGTCTTTCTTGTCAAACTGATTTTACTGTTTTTCATATTTTAATTGTCTGTCCTGCTTTTAATCAACAACGCCTTAAATATTTTAATAGCACAATTTTAAACTTGCACGATTTGATTGGAGAAAATCCCCATTCAAATCCCCCTCAGGGGGTTTACTTTCTCAAAGTAAATACGGGCTTCACAACCCCGGGGCGCCCCAGTGATCTATCCCTCCTTCTGTTTTACCTTCTTTTTTGGGTTCTGTATTTATTGTTTGGCTTCTCTTCCTTCCCTCGTTGTGGTTACCTCATCTGAGGTGAGGGCTCCCCTTGAGAAGCTTTGCGCCGCTCTGTTGCTATCAGCTTCTCTTGGGGATTATATCACCCACGTGTTTGCCGTGCGTGGAGACCCGTGTCCCTGGAAAGGGGGATCCTGGTAGTTGAGGGACGACATACTGTCCCAATACACTACTTTGGCCCTTGCTTCAGATAAACGGGAGGTGTACATTGGTCCCATGTGCATCAATCGGCTGGTCGTCCGACTACGTCGGCGGCTTGGGATCAAGCGACCGGCTCGTCTACTGGGAATCTCGTTAAGGGTGGAGACATCTACAGGGACGAGCCGGTCGCGTATAGACACTAGATAACCTGATAGTGTTATGCCGTGCGTGACAGTTCAGTTACTATTTTTTTTCTTTTCTTGGTTTTTGTTGCTTGCCGGTGTGCACTATCCCTGATATCGAGGACTCCATGGTGGGTGGGATTCTAGTGTCCGAATTTCTGTTTCTTTATTTTAATGGCGTCTATTCTTCCTTTGTGCCCCACGGGAGGCCAAATTCCCCAACCAAGTCAATCATCTTCTGTTAAAAGAGCAATCGAATCCATTGAAAACCCGAATACTAAAAAACAACATCCAATCTATAATGAACCTGCATTCTTAATAATTCAATCTGTCTCTGGTGAACTTTCTAAAATGTCTCCTTTCTTCATACAAAAAGGGATAAAGGGAATCTGCGGCGGGGAGCCCAAAACAATAAAAAAACTACGATCAGGAGACTTCCTGATCGAAACAAAAAATGCTCAACAGTCTCGCACTTTACTTTCAGCCAAAACAATAGGTACCATTGCTATAACTGCCACACCACATAAAGGTCTTAATTCATCGCAAGGCGTTATATCAGAACCAGATCTCCTACAAATTGAAAAAGAAGAACTAATTGAAGAACTATCATCTCAAGGTGTCATTGACGCCAGGAGAATAACTATAAAGCGAGACAATACAATAATTCAAACAAAACATATAATACTTACATTTAACTCCCCTAAACTACCTGACAGAATAATAGCCGGTTACTTACATTGCCCCGTTCGCCCCTTTATCCCAAATCCTCTACGATGTTTCAAATGTCAGAAATTTGGGCACTCGAAGAACACTTGTAGAAGCAAGGTGGACATTTGCGCAGTTTGTGGAAGCTCTGAACATCCCAGTGATGATTGCCGAGCTGAACCCGACTGTGTCAATTGTCCTGGAAAACATCCATCGTTTTCCAGAGAGTGTCCCAAATGGGTAGAGGAAAAAGCCATACAAGAAATAAAAGTAAAAAATAATATAGCTTACCCTGAAGCCCGAAAAATCCACGAAAGCTCTAAACCACCCACCACCAGTTATTCTGAAGCTATAAAAAAAAGTCAACCTAAATCTGTAACTACCCAAACTGACATTTCTCTTCCTCCTGGCATTCTCTCATCTGAAGAATTCAATAAATATATTACATCCTCTCGCCCAAATACCAGCAGTGCTCCTATTTCTAAAAAACCCAACCAACCCAAAAAGAAAACTAACACAAAAACACAAACTCAAAAAGAGCCACCAGGGGCAAATAAACCCCATTTAAAACCCGGACAACACCTAAAACATAAAATACAAAAGAAAATATCTCAAATAGAAACAAAAAAAGTAAAAACTATAAGGAGACGGTCCTCTCCATCCTCATCAGGTGAGGAGTTCATCTCTGGTCTCTCAGAGTCCGGAGAGATGGAAATAGAGGAAGGCCTCGAGACCCCTCCTAATCTCCATCCAAGGAGGCGGTCAAATGAACGGCGAACTGATATCCATCCTGCATAAAATTCAGTCTTTTATCTTGGAATTGTCGTGGTTTCCACCACAATTCGGTCGATATTAAGCACCTCATTGATGACCACCAACCTGTCTGCTTCTGTCTACAAGAGACTCTTTTAAAACCCTTTCAGAGTTCTCTCATTAGGGGGTACAGTCCCCTTCGGAAGGACTGCACTAGCGGTGATAGAGCCAGCGGGGGAGTAGCTGTTTTTATATCTAACAGAACTCCTTTTACCCCGCTGTCGCTCACTACTAATTTGCAAGCTGTTGCAGTTAGAGCCACATTTAGACATCTTATCACCGTTTGTTGTATATATCTGCCTCCTAATGTAGCTATATTGCAAGCAGAACTTAACAGGTTGTGCGAGCAGCTTCCGTCTCCCTTTATCATCATGGGAGACTTTAATGGCCATAATCCTCTTTGGGGCAGTCCCAACAGTAATATCCGTGGAAGGCAAATAGAAAAGCTATTAAATGACAAAAACCTGTGTCTTCTCAACAATGGAGAAGACACCTACTTCCACGCCCCATCGAGGACATTTCATGCTATTGATCTTGTATTGTGCTCCCCATCTCTCTTATCTACCTGGACATTTGATGTCGGAAAAGATCCTTTCCATAGCGACCACTTTCCTATCAAACTTACACATGTAGGAAATGGATCAGCTCATATTACCCGCCAACCTCAATTTAGGTTCGAAGCGGCGGATTGGGAGTTATTTTCCTCTTCTGTCCAACTCTCTGAAGAGATGGTGGACCAGGACAACATCGATGAGGCTACGACCTCCATTACTGGTGCTATTATTGAAGCTGCTCATAACTCCATCCCCATGTCATCTTCAAATCTCCCGAAAATACCTAAACCGTGGTGGAATCAAGACTGCAGGATGGCTTACAAGAAGCAGAAAAGGGCTTGGGGTGCATTTCGTCGTCACCCTTCTGAAACCAATCTCATCAGGTTCAAGCGTGCTCGGGCCGAGGCTCGTAGCATTCGCCGGCGGAGCCAGCGGGATTCTTGGCAGAAGTATGTCAGTACCATAACATCCTCGACATCTTCTAAGAGGGTCTGGAACAAGGTCAATAAGATCAAGGGCCGATACCCCAACTACTCTATTTCCATCTTGGAGGACAATCGGGGAGTTGTTTCAGACCCTAAGGACATTGCCGATACCCTTGCCGACGCTTTCGCCAAGGTATCGAGTAACTCTAATTATAAAGAGCCGTTTGCCACATATAAGCTTCGAGCTGAGAGGAAAATATTAAATTTCACTTCTTCTTCTACGGAAGAATACAATTGCGAATTCTCTATGGCTGAGCTGATGAAAGCTTTATCTGGTTCCAACAATTCTGCCGTTGGGCCGGATGGTATTCATTATCAAATGCTTAAACATCTGCAGCCACTCCAGCTCAAGCTTATATTGAAATTATTTAACCGTATCTGGCGGGAAAATACATTTCCTTCCAACTGGCAACGAGCTCTTGTAATACCAATTGTCAAACCTGGTAAGGATCCCAAGAATCCCTCTAGTTATCGTCCCATTGCACTAACCAGTTGTTTTTGCAAACTGATGGAGAAACTAGTGAATGCTCGTCTTTTATTTTATCTAGAAATAAACAATCGTTTGTCTAAATTCCAGAGTGGTTTCCGCCGTGGACGTAGCACTATAGATAACTTACTCCTCCTTGAAACTTCGATTCGGGAGGCTTTTGCCAAGCGGAACCATTTGGTATCTGTATTCTTTGACATGGAGAAAGCGTATGATCGTACTTGGAGATATGGTATACTCAAGGACCTACACGATTTAGGTCTACGAGGAAACTTACCATCATTTATTGTAAACTTCTTGAAACGGAGAATCTTCCAAGTACGAGTCAACTCGATTCTATCTGATGAGTTCATACAAGAACAAGGTGTTCCCCAGGGAAGTGTGTTGAGTTGCGCACTATTCATCATCAAAGTCAACAGCCTTTTGACCTGTCTTCCTCCAGCAGTTTCGGGCACGTTGTTTGTTGATGACTTTCAGATGTCATGCGCCTCAACCAATATGTCAACCATAGAGAGACAACTTCATCTCGCTATCAGGAGAGTCACGGACTGGGCCAATAAAAATGGCTTTACTTTTTCACCTGAAAAAACTGTGGCGATGCACTTTTGCAGGAAACGTGAGCTTCACCATGATCCAGATATTTATTTAAATGGTGTTCAAATACCCATTGTCAAAGAAACTAAGTTTCTTGGGATAATTTTTGACTCCAAGCTCACTTTCCTGCCACATATCAAACATTTAAAATTGAAGTGCAACAAAGTCCTGAATCTCCTGAAAGTTCTCTCCAACACTTCCTGGGGTGCTGACACCCCCTCCATGTTAAAGATTTACAGATGCCTTGTCCGTTCCAAACTTGACTATGGCTCGGTGGTGTACGGATCAGCCAGAAAATCGGCGTTAATGCTCCTGGATCCTGTTCACCATTCAGGTCTCAGGATCGCTTCAGGAGCATTCAGTACATCACCGGTGCAGAGTTTATATGTGCTATGTCGAGAAGCCTCATTGGGATTGAGACGTGACAAACTTTGTCTGAAGTTGTTTTTTAAAATCAAGAGTCATCCTTCACATCCACTTTTAGAGCACATTTTTAACCCTTCCTATCATCGTCTTTTTAATGCACGTCCATCCAACATTCCATCTTTTACTCTAAGAACGTCATCCATTCTTTTATCGCATAGCATTGAAAATTTTAGGGTTCGGCCCATTTCATTCTCCATTCCACCCTGGCATGTTCATCAGATAATTGTACTCAATATTTTTAGTAATTTTAAAAAATGTTATACACCGGACATAGTTTTTACAAATTTATTTTACTACCATAGATCCAACTTCTCCAATTTTAAACCAATCTATACGGATGGGTCTAAAAGCCAGGGACATGTCGGAGCTGCTGCAGTTCATAATAATACCATCTTGTCACGTGTACTGCACCCTAGCAGCTCCGTTTTTTCAGCTGAGTCCCTGGCAATTCTATTGGCCTTGCAATTTATTTTAAAGCAAGGCCATGGTCAGTGGATTATTTACACAGATTCCAAAAGCTGTTTAGATGCATTAAATAATCCACTGAACCAGACCCATCCTTTTATTTTAGAAATTTTAAAAATTCACATCACTCTCTGTGAGAGAAACTTCAGGGTTCTTTTTTGTTGGATTCCAGGACATGTGGGAATCATGGGTAATGAACGAGCAGATACCATCGCACGATCAGCAAGTGGACCTATGAGCACTTGGCTCTGCCCTGACGACGCAAACAAAGCTTGTGACACTGCTCTGTCGCTCACTTGGCAGGCCATGTGGGATGCACAGACAGCCAACAAGCTGCGTTCGTTTCAGCCCTCAATTTCCGGATTCGCCCACATACAGCAATCTCGGAAAAGGGAAGTGCTCTTGACACGACTAAGAATAGGCCACACACGCTTTACCCATGTGCATCTTCTGCTGGCAGAAGATGTCCCCACATGCAATACCTGCGGTGTCGCTTTTACTGTTCTCCACATTTTGATTGAATGTCCGGATTTTAATTCTATTCGTGTCCGACTTTTTAACACTCCACATCCTTCACTATCATCACTTTTGAATTCACCTCCTCATCATAACTTTTTTAAATTTCTTCGGGAAATAGGTTTTTATCACTTTATTTAAGATCGATTCTGCTGCTTGATTTTAAATGTTTTGTATTAAGAACATTCTTTGTCTTTTATTCATGGTTTAACTACTATACTAATCACTGACTGTTTTTTATATTTAATGTTTAAATTGGTTGACTTTAAATGCTAATTTTTTCAGCGCAGCATGGCCCATGTGTAGCCTTTGCGCTAGACAATTATACCCAACCAACCAACCAACCCCATTCAAATCTTTTTTCATTTTTAAATGACATTGGGTTTTTAAATCACATCTAGTTCCATTTTACTATTTTCGTCAAGTTGCTGGCCAACATCTTTTGTCACTCTTTTTTATATTTATACCTCTGTTTTTAGTGTTTTACACATAGGTTTTATATTTTAACTGGTTTTATTATTTTATCTTGAGCTTGGCGCAGCATGTCCGAAACCGGACCTTGTGCCATTAAAACTAACATCAAACTCAAACTCATTAATATTTTTACCAATTTTACAAAAAGTGAAACACCTGATGTTGTGTTTTCAACTCTTTTTAACTATCATCGGAATCATTTTTCACATTTTAAGCCCGTTTACACTGATGGATCTAAAAGTCAAGGCCATGTGGGATCAGCTGTGGTACTGGATAATGCCATCATACCAACCGAACTGCATCCTTGCAGTTCTGTATTCACAGCTGAGTCCCATGCTATTCTCATGGCCATACAACACATATCCAAGCAATCATACAAACAATGGATTATTTACACAGATTCAAAAAGTTGCCTGGAAGCTCTAAATAATCCATTGATTCAAAATCATCCCCATATCACTAACATTTTAAACATTCATTCCAGATTATCAGCACTGGATTTTATTATTCTTTTTTGTTGGATCCCTGGCCATGTGGGGATCATGGGTAACGAGAGAGCAGATAAAATTGCGCGGGACGCAAAAGGGCCTTTAAGCAACAAACTGTGTGCAAATGACATAGTCAAAGTATGTGAGGAGGCTCTGCATCAATCCTGGTAGGCCAGGTGGGATGCAGAACAGTCAAACAAGCTTTACTCTATACAACCAACTTTGTCCGACTTTAATTCTCTCACTCCGAACCGGAAGAGGCATGTTCTCCTCTCACGTTTACGGATTGGCCATACTCGTTTTACCCATGTACACCTTCTGCTGGCAGAGGGTGCCCCCACATGTACCACATGCAATGTTATTTTTTCTGTTAAACACATTTTAACTGACTGCCCGGTTTTTAACCCAGTCAGATTGCGCCTGTTTTGCACCAGTCATCCATCATTGTCATTACTTTTAAGTCCATCACCACATATAAATCTTTTTACATTTTAAAAAACAATTGGATTTTATCACTTAATTTAAAGTTTATATCACTGTCCTGTAAATTGTAATTGTTCTCTCTTTCATGTTTTTAATTAACGAGGGTTTGGCGCAGCATAGCCCTAGTGTTGCTTTTGCGCCACAAAATCTAACCAACCAACCAAACACAATCCTTAATCGTGTACGATTGCTCTCCTTTTGTTCTCGTATAACCGGATGGTGGGGTGCGTAATAGATACGGCCCATTGAATCATCCTTGGTTAAATCGACCTCTTCAATTATAACGGATCTCAACTGGTCTTCAAATACTGACTTGTAAGTTTCATACAAAGCTGGATCCCTTTTAAAACGTGATACCAAGCTAGTCAATCTCCCTTTTGAAACCTCAAGATTGTCGGGTAAATCCACTTCCCTTTTAAAAGGTAAATTTACTTCGTAGCGCCCATTTTCATACTTCAAATTATTTTCAAAATCCCTTAGAACTTCTATTTCACAATTCAAAAGGCTACTCTCGTTTTCATTAGAAATAAACAAGTTATCTAATTCCAATAATTTCTTAAGTTCAAGATTTAAATTCTCATCTGATTCCCTTTCATTCAAGATTTGTGCTTTACAATCTCCTTCAATCTCATTTTTGCCCAACACGCAAAGATTAACAAATGATTTCAAATTATTACTCGATCTCGCGGTTCCACTTACAAAGAATCCAAATAACGTCCCCCTCAGGGGGTTTACTTTCTATAAGTAAATACGGGCTTCACAACCCCGGGGTGCCCCAGTGATCTATTCCTTCTTCTGTTTTACCTTCTTTTTTAGGTTCTGTATTTATAGGTTGGTTTTCTTTCTTCCCTCGTTGTGGTTACCTCTTCAGAGGTAAGGGCTCCCCTTGAGAAGCTTTGCGCCGTTCTGTTGCCATCAGCTTCTCTTGGGGATTAAATCACCCACGTGTTTAACCGGGCGTGGAGACCCGTGTCTCTGGAAAGGGGGATCCTGGTAGTGTGGTGAAATTCACCTGAGAGTTTTCAAACAAAAATAATCTAAAGGTTAAAGGCCTGTGTTAAACATTATTTCATAACCCAAGATTCAGCTTACATCCCTACTGTGGTATAATGGATGCAGTCAGATGTATTAATGATGTGTCACATGTGTTAAAGAAGACAAGCATGTAGATTTGCTGAGTAAAGGAATTTAATTAAAATTGACAACAACAAATATTCAAGTCTAGCAAAACGTCTTGACACTCAAATTAACCTAGTAATGGCCTAGCGAGGCTATATATATAACCTGCACGCAGAGCGCACAACAAAATTTTATACAGAGCGGGGAAATGGCAATGGCATAGGATTTTAACTTTATACTTGATTAATAATAATTATTCATTGAAGTAAGAACATTTTGTATTAGTTTTTTAGAAATGCTTATCTGTGAGAGTCTCAGATTCCAGGCGCGTTTGACCGGCACATGAAGATTCAGGCTCCTGGATCAGGTAAAGTCCTAGCGTCGGGAGAAGTTGCAGGCTCCAGGGTCAGGAATTAACACGGCTTCCGATGAAAGTCCCGGCGACAGGTAGTAACACAGCTTCCGAAGAAGGTCCCGGCGACAGGTAGTCACAGCTTCCGATGAAGGTACAGGCTCCGGCGTCAGGAATTAACACAGCTTCCGATGAAGGTCCCGGCGACAGGTAGTCACAGCTTCCGATGAAGGTACAGGCTCCGGCGTCAGGAATTAACTCCGCATAACGTTAGGGGAGCATAATGCAACGATTTCTCAGGCGTTGGCGGGGATTACTTTAGTAGTCTTGCACGATCTCGAGTTTTCAAAGTCTTCCAACCATCCTAGCCGCCACACCGTTAGTTCATCTCCTATCTCCAAGCTCCCAAAAAACTCTCGCCACGCTACCCCGTTTCTTTTTTCTTCTTTCCACTCCTTTGGCCCCCGTAGATTCTTATTTTGATCCTACCGCCGTCTCGCTTTTTCTCCCTTCACTTCCTTTTCACACAAACAAAAATCGCGGTACTCACCGCTCGCCACCAGAAAGACGTTTTCTCCCTCAGGTAGCTGACGTAGCAGTTCTCCAATCCCCGTTAGAGTTTAAGCAAGTCAAATCCGCAATTGGAAAGTCAATCCAACTACCCACAGATTCGCCAGAAAGGAAATATATTAGTGGAGAGCAAAAGTCAAGATGATCAAAGTACCAAAAACTTTAGAGGAAGGAAAAGTGCACTTAAATAAAAAACATACATATAAAATTAAATATTAGCATCACAACAGTAGTTGAGGGGCGACATACTGTCCCAATACACTACTTTGGCCCTTGCTTCAGATAAACGGGAGGTGCACATTGATCCCGTGTGTATCAATCGGCTGGTCGTCCGACTTCGTCGGCGGCTAGGGATCGAGCGTCCGGCTCGTCTGCTGGGAATCTCGTTAAGGGTGGAGACTTCTACAGGGACGAGTCGGTCGCGTATAGGCACTGGATAACCCGTTAGTGACTTACCGTGCGTAACTTTTTAGTTGTGATTTTTTTCTTTTCATTATTTTAGTTGCTTGCCAGTATTCACTAACCCCGAGGTCGCGGACTCCATGGTGGGTGGGACTCTCGTGCCCGAATAAAAAATAAAAAAACTTATGGAAACTAAATCTCCTCTTTCTTTCAGCCTGACGGGAGGCCCAAATCCCCAAACAATACAAACTAAAAGAACATATGAAAATGATGATGCCAAAACCCTGCCAAAGAAACTTTCTGTTCAACCTATCCACCTTCGATTTTTAATTGTACATTCCGAATCTGAAAAACTATCCAAAGCTTCCCCCTTTTTAATACAAAAAGCTATCAAAGGTATTTGTGGAAATGACCCAAAACATGTTAAAAAAAAACTCCGTTCTGGCGATCTTCTTATTGAAACAATAGGTGCAAGACAATCCACTTCCCTTCTCAAGACCCCCTCAGGGGGTTTACTTTCTATAAGTAAATACGGGCTTCACAACCCCGGGGCACCCCAGTGATCTATCCCTCCTTCTGTTTTATCTTCTCGTTTTGTTTTTGTATTTATCGTTTGACTTCTTTCTTCCCTCGTTGTGGTTACCTCTTCAGAGGTGAGGGCTCCCCTTGAGAAGCTTTGTGCCGCTCTGTTGCCATCAGCTTCTCTCGGGCATTTAATCACCCACGTGTTTGCCGTGCGTGGAGACCCGTGTCTCTGGAAAGGGGGATCCTGGTAGTTGAGGGGCGACATACTGTCCCAATACACTACTTTGGCCCTTGCTTCAGATAAACGGGAGGTGCACATTGGTCCCGTGTGTATCAATCGGCTGGTCGTCCGACTTCGTCGGCGGCTAGGGATCAAGCGTCCGGCTCGTCTGCTGGGAATCTCGTTAAGGGTGGAGACTTCTACAGGGGCGAGTCGTTCGCGTATAGGTATTGGACAGCCCGGTAGTGTTATGCCGTGCGCAATAGTTTAGTTGATGTTTTCTTTTCCTTTCTTATTTTATTGCTTGCCGGTATTCACTATCCCCGATATCGAGGACTCCATGGTGGGTGGGACTCTAGTGCCCGAATCTTTTTTCCCTACTTTAATGGAAATTAAATCTTCTTTTTCTTCTCTTCCTAGTGGGGAGCAACATTGTCCTGAACCTTTGCTACAAACTCGTGCAAAATTCTTCGTTGTGCATCGCCAGGAGGGCTCCTTTGAGAAGGTCTCTCCATTTCTTATTGAAAAAACATTAAAATCGTTGGTTGGTGATACGACTTCAGTTAAAAAACTGAGGTCCGGGGATTTACTTGTTGAAGTTCGCAATCATCAGCAAGCTAAGAACATTCTAAAGATTGAAAATTTTGGTTCACTCCCGGTTACTGTGAAGGAACATGGTTCCCTTAACAAATCTCGTGGTGTTGTGTCTGAATCAGACTTATACCATACAGCGGAGGACGAGATACTTGATCACCTTCGTGATCAGCATGTTTCAGCCGTCCACCGCATTACAATACGCCGAGATGGGAACATAATACCTACCAAACATCTAATTGTCACTTTTGATTTACCCACTTTGCTGTCTCATGTGAAGGCGGGGTACCTGAATTGCCATGTCCGTCCGTATATTCCGAACCCACTTCGCTGTTTCAAGTGCCAGAAATTTGGCCCCTCTCAAACAGCGTGTCGTGGGGAAACGGAAACATGCGCGCGTTGTGCAGGTACTGGACATGACAGTGCTGATTGCAAAGCACCCGAGAAGTGTGTCAATTGCAATGGCACGCATCCGTCATACTCTCGATCATGTCCACAGTGGTCCCTCAGGGGGTTTACTTTCTATAAGTAAATACGGGCTTCACAACCCCGGGGCGCCCCAGTGATCTATCCCTCCTTCTGTTTTATCTTCTCGTTTTGGTTTTGTATTTATCGTTTGACTTCTTTCTTCCCTCGTTGTGGTTACCTCTTCAGAGGTGAGGGCTCCCCTTGAGAAGCTTTGTGCCGCTCTGTTGCCATCAGCTTCTCTCGGGCATTTAATCACCCACGTGTTTGCCGTGCGTGGAGACCCGTGTCCCTGGAAAGGGGGATCCTGGTAGTTGAGGGACGACATACTGTCCCAATACACTACTTTGGCCCTTGCTTCAGATAAACGGGAGGTGCACATTGGTCCCGTGTGTATCAATCGGCTGGTCGTTCGACTTCGTCGGCGGCTAGGGATCAAGCGTCCGGCTCATCTGCTGGGAACCTCGTTAAGGGTGGAGGCTTCTACAGGGATGAGCCGTTCGCGTATAGGCACTGGATAACCTGTTAGTGACATACCGTGCGTAACTTTTTAGTTGCGATTTTCTTTCCTTTCATTATTTTAGTTGCTTGCCGGTATGCCCTAACCCCAAGATCGCGGACTCCACGGTGGGTGGGACTCTAGTGCCCGAATGAATATAAACTAAACTTATGGAAACTTTATCTCCTCTTTCTTCAGGCCCTACGGGAGGCCCAAATCCCCAATATCCATCAACATCTACTAAGCGTGCAATAGAGATTGACAATTTTGCCATACCAAAAAAACAAGCTTCTCTACTGAATGAACCGGCTTTTCTAATTGTACAATCCGAATCCGGAGAATTGGGTAAAATGTCCCCTTTTTTCATACAGAAGGGGATAAAAGGTATCTGTGGTAACGAGCCAAAAAACATTAAAAAGCTAAGATCGGGTGACTTTCTTGTCGAAACAAAGGACTCCAGACAATCACAATATTTACTTTCAGCATCTGCAATGGGAAATATTAAAATAACCGTAACCCCACACAAAGGTCTCAACTCATCCCAAGGCGTCATTTCTGAATCGGATCTTCAACACGTTGAAGATTCCGAAATCCTAAAAGAACTATCTCCGCAAGGGGTTACAAATGTTCGCCGAATCACCATCAAGAGGGATGACAAAATACTAAACACCAAGCATCTAATATTAACGTTTAATTCCTCCAAACTACCTAACAAAATCACAGCTGGTTACTTGAGTTGCCCTGTAAGACCATATATTCCCAACCCATTGCGATGCTTTAATTGCCAAAAGTTCGGGCATTCGAAACATACATGCAGAAGTAAAGTAGAAGTTTGCGCAGTGTGTGGCAGCACTGAACATAAAAGCGAAGGCTGCCAAGCTGAGCCCACCTGCGTAAACTGCACTGGAGATCATCCATCTTTCTCCAGGAAGTGCCCAACATACAATAAAGAAAAGAAAATCCAAGAAATAAAAACTCACAATAGCATCTCATACCCGGAAGCCCGAACTATTTATGAAACCACAATAGAAAATTCTATGGCCAAAACAATAGCCAAAGCAATTGCCTCCAAATCAACACAAGTAAAATCCATAGCCACACAAACAGATATTCATGTACCTAATTCAAAAATGTCACCCGAACAACTGCTTAAATGTTTTTCCCCACTCGTCAAACACAGTACCTCTTCGTCTCAGACAATCCCAATTCCCGGAAATTCGAATTCCAATAAAAATCCCCCCAAAACCACTGTAAAACCTCTAAAAAACAAAAAGCAATCTGAAACTAAACAAAATTTTAAACCCGGAGAAGCTCTAAAAACCAAAATACAATCAAAAATCCAGTCAAATAAACAACAAAAAGTAAAAACAAAGAAAAACAAATTTGAATCATCAGAAACATCCACTGATGATGATACTGATGTCATCTCGGGTCTGGAGCCAGGTGACATGGAGGTCGACCCAGGCCTCGAGACCCCTGCTCTTCTTCATCCGAGGAGCAAGTCATTAGACCGGCGGATAGGCAATTCTTCCAAGTAACATTCAATATGTTATCTTGGAACTGTCGCGGTTTCCACCACAATTCGGTAGATATAAAACACCTCGTAGATTTACACAAGCCTGTCTGTTTCTGTTTGCAAGAGACTCTCTTGAAGCCTTTTCAAAGCTCTCTTCTTAGGGGGTATAGTCCCCTACGTAAGGACTATATCAGCGGCGACCGAGCTAGCGGTGGTGTTGCTATATTTACATCTAATAGCAATCCGTCCACCCCGCTATCACTCACGACCACCTTACAAGCTGTTGCCGTTAGAGTAGCTGTGAAAAATGTATTGGTAACAGTTTGCTCAATATATCTCCCCCCTAATCGTAACATCCGACAATCAGAATTAGACAGGCTTTGTGACCAGCTTCCACCCCCTATTATTTTAATGGGGGATTTCAATGGTCACAGTCCTCTTTGGGGTAGCCCAGACATAAATCAACGTGGAAGACAAGTTGAAAAGTTATTAGACGACTATAATCTTTGTGTACTTAATAACGGGCAACCAACATATTTCCACACCCCATCGAGGACATTTCACGCCATCGATCTTACCTTGTGTTCACCATCTCTCCTACATCTATGGTCTTTTCATGTCGGGCGGGATCCTTACCAGAGTGATCATTTCCCTATCCGACTGGAGATGCTAGGAGTCGATGCTGTTCCCTCTGTTCGTATACCTCGTTTCAAAATAGAATCAGCAGATTGGGAACAGTTTTCTTCCCTCGTCCAGTTCTCTGACGAGATGGTGAACCAAGATGACATCGATGAAGCTGTAAATTCTATTACCCATGCCATCTTGGAAGCTGCTCGTTTGTCCATACCTATGACATCTACCAATCTACCGAAAACTCCCAAACCGTGGTGGAACAACGACTGTAAAATTGCCCACAAAAAGCAGAGGAAGGCTTGGGGTATCTTTCGCCGAAACCCCACTGAAGCCAACCTCATAGCTTTTAAATGTGCTCGAGCTGAAGCTCGTAGAATCCGCCGGCGTAGCCAGAAGGACTCTTGGATGCGTTATGTCAGCACTATAACATCGAATACCTCTTCTAAAAGGGTCTGGAATAAAATTAATAAAATCAAGGGCCAATATCCTAGACACTCTACTTCTATCTTAGAGACTAACCTAGGTATAGTTTCAGATCCTAAAGGTATTGCTGACACCCTGGCCGATTCCTTTGCTAAAATATCTAGCAACTCGAATTACCAAGAGCCGTTTGCCTCTATTAAACTCAATGCTGAGAAAACGAAATTGAATTTTACATCTACTGCGTTGGAAAACTATAATGCTGATTTTACCATGGCCGAGCTGATGCGAGCTCTTTCCAACACTCGCGGCTCGGCTGTTGGTTACGACGAAATTCATTATAGTATGCTTACACATCTCCAGCCTTTCCAACTGAAATTTATTCTCAAGCTGTATAATAAGATCTGGCGGGAAAATATATTTCCGTCAGCATGGCAACGTGCTCTTGTAATTCCAATAGTCAAGCCAGGTAAAGACCCTAAGAGTCCTTCCAGCTACAGGCCAATAGCATTGACTAGTTGCATGTGCAAGCTTCTTGAAAAATTAGTCAACGCTCGCCTCCTTTTTTATTTGGAAGATAACAATTGTCTCTCTCGGTTTCAAAGTGGTTTCCGTCGTGGACGAAGTACACTTGACAACCTGATCCTCCTTGAAACATCCATTCGGGAGGCATTTGTCAAGCGGAACCATTTGGTGTCTGTATTTTTCGACATGGAGAAAGCCTATGACCGTACTTGGAGATATGGTATCCTCAGAGACCTTCATAATTTAGGTCTCAGAGGAAATTTACCACTCTTTATTGCGAATTTCCTTTCTCGGAGAGTTTTCCAAGTACGCGTCAACTCTGTCTTATCAGATGAGTTTGTTCAGGAGCAAGGCGTTCCCCAGGGAAGTGTATTGAGCTGCGCACTGTTTATCATCAAAGTTAACGACATAATGACCTGCCTACCACCTGCAGTGTCTGGTTCGCTTTTCGTCGACGACTTTCAAATATCGTGCGCCTCAATAAACATGTCTCTTATTGAAAGACAGATTCAAATTGCCATCAGAAGGATTTCGGACTGGGCTAATCAAAATGGCTTTGCATTCAATGCACAAAAAACCGTGGCCATGCACTTCTGCAGGAAACGTGAGCTTCATAACGACCCTGAGCTTTTTATAAATGGGGCTCAGATACCTATTGTATCAGAAACGAAGTTTCTTGGGGTCATTTTTGACTCGAAGCTCACTTTCCTGCCTCATATAAAACATCTGAGAGTAAAGTGCACTAAAGCTCTGAACCTTCTGAAAGTGCTATCTAACACTTCCTGGGGTGCTGATACCACCTCCATGTTGAGAATATACAGATGCCTTATTCGTTCCAAACTTGATTATGGTTCTGTGGTGTACGGATCCGCCAGAAAATCGGTGTTGATGCTCCTTGACCCTGTCCACCACCAAGGTGTCAGAATCGCGTCGGGAGCCTTCCGTACATCACCAATTCCAAGTGTCCTTAATATATGTTTGGAGCAACCTTTGAAACTGAGACGAGACAAGCTGTCTTTAAAATTTTATTTTAAAATTAAAAGTCACCCACATCATCCTCTCTCTCATAATATTTATAGTCCATCTCATACGAGACTATTTAATGCACGCCCATCTTGCATTCCATCATTTTCATTGCGAATTCATTCAATTCTTACATCTCATAATATTGATAATTTCAAGATTCGTCCTCTCACATTCACACAACCACCTTGGCATTCTCATAACATCAAAGTTTTAAATGTATTTAGCAATTTTAAAAAATGTGAAACACCAGATCTAATATTTACTCGTCTATTTTATTATCATAGGCATAACTTTTCAAATTTTAAAGCAATGTATACGGATGGGTCGAAAAGCCAGGGACATGTCGGAGCAGCTGCAGTTTACGACGATAAAATCTTCTCACGTGAGCTGCATCAAAGCTGCTCCATCTTTACAGCTGAGTCCCTGGCTATCTTCTTGGCCTTGCAATATATTTTACAGCAAGGCCATAGCCAGTGGATTATTTATACAGATTCGAAGAGCTGTTTAGATGCATTAAGTAATCCACTCAGCCAGACCCATCCTTTTATTTTAGATATTTTAAAGATTCATTCAACACTTTTAGATAGAGGTTTTAATGTTCTTTTTTGTTGGATCCCAGGTCATGTGGGGATCATGGGTAACGAACTCGCTGACTCAATTGCACGATCAGCAAGTGGACCTAGGAGCACTTGGCTCTGCCCTGACGACGCAAATAAAGCTTGTGAAACTGCTCTGTCTCTCACTTGGCAGGCCATGTGGGATGCACAGGCAGCCAACAAGCTGCGTTCGTTCCAGCCCTTAATATCCGGATTCGCGCCCATCCAGCAATCCAGGAAAAGGGAAGTGCTCCTAACTCGATTAAGAATTGGCCACACACGCTTTACCCATGTGCATCTTCTGCTGGCAGAAGATGCCCCCACATGCAACACCTGTGGAGTTATTTTTTCTGTGTTTCATATTTTAAATGAATGTCCGGCTTTTAACACCATCAGATTGAGACTTTTTAACATGAGCCAACCTCCATTATCATCTCTCTTGAGTTCACCCCCACATGAAAATCTTTTTAGCTTCTTACTTGAAATTGGATTTTATTACTTGATTTAAAAATTTCATTTCAAATCTTTTACCCTTTGTTGATTTGAACATATTTTAATCATTTTTTAACATGGTTGATATAGATAAAATTGTTCGGCGCAGTATGGCCCACGTGAAGCCCTTGCGCCAGAAATCGCACCAACCAACCAACCAACCAACCATGTCCACAGTGGGTAAAAGAAAAAGAAATCCAGACCGTGCGTGTGAACCAGAATTTATCCTACTTTGATGCTAGGAGACTAGTTGATTCTAGGACCCCTAAAACTGGTGTTGCTTACGCTGATGTTTGTAAAAAAACTTTCAGCAGTAAAAGCACCCAAACGGAAACCCCTGTATCACCTCTTGTTAAGTTGCCTCAAAAGTCATCTGTAGAGGTAACAAAACGACCAACGATTGTTAAAAAATCCTTAGCTAAATCAAAAGCTTTACAAACAATAAAATTAAAATCTGCCAAAGGATGACTTTCTCGAGAGAAGCCCTCTAACCCTTTTAATATCCTTCGTTCATTTAGAGATGCGGATGTGGTGAATCTTCACCCATCTGACCCCACAGGGGGTTTACTTTCTCAAAGTAAATACGGGCTTCACAACCCCGGGGCGCCCCAGTGATCTATCCCTCCCTCTGTTTTACCTTCTTTTTTGGGTTATGTATTTATTGTTTGGCTTCTCTTCCTTCCCTCGTTGTGGTTACCTCTTCAGAGGTGAGGGCTCCCCTTGAGAAGCTTTGTGCCGCTCTGTTGCTATCAGCTTCTCTCGGGGATTATATCACCCACGTGTTTGCCGTGCGTGGAGACCCGTGTCCCTGGAAAGGGGGATCCTGGTAGTTGAGGGACGACATACTGTCCCAATACACTACTTTGGCCCTTGCTTCAGATAAACGGGAGATGTACATTGGTCCCATGTGCATCAATCGGCTGGTCGTCCGACTTCGTCGGCGGCTTGGGATCAAGCGACCGGCTCTTCTACTGGGAATCTCGTTAAGGGTGGAGACATCTACAGGGACGAGCCGGTCGCGTATAGACACTAGATAACCTGATAGTGGTATGCCGTGCGTAACAGTTCAGTTACTATTTTTTTCTTTTCTTGATTTGTGTTGCTTGCCGGTGTGCACTATCCCTGATATCGCGGACTCCATGGTGGGTGGGATTCTAGTGTCCGAATTTCTATATATGTATTTTATGATGGCTTCTTCTCTCTCCAGCCCCACGGGAGGCATAAATCCCCAAGCTAAATCCAACAAAAGAACTATACAAAATGAAATCAACACAACAACAAAAAAACAAGCTTCAATAAATGACATCCCCTCCACGCTCCAATCTACCTCAAACACACTTCAGTCCACTTCATCTCCCTGCTTTTTAATAGTACAATCAGAAGATGGTCAACTGGGCAAAATGTCCCCTTTCTTCGTTCAAAAGGGGATCAAAGGAATATGTGGCAATGAACCGAAATCAATAAAAGAACTCAAATCTGGTGACTTCTTAATAGAAACAAAAGACAGCAGACAGTCCCAATATTTACTATCAGCCAAAACAATAGGAGAAATACAAATATCCGTAACCCCTCACAGAGCACTAAATTCGTGCCAGGGAGTAATTTCCGAATCTGATTTACAACATGTTGAAGATTCGGAAATTCTAAAAGAACTGTCTCCCCAGGGGGTTACAAAAGTTCGCCGCATAACAATCAAACGAGACAATAATATTATAAACACTAAGCACATTATTTTAACTTTCGATACACCCAACTTACCCAATAGAATCATAGCAGGTTATCTCAGTTGCCCAGTTCGACCATTTATCCCGAATCCTCTACGTTGCTTCAAATGCCAAAAGTTCGGGCACTCTAAAAATGCGTGTAGGAGTAAGGTCGAAGTTTGCGCAGAGTGTGGCAGTATTGAACATCCAAGCGAAGGCTGCAAAGCTGAGCCCACCTGCGTAAACTGCAAAAAGAACCATCCGTCTTACTCCAGATCATGCGAACAATGGATAGCGGAAAAGAAAATTCAGGAGATAAAAACAGAAAAAAATATTCCCTATCCTGAGGCCCGAACGATTTACGAAAATACAATAGCCAATTCTATGGCCAGAACAATAGCTAAGACAATTGCCCCAAAACCACCCCAAGTAAAATCAATAACCACTCAGACGGATATTCATATCCCAAAGTCTGCATTATCACCGGAACAATTACTACAGTGCTTTTCTTTGCCACCAAAATACAATACTTCCTCTTCTCAAACTCAGGATATTCCAAATAATTCAAAATCAAACAAAAAATCATTAAAACCTGTTGTCAAAGCTAAGAAATCGACTAACACCAAACAGTCAAACAATCCTGGAGCTACATTAAAAAATAAAATACACAACAAAAATCCAACCAATGTTAAATTCTTAATTAAAAATAAAGAAAAATCAGAAACATCAGAAGCATCAACTGAGGATGATGACGACATTGATGTCATCACGGGTCTCTCTCCAGGTGATATGGATATAGACCCAGGCCTCGAGACTCCTGCTCTTCTCCATCCAAGGAGCAGGTCAAAAGACCAGCGGATCGGCTATCTTTCCAATTAGCATCCAATATGTTTTCTTGGAATTGTCGTGGTTTCCACCAAAATTCGGTAGATATAAAACACCTCGTAGATTTATACAAACCTGTCTGTTTCTGTTTGCAAGAGACGCTTTTGAAGCCTTTTCAGAGCTCTCTTGTTAGGGGGTATAGTCCTCTACGTAAGGACTACCTCAACGGCGATAGAGCTAGCGGTGGTGTTGCTATATTTACATCCAATAGCAGTCCATCCACCCCGCTATTGCTCACGACCACCTTACAAGCTGTTGCCGTTAGAGTAGCTGTAAAAAATAAATTAGTCACAGTTTGCTCTGTTTACCTCCCCCCTAATCGTAACATCCGACAAGCAGATTTAGACAGACTTTGTGACCAGCTTCCACCCCCTATTATTTTAATGGGGGATTTCAATGGTCACAATCCTCTTTGGGGTAGCCCAGACATTAACAACCGTGGAAGACAGATTGAAAAATTTGTAGAGGATCAGAATCTCTGTCTCCTCAATGATGGGCAACATACATATTTCCACACCCCATCGAGGACGTTTCACGCCATCGATCTTATCTTGTGTTCACCATCTCTCCTACATCTATGGTCTTTTCATGTCGGACGAGATCCCTACCATAGTGATCATTTCCCCGTCCGTCTGGAGATGTTAGGAGTTGATACTGTTCCCCGGGTTCGTGTCCCTCGTTTCAAAATAGATTCAGCAGATTGGGAACAGTTTTCTTTCCTCGTCCACTTCTCTGACGAGATGGTGAACCAAGATGACATCGATGAAGCTGTAGGCTCTGTCACCCAGGCCATATTGGAAGCTGCTCGTTTTTCCATACCTATGACATCTACCAATCTACCGAAAATACCAAAACCGTGGTGGAACCACGAATGTAAAATTGCTCACAAAAAGCAGAGGAAGGCCTGGGGTATCTTTCGTCGATATCCCACTGAAGCCAACCTCATCGCTTTAAAATGTGCTCGAGCTGAAGCTCGTAGGATCCGCCGGCGTAGCCAGAAGGACTCTTGGATGCGTTATGTCAGCACTATAACATCGGATACCTCTTCAAAAAGTGTTTGGAGCAAAGTAAAGAAAATCAAGGGCCACTATCCTAGACACTCCATTTCTATCTTGGAGACTAATCTAGGAATAATCTCGGACCCTAAAGGTATTGCTGACACCCTGGCTGACTGTTTTGCTAAAGTATCTAGCAACTCGAATTACCAAGAGCCGTTTGCCACTATTAAACGTAATGCTGAAAAAACTAAATTAAACTTTACATCCACCGAGTTGGAAGACTATAATGCTGATTTCACCATGGCCGAGTTAATGCGAGCTCTTTCGAACACTCGCGGCTCGGCTGTTGGTCATGATGAAATCCATTATAGCATGCTGAAACATCTCGAGCCTCTCCAACTGAAGTTTATTCTCAAGCTCTATAATAGGATCTGGCGAGAAAAGAAATTTCCGTCAACATGGCAACGTGCTCTTGTGATTCCAGTTGTCAAGCCAGGCAAAGACCCTAAGAGTCCTTCCAACTACAGGCCTATAGCATTGACTAGTTGCTTGTGCAAGCTTCTTGAAAAAATAGTCAATGCTCGCCTTTTTTATTTGGAACAAAACAATTGTCTCTCTCGGTTTCAAAGTGGTTTTCGTCGAGGACGAAGTACGCTTGACAACCTCCTCCTCCTTGAAACTTCAATTCGGGAGGCTTTTGTCAAGCAGAACCATATGGTATCTGTCTTTTTTGACATGGAGAAAGCCTATGACCGTACTTGGAGGTATGGTATCCTCAGAGACCTACATAATTTAGGTCTCAGAGGAAACTTACCACTATTTATTGAGAATTTCCTTTCTCGTAGAGTCTTCCAAGTACGTGTTAACTCCATCTTATCAGATGAGTTTATACAGGAACAAGGCGTTCCCCAGGGAAGTGTATTGAGTTGCGCACTGTTTATAATTAAAGTCAACGACATTATGACCTGCCTACCACCTGCAGTGTCAGGCGCTTTATTTGTCGACGACTTCCAGATATCGTGCGCCTCAATAAATATATCTCTTATCGAAAGACAAATTCAACTTGCCATCAGAAGGATTACAGGCTGGGCCAATCATAATGGATTTATATTCAATGCACAGAAGACCGTGGCAGTGCACTTTTGCAGGAAACGTGGGCTTCATAACGATCCTGAGCTTTTCCTTAATGGGTTACAAATACCTGTTGTTAAGGAAATAAAATTTCTTGGAGTAGTTTTTGACTCGAAGCTCACTTTCCTGCCCCATATAAAATATCTTAGAACAAAGTGCACTCAAGCTCTGAACCTTCTGAAAGTGCTTTCCAACACTTCCTGGGGTGCTGATATCACCTCCATGTTAAAAATATACAGATGCCTTGTTCGTTCCAAACTTGACTATGGTTCTGTGGTGTACGGATCCGCCAGAAAATCGGCATTGATGCTCCTTGACCCTGTTCATCATCATGGTGCCAGAATCGCGTCAGGAGCCTTCCGTACATCACCAATCCCAAGCGTACTTAATATTTGTCTGGAACAACCTTTGAAACTGAGACGAGACAAGCTCTCTATGGCATACTATTTTAAAATTAAAAGTCACACATCTCATCCTCTATCTCAAAATATTTATAATCCATCACATATTAGACTTTTTAATGCACGACCATCCTGCATCCCATCATTTTCATTACGAATACGCCAAATTCTTTCATCTCATCATCTCGATAATTTCAGGGTTCGCCCTATTATTTTCACTCATCCACCCTGGCATATTCATGACATAAAAATATTAAATATATTTAGCAATTTTAAAAAGAATTTTACTCCAGATATCGTTTTTACAAATTTGTTTTATTACCATCGAGAGCATTTTTCTAACTTTAAAGCTATTTACACTGATGGGTCGAAAAGCCAGGGGCATGTCGGAGCAGCTGCAGTTCACGACAATGTCATCATGTCACGAGAACTGCACCAAAGCTGCTCCGTCTTTTCAGCTGAGTCCCTGGCTATTCTCTTGGCCTTGCAATTTGTTTTAAAGCAGGGCCATGGTCAGTGGATTATTTACACTGATTCCAAGAGCTGTTTAGATGCATTAAATAATCCACTGAACCAGACCCATCCTTTTATACTAGATATTTTAAACATTCACACGACACTCGTAGAGAGAGATTTTAATGTCCTTTTTTGTTGGATCCCAGGTCATGTGGGGATCATGGGTAACGAGCGTGCAGATACTATCGCACGATCTGCAAGTGGACCTAGGAGCACTTGGCTCTGCCCTGACGACGCAATAAAAGCTTGTGACGCTGCTCTATCTCTCACTTGGCAGGCCATGTGGGATGCACAGACGGCTAACAAGCTGCGTTCGTTTCAGCCCTTAATATCCGGATTCGCGCCCATCCAGCAATCCCGGAAAAGGGAAGTGCTCCTGACTCGTCTAAGAATAGGCCACACTCGTTTCACCCATGTGCATCTTCTGCTGGCAGAAGATGCCCCCACATGCAATTCCTGTGGTGTTATCTTTTCTGTTGTGCACATTTTGAGTGATTGTCCTGTTTTTAACAACATCAGACTTCGAAATTTTAATACAAATCATCCATCATTGTCTTTGATTTTAAATTCACCACATCAAAATCTATTTACATTTTTAAAAGAAATAGGCTTTTATTGCTTGATATAGAATTTTTATCATTTATAGTGTTTATTGCCTTTGTTGTTTTTAATCTTTGTATCTTTTAAAAATTGAATTAATTCAAATACATAAACAAATGTTTGGCGCAGTATGGCCCTAGTGTAGCCCTTGCGCCATAAAACTCAAAACAACCAACTTCACCCATCTGATGATGACGAAGATATTAGTGAAGAGCCTGATCCCCATTTAAGTTTGACCTTAAATAAGTAATGGCTTCTTTTGTTTCTTGGAACTGTCGCGGTTTTAGGTCTAGGAAGGATGATGTGAAGAACATTATTTCACTTTACCATCCAGCATGTTTGGCCCTTCAAGAAACCTTCTTGAAGGATTCATATATATCCAAGATCCGTAGGTATAGCTGCATTAGAAAAGATGTTAGCCGTAGTAATACAGTGTCTGGAGGAGTATGTCTTTTTATTTCTCATGATTATCCCAGCACTGTACTCACACTGCGCACATCTCTACAGGCTGTGGCTGCGAGACTTCATTTTCAGTCCCTTCTCACAGTCTGTTGCCTATACCTACCGCCACATGCTATCATCCGCCAAGAGGAGCTAAATGATCTGACAGACCAGCTTCCAGCTCCATTTATATTGCTTGGTGACCTTAATGAACACAGTACTATGTGGGGTAATGATAATACGAACCCTCGTGGGAGACAGATTGAAAAGTTGTTATCTGATCACTGTCTCTGTCTCCTGAATAATGAGGAGAAAACCTATTTTCATGAACCCACTAAAACATTCCATTCACTTGATTTAGCCATTTGTTCCCCTATACTTTTGCCATACTTGAATTTTGCTGTTGGAAGTGATCTACATAACAGTGATCACTTCCCGATTCTCATTTCCCATAACGGTAGTAGTAACGTGAACATCCGTCTACCTACATACAAATACCACAGGGCGAATTGGGACAGATTTACTGAGTTGGCTGTTGTAACAGGAACAATGGTGGACAGTGAGGATGTTGATACTGCTGTCCAAAATGTCACTGAAGCAATTTTAAATGCTGCTGACTCCTCGATTCCTAAGACATCACCTAGAACACTGCGACACTGTAAACCATACTGGAATGCAGACTGTCAGTCTGCATACAAGAAGCAAAAGAAGCTATGGGGTATCTTCCGCAGATACCCAACTACAGGAAACCTTGTCGCCTTTAAAAAGGCTAAGGCAGTTGCTCGTAGGATTAGACGTCAAAGTCAGAAAGATTCTTGGATAAGTTATGTCTCTTCGATTACATCTAAAACATCAAGTAAACAGTTGTGGAAGAAGGTTAGAGCAGCCAACGGTTTGTATCCGGAATATTCTTGTCCGATACTTCAAACCGGAGCTGCTGTGTTCTCTTCCCCTGAAGATATTGCTAACCTTATCGGTGAAACTTTTGAAAGAGTGTCCAGTCCCGATTCTTATAGTTCTACTTTTCTAGTGACTAAGAATCGTGCTGAACGGACTGGAATTAACTTCAAAAGCAATATTGATTACTCCTACAACTGTGACCTTAAGATGTACGAATTGAATAGTGCTTTATCTAAAGCACATAACACCAGTCCAGGTCCAGATGGGATGAGTTACCAAATGCTTCGCCATTTAAGTCCAGATACTCTTTTTAGCATCCTTTTCCTTTTTAATCGAATCTGGAAGGAGAACATCTTTCCTACCTTGTGGCGGGAAGCTACTGTAATCCCCATTCTGAAACCTGGAAAGGATACCAAGGATCATCTGAACTATCGACCGATAGCCTTAACGAGCTGCCTCTGTAAGACCTTTGAACGTATTGTAAACGCCCGACTCTCTTACATGTTAGAAAAAGATAAATGCATTTCACCTTTCCAGAGTGGGTTCCGACGAGGACGGTCCACTCTTGATAACATCGTGAAACTAGAAACAGATGTCCGCAATGCCTTTGTGCAAAGGAATCATCTAGTTTCAATCTTTTTCGACATTGAGAAGGCGTATGATCATACGTGGCGATATGGTATCCTACAAACTCTATTTAATTTTGGTTTTAGGGGTAATCTGCCCCTTTTTATTCAAAATTTTTTATCATCTCGTGTTTTTAGAGTTCGTATTGGAGCTTCATTTTCAAATTATTTTAACCAATCTGAGGGAGTTCCTCAAGGTTGTGTTTTAAGTGTGACCCTTTTTAATCTTCATATCAGCAACATCCTTCATGTCCTTTCACCCTTTGTTCATGGAACTTTGTATGTTGATGATTTGCAAATCTCATGCCAAGGATCAAACATGCGCTTACCCCTCGGGGGCTCACGTCTTGTGAGTACGGGCTTGGCAAACCCGAGGTACCCTAGCTGGGCCTAGCATTTTTTTTTCTTTCCTTTTCTTTTTTGTTAGGCCCTACCGTATGTACTGTTTCGTTAGTTTGATTTTGTTCAATCAGTTCATTCCATATTTTGTCATACGTTTTTCATTTTAGTTTTTTACTTATTTTTCTGGGTTTAGTTACATTACTTATATTTCTGTGTTTAGTTTATATTACTTGTATGCTTGGGTTCATTTCTATGATTTTTTGTTGGATTTTCCCAACCCACGTGTTTGCCGTGCGTGGCGTCCCGTAAGGGGGAGAATGGGATCCTAGGGTTACCTTGCGTAGGATTCACATGGTTGGGTCCTCGCATGCGTGCCCTTTGGCCCAGGATTCACTGTAGACGGGTGGCAGGAGGTAGCCCCCTCCTGTCAATCGGCTGGTAGTTGAACTTTCACCTTCACTACTTAGGGTTAGCATTGCGGTTAGGGTTGCCTAGCGGATCTACAACCCGAAGCCGTAATGCTATATCTCGATGCTATCCCTGAGACCCCAAGGGTCTCCCCTTGTTGGGCTCTGTGATGGGTGGGGACGCATCGAGATGAAAAAAATAAAATTTAACTATGGAAACTATAAAACCTACAGGCACTGGTGAAGCCTTAATTCACCAAAAAAACATCAATGCCAACTCCACTAACAAACGTCCATCTGATCTACCATCTACAACTAATTCCAAAAAGCTATCTGTTAACCTACCAACATTTTACATAATCCAATCAACCGATCCCTCCTTCAAAACTAAGTCACCCTTCTTCATCCAAAAGGCCTTGCAAGGGGCAATTGGTGAAGCTAAAACAATCAAGCGATTGCGTTCAGGAGATTTACTAGTTCAAGCCGCAAATCCTCTCCAATCTCAATCCCTAAACAATCTCAAAATGCTTGCCACCCTACCTGTAACAACAACACCACATAAAACTTTAAACAATAGCCAAGGCGTCATATCTGAACCAGATCTGCAGTGTGTGGATGAGGACGAACTCGTCTCTGAACTCTCGAGTCAGGGCGTGATTCGTGCTCATCGCATTACTATTAAAAGAAGCGACAATATCCTAAAGACTAAACACGTAATTCTCACCTTCAATACTCCTGTCCTACCACCCAATATTAAAGCCGGGTACTTGAACTGCCCAGTCCGCCTATATGTCCCGAATCCGTTGCGCTGTTTTAAGTGTCAACGGTTCGGGCACTCTAAGAACACCTGCAATAGGCCGGACACATGTGCTAAATGTGGTAGCGCTGAACACACCGATCGGGATTGCACCGCAGATGCCCATTGTGTAAACTGCAATGATGCTCACCCTGCGTTTTCCCGATCGTGCCCCGAATGGGTGCGTGAAAAAGAAATTCAGCAAATTAAATCCACACGCAATGTGTCCTATGCTGAGGCAAGGGCATTGGTTCCCAAAAGACCATCTAACACCGGTCAAAAAACGTACTCGGCAGCAGTTCAGCCCCAATCGGTAAATGATATTAGTTGCCAGACAAATCTCTCATATCCTTGCCAACTCCAAACCTCTAGTACATCTAAATCCAATAGTTCAACTAAACCCAATACTATAACTACTGCAATCCAAACTAAACTAGTTAGTAAATCTGTTAAAGCTCAACAATCTCCTCAAACTACAATAGCTAAACAAACAACAAAATCCTTAACAAAACCCGGAGAAGCCCTTAAACTTAAGGTGCTATCTAAACACAAAAAATCTCCTGAACATGAAAACGTAGAATTGCCCTTGCAAAAGAAAAATATTACAACTAAACCCTCTGATCCTGGTAGATCAGAATTATCATCGGATGAAGATGCCATTTCGGGCCTATCTGATTCCGGTGAAATGGACGTAGAGACGGGTCTGGAGACTCCTATCAATCTCCAACCTAGGAGCAAGTCGAAAGATAGGAAGACTGACAAAAACCCATCTTAAAATTCAGTCTCCTTTCTTGGAATTGTCGCGGTTTCCACCACAACTCGGTAGACATAAAACATCTGGTTGATGAACATAAACCTGTTTGTATCTGTTTGCAAGAGACGCTCTTAAAGCCTTTTCAGAGCTCTCTTGTTAGGGGATATAGTCCTCTCCGTAAGGACTACGACAGCGGCGATAGAGCTAGCGGTGGTGTTGCCATATTTACAGCTAATGGCAATCCGTCTACCCCGCTATCGCTCGCCACTAATCTACAAGCTGTTGCTGTCAGAGTTGCTTTTCAAAATCAATTATTTACCATCTGTTCTATTTACCTCCCCCCTAATCTTATTATAAGACAAATGGATTTAAACAGGCTTTGTGACCAGCTTCCTCCCCCTTTTTTTATAATGGGGGATTTTAATGGCCACAATCCTCTTTGGGGTAGCCCAGACATCAATAACCGTGGAAGGCAAATTGAGAAGTTAATCACAGAACAACATCTCTGTGTTTTTAACAATGGGCAACATACCTACTTCCACGCCCCATCGAGGTCTTTTCACGCCATTGATCTCGCCCTGTGTTCACCATCTCTATTTTCTGACTGGACGTTTTTTGTGGAAAATGATCCTTATCATAGTGATCATTTTCCTATAGTCCTTAACTATATAGGAGGTGCATCTACTCCTGTAATCCGCCAACCCCGATTCATCATCGAACGGGCGGATTGGGACATGTTTTCTTCTGTCGTTTCTCTTTCTGACGAGATGGTGAACCAGGATGACATTGATGTAGCTGTGCAATCGGTCACCAACGCCATTATTGAAGCTGCTCACCTTTCTATGCCTGTATCATCAACAAAACTACCGAAACAATCCAAACCGTGGTGGAATCAAAACTGCAGACTTGCCCATAAAAAACAAAAAAAATTGTGGGGTATTTTTCGTAGGTACCCCACTACGACAAATCTTGTCAATTTTAAACGGGCACGGGCTGAGGCGCGTCAGATCCGCCGCTGCAGCCAGAGGGATTCTTGGAGGAATTATGTTAGCACCATAACTTCCTCAACGTCTTCCAAGAGGGTCTGGAACAAGGTCAATAAGATCAAGGGCCGTTATCGCAATTACTCTATCTCCATCTTAGAGAACCGTCAGGGAGTTGTTTCAGACCCTAAGGATATTGCCGATACTCTTGCCGATTCATTCGCCAAAGTATCGAGCAATTCCAACTATAAAGAGCCGTTCGCATCATATAAGCTTCGAGCTGAGAGGACAAAGTTGAATTTCGCTTCTGCTTCTTCGGAAGGTTATAACTCCGAGTTTACTTTGGCTGAGTTGATGCAAGCATTATCTGGTTCCAATAATTCTGCTGTTGGGCCAGATGATATACATTACTCCATGCTTAAACATCTCCAGCCACTCCAGCTCAAGCTTATATTGAAATTGTTTAACCGCATTTGGCGGGAGAATACATTTCCGTCCAACTGGCAACGAGCTCTTATAATACCAATTGTGAAACCTGGTAAAGACCCTAAGAATCCCTCAAGCTACCGCCCGATTGCATTAACTAGTTGTTTTTGTAAACTCCTTGAAAAACTAGTTAATGCACGTCTTTTATTCTATCTTGAATCCAATAATTGTCTGTCTCGGTTCCAGAGTGGTTTTCGTCGTGGACGAAGCACTATTGACAACTTGCTCCTCCTGGAAACTTCAATTCGGGAGGCTTTTGTCAAGCGGAACCATTTGGTATCTGTATTCTTTGACATGGAGAAAGCGTATGATCGTACTTGGAGATATGGTATACTCAAGGACCTACATGATATAGGTCTGCGAGGAAATCTACCGCTATTTATTGAGAACTTTTTAAAACGAAGAATCTTCCAAGTACGAATAAACTCAATATTATCTGACGAGTTCATACAAGAACAAGGTGTCCCCCAGGGAAGTGTGTTGAGCTGCGCACTATTCATCGTCAAAGTTAACAGCCTTTTGACCTGCTTACCACCATCAGTGTCAGGGACTATGTTTGTTGACGATTTTCAGATGTCTTGCGCCTCAACGAATATGTCACTCATAGAGAGACAGCTTCAGCTGGCTATCAGGAGAATCACGGACTGGGCTAATAAAAACGGGTTTACTTTTTCTACTGAAAAAACCGTAGCCATGCACTTCTGCAGGAAACGTGAGCTTCACAATGACCCAGATATTTACTTGAATGGTGTTCAAATACCGATTGTTTCCGAGACCAAATTTCTCGGAATTATTTTTGACTCCAAGCTCACTTTCCTGCCCCATATTAAATATCTGAAGCTGAAGTGCAATAAAGTCCTGAATCTCCTGAAAGTTCTCTCCAACACTTCCTGGGGAGCTGACACATCCTCCATGTTGAAGATTTACAGGTGCCTGGTCCGTTCCATACTTGACTACGGCTCGGTGGTGTACGGATCTGCCAGAAAATCGGCGTTAATGCTCCTTGATCCTGTTCACCATTTAGGTCTCAGGATCGCATCAGGAGCATTTAGTACATCACCGGTGCAAAGTTTATATGTGCTTTGTCTGGAATCCTCTCTGGGACTGAGACGTGACAAACTTTCTTTAAAATTTTATTTTAAAATCAAAAGTCATCCATCTCATCCCCTTTTAGACCATATTTTTAAGCCTCTTTATCATCGACTTTTTAACGCACGCCCATCTTGCATACCATCTTTTACATTAAGAATTCAGTCCATTCTTTCATCACATAATATCAACAATTTTAAGATTCGTCCTATCTCATACTCCATCCCACCATGGCATCACCATCAAATAATTATTCTTAATATTTTTACAAATTTAAAAAAAAGCACTACACCTGACGTTGCTTTTATAAGTGTATTTTACTATCATCGACATAATTTTTCCAATTTTAAGGCAATATATACGGATGGGTCCAAAAGCCAAGGGCATGTCGGAGCTGCTGCAATTCATCACAATAACATCATGTCCCGAGAATTGCACCAAAGCAGCTCTGTCTTTTCAGCTGAGGCCCTGGCTATTCTATTGGCCTTGCAATTTATTTTAAAGCAAGGCCATGGTCAGTGGATTATTTACACAGATTCCAAGAGCTGTTTAGACGCACTAAATAATCCACTGAACCAGACCCATCCTTTTATCTTAGAAATTTTAAAACTTCATATTACACTTTTAGACAGAAAATTTAAAGTTCTTTTTTGTTGGATCCCAGGTCATGTGGGGATCATGGGTAATGAACGCGCAGATTCCATCGCACGATCAGTAAGTGGACCTAGGAGCACTTGGCTCTGCCCTGACGACGCATATAAAGCTTGTGACACTGCTCTGTCTCTCACTTGGCAGGCCATGTGGGATGCACAGACAGCTAACAAGCTGCGTTCGTTTCAGCCCTTAATTTCCGGATTCGCTCCCATACAGCAATCTAGGAAGAGGGAAGTGCTCCTAACTAGATTAAGAATAGGCCACACTCGTTTTACCCATGTGCATCTTCTGCTGGCAGAAGATGCCCCCACATGCAATACCTGTGGAGTTATATTTTCTGTTTTTCATGTTTTGAATGAATGTCGATCTTTTAATACGTTCAGACGGCAGTATTTTAATACCAACCATCCCTCACTTTCATCCATTTTATGTTCACCTCCTCACAAAAATCTTTTTAAATTTTTATATGACATTGGATTTTACCACCTGATTTAAATATTTGCCTCATCTTATATTTGATTTTTTTTTTCAAACTTTTAATTGCTAACAATGACTTACTTTTAATGTATTTTAAAACGAATTGACGATTGGTTGGCGCAGTATGCCCATGTGTTGCCCTTGCGCCGTTAAACTTCACTCAACCAACCAAACATGCGCTTAATTGAACGTCAATTACAAACTGCTGTTAACAGACTTGTAGAATGGTGTGAACAAAACGGCCATACATTGTCACCATCTAAAAGCAGTTGCATCCACTTCTGTAGGAGGAGGGGTCTTCACCCTGACCCTGAAATCCACATACGCAACACGCCCATCCCTGTTGTCAATCAGATAAGGTATCTGGGAGTCATTTTCGACAATAAGATGAATTTTCTCCCTCATATATTGTCCTTGCGCAAGAAGTGCGATAGGTCACTTAACATCCTCAAGGTGCTTTCTAATACTTCTTGGGGAGCGGACCGCACTTCTTAGCTGCGTATATACAATTCAGTTATCCTGTCTCGTATTGACTACGGATGCGTTGCGTATGGTTCTGCAGGAGCATCTCTTCTGCGCAGATTGGATACCGTCCACCATACTGCTGCCCGTATTTGTTTAGGTGCATTTCGCACCTCACCCATTGAGAGTCTGTTAACAGAGTGTTGTCAACTCCCACTTGACCTTAGACGTAAAAAGTTGAGCGCTAACTACTACTGTAGAATAAAATCTGATCCTTCTCATCCTTTACGGAATTTGAGTCTTGACGCATATCTTGGTAGGCTATATAATGCACGTCCATCTAGCATTCGCCCATTTTCTGAAAGAGCTCACTCTGTTCTGTCGGATGCAGCTCTAAGTGACCTAGATATCCAGCTGGCTAATTCTCAGATCTTTCCTCCATGGGATATTCCATCATTTAATTTTTTAAATCCATTTGCGATGCATTACAAAGCAGACACTGCCCCAGAAATTTTGCAGAAGATCTTTTGTTTACACCGATCTCAGTATAGAGACTATCATGCAGTCTATACTGATGGATCCAAAGCAGGTGAACGTGTGCGCTGTGGTGTTGTGTCTGACACATCCACAGTCAGTTTCACGCTTCATAAATCCTGCTCCCCCTCAGGGGGTTTACTTTCTATAAGTAAATACGGGCTTCACAACCCCGGGGCTCCCCAGTGATCTATCCCTCCTTCTGTTTTACCTTCTCGTTTTGGTTTTGTATGTATCGTTTGGCTTCCCTTCCTTCCCTCATTGTGGTTACCTCTTCTGAGGTGAGGGCTCCCCTTGAGAAGCTTTGTGCCGCTCTGTTGCCATCAGCTTCTCTCGGGGATTATATCACCCACGTGTTTGCCGTGCGTGGAGACCCGTGTCCCTGGAAAGGGGGATCCTGGTAGTTGAGGGGCGACATACTGTCCCAATACACTACTTTGGCCCTTGCTTCAGATAAACGGGAGGTGTACATTGGTCCCATGTGCATCAATCGGCTGGTCGTCCGACTTCGTCGGCGGCTTGGGATCAAGCGACCAGCTCGTCTACTGGGAATCTCGTTAAGGGTGGAGACATCTACAGGGACGAGCCGGTCGCGTATAGACACTAGATAACCTGATAGTGTTATGCCGTGCGTGACAGTTCAGTTACTATTTTTTTTTCTTTTCTTGGTTTTTGTTGCTTGCCGGTGTGCACTATCCCTGATATCGAGGACTCCATGGTGGGTGGGATTCTAGTGTCCGAATTTCTATTTATTTATTTTATGATGGCTTCTTATTCTCTCTCCAGCCCCACGGGAGGCCTAAATCCCCAAAATTCGCCAACTAAAAGACAAAATGATACCGATGACATTACCACAGTGAAAAAACAAGCTCCATCTCTTAATTTGCCTTCATTTTTAATAGTCCAATCTGAATCCGGTGAATTGGGAAAAATGTCCCCGTTTTTCATCCAAAAGGGGATAAAAGGTATTTGTGGCAACGAGCCGAAAAGCATAAAAAAGCTAAAGTCGGGTGACTTCCTTGTCCAAACCAAAGACCAAAGACAATCGCAATATCTATTAGCTGCATCGACAATGGGAAACATCACAATCAAAGTAACCCCTCATAAAGGTCTTAATTCAAGCAAAGGCGTCATCTCTGAATCGGATCTTCAACACGTTGAAGATTCCGAAATCCTAAAAGAACTTACTCCCCAAGGGGTTACAGATGTTCGCCGAATAACAATTAAAAGGGATAACAATATACTAAAAACCAAGCACATAATATTAACATTTAACTCTCCTACACTACCTAATAAGATCACAGCTGGCTACTTAATCTGCCCTGTAAGACCATTCATCCCTAACCCATTGCGATGCTTCAAATGTCAAAAGTTCGGGCATTCCAAGAACGCTTGTCGTGGTGACCACGAAGTTTGCGCTGTGTGTGGCAGCATTGAACATCTAAGCGAAGGCTGCAAGGCTGAGCCCACCTGCGTAAACTGCTCTGGAAACCATCCATCTTTTTCCAGAACGTGCAAAACATACATTAAAGAAAAGAGAATTCAGGAAATTAAGTCCCACAATAACATCTCGTATCCGGAAGCCCGAACTATATATGAAACTACAATAGAAAACTCTATGGCCAAAACAATAGCTAAAGCAACTGCCTCCAAACCAACCCAAGTTAAGGCTACGGCCACTCAAACAGATATTCACATACCACATACCCCAATGTCACCCGAACAATTGCTTAAATGCTTTTCCTTGCCCGCCAAACACAGTACCTTTTCTTCGCAAACAAACCCAATTCCTGGTACTTCAAAACAAACAGAAATTCCACCAAAAACTTCTGTCAAACCCAAAAAAAATAATAAAAAACAACCTGAACTAAAGCTTTCAAATAAACCTGGTGAAATTCTAAAAAGTAAAGTGAAATCCAAAATCAAACATAATACGCAACAGAAAATTAAAACAAAGGGAGAGAAATCAGAGTCATCAGGAGCATCAACCGATGACGAAACTGATTTCATTTCAGGTCTTGACCCAGGTGACATGGAGGTCGACCCAGGCCTCGAGACCCCTAAGCTTCTTCAACCAAGAAGCAGGTCACTCGACCGGCGGATCGCTAATCTTTCCAAGTAAAATTCAATATGTTATCTTGGAATTGTCGCGGTTTCCACCACAATTCGGTAGATATAAAACACCTCGTAGATTTACACAAACCTGTCTGTTTCTGTTTGCAAGAGACGCTCTTGAAGCCTTTTCAGAGCTCTCTTGTTAGGGGGTATAGTCCCCTACGTAAGGACTATATCAGCGGCGACCGAGCTAGCGGTGGTGTTGCTATATTTACATATAATAGCAATCCATCCACCCCGCTATCGCTCTCTACCAACTTACAAGCTGTTGCCGTTAGAGTCGCAGTGAAAAATATATTAGTAACAGTTTGCTCAATCTATCTCCCCCCTAATCGTAACATCCGACAATCAGAATTAGACAGGCTTTGTGACCAGCTTCCACCCCCTATTATTTTAATGGGGGATTTCAATGGTCACAGTCCTCTTTGGGGTAGCCCAGATGTAAATCAACGTGGAAGACAAGTCGAAAAAATGATAGATGACCAAAATCTGTGTCTTCTAAATAATGGGCAACATACACACTTCCACACCCCGTCGAGGACGTTTCACGCCATCGATCTTGTCTTGTGTTCTCCATCTCTCCTACATCTATGGTCGTTTCATGTCGGACGGGATCTCTTCCACAGTGATCACTTCCCCGTCCGTCTGGAGATGCTAGGAGTTGGTGCTGTTCCCTCTGTTCGCACTCCTCGTTTTATATTTGAATCGGCAGATTGGGAACAGTTTTCTTCCCTCGTCAATATCTCTGACGAGATGGTGAACCAAGACGATATCGATGAAGCGGTAAATTCTATCACCCGTGCCATATTGGAAGCTGCTCGTTTTTCCATACCTATAACATCTACAAATCTACCGAAAATTCCGAAACCATGGTGGAATCACGACTGTAAAAATGCACATAAAAAGCGGAGGAAGGCTTGGGGCATTTTTCGTCGATGTCCCACTGAAGCCAACCTCATCGCCTTAAAATGTGCCCGAGCTGAAGCTCGTAGGATCCGCCGGCGTAGCCAGAGGGACTCTTGGATGCGTTACGTCAGCACTATAACATCGAATACCTCTTCTAAAAGGGTCTGGAACAAAGTTAATAAAATCAAGGGCCAATATCCTAGACACTCTATTTCTATCTTGGAGACTAATCTAGGAATAGTTTCAGATCCTAAAGGTATTGCTGACACTCTAGCTGACTCCTTTGCAAAAGTTTCCAGCAACTCTAATTATCAAGAGCCGTTTGCCTCTATTAAACGCAAAGCTGAGAAGACTAAATTGAATTTCACATCTACTTCGTTGGAAGACTATAATGCTGATTTCACCATGGCCGAGCTAATGCGAGCTCTTTCCAACACTCGCGGCTCGGCTGTTGGTCACGATGAAATCCATTATAGTATGCTGAAACATCTCGAACCTCTCCAACTGAAGTTTATTCTCAAGCTGTATAATAGGATCTGGCGGGAAAATAAATTTCCGTCAGCATGGCAACGTGCTCTTGTGATTCCAATAGTCAAGCCAGATAAAGACCCTAAGAGTCCTTCCAGCTACAGGCCTATTGCATTGACTAGTTGCCTGTGCAAACTTCTCGAAAAACTAGTCAATACTCGTCTTCTTTTTTATTTGGAGCAAAACAATTGTCTCTCTCAGTTTCAAAGTGGTTTCCGGCGTGGTCGTTGTACACTTGACAACCTCCTGCTTCTTGAAACATCTATTCGGGAGGCTTTTGTCAAGCGGAACCATTTGGTCTCTGTATTTTTTGACATGGAGAAAGCCTATGACCGTACTTGGAGATATGGTATCCTTAGAGACCTACATAATTTAGGTCTCAGAGGAAATTTACCACTCTTCATTGAGAATTTCCTTTCTCGAAGAGTCTTCCAAGTACGCGTCAACACCATCTTATCCGATGAATATATTCAGGAGCAAGGCGTTCCCCAGGGAAGTGTATTGAGTTGCGCACTGTTTATCATCAAAGTCAACGACATTATGACCTGCCTACCACCTGCAGTGTCTGGTTCACTTTTCGTCGACGACTTTCAGATATCGTGCGCCTCAGTAAATTTGTCTCTTATTGAAAGACAAATCCAACTCGCCATCAGGAGAATTTCAGACTGGACCAACCATAATGGATTTACATTTAATGCCCAAAAGACCGTGGCCGTGCACTTTTGCAGGAAACGTGGGCTTCATAACGACCCCGAGCTTTACTTAAATAGGGTGCAGATACCTATTGTATCTGAAACAAAATTCCTTGGAGTCATTTTCGACTCGAAGCTCACCTTCCTGCCTCATATAAAACATCTGAGACTAAAGTGTACTAAAGCTCTGAATCTCCTGAAAGTGCTTTCTAACACTTCCTGGGGTGCTGATACCACCTCCATGTTGAAAATATACAGATGCCTTATTCGTTCCAAACTTGATTATGGTTCTGTGGTGTACGGATCTGCCAGAAAATCGGCGTTAAAGCTCCTTGACCCTGTTCACCACCAAGGTGTCAGAATCGCGTCTGGAGCCTTCCGTACATCACCAATCCCAAGTGTACTTAACGTATGTTTGGAACGATCTTTGAAACTGAGACGAGACAAGCTGTCTTTAAAATTTTATTTTAAAATTAAAAGTCATCCATCTCATCCTGTCACTCAAAATATTTATGACCCATTACATATCAGACTTTTTAACGCGCGACCATCTTGCATACCATCATTTTCATTAAGAATTCATCAAGTTCTTTTATTTTATGGTTTGGACAACTTCAGAGTTCGTCCTGTTATTTTTAATATTCCTCCCTGGCATGATCATAAAATCATAATTTTAAATATTTTTAGTCATTTTAAAAAAAGTGACACTCCTGACATTGTTTTTACTACTCTTTTTCATTTTCATAGAACTAATTTTTCTCATTTTAAATCAATATATACCGATGGGTCGAAAAGCCAGGGGCATGTCGGAGCTGCTGCAGTTCATGACAATAACATCATGTCCCGCGAACTGCACAGTAGCAGCTCCGTTTTTTCTGCTGAGTCCCTGGCGATTCTTATGGCCTTGCAATACATCCTACAGCAAGTGCACGACCAGTGGATTATTTACACAGACTCAAAGAGCTGTTTGGATGCTCTGAATAATCCACTGAGCCAGACCCATCCTTTCATACTAGACATTTTAAATACTCGGATTTTACTTTTAGAGAGAAATATCCAAGTTCTTTTCTGTTGGATCCCAGGTCATGTGGGGATCATGGGTAACGAGCGCGCAGACACAATAGCTCGAACTGCAAGTGGACCTAGGAGCACTTGGCTCTGCCCTGACGACGCAAATAAAGCTTGTGACACTGCTCTGTCTCTCACTTGGCAGGCCATGTGGGATGCACAGACAGCTAACAAGCTGCGTTCGTTCCAGCCCTCAATTTCTGGATTCGCCCCTATACAGCAATCCCGGAAAAGGGAAGTGCTCCTGACACGTCTAAGAATAGGCCACACTCGTTTTACCCATGTGCATCTTTTGCTGGCAAAAGATGCCCCCACATGCAATTCCTGTGGACTTATTTTTTCTGTTTTACATATTTTAACTGAATGTCCGTCTTTTAATACAATCAGATTTAGATATTTTAATATGGACCATCCTCCATTATCATCTCTTTTATCTTCACCCCCTCATACAAATCTTTTTAACTTCTTATTTGAAATTGGTTTTTATCATTTGATTTAAGTACTTTGTTTTGTCATCTTTACCTTTTATGAATCGTCTTGTTTTTATTAACTTTTTTTAACATTGGTTGACAGCAATCAAATTGTTCGGCGCAGTATGGCCCTCGTGAAGCCCTTGCGCCAGAAATTTAATCAACCAACCAACCAACCATAAATCCTGCTCGGTTTTTACTTCTGAGATGGTTGCAATCTTTTGTGCTCTGCTGCACATTTCTTTGTGCTCCCATCGCAAGTTTTGTGTATACAGCGATAGCTTAAGTGCTTTAACAAGCCTGGAGCACTTTAATAACATATGTCATCCAATAGCTCCTGACATATTATCTCTGTTACACAAACTTGAGAGGAAAGGTTTTGTTATTTTGTTTTGCTGGGTACCTAGTCACGTGGGGATTTCAGGAAATGAATTGGCGGACTCTGCTGCTAAAGCGGCGTCAATCCCGTTTCAACAGCCAGTCCCCTACCAGGATATAAAATCACATATTCATAAGTTTATTTTTTCTTTGCGTCAAGAAGCATGGGATTTGCAAACTAGCAACAAACTTCATACCATTAAAAACCATCTTCATATGTGGCCAGTAAATCCAATGCGTCGGACAGATGTCAAACTGACTCGTCGGCGCATTGGTCACACCCGATTCACGCATCGACATCTGTTGCTGGGAGAGGATCCGCCCATTTGTGATGTTTGTCGTTGCGATATTACTGTGCACCATATTTTAATTTCATGTCCAAAATTTTATTCTCATCGCATTCAATTTTTTAAAGGCACAGTTTTAAACCTACAGGATTTGGTTGGGGAAAACCCCCATCCAAATCTTTTTGCATTTCTTAGAGTAATCGGGTTTTTAAATCATATCTAATGTTTATAATCATATCTATTTTTTAAACTTTGATAAACTTTTTCATAATTTTTAAAATGAGCTTTTAATGTATTTTAATTCTTTTATATCGCATCTCACCATTTTTATATATTTATAATTCATCCTCCATCATTGTCTCTTTTATCGTTTGTTTGGCGCAGCATGGCCCTAGTGCTGCCTTTGCGCCATAAAACCACAAACAAACAAATCCCTTCTCAAGACAACCTCCATAGCCAGTATAAATGTAGAAGTAACTCCCCATAAAAACCTTAACTCCTCACAAGGGGTTATTTCAGAGTCTGATCTACTTGACGTAGATGACTCTGAACTGCCAGCTCAGGGAGTTACGAATGCAAAAAGAATTACAATAAGAAGAGATGGAAACACAATAAAAACTAAACACGTGATTTTAACTTTCAATAGCCCGAACCTTCACAGCAGAATCACTGCAGGTTACCTTAATTGCCATGTTCGTCCCTACATCCCAAATCCTCTTCGGTGTTTCAAGTGCCAAAAGTTAGGTCACTTCAGAAACGCCTGCAGAGAGAAAACTGAAGCATGTGCTACATGTGGCAGCACGGAACATCCAAGCGAGGGCTGCCACGAAAAACCTGCATGTGTTAACTGCGGCGAGGTACACCCATCTTATTCCAGAAATTGCAAAATATGGACAAAAGAAAAGAAAATCCAAGAACTGAAAAATTTAAGTCTCAGAGGAAATTTACCACTCTTTATTAAGAATTTCCTTTCTCGGAGAGTCTTCCAAGTACGCGTCAACACCATCTTATCAGATGAGTTTATTCAGGAGCAAGGCGTTCCCCAGGGAAGTGTATTGAGTTGCGCACTGTTTATCATCAAAGTCAACGACATTATGACCTGCCTACCACCTGCAGTGTCTGGTTCGCTTTTTGTCGACGATTTCCAGATAACATGCGCCTCAATAAATATGTCTCTTATTGAAAGACAGATCCAACTCGCCATCAGAAGAATTTCAGGCTGGGCCAGTCAAAATGAATTTACGTTCAATGCTCAAAAGACCGTGGCCATGCACTTTTGCAGGAAACGTGAGCTTCATAATGACCCCGAGCTCTTTTTGAATGGGGTCCTGATACCAATTGTTTCAGAATCAAAATTCCTCGGTGTAATTTTTGACACAAAGCTCACTTTCCTGCCCCATATAAAACATCTTAGAATAAAGTGCACTAAAGCTCTGAATCTTCTGAAGGAACACTTCCTGGGGTGCTGATACCACCTCCATGATTGAAAATATACAGATGCCTTATTCGTTCCAAACTTGATTATGGTTCTGTGGTGTACGGATCCGCCAGAAAATCGGCGTTGATGCTCCTTGATCCTGTTCACCACCAAGGTGTCAGAATCGCATCAGGAGCCTTCCGTACATCACCAATCCCAAGCGTACTTAACATATGTTTGGAGCGTTCTTTGAAACTCAGACGAGACAAGCTGTCTTTAAAATTTTATTTTAAAATTAAAAGTCATTCTTCTCATCCAGTCGCTCAAAATATTTATGATCCATTACATACAAGACTTTTTAACGCTTGACCATCTTGCATCCCATCATTTTCAATACGAATTCATCAAATTCTTTTATTTTATGGTTTGGACAACTTCAGAGTTCGTCCTGTCATCTTTAATGTTCCACCATGGCATGATCATAATATCATAATTTTAAACATATTTAGTCATTTTAAAAAAAGCAACACTCCTGACAATGTCTTTACGACTCTTTTTCATTTTCATCGAACAAATTTTTCTCATTTCAAATCAATATATACCGATGGGTCGAAAAGCCAGGGACATGTCGGAGCTGCTGCAGTTCATGACAGTAACATCATGTCTCTCGAACTGCACAATAGCAGCTCAGTTTTTTCTGCCGAATCCCTGGCAATTCTCATGGCCTTGCGATACATTCTACAGCAAGAGTACGGCCAGTGGATTATTTACACAGATTCAAAGAGCTGGTTGGATGCCCTCAATAATCCATTGAGCCAAACCCATCCCTTCATATTAGGCATTTTAAATACTCACATTTTACTTATAGAGCGACATTTTAAAGTCCTTTTTTGTTGGATCCCAGGTCATGTGGGGATCATGGGTAACGAGCGAGCAGACAAAATTGCCCGATTTGTTAGTGGACCTAGGAGCACTTGGCTTTGCCCTGGCGACGCACATAAAGCTTGTGACACTTCTCTGTCTCTCACTTGGCAGGCCATGTGGGAGTCACAGACGGCTAACAAGCTGCGTTCGTTTCAGCCCTCAATTTCCGGTTGGTTGTTGGTTGTATTCAGATTATCTGGCGCCGTCAGCAACTCGAGGGCTATAATGCGCCGAAACATTTCGTCATTAGACAAGCCAACATACATTTACAAACACCCATGCCAACACGGGACTCGAACCCGCAACCTCGCGGTCTAGAAGCCAGCACGCTAACCACTATACCGTTTGGTCGGCCCCTCAATTTCCGGATTCGCCCCCATACAACAATCCCGGAAAAGGGAAGTTCTCCTGACCCGTCTTAGAATATGCCACACTCGTTTCACCCATGTGCATCTTCTGCTGGCAGAAGATGCCCCCACATGCAATGCCTGCGGATTTGTTTTTACAGTTTTTCATATTTTAAATGAGTGTCCATCTTTTAACCACATCAGATATAGACATTTTAATATGAATAATCCCCCATTGTCATCTCTTCTGAATTCACCTCCTCATAAAAATCTCTTTTACTTTTTACTTGAAATTGGCTTTTATCACTTGATTTGATTATTCCGTTCTTAATATTTTAACTTTTACAGATCAATATATTTCTTAAACATTTTTAACTTGGTTGACATTTATTAATTTGTTCGGCGCAGTATGGCCCAGGTGTTGCCCTTGCGCCAGTAAAGCAACCAACCAACCAAGAACTGAAAGTACAAAATAATATCCCTTATCCCGAAGCCAAAAATATGTATAAGCAGCTCTTTCCAGAAGTAAAAGGAAAGAGTTACTCAGACACCACAGGGTCATGTGAAACACAAATAGCCACACAAACTCAAATATCCATCCCTTCAAACTTAAACTTAACGCCAGAAAACTTAGCCAAATTCTTTATTTCTCAGTCAAAAGCATCACAATTTCAAACCGAACCAATTCCCTCCACCTCTAAACTTATAAATTCTTGTAACAAAATCAAACCAAAAAGTCTTAAAAAAGGTGACACAAACAAAACAATAACTAAACCTGGGGAAGCTTTGAAAAAAAGAGTTCTTAACAAAGCAAAATCACATTCCGATTCTACAAATCTATCAAAAAGCAACTCTGAAACACCTCTTACATCTCTATTGCAGAAAGTTTCATCAGTCCAACCAGTTCGTAATGGACAATCCGAATCGTCAGATGATGAAGCCATATCGGGCCTTTCTGATTCTGGTGATATGGAGATTGAATCAGGACTTGAGACCCCTCCTCATCTCCAACCAAGGAATAGGTCAAAGGAACGGGGTTCCGCCACTTATCCCCCCCCCCCCCAGGGGGTTTACTTTCTTTAAGTAAACACGGGCTTCACTACCCCGGGATGCCCCAGTGATCTATCCCTTCTTCTGTTTTACCTTCTTTTTTGGGTTCTGTATTTATTGTTTGGCCTCTCTTCCATCCCTCCCCTTCAGGGGGTTTACTTTCTTTAAGTAAACACGGGCTTCACAACCCCGAGGTGCCCCAGTGATCTAACCCTTCGTCTGTTTTACCTTCTCGTTTTGGGTTTTATATTTATCGTTTGTTTTCTCTTCCTTCCCTCATTGTGATTACCTCATCTGAGGTGAGGGCTCCCCTTGAGAAGCTTAGTGCCGCTCTGTTGCCATCAGCTTCTCTCGGGCATTTAATCACCCACGTGTTTGCCGTGCGTGGAGACCCGTGTCCCTGGAAAGTGGGATCCTGGTAGTTGAGGGACGACATACTGTCCCAATACACTACTTTGGCCCTTGCTTCAGATAAACGGGAGGTGCACATTGGTCCCGTGTGTATCAATCGGCTGGTCGTCCGACTTCGTCGGCGGCTAGGGATCAAGCGTCCGGCTCATCTGCTGGGAACCTCGTTAAGGGTGGAGGCTTCTACAGGGATGAGTCGTTCGCGTATAGGTACTGGACAGCCCGGTAGTGTTATGCCGTGCGCAATAGTTTAGTTGATGTTTTCTTTTCCTTTCTTATTTTATTGCTTGCCGGTATGCACTATCCCCGACATTGAAGACTCCCTGGTGGGTGGGACTCTAGTGCCTGAATTTTTGTTTCATACTTTCATGGAAAGTAACACTTTTTCTTCTCCCTCTCCAGGGGCCCCTCGGAGGCTCACATCTTGTGAGTACGGGCTTAGCGAACCCGAGGTACCCTAGCTGGGCCTAGCATTTTTCTTTTCTTTCCTTTTTCTGTTAGGCCCTACCGTTCTAATTTAAATTGCATTGTCGGAAAAAGATTCTAATTTAAAATTACATTATCCAAATATTGTGACAAAAAAATTACCGTTACCTTAAATTTTAAGTGTAATATAATAAAGTTTAAATAACTAAGTAATAAAGTTTTGACATTCTGTAAAAAACATCTATTACTTATTGAAGCGAACTACACTTAATGAAATTTCGTAAATTTAAACTAGCCAAACAAACTATTCAAAAAGAAGTTCCATTGTGTTTCAATAGCCATTAAAGTATATGCTTTTATAATGACACGTGATTTAGTACTAATGTGTGAAGAACGAGTAGTTATCCGTATTATTTATAATTTTTTCGTATCTTAAGGTAGCCGACTACTTACGAGAGAAATTTTTTGAAAAAAGATGTAAATATATTATTTTTTTAGCCTATTAGACTCGACAACATACAAAAATAGGAAAGTAAACAAAAAATTTTAAAAAAATTATATATTTTTTCAAAATTTGAACTAATTTAAGATAATATTTAGTTAAATTTAACGTTTACCGTTTACAGTGGCAACAAAATTATTATGAATAAAATAAAATTTCCTTTCAACTGAATACATATATGATAACTATCTACAAAATGACCATTAATCTAAGATATATCTAAAGAAGTTACTAAAATATGGGTGATTAAAATAAATTTTCCAAAAAATTAGCATTTAAAATCATATTTTTTGCAGAAATGTGTTTATAAATTCATGACAATTGCATCTGGCACTTAGATCAATTGTCATTTTATGAATTACATTATAAAGTACTTCCACAGAAAATTTTGAGGCAATATCTTTGTTAGTTTTAGAGTAATCATGTTAATAGTATTGACAAAACACTGAAATTTCCGTTTTGCAGAAATCAATTTTAAAGTATAAAGTTATAACATTAATAAATATTTTTCCGTGTAAGTAACCTAAAATTCTCCCGCTTTGTAAGTGGGTCCCTCCTGAAGTTCCTCATTTGTCCATTTCTTTTTTCTAATTGCCCTCAGTTTTTTTCGGGCTAACTTGGCTGCGGGCAAAGAATGGCGTTTTGAATCGTGGATTCGATTTTTGTCAACAAGACTGAACTTTTGAGCTACAAGAGGATCAGGACTCAAACCCATGTTTTCAAGGACTGAGAGCACACCATTGGATCCTTGGTTGAATTGCAGCAATGCAATGTATACTCCTAGTTGGAATGTTTTGAACTCGACAAATGTTTGCTTTGGTATCATCTGCCACAATACACCATTAAAACTCTCGTTCGCGTTTTGAGTTTTTCCATGCAAACATTTTTCCAACAGATTTCTGTCGCATAGTTCCATGTAAGAAGGCTTTATAATGTTCATTACATATGTTGGAAGGCCAGTTGACTTGTCAACATATTTTATTTTGACAGCTTTAGCCCGTTGAACCTTACACCAACTGTCGACACCTTTGGGACATTGACCGTGCATTGGGTTATCTTTACTAGAGCAGGAATGAAAAAATGCTGCTATGACAGCACTCTGCATTTCCTCAAGTTTTCCAACATTGCTTCTTATGGCAATCCCATAGTAATTTTGGAGCTTATCTATGAATCGAATAGTAAGTTTTCCTTTTCCTCCCAGTCCTTTGGTTTCCTTCTTCAACTTTCGCAGTCGACTGCCGACCCTCTTTTGCACATGTCCTATACATTCAAGCTTATTCACAGAGTCTTTGCCATAAATGTCTTTTACTGTAGTGTACGCTTTTGAATCGCCATCTCCATAATAGTCAGTATACTTCAAATTTCTCAATGTCTGCGATCGTTCAAATATTCTATATGAACCAACACATTCCATGCTGGAAGACGACCCTTGGTGGTTTCGACAGTTATGCACTATTTGAGGGCTCACTGCACTACTTGAGGATTTTAATTTATTGCAGATCCTGCAATATGAAGACATAGCCTAAATATCCAAAATCTTTCCGGTATCGATTGATATTGCACTAACGCAACCGTTGAGCGAGGAATACCCACGTTTTTGCCACGACCCGTCAACAGAAGTACCGCAGCTTACCACTTTTCTTCGAGATTTCTTTATTTTCTTTACTTCTTTTGCCGCTTTATTCATACTCTCCTGAGCAGACATTGAAGCCGCGTGGAGCAATTTCTCTTCCTGCTTTCTAAAAGCATTTTTCGAAAGAAATGGTAAATTAAGCATTGAACACAGTTTATATCCTGCTGAATAGCCAGCGCCAATTAATCTTAAACCATAAACTAGTACGGTGTTAACTTCATTTAGCTTATTTAACTTTTTTGTTGAGCTAAAACCACTAACAAAATCACACTTCTTACATTTCAAGGAAAAGTTGGAACAAAGTCCTAACATTGAATCCTCCATCAAAGTTAGATCTGCCTCTAAGCATAAAGGGCAGCATAATAAAGAAAAGACAGTTATTAAAGTATTTAAATCAAATATTCTATTCCCACAAAGTTTAGAATCGATGTTAGTATGAGGGAGCTGTATTTTATCGGCGAGTTTTGACGAACTTGCAGTGTTTATATCCTGTAAAGTCGTATGCACTTCGGCTGTAGGTGTCACATAATTTTTACCAATAAGCTTCTTTTTTTTAGAACGGTAGGAAGCTTTTTTTTTACCCATAGTCGTTTTCAAAAGATTTAAAGGAAAAAGCAGAAGTTAAACTTAAAAAAATTGTTGTAGAATAGGTCACTAAATATCGAAGGAAACGTTACGTAAACAAACATCAATTCAATGTTGTTGCCAGATTACTTTGCAGATATAATAAAATATGTATAGAAAAGCAGTGGCTTAAATTCAGCATCATTTATATGAATAAAAATTCATTTAAATAGAGCAAATAAGCTTCAAAACAAAAAGCAGAAGTTAACTTCCGGTTACAAAATCCCACTTCCGGCGAATTTGAGAGCTGACAAGGTTGCATTTAAATTATCATCACTTTGTTTATAAGTGACGTAAAAACAAAGTGAAGCTATTTTTAGAAATCTAAAAACCCAAGCTTTCACAAAATCAAATAAAAAAAATTGTAAAATTTCATGAAAATGTAACTTTTTAAGGTAGTCGGCTACCTTAAAAAGAAGTCAAAATAATAATTTTTACTTTCAATTATCCATATGTATACACAGGGTAATGAAAGTATAGTATTCGGTAATGTTTCTCCACGTTTTGGAACATCCTGATTTCAAAAAAGTGATATAGAAAAAATGTCTGTCTGTGTGTATGTGGTCAGCATACCTTCCCGAACAAATTGACCTACGATGTTCAAATTTGGTGTGCGTGTTGGTGGTGGCCGTGGGACCTACCATTATAATTTTTCGTCAAAATCGCTCATGCGTATAAGATAGTTGTCATTGAAAAAATCATGTTTTTCCGTAATTGCCTAAAAACGGCTCAAACGATTTTGATTGAAATTGGCCTCTTAAGGTGTTTTAAACACCCCTACCTCCGAAGTTCCCGTAAAAATGCAATAAAAACGTAAGAAGTTGAAAAACGAGTATATTTAGCATAGAGCTCTCTGCCCTTGAGCATTGCCCATCAACGATTGATTTTTATGAGTCTTCCGCACAAGAATGGAAAATGTAATGTCTAATTAATTAAATCACCAATTTTGCCATTTTGGAATTCTCCCCCCCCCCCTTGGAATTCTCCCCCCCCCCCCCATGCAAAAATTATCGTCAAATTGGCCATTTTATTTCAATGGGTGAAAGTATGGAAACGGTAAGTAACACTATGTTAAATTTTAATGCGATGGACAATATTTTAGTGTAAATGAAAGTTGTGCGATGTTTCACACCTCTAGTTTATGTATCTGTTTGGCTGTTTGTAAGTCAGAAAAGTAAACACAATGGGTCAACATTTTAATAGGGCTTAAATTGTTTGAGTCATAAATAGTGAAGTATATTAATTTTCCTGACTGGAACTCCAATAGGAAATTATTTTAAATTACTGTGTTCAATCATGTAAAGACGCTTACATACAACTTTTGCATTACTACGTCAAGCTAAAAGCATAGAATTTAAAATATACAAATATTTGGTACCCTTGAACCCATGGGACTTGTCCGAGCATGGACCAAAACCATAACTAAATTTCCTTTGCAGAATTATTATTATTTTTTTTTTTTTACTATTTTAATAATGCAAATGGTATCGCAGCAATCGTTATTAAAGGATTTTTTTTTTTTTTTTTTTTTTTTTTTTTTTTAAACTTACAACGGCTCTATACATTAATATAGATTATCGCATAATAATTAATTGTGCTACTATAGTTGCGAAAGTAATACTTTTTCAAACGTGGCAAAATGCTTCGTTGCCGAGTGCGTGTTACCGAGTTTAATAAAGTAATTTCCCACATGGGTTGCATACAATACTTCTTATAATCACGTACAAAAAATAATATACAATGTTGGCAATTCTACTCAATGTTTCTGAAATATATACCGTTATACTAAGACTATATAAAACTCAAGCCCGGTCGTGCGGTACAATGACTTAACTGCTCTAAAGTGTTATTTTCGCCACGATTTCTGATTAACTAAAGTTAAATTTTGTGCATGTTGTTATAAAGAGTACTTTATCGCACTATTGTGATAATAGTTATTTATGCAACCAGTGGGAAAGTAATACTTTTTCAAACGAGCTAAAACGCTTATTTGACGAGTGCGATAGCTCGAGTCAAATAATTTACTGAGTTTAAAAAAAATATTTTCCACGTGTTGCATACAATATTTTTTATAATCACGTGCAAAAAATATTTATAATGCATATATTTATTAATGTTGGCAACTCGATTCAATGAATTTCTTCTGAAAATATGTCATTTCAATGCCAAGACAATAATTGAGTACGAGGTGTGCGAAAAAATACTTTTTCACACTAGTGCGAAAAAGTTAATTTCCCGTACTCTTTGCGAAACAGTGCTATTTTCGCCACAGTTTTTGGTACAAAATGATTAAAAAAAGTTTAATTTTTTCACGTTTTTATAAAAAATATTTTACTGCAAACATTGCAAGAAAATGTTGCTTTCGCCACAATTTCTGATTTGAAAAAATCTAATTCTTTGCACGTTGGTATAACTTTCCTAGGTTACTTAGCTATTAAGTTACTTATTCGTTGATTCTTATATTTTTAATATTTGACTATCGGTTCTTAAACACAGACACTAAACAGAAATATTTACGTATTAGCTAAATATCCGTGCTTCACTACGAAATTTTACTATGTGCAATTTGTTAGCTAGCTGCGAGGCCCCACGTTGAGGAGATCTATCATTAGTGTATAGATTCCAACTTTTGGCATTTCGCTCGCAGGAAGGTTCATTGTAACGCAAAATCAAGCTCGTTTGCTCGCTGAAGAGTTCATTGACACATAAGCACAGGCTTACTTCACTCAATAAAAGATTCATTGTTATACAAACTTGGACTTGCTTTGCTCGCTGAACAGTTCATTGCTGCATAAGCATAAGCTCTCTTCACTCACTAAAAACTAAATGCTACGTAAACCCTAATATTAGAAACCCGTCTCTCCCCCCCCCCCCCTTTATACAATACCCTTTTGAGAATATTTTAACACGTGTTTCAGAAAAGCAAAATTAGGAGGCCAAAACTACTTATGTTGAAATTTTCAGAGCTCTAAGCCTATTTTATAGAGTTGTTAATATACAGTTGCCTTTCATGTGACATCACATAATTTTTTACCCATTCGAAAAACTCATAAGTCAGCAAATCTTTATTTACATCTTATTAATTCTACACTGTTCTGTTTAATAAGTGTAAATAATTTTCTAAAAGTATTGCAGCTGATAGTACTTAAAAACTGTTTTACGCAAACTTAGATAAGTTCATAAAAAAATTGTTAATACAACACCCATTAACCATTCTATTTATTTAATCGTCTCTAGAATTTGATGTATTTAAAATTAATGACATAATTTTAAAGATATTATGCCAGTTCATTTAAACTCATAAAGGGAAGTTTTGGATTGTTATTTTAGAGGAAATTTTGACATTTTACATTTGTATTATTTAATCAAAGACAACTTAATTGTTAAATTTCTGTTTGTAATGTATAGGCCTAAGTTACGTACATGTAGAAAATCGCCATCGCTTTTCCTAATGTTGTGAAATAACACAGAGATCATGTGTAAAAATTATACATGATGGATATGTAATTAGTATAGTATAATTGGCATTTTAAATGGGCATAGCAAGGAAGTGCATGTGTATACAAAATGATAATTGAAGATTAGAAATGGAAAATGACCCAAGTACCAAAGAAAATTGAAAATCTTTTTTTTTTTTTTTTTTTTTTTTAAGGAAAAATGTTTTCAAGACCAAGCTAAAAGTGGAAAATGCCCAAAGTTCGAACTTCAGTTGCAATAGCTCAAATTCAATCTGATACTTAGTCATAACCTTAGGTACCAATGGGAGTGTTTTTCATTTTTCGACTCTCCTGAAAATTTTCTTTTTTTGGACTTAGGTAGTTTTCCATTTCTAGTCCTCAATTATATATTACATATTTCTTTTAAAATATAAATTAATTGTTTATATAAACTAATATCAGTCTTTAATTCTATTGAACTTTTTGTTAACATTTTATAATGCATAATGGTAATTTACACTTTACTATAAAAATAATGTGATGTTAAACTGATTTTGAAAAATGGTTTGAAGGAAATTAATGAAATATGTTTCTAGAATTTTAATATGTATAATAAACATTGTATAAACAGCACATACTTTTTTTTTTACCATTGTAGAATAATATCTTTAGTTCAGCTTCTGAGTGTAAGAAATAGCTTTTAAACAAGAAATGATGTCACCCGTTTTTTCGTATTTTCCAACTATTTTCTTTAACCTCTCATCAAGTTTTACGTAAGTTTTTTTTTTTTCTTCTCTTGAATGGCTGTGTTTTCATAAGCATGCCAGATGAATTTTCTGCCTCTTTCTTTAAACGAAGGATAACGTCCTTGATTCTTGGGTTCGGTCTTCCAAGAAAAGTATTGATTTTGTTGTGCCATCCCTCAACAGCATTAGTAGTTCGATGTCGTCTTTGGTAGCAGCTCCATAACTGGACAGGAATCTCCTCATTTTCCAACCACCTTTCGACAAAATAGTAAAAAAACTCGGAAAGCTTTGCACTATTAGGAGCATTCGCGTGTATCTCCATCCATCCGCTCAATGCGTCCTCCGGTTTCAGGAAGGCTAAAGCAGCACACATGGACATGTGAAGGCGGACCTCTTCATTATCTAAGTATTCACGTATCAATCCAATATCTTGCACTTTCCGCCATAGACATTTCTACATGTGGAAATAGCAACCATGTATTTCCACTTGAAGGAACACTTCTCTTAGAGCAGACATTGCAGCCGCTTCGAAATCTATCGTTACATTTATGGGGTTCCATTCAGGAATAACTTGAATGATGCAAAGAAAAAGTCGGACATATGTGTCTTTTGTCTTGTTTGTCAAAAGAGCAAATAGAATGGGGTGTATATTTGTAACTTCTTCTGAACTTCCATAGTCCGCATGAATAGTGTAGATTTGTTTAAATTGTTTGCTACATGATTTAAAGGTGCCATCCATAAAAAAAATCTTTGTGGCGCTTTGAACTCTATTTCCCATTTCTCCCGCAAAGAATAATTAATCTCTCTCCAAAGTTGTTGTCTTCTAAAAGAAAACTGCTTCCATCTTCAAAAGTTCAGCTTCAAGAATAACGTCTTCTCGATTTTTTGCTTCTTTCAAAGTACCATTTGCTTGGTTTCTGTGGCGTTATAAACTTATTTTTGTGGATGAATGGCTTAGCATTTCTGCAACGAAATTATAGCCTTTGTTATGAATTCCACCCAATTCAGAGGAATAAATATGTTCAATAGGTGTATCTTCCTCACGAGCTCTTTTCTTAGCATTCTGAAGGTTTCGCAATATTTCAGGCGTTCGACTTCAAGAGGTCCACACAAATGCTCACTAGTGCTGACAACTTTGCCATCTTTACTGGAAAGAGTCCCTGGACATCTTGATGACCTTCTTTTCGAGCAAAACCAAACATCAGTTCCGTCTTTTTTCTTTCTCACTAAATTATATGAATGTCCCTCACAATGCGCGGATGGATGTCCTTTGTTGTTAGGTGTATGTTAGCAAAAATTTTAGAACAAAAAAATCTAAAGCACAGGAAATATGCCCACTTGCGCTATACACGTGTCCGCGACTACCTTTTGTATGTGCAGATACTCTGCACTGCAAAAAAAATCCCGTCAAATTTACGGTTTTAAACTGGCAGCTGGGTCGCCAGTTTAAAACCGTAAAAAATACGGAAACATTCGGTATTAAATACGGTTTTTGACTGATTGCAACAGTATTTCCCCGTAAAATGAACGGAAACTTTCAGTAATAATTACGGTCATTCCGTACAAAATACAGTTTTCTCCCGTAAAATAAACGGAAGCTTTTCGTATTAAAAACGGTTATTGACTGGTTGCTAACATCGATCCCCGTAAAATAAACGTAAACTTTCCGTATTAAATACCCCCTCAGGGGGTTTACTTTCTCAAAGTAAATACGGGCTTCACAACCCCGGGGCGCCCCAGTGATCTATCCCTTCTTCTGTTTTACCTTCTTTTTTGGGTTCTGTATTTATTGTTTGGCTTCTTTTCCTTCCCTCGTTGTGGTTACCTCTTCAGAGGTGAGGGCTTCCCTTGAGAAGCTTTGTGCCGCTCTGTTGCCATCAGCTTCTCTTGGAAATTAAATCACCCACGTGTTTGCCGTGCGTGGAGACCCGTGTCCCTGGAAAGGGGGATCCTGGTAGTTGAGGGACGACATACTGTCCCAATACACTACTTTGGCCCTTGCTTCAGATAAACGGGAGGTGCACATTGGTCCCGTGTGCATCAATCGGCTGGTCGTCCGACTTCGTCGGCGGCTAGGGATCAAGTGATCAGTCCATTTGCTGGGAATCTCGTAAAGGGTGGAGACTTCTTCAGAGATGGACTGCTTGCGTATAGGCACTGGTTAACCCGGTAGAGTCATGCTGTGCGTAACAGTTCTGTTGATATTTTGTTTTCTTTTATGATTTTTGTTGCTTGCCGGCAGGCTCTATCCCCGATAATGAGGACTCCATGGTGGGTGGGACTCTAGTGCCCGAATTATTATTTCTATTTCTTATGGCAAAAAAATCTTCTTTCTCTTCTCCCCCTCGAGGGGAGCAACAAGGACCTATCATTCCAAATCAACTTAACGCTAAATTCTTCATTATTCATAGAGAGGAGGGTTCCTTTGAAAAGGTATCTCCTTTCTTAATAGAAAAAGTACTTAAGTCCTACATTGGAGACGTAGCTTCAGTAAAAAAACTAAGGTCTGGTGACCTTTTAGTTGAAGCAAAAAACCACACTCAGGCTGAAAACATTTTAAAAATAGTGGCTTTTGGAACCTTTCCCGTTACTGTAAGTAAACACGGCTCTCTCAATAAATCTCGTGGCGTAATTTCTGAGAGTGATCTCTTTCATACAACTGAGGAGGAGATCTTAGACCATCTTCGTGACCAACAAGTCTCAGCAGTGCATCGCATAACTATACGCAAAGATGGGAATATCTTGCCTACAAAACATCTGATCTTGACCTTTGATCTTCCCACTTTGCCAACACACGTTAAGGCCGGCTATCTAAACTGTAAAACCCGACCGTACATACCGAACCCACTTCGCTGCTTTAAGTGCCAAAGATTTGGACATTCCCAAACGGCTTGCCGCGGGGAAATTGAAATCTGTGCACGCTGTGCAGGAAGTGGCCATGGTAGTAGTACATGCACCCTACCTGAAAAGTGCGTCAATTGTAAAGGAGCTCATCCATCTTTCTCCCGAAAATGTCCCAAGTGGATTGAGGAGAAAGAGATACAAACTGTTCGTGCCAACCAAAACTTGACGTACTTTGAGGCAAGGAAACAGGTAGAAGCCCGGACTCCTCGTGTTGGCGTTGCATATGCTGACGCTTGTAAAAAGTCAGTTTCTCAGAAAAGCACACAGACGGAGAGCATTTCATTGCCACTTACTAGATTACCCCAAAGGGCATCTTCTTCAGAAATGGTAAAAAAAACAATAATAGTAAAAAAATCTCTTGCAAAGTCTAAAGCTTTGCAAGCAATAAAGCTAAAATCAGCAAAGGGTGTTGCTCTAAGAGAAAAACCTACCAACCCTTTTAACATCCTTGGCTCTCTTAGAGATACAGATGAGGTAAAATTATACCCATCTGATGACGATGAGATCCTTGAAGAAGATCCCGACCCCCCTTTAAAATTTTCTTTTAATAATTAATGGTTTCTTTTGTTTCTTGGAACTGTCGCGGTTTTAGGTCTAGGAAGGATGATGTGAAGAACATAATTTCACTTTATCATCCAGCATGTTTGGCACTTCAAGAAACTCTCTTGAAGGATTCGTGTACATCTAAGATCCGTGGGTATAGTTGCATTAGAAAAGATGTTACGCGTAGTAATACAGTGTCTGGAGGAGTATGTCTCTTTATTTCTCATGATTACCCCAGCACTGCACTCACACTGCGCACATCTCTACAGGCTGTGGCTGCGAGACTTCATTTCCAGTCCCTTCTCACAGTCTGTTGCCTATACCTACCGCCACATGCTATCATCCGCCAAGAGGAGCTGAATGACCTTATTGATCAGCTTCCAGCACCATTTTTACTGCTCGGTGACTTTAATGGACACAGTACTATGTGGGGTAATGACAATACGAACCCTCGTGGGAGACAGATTGAAAAGTTGCTATCTGATCACTGTCTCTGTCTCCTGAATAACGAGGAGAAAACATATTTCCATGAACCCACTAGAACATTCCATTCACTAGACTTAGCCATTTGTTCCCCTATACTTTTGCCATACTTGAATTTTGCTGTTGGGAGTGATCTACATAACAGTGATCACTTCCCTATTCTCATTTCTCATACTGGTAATGGTAGCGTGACCAACCGCCTACCTACATATAAATACCATTGGGCAAATTGGGAAAAATTTACCGAGTTGGCTATTATATCAGGAACAATGGTGGATAGTGAGGATGTTGATACTGCTGTCCAAAATGTCACTGAAGCAATTTTAAAGGCTGCTGACTCCTCTATTCCTAAGACTTCACCTAAAACATTGCGGCACTGTAAACCATACTGGAATGCAGAATGTCAGTCTGCATACAAGAAACAAAAGAAGCTATGGGGTATCTTCCGCAGATACCCAACTACAGGAAACCTTATCGCCTTTAAAAAGGCTAAGGCAGTTGCCCGTAGGGTTAGACGTCAAAGTCAGAAAGATTCTTGGATAAGTTATGTATCTTCAATTACATCTAAAACATCAAGCAAGCAGTTGTGGAAGAAGGTTAGAGCAGCCAACGGTTTGTATCCGGAGTATTCTTGCCCGATACTTCAGACCGGAGCTGCTGTGTTCTCTTCCCCTGAAGATATTGCTAACCTTATCGGTGAAACTTTTGAAAGTGTATCCAGTTCCGATTCTTATAGTCCTACATTTTTAGTGACTAAGAATCGCGCTGAACGGGCTGGAATTAATTTCAAAAGCAATAGTGAATATTCCTACAACTGTGAACTTAAGATGTATGAATTGAAGAATGCTTTATCTAAAGCACATAACACTAGTCCAGGTCCAGATGGGATCAGTTACCAAATGCTTCGCCATTTAAGTCCAGATTCTCTTTTTAACATCCTTTTTCTCTTTAATCGAATCTGGAAGGAGAACATCTTTCCTACCTTGTGGCGGGAAGCTACTGTAATCCCCATTCTGAAACCGGGAAAGGATCCCAAGGATCCTCTGAACTATCGACCGATAGCCTTAACGAGCTGCCTCTGTAAGACCTTTGAACGTATTGTAAACGCCCGACTCTCTTACATGTTGGAAAAAGATGGATGTATTTCACCTTTTCAGAGTGGATTCCGACGAGGACGGTCCACTCTTGATAACATCGTGGAACTAGAAACAGATGTTCGCAATGCCTTTGTGCAGAGGAATCATCTAGTTTCAATCTTTTTCGACATTGAGAAGGCGTATGATCATACGTGGCGATATGGTATCCTGCAAACCTTATTTAATTTTGGTTTCAGGGGTAATCTGCCTCTTTTTATTCAAAACTTTTTATCATCCCGGGTTTTTAGAGTTCGTATTGGAACCTCATTTTCTAATTATTTTAATCAATCTGAGGGAGTCCCTCAAGGTTGTGTTTTAAGCGTCACCCTTTTTAACCTTCACATAAGCAATATCCTTCATGTCCTTTCACCCTTTGTTCATGGAACTTTGTATGTTGATGATTTGCAAATCTCATGCCAAGGATCAAACATGCGCTTAATTGAACGTCAGTTACAAACTGCTGTTAACAGACTTGTTGAATGGTGTGAACAAAACGGCCATAAACTGTCACCATCTAAAAGCAGTTGCATCCAATTCTGTAGGAGGAGGGGTCTTCACCCTGACCCTGAAATCCACATACGTAACACGCCCATCCCTGTTGTCAATCAGATAAGGTATCTGGGAGTCATTTTTGACAATAAGATGAATTTTCTCCCACATATATTGTCCTTGCGCAAGAAGTGCGATAAATCGCTTAATATCCTCAAAGTACTCTCAAATACATCTTGGGGTGCTGATCGCACTTCTTTGCTGCGTATTTACAATTCGGTTATCTTATCCCGTATTGACTACGGATGCGTTGCGTATGGGTCTGCAGGAGTATCCCTTCTACGAAGATTGGATACTGTCCATCACACTGCTGCCCGTATTTGTTCAGGTGCATTTCGCACTTCACCCATTGAAAGTCTGTTGACAGAGTGTAGTCTACTTCCACTTGACTTGAGACGTAAAAAATTAAGCGCCAACTACTACTGTAGAATTATGTCTGATCCTTTTCACCCTTTACGTAAGGTGAGACTTGATGCCTATCTTGGTAGGTTATACGATGCTCGCCCATCGAACATCCGACCGTTTTCTGAAAGAGCAAAATCAATCTTGTTGGATGCAGCTCTAAGTGACGTTGTTACCCAAACATTTATAACTCAATCCTTTCCACCGTGGAATATTCCATCTTTCCACTTTCTCAATCCATTTGCGATGTATTGCAAGGCAGACACTGCCCCAGAAATTGTACAGCAAATCTTTTGTGATCACCGCTCTCAGTATGCTGACTATGAAGCAGTATTTACTGATGGATCCAAAGCAGGTGAACGTGTTGGCTGTGGTACTGTGTCCGACACATCCACAGTCGCTTTTACACTTCATAAATCCTGCTCGGTTTTCACTTCTGAGATGACAGCAATTTCTTGTGCACTGCTGCATATCTCACTCTGCCACAATCGCAAATTTTGTGTGTATTCTGACAGTTTAAGCTCCTTGTCAAGTCTGGAGCAATTTAAGACCAATAGCCATCCACTTGCCTTTGACATTTTGTCAAAGTTACACACACTTGAGAGGAAAGGATTTACTATATTGTTCTGCTGGGTACCTAGTCACATGGGAATTTCAGGAAATGAATTGGCCGATTCTGCTGCTAAAGCGGCCTCAATCCCGCTGCAGCAGCCAGTTCCCTACCAAGATATTAAGACTTCAATTCACAAGTTTATATTATCCTTACGTCAAGAAGCATGGGATTTGCAAACTAACAACAAACTCCATACCATCAAAAATCATCTTCTTAAATGGCCAGTTAATCCAATGCGTCGGACAGATGTCAAACTGACTCGTCTGCGCATTGGTCATACCCGATTGACGCACCGACATCTATTGCTGGGAGAAGATCCACCTGTTTGCGATATTTGTCGTTGCGATCTTACTGTGTCTCATATTTTAATTTCTTGTCCTGAGTTTCACTCTCATCGTCTTAGGTTTTTTAAGAGTACCAGTTTAAGTCTTCAGGATTTGATTGGGGAAACTCCCCATCCAAATCTTTTTGCATTTTTAAGATCAATCGGGTTTTTAAATCACATCTAACTGTTTTAAACATATCCATTTTTTAAATTTTATTAACCTCGTCATCATTTTAGAAATGTGTTTTTAACATTCTTAAATTATATTATGTCACATCTCATCATATTTATTATTCATCTTCCATCCTAGTTTTTCTTTTATCTTTTGTTTTGGCGCAGTATGGCCCTTGTGTTGCCTTTGCGCCATAAAAAGCCTAAACAAACAAACAAACAAACAATTCCGTATTAAATACGGTAATTTCATGCAAAATAATTTACTCCCGTAAAATAAATTAAAATTTCCCGTATTAAGTACGGTGATTCCATACAAAATGCAATTTCCACCTGTAAAATAAACAGAATTTCTGTGTTGAATAAGGTCAATTCCATATAAAATACAATTTCTCCCGTAAAGTACACGGAAACTTTCTGTAATAAATTTCATATAAAATACACAGAAATTTTTCTGTATAAGTAACAGTTTACCCCTATAAGCGAAGTTTTTCTTATACAAAAACTTCCAGTGACAAAAAAGGTTTACAAATGTAAGTGAAAGGTTTGCTTTTGCAAAATATTAAGAAACTTTACATATTAAAAGTAGTTTACAATTGTAGATGGAAAAGCTTCTGCCACAAAATATATGATTAATTTTAGTATTAAACAGTTTACAATATCAAGGAGGCATTTGTGTTCTGCTAAAGGTTTTGTTAGTAATAATGACCATATTCAATGGATGAAAATCATAAAAATTAAAGTACGATTCTGTATCACAGCAAAATATTCTATGTCCCATTATAAATTAAAGCGAAAAAAATTTCCGAAGCAATAAGGTAATCCTTCAACATAAATAGAAAGGTAAAAAATATATCACAAAATGAGCATGTCACACAAAATAATTTATTAATAGCTATCAGTCTTTTCTTATATCAAACTATAATAATAAATTTATTTGGTTATCTATACTATGATTACCTAGACTTTCAATTTGATTAAAACATTACAAAAATGCAATAATTTACTAACTTTCAAAATATTTTTTAACGCGACAGGATTTAAATGTATTTTATGACACTGTGTATTAAGTATTAAGTAAAAAAAATTAAATTTGATAAAAATATAATTTTATTTCAATACACATAATAAAAGTATACATAATTATAAAATTTCAATACACACGAATGAAAAGTGGTTCAGATTACTTTATTTAATAAACAAAATATTAAAAATTTTCCAGGAAGTATCTAGGAATAATTAATCATATCATTCAATACAAGCTGCGGCAACTTTTAAGGCCATATGAAAGTCATTATTAATTTTTCAATTTAGAAAAATATGCAAAATATACGAAAAGGAAAAATTTAGATTGCGGAATGTACAAATTATTGAACACATCTAATAAATAATAATTTTAAAATTTCAATACACACGAATGAAAAATGTACAAATTATTAAACACATCTAATAAATATAAATTATAAAATTTTAATACACACGAATGTAAAGTGGTTCAGATTACTTTATTTAATAAACAAAATATTATTGAAGCACATCTAATAATTATTGAACACATCTAATAAATTTTCAAAGTTGACAGTATAAAAGTATACATAATTATAAAATTTCAATACACATGAATGAAAAGTGGTTCAGATTACTTTATTTAATAAACAAAATATAAAAAATTTCTAGGAAGTATCTAGGAATAATTAATCATATCATTCAATACAAGCTGCGGCAAACTTTTAAGGCCATATAAAAGTCATTATTATTTTTTCAGTTAAGAAATATATGCAAAATATACGAAAAGATTAGATTTTATTATTTAATTTAGATTGCGGAATGTACAAATTATTGAACACATCTAATAAATTTTCAAAATTGACCAATGCAAGTTATATCTGAATAATTATGACTCTACAAAATAACCATCTTATAAAATGTCCAATTTACCACAGTAAACATACTTAAGGTATTTAACTGCTGTTGGAGAGTCTGAAGAATCATTCTTTCACTTACTTCTGTGTGTGGGAGCGAGTTGCCTGTTGTTATTGTTGCTAATCCTCACTGTCTGACGGAGTGAGACAAGATCCACGAGTTCGTTGACTAAAAGGTAGTCGAAGACTAGGAGAGGATTGCTAAAGAGATCCTCCTTAGAGAGTACCATGCAATCCAAGAGGTGCTCAGGAGAGGCCTGATGATTTTGGCACTTGGTACAGGTGGCGAAAGTTTTCTTGCCCTAGTTGAAAGTGAGGCACTTGATGTGACTGCTAGCAAGCCTTGATAGAACAGTCCGGGTATGTCTGTCACACGAGAGGTCAAGGGACAAACCTGGTTTTGAGCCCTTGTACCAATTATGGGTTGGGGGTGTTTTCCACTCCTCCGAGATCTTTGATTTTTCCAGAGAGTACAATTCCAAAAAAATAAGTGTGGAAGAGGGAGATGTTGAAATCCTGCAACCCTCCTTAGCAAGGATATCGGCCTGATCGAGTTGCCTGGTCTGATTAATAGTCATTCATCACTGCGATGGTCGTGTCAGGATACGTTGTCTTTCAGGCGAACAGTTGCTCCCTCAATGTACAGTAGGTCATAGACAGGACGGTGGTGGCGGTATTATGCTTTGGGGGACGTTCTCTTGGGCGTCTCTGGGACCCGTGGTTGTGGTAGAGCAGACCATGAATGCTACAGGGTATCGGAACATCATTGCGGTGACTGAGCCTTTGTCTGGATTCATACCCAGAAGCACCTGTGATACAGATCAAAATAAAGTTTTTAATATAAATCCTTTATATGCATTGGTAACTTTTATGTGCAATTACAACCAGTGTTTAAGCTTTTTAAATGCCACTAACATAGCTCTGTAACAATACTAATGTCATAATTAGCATTCACAAAAGCAAAACTATTTTTAAAACAAACCTCAAATAGTAAATGAAATAAACACTTGTATGTAAATGATAGCAGATTATCAAAACTACTATTACCGGGTGGCCACAAAATTTACGAAAAAAAGTTCCCTGATTTCCATGATGGATTTCTGAAAATATTCCCCGATTTTATGGCAAACTTTTTATCCAATTTCCCCAACTTATCCAGAAGTGTAGACATCCTGATCAAATAGAACATGTTAGCTAAAGAGATAACGTGCCAATTTTTTAAAAATAGTTTTGGCGGTAATGAAAAGTTCAAATTATTCCGAAACATTACATTTTCAACGATTACCGCCACAATTCTCTGGGTAAATGGCGCCAAAATGTGGATGATCAGGAAAACGTGTCTTCAGAACAAAGAAAATTTCCCTGATTTCTGTGAAATTTAAAAAAATTCCCTGATTTTTTCCAGAATGAGAGAGTTTCCTGACATTTTCCCGATTTCCAAGTTTTCCTGGTTCTGTGGCCACTCTATATTAGTGTTATTTAAGTACAGCACCTCTAACAAAGGTGAAACAAGCAAGTTCTTATAAAACTTAGCTTACCACTGAACGTTGCAAGAAATAAAAATGTTTAATTCTAATTATAATACACTAAGTAAATTTATTCTAAAAGCACTAAAATTTATTCCAACAGTATTCTCACTTCAAATAAATAGAGTTGTATTTGTCCCTAAATCCTATCTAAAATAAAAGAATCTCGATAGTTTACCTGAAAAGTGCAGAGAACTTTTAAAGTCTAAGGAGTTGTTAGAAGCCAGCGATAAAACTGCTGTACAGCAAGGCATTCAGCACAACTGGTAGTTTCTTTTTGAAAAATTCCAATAAACTGTACAAAATATGAAAAATATTGTAAAATTTGTCATCCTTATGTACATATATTTACACTCGTGAAAAGAGTCAAATGAACTAGCTAGCATGAAATCATCTTTTAAAAACCTTATTTTGAAATATGGATCTGCACATCAATTGGGTAGTCTAGGGATGGGATAAATGGATTAATCTCCTTCAAAAATAAAATTTAAGTTTATCTCCTTAAAATAAAGACTCAATATTTCACACAACACTATTTCTTATTATATCATTAGGTTCATGGCGTTTAATGTTATAAGCGATAAAACGATAATTTGCGGAAGGAATGGATTAGAAATTCTCAATTACTACTATCCGTTAACGCTAAAAAAAATAAATTTATTGAAAGAAAATCTTTTTTCTTTGCTCACAAACGTAGGTTCATTTTTTAGCTACGTTTTTAAAGAATTTTACATTAATTCAACTAACACATTTCATAAAATGAAGAGGTCTTTTAACCCCTGCATTGAAAGGCTATATCATCACACCAATGCTATAGTACTTGAAAACAGCAACATTTTAAAAATCTGTTTTGCAATTAATTCAATCCCAAAGATCACCAGCCCTTCCCTTACTTTTGCCAGTGACCAAGTACGATAACATTTATGACAGATGATCTTGTCTTGACAAATAAGCTATCTAATCTTGAGGAACATGATTTTCTTCAGTCAAAGGCGGTAGGTGCCATGTAAGAGACTGAAAATGTTCCCAAGTGATTTCTAAGGCAATCCCAGCAGACTTTGATTTGAAACAATCGCAATGAAACTGCAGTGTCGTTTGACTGAAACTTCACACAATGGAACAGATGTAGTAGGGCATTTGGCGATAAAAAAAATCAAAAACATGGTAACTGAATAAGTTAAAACATAAACAATAATAAAATCAAATTAAAATATAAGTAATAAAATTAAAGTATGCTAACTTAAAATAAAAACCCATTGTTACAAACTGCATTTTTCCTGAAAAAAACAAAACAAATAAAGTATAAAATATAACTTAAAATAAAACTCTTTGACAAAAACTACAATTACCCAGAAGAAAAAAATAACAAATAAAATCGCCCCCAAAAAATGTCCTAAACTACATCTGTAGTAAGTAATTTTTAAATAAAATTTTAATTCTCAGATATCAAATCTGATCTTCCGAAGTTTCATTTGCAAAATTTGTGCCAAAACATTCAAAAGTTATTACAAAACTAAAGAGCACATTTCTAAATGATAGCCAATGCAGTTACTTAAACTTCATTTAGTTTTACAACTCTTACAAACTCGTGAAATATTACGTACAATATTCTATATCACACGCATATGTTTCAGAAATGCAATGAAACAACAATTGCTGTGTGTTTTCCCATTAAATAAAAGAATAACATTTTCTGATTCTGATGTAATTTTATGTACATACATTAATTTAGAATTTCAAAGTAATGAACAAATTAATTGTATAATGAAAAGAAACTTACGAAGGAAGCCACTTTCTTTCAAAACAATTATGCCATCCTCGCCGTTCGGCGTCTATTTTGAAGATGGTGTAATGCGCATGCGCAGAGAGCGATTTTTGGTTAATGACGGTTATTAACTGTAGTCTTGCCTGTGAAAACTGCTTTAAACCGTAAATTCAGGTTTACGGATTTAAATCGTTACAATTACTGGGAATTTCCGTATAAGTGACGGTTTTTTTTTACAGTGTGTGGTACAGATATTCTCCCCCCTTTTGGACTTGACCCACCTTTAAAACTCTTGGGGGGGGGGGGGTAAGCGCTAACTGATCTTGGCTGACTTTGAATGACATTTTGCAAACCGAAACTTTTTAAGAAGTTTTGAGAACATATTTTGCCAGAATAAAAGAAGAAAAAAATCAAGTGCGTTACCATAAAAATAGTGGGAGCTCCATTAAAACCCTTTGCAGCTGCGAAAATGATCCAACCTATATCTCTGAACAAAAATATAAGTTTTAATTTTATTTAATTAATAAATTTTGGACTTAAATATTGTTCTTAAAAATATTCATCTAACATTTTCATCCGTGTTTATTTGTTTGTAGCGGGAAAATCAGCAGAGGTATAATTTACCCACTTACACTAATCGAATTGAGCTGAAACTTGGCAGATAGACTGGTTGTTGATGAAAATGCATACTTGCATTTTTTTACTGCTTTTCCCATCAAATGATTCTTCTGGATTTTCTTAGAATTTTTATATAGGTTTAATTTATTCAATTATGGCAGCTGTCACTTTATGGCTGTTTTGCTTTGGGGTTAATTATTTATTTAACAAATGTCATGATTAATGATTTAAAATACTTTTTTCTGATTATTTAATTTAGTTTTTGTTTTAATTACACCTAAGCTTCTTTCTATGTATTAAATAATTAAAATTTAAGATATTCAATGATTTTAAATATTATTATTTTTATTACGTAAATTTTATTTGCTTTGAATTATTTGTACATATTGAATTATTTGCTATATTTAGACATATTTAAGAGGACTTTTTATAATTTCCTACAAGAAAGAAGCCACATTTAAAAATTTCTAAGTTGCAATTAAACATAAAAGTTGGTTGTGCATATAAAAGATTTATATTAAAAACTTTTTGTTTTATGAGTTTTATTTCTTCTTTTTTTTTAATGGTATGCACGAAAATTTGAGTTTGGGGGACAGCACGCTACTAACCGCGTAACAGAAGGTTGGCGGCTTAACCAAGGGTTAAAGATTCTGTGGATTGTTTAAAATGTCACGTTATAATTTTTTTAAGAATATGAAAAGTATTTCTTCTTTACTGATCTTCTAAAACTAATGTTAGAAAGCGAGAGTAATATTATAAAAGTAACAAATGTAAATATTTGAAAAATGCAAATATTTCAAATGTAAATATATTCAACTGAATATTCTTATTACTCATTACTTAAAATGATTTTGCCGACCAAACGGTATAGTGGTTAGCATGCTAGCTTCTAGACCGCGAGGTTGCGGATTCGAGTCCCGTGTTGGCATGGGTGTTTGTAAATGTATGTTGGCTTGTCTAATGACGAATGTTTCGGCGCATTATAGCCCTCGTGTTGCTGACGGCGCCAGATAATCTGAATACAACCAACCAACTTAAAATGATTTTATTCTTATGTTTTGTTTACATGCAAATGATTATGATGCAAATGCAATTACACTCAGTGGGTCAATGTGAAAAGTTCTAGTTGAGTGATTTAAAAAATTATCATAAAGATAAAAAAATACAAAAGTGTGCAAAAAAAAAAAAAAAAAAAAAGCTTGATAAATATTGACATAAATTTACAATAGTTTTATTTAGTCATAGCAATGCCAAAAAAATTATCAAAATTATAAAAAACGAATCCTTCTATCCAATTTATTAAAAGCATATGTTGAAAAAGTTAATTAATTCATATTAATTTAAATCGCCAATTGATTTCGTTTACTTTAATTTATTTACTTAAAGTTACGTAAAATAATTTGTTTAAAAAATATACCCAAAATAAATTAATATATTATGAGTTAAGTGCTACGCTGTATTTATGGATTTAATCGGTAATTACTAAAAGATATGAAAGTCGGCAAAAAGATGTCTACGCCCAATACCCCCCCCCCCCCAATAAAATTTCTTGGCGACGGCCCTGTCTGTCCCGCAAATGGGTATCGCGCAACTGAGACGACACCAAATCACAGTAAAACTCGCAAACGTAACACTGAATAGAATGGTCAGAACCAATTTTATATTTTATATGGCCCCTTATCTATTGCTGGGAGCATTTCTCAGCCCCCAATGTTCCTTATCAGCACATCTACGTGACATTCAAGACTTAGAGGAGCGGCCATATTTGGTCACTAACTATTTTTATAGAACACAGTATTCGGAAAATATGGAGTGATTCAGAATTTCAAGCTATCCATCCCCCTCCAAGAAGCGGTCGTTAATTTAAAAAAATGTTGGCTAATGTCGCGATTTTCGGTTTTGGGTTTTTGTCACTCGTTGGTTTTTGTCGCACAACCAGACTGATCACTGTTGTTTCTCTAGTTTGATTGCTTAAATACTTATAAACGATTTTTTCCCCATTTTCGTTGAAGGATTTTCTCTTCCGACTCGTAAGTAAATAAATGTTTTATAATTTTTTTTTTCAGTTTGTACAATTTGAATAAAATTTATTTCCATAAGATTAATTACTCAATCCAACTTGCTTCTTAAAAATGCGAAAATGCAGATTTTTTTTGGCACAAAATAAAAATTATTAGAATTTTAAATGTTATGCATTAATTTTATTTTTATTGTTTAATAGTTATATTGTACTAGTAAGCAATACAATATTCATTATAAAGTATGTTTTTGATTTAATAATATCCAATAACTAAAGTAACATGTGCACTGCCATGAAGTGCACTTGTCTCCCTCCCCCCCCCACCCTTTCTCTTTTCCTGGATAATAACAAATTACCTAAGTAAGCATAACTTTCGGCTATATAGCGTGTTATGAAAACTTTATTTTATAGTATTTTGTAAAAAAAATATAGTTCACATCGCGATGTATCGTGACATCGTGATGTTTGCTTCCCGATATATCGCGATGCAGAAATGTTAACATCGCCCAGGCCTAATGGCCAACACCAACCGGCACACCAAATTTGAATATCGTAATTCAGTTTCTTCGGGAGTTATGCTAATCACGTACACTCATACAGACATTTTTACTAGATCACTTTTTTGAATTCAGAATGTTCCAAAACGTGGTAAGCGCGCTAGCTTCTAGACCGCGAGGTTGCGAGTTCGAGTCCCGTGTTAGGCATGAGTATTTGTAAATGTATGTTGGCTTGTCTAAGGACGAATGTTTCGGCGCATTATAGCCCTCGTGTTGCTGACGGCGCCAGATAATCTGAAAACAACCAACCATTACCCTGTGTAAACAGATGATTAATTGAAAGTACTAATATTAAGCATTTTTTAAAGACCGCAGGAACCATGCTAAATGCAAATGATAAAAAAAATTATAATAAACAAAGTAAATTTTATTAAAACCAATTTTGATACGAAGGGAAGTGCTTCTAACTCGTTTAAGAATAGGCCACACACGTTTTACCCATGTTCATCTTCTGCTGGCAGAGGGTGCCAATTCCTGTGGAGTCATTTTTTCTGTTTTCCATATTTTAAATGAATGTCCGTGTTTTAATACTGTCAGACAACGACATTTTAATTCTAATCACCCTTCACTATTTGACATTTTAAATTCACCTCCTCATAACAATCTTTTTAAATTCTTAAATGACATTGGATTCTATGACTTGTATGAATATTTATTTTTTCTTATTTTTGAATTTTTAAACAATGACTGAAACATTTAAAAACCCATTTTAAAACTGATTGACGATTGGTTGGCGCTGTATGGCCCTTGTGTTGCCCTTGCGCCGTTAAACTTAAACCAACCAACCAATTTTGATACGCTGTGTAAATCCTTAAAATAAAAAAGAAGAAAAAAAAGCGAAAAAAAGCATACGAATATAATTATTTCCAAACACGATCAAAGCCATCATTCGGAAACCATACAAATTCAAATACAATACACAATGTTTTTTCAGCTGGAAGGTAGGAGATAGGTGACACGATTAATCTGATGGTTTTACCTCAGGCAACATAACTGGTTTATGAACTCACCTTTAGTTGATCGACCTCGGATCAAAACCTGAATAATCACTCGAACGTACGTGTGCTTTGTGTGACGTGTAACCTTCGAAACAACCCTGTTTCTGAAGCCGAAATTCATTACTTATTGCGTTTATTTGCTGTTGTACAAATTACCTGTGCTTTCCTACTTTCAATAGGATTTTACAATCATATTTAATCTGCCTTTATTAAAGAGTGGCCACAGAACCGGGTAAACCTGGAAATCAGGGAAATGTCAGGGAACTTTTTAAAATTTCATGAAAATCAGGGAAATTTTGTATTGTTTAAGGCACTTATCCAAATTTTGGCGGTATTTACATAGAGATTTGTAGTGGTAAGCCATTACAAGTTTAATGTTACGGAATAATTGAAACTTTTCATTACCAGCAACACTATTTTTTTCAAAATTGCATATTATCTCTTTAGAATACATGTTCTATTTGATTGATTGATTGTGTTTAGAACTTATTTTGCGCAAAGGCAACACAAGGGCCATACTGCGCCATCAGCTTTGGTGCTTTCCATTTTTCCACTAACCATTTTTAAAAACAATAATTAAAATACAAATAAAGGGATACCCATTGATGAACACACATCATTGGCAAATTGCTAAAAGAACATTTAATGTAAATATTAAAAGTCTTAAATAAGGAAGGTGATAAAATGAGATTTGATTTAAAAAGCTAAAAAGATTCGCATGAGGGGGTGAATTTAAAAGTGATGAGAGCGATGGCTGATTTGAATTAAAAAAAATGCATTCGTATGGAGTTAAAAACTGGACAATCTGATAAAATATGGAGGACAGTAAAAACATCACCACAGGAACTGCATGTGGGGGCATCTACATGTTCTATTTGATAAGGGTGTCTAGACATCTGGAAAACCTTAGAAAATTGGGGAATTTTGGAAAAAAGTTTGCCCTAAAATCAGGTAATTTTTTAGAAATCTGTGAGGGAATTATCAGGGAACTTTTTTTCTTGAATTTTGTGGCCACCCTGTATTATCTTTATGTTCTTTCTCTAATATTTTTATCCATTTTTTTTCTTCCTTTTTTAAAGATTGGTCATTTTCGGTTAAGAAATAAATCATTGCTTGGGCGCAGTATGGCCAAATATGGCCCTTCCCTTGTTCCACTAAACACCGACCAAAGTGCCTGTTACCTAGAGGGGCGATAACCTCATCATGAAATTTGTCGGATGGCGATGAAATATTCAGGTCTCACTTGGATAAAAGCTTTGATGGAGGTGGGAAAAAGGGGGGAGGAAGCATGAGAAAAAAAATAGGGGAAAACTATATAAAAATTATTCATCATAGATGAAAAATAACATTGGAAAACACTATCTAGAGGGACCATACATGACTCTATGCTACAAAGTCGGAAAATATTATTGGATTGCACAATACATTTTATGTTTAGTTTTATACATTTTATGTTTAGTTTTATACATTTTATGTTTAGTTTTATACATTTTATGTTTAGTTTTATACATTTTATGTTTAGTTTTATACATTTTATGTTTAGTTTTATACATTTTATGTTTAGTTTTATACATTTTATGGTTTTTTTTCTTTCTTATTTTCTTTCAACTTTTATAAATATTTTTTTATTTGGTTTTTCATTTTTTTTTTTTTTTTTAATAAAATCCTTTATATTAACTTTGATTTTTTGTGTATGTTTGTTAATGGCGAGTAAATCTGCGGAAGTCTATATAACTCTCCAATCGGGCTAAACCTTGGCAGATAGATTCGATGTCGATGACAAAGCATTCTATCAAATTTTGGAGCTGTAACTGTCACTAAAAGGTCGCTTTTACGGATTACTAATAAACCAAATTGCCGTCATCCAATCGCTCTAAAATAGCATTTAACCGACCATTGAAGAAACTCTTTCCTGTTGCCAAAATTGTTTTAATCTGAATAAATATAAGATATTTGGATTAGAGTGCATAAATTCACGCTCATTACTTCATTTTTAATAAATAAATTTTGAAACGTAATATGTCGCACATTTGCTGAAAGAAATGTTTTTGATATATAAAATCAGATGCAAAAACTAAGCACGCGCTATTTACAGAATCGGCGCGGTGTTAATGAGTATAAAAATTGGCAATGCATATATATATATATATATATATATATATATATATATATATATATATATATATATATATATATATTAGGGTTTCGGCGCAGTATGGCCTTCAAGTTGCTTTTGCGGCAGTAAATCTCATAACCAAACCAGTATAGTGAAAATAGGAATAATAAATAAAATTAGATTGGGACATTAATACACAATACATGACTCTGTGCCACAAAGTCGGAAAAATTTCATTGGATAACTCATTACACTTTATATGGTTTTATACATTTTATATTTTTACTTTCAATCACCCATACGTAATACATAGGCTAATGAAAGTATAGGATAAGTTTGGTATGCGGGTTTCTGGTGGCCATGGGACCTACCATTAAGGTTTTCGTCAAAATCGCGCATGCGCCTAAGGTAGCTGTCATTGAAAAAATCGCTCCAACGATTTTGATAAAAATCGATGTACTAATGCCTCTTAAGGTGTTCTAGACATTCCCACCTCCGAAATTCTCGTACAAATGCTTTAATGGCGTAGAAAGTTGAAAATTGAATGCCTTCAACACAGAGTTCTCTTTCCTTGAGCATACCTCATCAACGATCGTTTTTTCTTTTCCCTTCAGTTTCACTTATAATAAAGGAATAAGGCTTACATCGCTAAAATCACATTTTTTATAATTTTTTTTAAATCCAAACAAGAATTATTGCAAAAAATATCGTCATACTGGCCATTTTTTCTAAATCAACGATGACAATATAATAACGGTAAACGACGCAAATCCACGTCAGTATTATAGTGTAATTTAAAGTTGGGCGATGCTCTACATCCCTAGTTTTTTTTGGGTTTTCAATTTTTTTTGATTTTTAATTTTCAGAGTAAATGTAGCTGAATTTAAGATTCTGCTATAGTAAGAGAATAAATATAACAGAATTTGGGATTTCATTATAGTGAATATATGTAACTGGATTTAGATTTCAGTTATAGTAAAAATAGGAATAATAAACACAATTAGATTGGGGCTATGGACAATGAGGAACTTTCAAGTTCTTTGGTTTTATTTTTAAATAAAAGAAGAGAAAAAATCATGAAAAACAATACCATTCTTTCAAAAATTTGAGCTCGGATAGATAGTTATAAAAATATTTCGTTTTTCACTTTGCGATTTGGCGGGGAAAAGGCACTTTTGCGTGAAACGTCAACGCGCTGATAATGAACCAGTCTAAAACCTGTTTTAGAAAGGGAATGAGTGAGGTTTCTCCTTCTTTTTGCGACTTTATCTCTGCGTAACCAAGTCATAGTTTTTTTTATGCGTTTTTGGTCACGTGACCTTTGCTTTGATTTCGGCTAATTTCAAACTCGATTTTTGATTAATTGGAAGCATAAAGATAAAAAATAATTGTACTGCTCAAATATATTCGTTGGATAACACTAGAAAATACAAAGAATATTAATTTTCCTTGCTTGTGCAAGTTCCTTATTCGCTCATTTTTTTTTTTTCATTTTTTTATTCAATTCTAAATGTTTCGAAAAGGTCATAAACACAAAAATGTCTGTTCAATGCGCTTTTTCTTTGTTTTTTCTTTGCGTTCAAAATTATCTTGTTAAACTATGGCGAGGAAACGATTCATTTCGCTGTCATTGAATGTGACGTCACGGCTTCGCAAACATCTTGGCTTGAAATGCTGCACCGGAAACCAGTTGGTTTGATTTGTTGGGATTTTATGGCGCAAGGGCTTTACAAGGGCCATGCTGCGCCAAACAGTAGTAATTACACCGGAAACCAGATTTGCAAGTTTCTCGCAAATCACCCCAACCTGTACGGAATGTGGTAATGGTCTACCAACACCAACTATTTGGCAGATACCTCACAATAACCATTGAAACGATAAGGCCTCTTTATGTCACGGACTTGGTTGACTGTTTTGATCGGACATGTTTTGGCTCGGTTTCGGGGCATTTTCTTTTTTTAATATTTCAATAACTAATTTTTTTAAAGAACTTTTGTTTAAATATTTGGAATCGGAAAGAAATTCTTCATAAATATATACTAATTTCACTCGATTTTAAAAAATGCGGGTATTGTCCATTAATACACCTACTACGCTCTCCTTAATATAAGGGACTATATTGCAAGTCAGACGTTGCTTCTCATTTTTATAGAGGTCGGAAACATCGATAAAAAAAAATCTGTACTTTATCATTGCATGGAAAAAACTATCGATATAATATCGATATCCTACTTTTTTTTTATTTGAGTTTCGAATGACGGCTACGAGAACTTCAGAAACGAGGGCAAATTTGTACTTGCTTTAGTAAGGCGACTACTTTTTCCAAATGAAATGGATCTATTATATAGTTGCGTGGATGGGTTCGAAAGATTTGAAGCCAAAGCAGATTAAAACTTGCATAAATTTATTCCGATATACTCTTCACATATTCTTTTACAAAACCTGAACTTCTCGTTCTAGAAGACTCTATTCAGCTCTTTAGACAACAATAGAGCTCAAACAGCTGTTAAAAAACTTCACAACTGCTACAAATCGCCGCAAAAAACAATGCAATACATTCTGAATGCTCACTGTGACTCAGTATCTCAACTCAGTAATTCCTAATTCAACTCATGGCCGGGCTTATATAGGAAAGTCAATCCTTCGTGAATCTTCTAGCGATAGAAATTTGGAGGACTTTCCAGATAGTAGTCGAAAAGTCCTATACATGTACATTTGGACCGAAAATGTCGCCAAATGGTCGGCAAGTTTGGCGATTTCTCTCCAAATTTGGCGACAAAAATTAGTCACCAAAACCGTCGCCAACTTGGTTCTATCTCGCCAATTTGGCGAGATTGCTATTACCATAATGTTAAATGGCCTGCCCGGTGTAAAACTCGCTTCCCAGCATTATCTCTGTAAAACTCGTTTTCAGGTATTAAGACGCACATTGCAGGAAAGCGAACTCTTGCACTGCCTTATGCGAAATGTACATAAATTTTCCTATTTACATAATCAATACTACGGAATATTTACAAATATACAGGCACTTGGCTCTGCCCTGACGACGCAATAAAAGCTTGTGACACTGCTCTGTCTCTCACTTGGCAGGCCATGTGCGATGCACAGACGGCTAACAAGCTGCGTTCGTTTCAGCCCTCAATTTCCGAATTCGCCCCCATACAGAAATTCCGGAAAAGGGAAGTGCTCCTGACACGACCATCGATATCGATAAACAACTGGATAGACTGCTTAACGTTGGATAAACGAGCCGTTGCCTCCGCGGAAGCGAGATGCTTGGATGGAGGAATTTGTATTGCCGATGTGGATTTTCTTCGATCTTTATGGTATATTCGCGTTACTTTTGATATCTGGCAAGAAAAAAAAAGGAAAAAAAAAAAAAATTAAGAATAAAACATATTTGAAGAAAATAGTTTAACCAATAAATGTAACTGATCAAAATAATTCTAAGTATAGGATTTGTATATTTAGAACAAACATTTGAGATTAGTTACTTTCGATATCTGTAAACGTGTTTCATCTTTATTGATTCGAATTTAATTCTTTAAATTTTAAATTACATGAATTAAATGTTTTAAAAATAAATTATTATGTACAAGTTATGAGAATACAATAAACAAATAAAAATAGGCTTTTAAACTAGATTTATTTTAGAAGTAGAAATCAAAAATAATTGAAGAAATACAGTAAACCAGTTGAAAATACGTAATAATAAGATTGCAAAATACAAATTCATACATTCAATACACCAATTCAAAGAACAATTTAAGTTTTAAAGGCAAACTATTATACTAATTTTTTATACTCAATATTATTATATAACCTTATGATTTTAAATATATAAGTTTTGAAACTTGTTTATTGCAAGTCAAACACATATATTTATTTGGTCCTATAATTCTGAAATGAGAAAAATGTAGAAAACTTTACCAAAACTAAATAAGTTCAGGTATTGTTCATAATAATATTAAAGAAAATTGTTTTTGAGGATTTCAAGTTAAAAATCAAATAAATTACATAGTTTTAATAAAAAAAATTTAACTGGAGAAAAAATTTAAAAAGTAGTCGGTGAGTTTTTCCCAAGAAAAAAAAATGTTTTGTAGTTTATCTAGATCTAAACATTGTTATAAAGGACCAACTTATTCAATTTATGTCTGATGGTAGTTTTGTTTCTTTGATGATCAAGTGTTACTCTCTTGGCATGCGAAAAAAATCTAATGTTGCCATAAGTTCAGGCAATTAGTTCTATTAATTGCGTTTGGTGGAGATCTTCCACAACAAATTCACCTTCAGTTGAATGTATAAAACCCAATGTATTTAATTTTTTGACAATGTTACCCTGTGATAAATACTTAAAACAGAATAAACAATGTAATCTAAAGGTTTTTCATACGTTTTTTTTTTTTTTTTTTTTTTTTTTTTTTTAATTTGACACATAATGACGAAATAATTTTTCGGTTTGTTGCACAATAAACAATATTCCATCAGAAGCAAATTTTAATCCACCTTTATTTACATTGCATGTAAACGACTTGGCATTTTGATGGTATTGCATACCATAAGTATGGCTATTGCAATTGCTTGTAAGACTTTTTAATGTCATGCCTAAGCAGATGTGTTTCGAAGTCTTAATGTTGCCATTGTGACTCATGTAAATTACGTCCAGTGACAGAGATTTCACGTGACGTTGAAAACTGTCACAATTCCGGAGTTTACGACTATAACCTCCAAGAATTGATGAAAAAAACTCGGAAAACATTGGTGGTGTTGAACATTCACCGTTGATTAGTCGTTGACTAGTTATATAATCAGGTAATTTCTTTTTTTGTATACCCAGAATCTCCTCTCTCAAAATAGCGGCGGCTGCTTGCAAAGTGTCTTGGTCTTTCAAGTGCGCAAATAACGATTCATCAATAGTTGAAATGCCTCTAGGGGCAACAACTTTTTTTTTATTAGATATCAAAATTTGAATTTTATCATTAAATTTTCTGTGAATTTTTTCTTCTAAATAGTGTGTTGTGAATATTGATGTACTGTCCGAGCCTTCACTCAATTCTTTAAACATATCGAGATACTCTTTATGTAAGTATGTTAAAAAATAACAACGTCCTAGTTTTATTACATTTTCTTCAATTAAATTGCATATTTCTTTATAAACAGTATCATGTATTTCTCGAGAGATATGCCACGAAATACGGACAGGACTTTTTATTAATGATCTTTTTCGATTTCTAAAATTTTGCCGGCAAACATCATGATAATAAATGTTACAAGAGAGAACACTTTGTAGTTTTGTCAAACTTTTGTTGTAAATTTCAGTATCTGGCTTAAAGTTTGATAAAATACTTTTTTCAAATTGATCTTTTTCTGAAGTTCGTAATGGCTCATTCTTAGACCGATTTTGTTTCTTTTTTTTATTACAAAAAAAACACAAATTCAGGTTGGCTGCAGCCACGGTATCAGAAGTCTGAGTATTCGATAATTCTACTGAATCTTCAGATAGTCCTTCCTTCAACGGCTGATGTACTTCAGCCTCGATATCTTTTTCCATGTCATCATGTGTCTCAGGAACGTTCACATCTTCTATAAGGGAATCATTCATCATTGTTTCATCAACTATTGTGCTACTAGCTGATGTCGATGGTTGTTCAATTGAAGGCAAAGAAATACTAGACTGCGATGAAAATTTTTTCGTGATATCTGTAGATTTTTTTTTTTTCAGCGCTGTAAACGTCTTGTAACAACTATATGATAAGCACAATCAAAAATTTCGTCTGGTAGAATAATTTCTTTATATTTTAATTTATGAAGTTTCCGTAACCTTAAAATCTTTCGACATTTTGCCATTATCTCTTCCGAAAATATAAGTAATTTCTCAGTTTTTACATTGGCACAAAAAAACACGCTTCACTTTTTCTTTATCAATCGACATAATGTCATATATATATGACAAATAATAGACAAATGAAGAAAATAAAATAAAGCAGCACTATGTATTTTATAAAATTCACGAAACATGAGGTATCTGTATGAACGTTCACAAATATACTGAAAACATCAGGCAATAGCCGTTACGTTGGGGTTGTTACAAGGCCCTTCCAGGTATAAACCCTCCATTATTCGAATGCTAGTAATATAACTGTAAGAGAACATACTATAGGTTAGAATGAGTACAATAGTAATACATAGGAAAAAGAAGAGAGATAGCTGTATAAAATCTGTGCCAACCATCTGGCCGGATAGTAGCTAAGATTTTATTATTTGTTGATGTGTGTACGCAATGTAGACGTCTGCCGTGTTCAATACAAGTTTTTAAGACTATAATAAATAAAATATATCAATGGCAGATCTGGTCAAATACTTTCAAAATTTTATTTTTTTTAGCATTTTCAAAATTGTCTGCCACAAAGTAAAATGCGCGATAATGGTCTGCCATTCTTATTTTCTGATAGTAATAATAATATATTTTCAAATTTTAAAACGGCAGACGTGGTCAAATGGATTTAAAATTAGTCAAAAATCGATACCTGTCTTACCTGAGCACTCGACGCGTCCACCACTTTGAGCTTAGTGAGTCCCCTACTTATGTATGGTAGGTATAGGGGCCTTAACGTACAAAAACTCAGGTCTGGTCAAATACATACAGGTAGCCGGCCATGGGCTCTTAGACTATCTGTGTTTATTAGAAAAATTTATTTTCAATTAACTGTTAACGTATATATATATATATATATATATATATATATATATATATATATATATATATATATATATATATATAATAAAACAAGCTGTGTGTCTGTCTATCTGTCTGTCTGTCTGTGGCTCTGTGGATCTATAGAAACCTACTTAAAATTAGAGTAGAGCTCTGAAATTTTCAGCATAAGTAGTTTTGACCTTCTAATTTTATGCATCACAAACAGAATGTTAAAATTTTAATTAGTTCTTTTTTAATTAATTAATAAATATGTTACAAAACGATATCTAATAGGGCTACAGCTCTGAAATTTTCAACCTAAGTAGTTTTAGCCTTTTAATTGGACTTTTAAAAAATAGAATTTTAATTGTTTATTTTGTTCTTTTTTAATTAATTTTTTTAATTAATTAATAAACATTTTACAAAACGACTACTAATAGGGCTACAGCTCTGAAATTTTCAATATAAGTAGTTTTGGCCTTCTAATTGTGTACACCACAAACAGAATGCCAAAATTTTAATTAATTATTTTTTAATTATTTTTTTTAATTAATTAATAAACATTTTACAAACGCTATAGCTCTGAAATTTTCAACATAAGTAGTTTTAGCCTTTTAATTGGACTTTTAAAAAATAGAATTTTAAATTTTTATTTTGTTCTTTTTTAATTAATTGTTTTAATTAATTAAAATTTTCAACATAAGTAGTTTTGACCTTCTAATTGGACTTTACAGAAACAGAATTTTAAATTTTTTTTCAGTTCGTTATTAATTTTTTTTTTAATCAATTAATAT